>OX637863.1:47516981-48116981 GCA_951802705.1 Netelia virgata
TATGAAAAATAGGAGAATTAGAAATGAAAAAAAAATTATACAGTTCTCCAGTGGAGGAGGCAAGGTTTGTATAGCGAGTGGTACTCAAGACACGTTAGTTCGGCTGTCAGGATGAGAGACTGCACGAGCAGTGATAAAGCGTATGCCCGATGTGCCTCTCTCTCTCTCGGTGAATTGTGAAAACTCTATCTCTCTCTCTCTCTCTCTCTCTCTCTCTCTATATATATATATATATATATATATATATATATAGAGAGAGAGAGGGGGAGAGAGAGAGAGAGAGTTTTCACAATTCACCGAAAATTTTCGAGTACACTGATGCGTTTGGACCACACTAGCTCTCTCCTCCCTTTCCCTCTCTCTCTCTCTCTCTTTCTTTCTCTCTTCGTTCCATTGTTCGTACGACCGTCCGTTAGGAAATATCATACCGCTTCCGCTCGAAAATTTTTCACGTTCCACATTTCGCAATGCATACATTCATACGATACTGCTCGGTAACATCACATATTTATAGACACATACACACACACCCACACACGTCGCTGCGTATGAAGAGAAACGTGGAGGCGTTGTAGCGTGTAAATACTGGAAATTCGCTGGTGCCACCAAAACTCATAAATAATAATAAAAAAAAAAGAAAAAATTCATTTTCACTGGGATTTTATTACAATGAAAAATTGCTCTCGACTTTTTTCCCCAATAGATTTTTTTTTATCACTTTTTTTGTTTTCTTTAATTTTCTCCATTTTCATTCTTTTTTTCCGTAACGTACCTTTAGCGGATTTTTCATGGACCCAATTTGCACTCTTTTTTTTCTTTGTTTTTTTTTTATTACAACCGTTTAAAGATCGATGACATTGAGTTTTATCGCGTGGCTAGAAAAATTCGTCATTAGCGTTGAATCGTCCCGGGAAATGGGAACGTGAGACAATTTTATGATACTTTTTTATTTTTTTATTATTTCGCTCGTTTCGTAAATGCGTCGGAAAATTAACGAGACGATTTGTCCTCGGGATTTTTCCAGCGTTGGTAATTGAGAACATCCTTTCGCGGTTAATGAATTCCGTAATACCAAATTTGTGCACACATTTTCATAGACCCGATCGATTTTATTGGCTTGGCCAAAAAGTAACTGCGTTTTTTTCATATCGATCGACGTACACCGTTCGTGTATCAAAAACGCAATTACTTTTTGGCCAACTTAATAATTTGTGTTTACAATGATATATATTTTTGTTTCATCGCACGATGACCCGTTATATTCGAATGCTTTTACGTCAGGTTTGATAATCAGCTTCCTGCAGCTGATTCGAAACTCCATCGGGTATAATAATTTCGCGTTCGTTAAAAATGTGCAACGCAAATAGGTTTTGACGTGCCCACTGTACATTTTAATTAGCCAAGTGTTCGCGTCCGTTCGTCCGTCCGCCCGTTCGTCCTTCTGTTCGTACATCTATTTATTTTATTTTTTTTTTTTTTCACGTGTGTGTATCGCTCTTCAGACAAGGGTGCGGTTCGCGAGGGCGCGCCCAGTAGTCAGACATTTCCTTCTCCTCGACGAAGACAAAGAGTTAGGAGTGAGAGAGAGAGCCAGAGAGAGAGAGAGAGAGAGAGAGAGAAAGGGAAAGAGGGAGAGCTCATCGCCCGAACGTTTCGTACTCATCGTTCTCGACGATCATTCATATTTATTTCTCTAATGAAAACAAAAAAAACATCCCCAGCACTTTTCACCGAATAATTATTTCCATTTTATTCCCTCTTTTTTTTGTCGCAAAGTTCCTTCGAGTTTGTCAAAAAATAAAACAAACAAAAAATAATACAATTTTCATCATTTTTCGTTCATTGTTTTTCTCCTAAAAGCTTTGCTTCACTTTCGAAGACAATTTGTTTTTCTTTTTCTACTTTGAGACGGAGTATGTAGGGTAGATCGTGGATTTGGTGTGAAAAAGTTTTCGAGCGACGATGGGAGGATTATTACGAAGTTTTTTATTTTAGGTTTAATTTTTTTCAGAGCGTAGGTGTACTCTTAAACTCATCGTTCCCTCAGGATGGTCTTTTATCTTAGCTTAACTTGCGCGTCTCGATAACAGCCATAAAATGGGATTATGCAAATGGCAGGGTAGGGAAGTGGGGAAAAAGAGAGAGAGAGGGGGGGTGGGTGGGTGGGAGGGAGGTAGGGAGGAAGAGAGAGAGAGAGAGAGAGAGAGAGAGAGAGAGAGAGAGAGAGAGAGAGAGAGAGAGAGAGAGAGAGAGAGAGAGAGAGAGAGAGAGAGAGGGAGTGATATAGTCTCCGATAGGAATCGGTCGCAATAGCACGTTTCTCTTTTCCCTTCCGACCTCGAACGTCACCAGGACCATCACAGAAATCCGCTTATCGACACTTTCGTGGCCAATGTGTTCTCTCCCGTTTCTCCTTAACCTTTAAGCTCGCCTCGACCAGGTGAACCCGAGTCGTTGAAACGCGCTTCGCAAACAAAAAAAGCTAAAGAAACAATTATTCCAAAAAAAATAATAGGTATTTATAAAATAAATTTCCAAAAAAAACATATCTTCAAAAATCTTATAAAAACGGTTTTATTTTTCGAGAAAAAATGTGTCGAGTAAAAATGAGTTTGTAAGAGAAAAAAACATATATTTGGATAAAAAATCAAATTCTTTGTTTCTTCGTATTTTCGAGAAAACAAAAAGAAAATCGTGTTCTGAAATTTTGCTGAAAGGACTTTTGAAAATCGTACAAGTCGGAGTTTATAAGGCGTTCAAAATAATAATAATAATAACGGGATATAGACGCGTATATATAAACAGCTGTAGCAATGCAGGTGCGGCTACGCCGTAATCACGGTTATAGAGCCATACGGAAGGGACAGTTGCCATGGAGCCCTCGAGATACCAGCTAAATTGGAGATAGAGACGAGATATACGGTTGAGAAGCGTGTAATGGGAGAAACATACGATAATGCACCGAGATCCCTGACCGAACGTCGCTCCGGCTTACAATTACAAACTTCAGCCTCGTCCTTCCCCTTCCTCGCTTCCCCCACTCCCTTAACTACAACATTAACACGATATACGTATCGTAAACATAATGAACCGATGATGTAACGAGAATGCCAAATGACAATACGCATCGTAACATATTTAGTATTGTTCGCAATTACCATTATGTTTATTTAACGAGCATTATCATAATTAGCGATCGAACGATATCAGCACGTTCGTTTACTTCGTTAATTTCAATGGACGACCTTTCGAATTATTGTAAATAATAATAATGATAATATTAATATAAATTGTATGAAATTATTGTTGATAACGATGATTTTATATTATTGTTATTATTATTGTTGTATCGTGTCATTTAAAAATAATGTGTAAAGACGAAATTATTATCGAATTCTTCGAAGGATTCGTTCAGGCTGAATTTATTATTATTTATATTAGCGTCGATGTAATATTTTTCTAAATACGCAGCTCGAGGATCTCGACACCCAAATTTTTCATCCGGTACGATTCTCAATCTTCTTACGAATCATGGAAAGATGGTAAGCAAAATATTCTCGCGATATTCCGATCACGTTGGAGCTCTCACAGCGCTGCTGGCGGGGTTGTATAAGAAATTCTGCTTTCGTTCGTCCCACCAACGAAAAACCGAACTCATCGACGTCGAAAAAGCTTTTTTGGTGTCCTTTGGGATACTCTGTGGGACTTGAGAATTTGTTGGTCCATTCTCCTTCTCTCTCTCTCTCTCTCTCATCTTCTTGCTCTTCCTTCCTCCCTTTTTGTATCCTACCTCACTTCGGTTTTATCCCGGATACGCGTGTATATAACGTATAGCTTGACTTTTTTTCTGGACCCACGTGACCTTGGAAGCTCTCCTTCCAACCTAATATACTTTGCTTGAACAACGCGCGTGCCAACGTACGAATCGTGCTTCGCATTTCACGATTCCTTTAAATTGATCCTCGTGAATTTTTCTCACACCCCGTCTATTTTCTTCTCGGCTCCCACTCGGTCGAAAGTCTCGTTTTTTGTTCGCGAATTCGCGTCGACGATAGGTCGAAGTAACAATTCAATCGAGCATCGAAAATTATCAATTTTCATCGGAGAATTTTTCAAATTTGTGTTTTTATATTTTTCATTTTTTTTTTTAATTAGGATTTTTCGATATGTGAATTTGCAAAAAAATGATTAGCAGTTTTTTTTTATGGTTTCCGTTGGTACGTTGTAAAAGTATCGAGTATTGAATTTTACGGTTTTTTTTCTCGTTTTTCTATTTTTAATGTCTCCTCGCCTGTCTCGGCAACGGTCTAATCGCCATTTCCGGGGGCACGCGCGATCCGGGACTCAACTTCCGGCGCCGGATGCTCGCCCACGTAATTTTCGTTCTCCGAATACTAATACCGTGCTAACAGTAGCCAACGGCAATAGTCTGGGACTCTCATCTCTTCTACTCCTCCCCTCCCTCCCTCCCTTCTCACTACGTACGAGCCACTCCAAGCAAATCTTTTTTTTTGCCAATTCTCGGTAAAACAGACAGTTCGTTCTTTCTTTTTTCTTTTTTCTTTTTTCTTTTAATCTTTCGACACTTTGTTTCACACCAGACGAAAAACGAGAGACAAAAATCCTCTCACGCGCAATAATCTTTTTTTCACACCTTCGGATTTCTCAATTAATCGATTAATTATCAAATTATGGAAAAAAAATGTCGAACGACTGATATTTTTTTTTGTTAACACAAAGAAAGACGAAATTCGTTTTATAAATTGTTAATAAGTTCAAAGAGTGTATGATACTTGCACATTGAGCTCTTTCGTTATTAACAGCCAGCGACGCTATAATGACCATTTATTTCAAGAACTTCTCGGAGGAATTAATAATAAGAACAATAAAGGGACAAAGTTACGAGGGATTAGACCTTTCCTTTCTCTTCTTTGCGGCGCGTTAAAAACGAGGGCAATTGACTTTTATCGTGGCGCCTCTGGTGACGCTCTCTCTCTCTCTCTCTCTCTTTCTCTCTCTCTCTCTCTCTCTTTCTCTCTGTCTTTATCTTCTTTTTTATTTTTTTAAATTTTGTATATAATACCATCGTATATTTTACAATAACGACAAGCATGGGCTTTCACAACGTAATGAGGGAGAGTATGTATCACTGGATCACCTCTTTAGAGAACTCGTTCAAGAGTGCATAATAAATATCTCTCTCTCTCTCTCTCTCTCTCTCTCCCCCTCTTTCTCTTTTTTCTCTCGTTTTTCCCCTCTCGGTGGATTCCGGTCGCAGGGAGAGGAGTAAACACGTCGAGATAAGCTCGTAAAGGGCTACTGGATATGACCAAGGATATTGGATGTTAGAAGCAGCTCGACGTCTTTAACGTTCCCGGTAAAGCTCCATAGAAACCTTGTTCTCTCAACTTCCGTTTTTCCACTCTCGCTACTTCTACCTCTTCTTCGCCATAATCTTGTTGTCCTTACTTTTTGTTTTCATAACTTTTGCTTTCTTCCGGATTTGCCCGGACAAAAGTTCATCCGAGTTTACAGTTTCAATCTTGCGCGATGCCGTTTCGATACGCTAGCTATCTTTATGACACGTGCCACCGCCCCTTCGGTTAACAAGACATTTTCTTTTCTAACCGTGGGAAGAGCTCGTAAAAGTTGCGATAATACACAAATTTTCTTTTATTAAAAAAAACAATTTTCTTTATAATTTGTTTTGCTTCAATTTTACATGTGTTGTTGTTCTTTCCATTTTCATTTTTGTCATGGTTATTTGTTTATCTTTGATATTCTCGAAGAGGATATTAACAATCGAGTAAGTAATGATTAGAAATTTCTTTTTCTAATTAAATATCGTTGGAACGACACATCGGTAATAAAATTTGAAAGAAAAATCATTTACAAATTAGATACGACGGAAAATGAAATATTTGCCGGTAAATTGTGTTCCAAAAATTAGTCTTGGTGCGAGGCAATCGAGGCGACGAAATGAAATCCGACGCGAAACAAAATAATTGAAATGAAAAAAAAAAAAAAAAAAAAAAAAACAGCAACGAGACTTGGGTGGCTGCGAAATTCCGGAAGTTCCAGGGTATGGTCACTTGTCCGACTCGTTCGTATTTATTTGTCTCACTGTTCGTTTGTTCGTTCCTTTCTATTCTAGATATCTATATATGTATATGCTTACGTACGAGGGAGTACCGACAATCGAAATGCAAATTTCGTCGCGGCGCGAGCGCAACGATCGTTCAGTGTCGATAACGAGAGACAGAGAAAGACGGACGGGACGAGAGGGAGATAGAGGGAACGAGAGAGAGAGAGAGAGAGAGAGAGAAAATGCACACAGCCGCCGACACGTTCTGCGTATATAAATAACGGGGTCGCCGCCCCCGTCCGGTAAACTCCTCTTTCCCTCGCACCTTAACCGCACACACCACCGATACACGAGAGTGCTTGTGTCAGTTCAGTTATTCCGCGCGATCCAATTGCACAGGATTTAACGTAAACTGCATGAAACTTGACCGTTTATCTATCTCAATCTATCCGCCGTACGTTAATATATAGTAATAGCTTCGATAGTTTCACGTTTCTGTACCGGCTTTCCTGTGGTCTGGAACGTTCGTGATACGACCGTGGCGAGGGCAACTTCGCTAGAGAACGGATTGACGCCGCGATTTGCATGACATTGCCATTGCGAATCGCTTCGATTGTTTCGGAAATCGAATGAAGTATATGTACTCGTAAATAGGGGAGAATAGGGACAATTGGCACCTCAAACGCTATTGTCGATTCGGTATTAAATTCAAAATCAACTTTTCTATACGTTTCGTGGATGAAATATGAAGTATACTTATTGCTAGAGTCCGCTAAAAACATGGAAATAAAAATATAACGGGGTCAAACGGGGAAACCCTCCTGAACTTTCGTGAGATAATTGATAATATTTTTTTATGTCCAAAGGAAGCATCATTTTTAGTCTTTTCAACAGAGGTCGCAAAAAAAAATGAAACGAGGATGACAAGTTTAAGGAGTGGGGTAGTGGTTTTTCTCGGGATTCATATTGCTTCATTCTCCTCGATATATCTGTATTCATAAATATACATTTATATATCGATGTGTGTATATAACTGTAGACACTTCAAGTCAATTTATATTGCCGGATGCACTGGCGTTTATAGTGCATATGTGTACGATAGCAGTCGAAGCAAAATGCGCAGCCCCTCTCGTTCATCATCGTAGGTTTGCACACCTAGCATTGATTTATAACAATCGGGGCCTCGGGACGCACCATCAATCTTGATTTTATAAGCGGCGGTGCTCGCGTAGAAATATCATTTTGAAGAATGAGATCTTCCAATGATAATCCGGGAACAATCCCTTTCCAGACTTCTGAGAGTCTATCGATCGGAAATTGCTCGCTGATCACGAATTCGTCGTTAGTTTCGCGCTCGGACGAAAATTGATATGTGAAAATACAAGAAAATGTGAAATTTTAGCGTTTTTCGGGGATTTTGGACATTAGATTCGAACTATCGAACGAATAACCATGATTTTCGTAATGCGCGGGAAATTTCCGATCGAATAACGTGGTGTTGAAATATTTTTAGTGAAAAAATTTTTTTCCCACCCACGGAGCTAGTTTTTTGGGGGGTAAACCCCTTTCGTCAAAAAATCGCGATTTTCGAAAATTCACCACGGCCACAAAAATCAAGATATCCGAATTTTTCTTACGCCATTCTTCTCGTCTCGGCGAGCTCTTCAAAAAGTTCTTGGTACTATTTTCCGTAGGACTAACGCGAACCGAGCTACAGAAGCGCGAAAAGTCGTTTTTTCGCGTTTTCACGAACCCATCGAAATGAACGATGTATCTAATTCCGGTCATTTTTAATCGTTTCCGAAGTTCTAAAAACCTATGTCGATCGTAAATTTCCCGTACAACAAGAAAATACCGGTTTCGCTTTTGATTTTTGAGATTTTATCGACCTTAAGCGGGAAAATCGTTATTTTCGGTTTTTTGCACTTTTCTCCCAGAGTTTTTGAGCTATCGGGAAAAAATGCCATATAATTTTCATCGGGGCGAAATTGCCTATCGAATGGCATTTGTGAAATTTTTCCCCGGTAAAATTTTTTATTTTCGAAACCTCCGAGTCGCAAGGTTGAACATTAGGGTCGAAAAATCGACCTTTTTGAATTTCGTCTTTTTTCCAAACTCTAAAAATCTATATCGATCGGAAATCGCGCGCTGATCACGAGTCCATTGGGTAGTTTTGAGGTCGGATACCAATTTCTATGTGAAAAAGTGAAAAAACGTGAAATTTCACCGTTTTTCGGGGATTTTGGACATTAGATTCGAACTATCGAACGAATAACCATGATTTTCGTAATGCGCGGGAAATTTCCGATCGAATAACGTGGTGTTGAAATATTTTTAGTGAAAAAATTTTTTTCCCACCCACGGAGCTAGTTTTTTGGGGGGTAAACCCCTTTCGTCAAAAAATCGCGATTTTCGAAAATTCACCACGGCCACAAAAATCAAGATATTCGGATTTTTCTTACGCCATTCTTCTCGTCTCGGCGAGCTCTTCAAAAAGTTCTTAGTACTATTTTCCGTAGGACTAACGCGAACCGAGCTACAGAAGCGCGAAAAGTCGTTTTTTCGCGTTTTCACGAACCCATCGAAATGAACGATGTATCTAATTCCGGTCATTTTTAATCGTTTCCGAAGTTCTAAAAACCTATGTCGATCGTAAATTTCCCGTACAACAAGAAAATACCGGTTTCGCTTTTGATTTTTGAGATTTTATCGACCTTAAGCGGGAAAATCGTTATTTTCGGTTTTTTGCACTTTTCTCCCAGAGTTTTTGAGCTATCGGGAAAAAATGCCATATAATTTTCATCGGGGCGAAATTGCCTATCGAATGGCATTTGTGAAATTTTTCCCCGGTAAAATTTTTTATTTTCGAAACCTCCGAGTCGCAAGGTTGAACATTAGGGTCGAAAAATCGACCTTTTTGAATTTCGTCTTTTTTCCAAACTCTAAAAATCTATATCGATCGGAAATCGCGCGCTGATCACGAGTCCATTGGGTAGTTTTGAGGTCGGATACCAATTTCTATGTGAAAAAGTGAAAAAACGTGAAATTTCACCGTTTTTCGGGGATTTTGGACATTAGATTCGAACTATCGAACGAATAACCATGATTTTCGTAATGCGCGGGAAATTTCCGATCGAATAACGTGGTGTTGAAATATTTTTAGTGAAAAAATTTTTTTCCCACCCACGGAGCTAGTTTTTTGGGGGGTAAACCCCTTTCGTAAAAAAATCGCGATTTTCGAAAATTCACCACGGCCACAAAAATCAAGATATCCGAATTTTTCTTACGCCATTCTTCTCGTCTCGGCGAGCTCTTCAAAAAGTTCTTGGTACTATTTTCCGTAGGACTAACGCGAACCGAGCTACAGAAGCGCGAAAAGTCGTTTTTTCGCGTTTTCACGAACCCATCGAAATGAACGATGTATCTAATTCCGGTCATTTTTAATCGTTTCCGAAGTTCTAAAAACCTATGTCGATCGTAAATTTCCCGTACAACAAGAAAATACCGGTTTCGCTTTTGATTTTTGAGATTTTATCGACCTTAAGCGGGAAAATCGTTATTTTCGGTTTTTTGCACTTTTCTCCCAGAGTTTTTGAGCTATCGGGAAAAAATGCCATATAATTTTCATCGGGGCGAAATTGCCTATCGAATGGCATTTGTGAAATTTTTCCCCGGTAAAATTTTTTATTTTCGAAACCTCCGAGTCGCAAGGTTGAACATTAGGGTCGAAAAATCGACCTTTTTGAATTTCGTCTTTTTTCCAAACTCTAAAAATCTATATCGATCGGAAATCGCGCGCTGATCACGAGTCCATTGGGTAGTTTTGAGGTCGGATACCAATTTCTATGTGAAAAAGTGAAAAAACGTGAAATTTCACCGTTTTTCGGGGATTTTGGACATTAGATTCGAACTATCGAACGAATAACCATGATTTTCGTAATGCGCGGGAAATTTCCGATCGAATAACGTGGTGTTGAAATATTTTTAGTGAACAAAATTTTTTCCCACCCACGGAGCTAGTTTTTTGGGGGGTAAAACCCCTTTCGTCAAAAAATCGCGATTTTCGAAAATTCACCACGGCCACAAAAATCAAGATATCCGAATTTTTCTTACGCCATTCTTCTCGTCTCGGCGAGCTCTTCAAAAAGTTCTTGGTACTATTTTCCGTAGGACTAACGCGAACCGAGCTACAGAAGCGCGAAAAGTCGTTTTTTCGCGTTTTCACGAACCCATCGAAATGAACGATGTATCTAATTCCGGTCATTTTTAATCGTTTCCGAAGTTCTAAAAACCTATGTCGATCGTAAATTTCCCGTACAACAAGAAAATACCGGTTTCGCTTTTGATTTTTGAGATTTTATCGACCTTAAGCGGGAAAATCGTTATTTTCGGTTTTTTGCACTTTTCTCCCAGAGTTTTTGAGCTATCGGGAAAAAATGCCATATAATTTTCATCGGGGCGAAATTGCCTATCGAATGGCATTTGTGAAATTTTTCCCCGGTAAAATTTTTTATTTTCGAAACCTCCGAGTCGCAAGGTTGAACATTAGGGTCGAAAAATCGACCTTTTTGAATTTCGTCTTTTTTCCAAACTCTAAAAATCTATATCGATCGGAAATCGCGCGCTGATCACGAGTCCATTGGGTAGTTTTGAGGTCGGATACCAATTTCTATGTGAAAAAGTGAAAAAACGTGAAATTTCACCGTTTTTCGGGGATTTTGGACATTAGATTCGAACTATCGAACGAATAACCATGATTTTCGTAATGCGCGGGAAATTTCCGATCGAATAACGTGGTGTTGAAATATTTTTAGTGAAAAAATTTTTTTCCCACCCACGGAGCTAGTTTTTTGGGGGGTAAACCCCTTTCGTAAAAAAATCGCGATTTTCGAAAATTCACCACGGCCACAAAAATCAAGATATCCGAATTTTTCTTACGCCATTCTTCTCGTCTCGGCGAGCTCTTCAAAAAGTTCTTGGTACTATTTTCCGTAGGACTAACGCGAACCGAGCTACAGAAGCGCGAAAAGTCGTTTTTTCGCGTTTTCACGAACCCATCGAAATGAACGATGTATCTAATTCCGGTCATTTTTAATCGTTTCCGAAGTTCTAAAAACCTATGTCGATCGTAAATTTCCCGTACAACAAGAAAATACCGGTTTCGCTTTTGATTTTTGAGATTTTATCGACCTTAAGCGGGAAAATCGTTATTTTCGGTTTTTTGCACTTTTCTCCCAGAGTTTTTGAGCTATCGGGAAAAAATGCCATATAATTTTCATCGGGGCGAAATTGCCTATCGAATGGCATTTGTGAAATTTTTCCCCGGTAAAATTTTTTATTTTCGAAACCTCCGAGTCGCAAGGTTGAACATTAGGGTCGAAAAATCGACCTTTTTGAATTTCGTCTTTTTTCCAAACTCTAAAAATCTATATCGATCGGAAATCGCGCGCTGATCACGAGTCCATTGGGTAGTTTTGAGGTCGGATACCAATTTCTATGTGAAAAAGTGAAAAAACGTGAAATTTCACCGTTTTTCGGGGATTTTGGACATTAGATTCGAACTATCGAACGAATAACCATGATTTTCGTAATGCGCGGGAAATTTCCGATCGAATAACGTGGTGTTGAAATATTTTTAGTGAAAAAAATTTTTTCCCACCCACGGAGCTAGTTTTTTGGGGGGTAAAACCCCTTTCGTCAAAAAATCGCGATTTTCGAAAATTCACCACGGCCACAAAAATCAAGATATCCGAATTTTTCTTACGCCATTCTTCTCGTCTCGGCGAGCTCTTCAAAAAGTTCTTGGTACTATTTTCCGTAGGACTAACGCGAACCGAGCTACAGAAGCGCGAAAAGTCGTTTTTTCGCGTTTTCACGAACCCATCGAAATGAACGATGTATCTAATTCCGGTCATTTTTAATCGTTTCCGAAGTTCTAAAAACCTATGTCGATCGTAAATTTCCCGTACAACAAGAAAATACCGGTTTCGCTTTTGATTTTTGAGATTTTATCGACCTTAAGCGGGAAAATCGTTATTTTCGGTTTTTTGCACTTTTCTCCCAGAGTTTTTGAGCTATCGGGAAAAAATGCCATATAATTTTCATCGGGGCGAAATTGCCTATCGAATGGCATTTGTGAAATTTTTCCCCGGTAAAATTTTTTATTTTCGAAACCTCCGAGTCGCAAGGTCGAACATTAGGGTCGAAAAATCGACCTTTTTGAATTTCGTCTTTTTTCCAAACTCTAAAAATCTATATCGATCGGAAATCGCGCGCTGATCACGAGTCCATTGGGTAGTTTTGAGGTCGGATACCAATTTCTATGTGAAAAAGTGAAAAAACGTGAAATTTCACCGTTTTTCGGGGATTTTGGACATTAGATTCGAACTATCGAACGAATAACCATGATTTTCGTAATGCGCGGGAAATTTCCGATCGAATAACGTGGTGTTGAAATATTTTTAGTGAAAAAAATTTTTTCCCACCCACGGAGCTAGTTTTTTGGGGGGTAAAACCCCTTTCGTCAAAAAATCGCGATTTTCGAAAATTCACCACGGCCACAAAAATCAAGATATCCGAATTTTTCTTACGCCATTCTTCTCGTCTCGGCGAGCTCTTCAAAAAGTTCTTGGTACTATTTTCCGTAGGACTAACGCGAACCGAGCTACAGAAGCGCGAAAAGTCGTTTTTTCGCGTTTTCACGAACCCATCGAAATGAACGATGTATCTAATTCCGGTCATTTTTAATCGTTTCCGAAGTTCTAAAAACCTATGTCGATCGTAAATTTCCCGTACAACAAGAAAATACCGGTTTCGCTTTTGATTTTTGAGATTTTATCGACCTTAAGCGGGAAAATCGTTATTTTCGGTTTTTTGCACTTTTCTCCCAGAGTTTTTGAGCTATCGGGAAAAAATGCCATATAATTTTCATCGGGGCGAAATTGCCTATCGAATGGCATTTGTGAAATTTTTCCCCGGTAAAATTTTTTATTTTCGAAACCTCCGAGTCGCAAGGTCGAACATTAGGGTCGAAAAATCGACCTTTTTGAATTTCGTCTTTTTTCCAAACTCTAAAAATCTATATCGATCGGAAATCGCGCGCTGATCACGAGTCCATTGGGTAGTTTTGAGGTCGGATACCAATTTCTATGTGAAAAAGTGAAAAAACGTGAAATTTCACCGTTTTTCGGGGATTTTGGACATTAGATTCGAACTATCGAACGAATAACCATGATTTTCGTAATGCGCGGGAAATTTCCGATCGAATAACGTGGTGTTGAAATATTTTTAGTGAACAAAATTTTTTCCCACCCACGGAGCTAGTTTTTTGGGGGGTAAACCCCTTTCGTCAAAAAATCGCGATTTTCGAAAATTCACCACGGCCACAAAAATCAAGATATCCGAATTTTTCTTACGCCATTCTTCTCGTCTCGGCGAGCTCTTCAAAAAGTTCTTGGTACTATTTTCCGTAGGACTAACGCGAACCGAGCTACAGAAGCGCGAAAAGTCGTTTTTTCGCGTTTTCACGAACCCATCGAAATGAACGATGTATCTAATTCCGGTCATTTTTAATCGTTTCCGAAGTTCTAAAAACCTATGTCGATCGTAAATTTCCCGTACAACAAGAAAATACCGGTTTCGCTTTTGATTTTTGAGATTTTATCGACCTTAAGCGGGAAAATCGTTATTTTCGGTTTTTTGCACTTTTCTCCCAGAGTTTTTGAGCTATCGGGAAAAAATGCCATATAATTTTCATCGGGGCGAAATTGCCTATCGAATGGCATTTGTGAAATTTTTCCCCGGTAAAATTTTTTATTTTCGAAACCTCCGAGTCGCAAGGTTGAACATTAGGGTCGAAAAATCGACCTTTTTGAATTTCGTCTTTTTTCCAAACTCTAAAAATCTATATCGATCGGAAATCGCGCGCTGATCACGAGTCCATTGGGTAGTTTTGAGGTCGGATACCAATTTCTATGTGAAAAAGTGAAAAAACGTGAAATTTCACCGTTTTTCGGGGATTTTGGACATTAGATTCGAACTATCGAACGAATAACCATGATTTTCGTAATGCGCGGGAAATTTCCGATCGAATAACGTGGTGTTGAAATATTTTTAGTGAAAAAAATTTTTTCCCACCCACGGAGCTAGTTTTTTGGGGGGTAAAACCCCTTTCGTCAAAAAATCGCGATTTTCGAAAATTCACCACGGCCACAAAAATCAAGATATCCGAATTTTTCTTACGCCATTCTTCTCGTCTCGGCGAGCTCTTCAAAAAGTTCTTGGTACTATTTTCCGTAGGACTAACGCGAACCGAGCTACAGAAGCGCGAAAAGTCGTTTTTTCGCGTTTTCACGAACCCATCGAAATGAACGATGTATCTAATTCCGGTCATTTTTAATCGTTTCCGAAGTTCTAAAAACCTATGTCGATCGTAAATTTCCCGTACAACAAGAAAATACCGGTTTCGCTTTTGATTTTTGAGATTTTATCGACCTTAAGCGGGAAAATCGTTATTTTCGGTTTTTTGCACTTTTCTCCCAGAGTTTTTGAGCTATCGGGAAAAAATGCCATATAATTTTCATCGGGGCGAAATTGCCTATCGAATGGCATTTGTGAAATTTTTCCCCGGTAAAATTTTTTATTTTCGAAACCTCCGAGTCGCAAGGTTGAACATTAGGGTCGAAAAATCGACCTTTTTGAATTTCGTCTTTTTTCCAAACTCTAAAAATCTATATCGATCGGAAATCGCGCGCTGATCACGAGTCCATTGGGTAGTTTTGAGGTCGGATACCAATTTCTATGTGAAAAAGTGAAAAAACGTGAAATTTCACCGTTTTTCGGGGATTTTGGACATTAGATTCGAACTATCGAACGAATAACCATGATTTTCGTAATGCGCGGGAAATTTCCGATCGAATAACGTGGTGTTGAAATATTTTTAGTGAACAAAATTTTTTCCCACCCACGGAGCTAGTTTTTTGGGGGGTAAACCCCTTTCGTCAAAAAATCGCGATTTTCGAAAATTCACCACGGCCACAAAAATCAAGATATCCGAATTTTTCTTACGCCATTCTTCTCGTCTCGGCGAGCTCTTCAAAAAGTTCTTGGTACTATTTTCCGTAGGACTAACGCGAACCGAGCTACAGAAGCGCGAAAAGTCGTTTTTTCGCGTTTTCACGAACCCATCGAAATGAACGATGTATCTAATTCCGGTCATTTTTAATCGTTTCCGAAGTTCTAAAAACCTATGTCGATCGTAAATTTCCCGTACAACAAGAAAATACCGGTTTCGCTTTTGATTTTTGAGATTTTATCGACCTTAAGCGGGAAAATCGTTATTTTCGGTTTTTTGCACTTTTCTCCCAGAGTTTTTGAGCTATCGGGAAAAAATGCCATATAATTTTCATCGGGGCGAAATTGCCTATCGAATGGCATTTGTGAAATTTTTCCCCGGTAAAATTTTTTATTTTCGAAACCTCCGAGTCGCAAGGTTGAACATTAGGGTCGAAAAATCGACCTTTTTGAATTTCGTCTTTTTTCCAAACTCTAAAAATCTATATCGATCGGAAATCGCGCGCTGATCACGAGTCCATTGGGTAGTTTTGAGGTCGGATACCAATTTCTATGTGAAAAAGTGAAAAAACGTGAAATTTCACCGTTTTTCGGGGATTTTGGACATTAGATTCGAACTATCGAACGAATAACCATGATTTTCGTAATGCGCGGGAAATTTCCGATCGAATAACGTGGTGTTGAAATATTTTTAGTGAAAAAAATTTTTTCCCACCCACGGAGCTAGTTTTTTGGGGGGTAAAACCCCTTTCGTCAAAAAATCGCGATTTTCGAAAATTCACCACGGCCACAAAAATCAAGATATCCGAATTTTTCTTACGCCATTCTTCTCGTCTCGGCGAGCTCTTCAAAAAGTTCTTGGTACTATTTTCCGTAGGACTAACGCGAACCGAGCTACAGAAGCGCGAAAAGTCGTTTTTTCGCGTTTTCACGAACCCATCGAAATGAACGATGTATCTAATTCCGGTCATTTTTAATCGTTTCCGAAGTTCTAAAAACCTATGTCGATCGTAAATTTCCCGTACAACAAGAAAATACCGGTTTCGCTTTTGATTTTTGAGATTTTATCGACCTTAAGCGGGAAAATCGTTATTTTCGGTTTTTTGCACTTTTCTCCCAGAGTTTTTGAGCTATCGGGAAAAAATGCCATATAATTTTCATCGGGGCGAAATTGCCTATCGAATGGCATTTGTGAAATTTTTCCCCGGTAAAATTTTTTATTTTCGAAACCTCCGAGTCGCAAGGTTGAACATTAGGGTCGAAAAATCGACCTTTTTGAATTTCGTCTTTTTTCCAAACTCTAAAAATCTATATCGATCGGAAATCGCGCGCTGATCACGAGTCCATTGGGTAGTTTTGAGGTCGGATACCAATTTCTATGTGAAAAAGTGAAAAAACGTGAAATTTCACCGTTTTTCGGGGATTTTGGACATTAGATTCGAACTATCGAACGAATAACCATGATTTTCGTAATGCGCGGGAAATTTCCGATCGAATAACGTGGTGTTGAAATATTTTTAGTGAAAAAAATTTTTTCCCACCCACGGAGCTAGTTTTTTGGGGGGAAACCCCTTTCGTCAAAAAATCGCGATTTTCGAAAATTCACCACGGCCACAAAAATCAAGATATCCGAATTTTTCTTACGCCATTCTTCTCGTCTCGGCGAGCTCTTCAAAAAGTTCTTGGTACTATTTTCCGTAGGACTAACGCGAACCGAGCTACAGAAGCGCGAAAAGTCGTTTTTTCGCGTTTTCACGAACCCATCGAAATGAACGATGTATCTAATTCCGGTCAGTTTTAATCGTTTCCGAAGTTCTAAAAATCTATGTCGATCGTAAATTTCCCGTACAACAAGAAAATACCGGTTTCGCTTTTGATTTTTGAGATTTTATCGACCTTAAGCGGGAAAATCGTTATTTTCGGTTTTTTGCACTTTTCTCCCAGAGTTTTTGAGCTATCGGGAAAAAATGCCATATAATTTTCATCGGGGCGAAATTGCCTATCGAATGGCATTTGTGAAATTTTTCCCCGGTAAAATTTTTTATTTTCGAAACCTCCGAGTCGCAAGGTTGAACATTAGGGTCGAAAAATCGACCTTTTTGAATTTCGTCTTTTTTCCAAACTCTAAAAATCTATATCGATCGGAAATCGCGCGCTGATCACGAGTCCATTGGGTAGTTTTGAGGTCGGATACCAATTTCTATGTGAAAAAGTGAAAAAACGTGAAATTTCACCGTTTTTCGGGGATTTTGGACATTAGATTCGAACTATCGAACGAATAACCATGATTTTCGTAATGCGCGGGAAATTTCCGATCGAATAACGTGGTGTTGAAATATTTTTAGTGAAAAAAATTTTTTCCCACCCACGGAGCTAGTTTTTTGGGGGGTAAACCCCTTTCGTAAAAAAATCGCGATTTTCGAAAATTCACCACGGCCACAAAAATCAAGATATCCGAATTTTTCTTACGCCATTCTTCTCGTCTCGGCGAGCTCTTCAAAAAGTTCTTGGTACTATTTTCCGTAGGACTAACGCGAACCGAGCTACAGAAGCGCGAAAAGTCGTTTTTTCGCGTTTTCACGAACCCATCGAAATGAACGATGTATCTAATTCCGGTCATTTTTAATCGTTTCCGAAGTTCTAAAAACCTATGTCGATCGTAAATTTCCCGTACAACAAGAAAATACCGGTTTCGCTTTTGATTTTTGAGATTTTATCGACCTTAAGCGGGAAAATCGTTATTTTCGGTTTTTTGCACTTTTCTCCCAGAGTTTTTGAGCTATCGGGAAAAAATGCCATATAATTTTCATCGGGGCGAAATTGCCTATCGAATGGCATTTGTGAAATTTTTCCCCGGTAAAATTTTTTATTTTCGAAACCTCCGAGTCGCAAGGTTGAACATTAGGGTCGAAAAATCGACCTTTTTGAATTTCGTCTTTTTTCCAAACTCTAAAAATCTATATCGATCGGAAATCGCGCGCTGATCACGAGTCCATTGGGTAGTTTTGAGGTCGGATACCAATTTCTATGTGAAAAAGTGAAAAAACGTGAAATTTCACCGTTTTTCGGGGATTTTGGACATTAGATTCGAACTATCGAACGAATAACCATGATTTTCGTAATGCGCGGGAAATTTCCGATCGAATAACGTGGTGTTGAAATATTTTTAGTGAAAAAAATTTTTTCCCACCCACGGAGCTAGTTTTTTGGGGGGAAACCCCTTTCGTCAAAAAATCGCGATTTTCGAAAATTCACCACGGCCACAAAAATCAAGATATCCGAATTTTTCTTACGCCATTCTTCTCGTCTCGGCGAGCTCTTCAAAAAGTTCTTGGTACTATTTTCCGTAGGACTAACGCGAACCGAGCTACAGAAGCGCGAAAAGTCGTTTTTTCGCGTTTTCACGAACCCATCGAAATGAACGATGTATCTAATTCCGGTCAGTTTTAATCGTTTCCGAAGTTCTAAAAATCTATGTCGATCGTAAATTTCCCGTACAACAAGAAAATACCGGTTTCGCTTTTGATTTTTGAGATTTTATCGACCTTAAGCGGGAAAATCGTTATTTTCGGTTTTTTGCACTTTTCTCCCAGAGTTTTTGAGCTATCGGGAAAAAATGCCATATAATTTTCATCGGGGCGAAATTGCCTATCGAATGGCATTTGTGAAATTTTTCCCCGGTAAAATTTTTTATTTTCGAAACCTCCGAGTCGCAAGGTTGAACATTAGGGTCGAAAAATCGACCTTTTTGAATTTCGTCTTTTTTCCAAACTCTAAAAATCTATATCGATCGGAAATCGCGCGCTGATCACGAGTCCATTGGGTAGTTTTGAGGTCGGATACCAATTTCTATGTGAAAAAGTGAAAAAACGTGAAATTTCACCGTTTTTCGGGGATTTTGGACATTAGATTCGAACTATCGAACGAATAACCATGATTTTCGTAATGCGCGGGAAATTTCCGATCGAATAACGTGGTGTTGAAATATTTTTAGTGAAAAAAATTTTTTCCCACCCACGGAGCTAGTTTTTTGGGGGGTAAACCCCTTTCGTAAAAAAATCGCGATTTTCGAAAATTCACCACGGCCACAAAAATCAAGATATCCGAATTTTTCTTACGCCATTCTTCTCGTCTCGGCGAGCTCTTCAAAAAGTTCTTGGTACTATTTTCCGTAGGACTAACGCGAACCGAGCTACAGAAGCGCGAAAAGTCGTTTTTTCGCGTTTTCACGAACCCATCGAAATGAACGATGTATCTAATTCCGGTCATTTTTAATCGTTTCCGAAGTTCTAAAAACCTATGTCGATCGTAAATTTCCCGTACAACAAGAAAATACCGGTTTCGCTTTTGATTTTTGAGATTTTATCGACCTTAAGCGGGAAAATCGTTATTTTCGGTTTTTTGCACTTTTCTCCCAGAGTTTTTGAGCTATCGGGAAAAAATGCCATATAATTTTCATCGGGGCGAAATTGCCTATCGAATGGCATTTGTGAAATTTTTCCCCGGTAAAATTTTTTATTTTCGAAACCTCCGAGTCGCAAGGTTGAACATTAGGGTCGAAAAATCGACCTTTTTGAATTTCGTCTTTTTTCCAAACTCTAAAAATCTATATCGATCGGAAATCGCGCGCTGATCACGAGTCCATTGGGTAGTTTTGAGGTCGGATACCAATTTCTATGTGAAAAAGTGAAAAAACGTGAAATTTCAGCGTTTTTCGGGGATTTTGGACATTAGATTCGAACTATCGAACGAATAACCATGATTTTCGTAATGCGCGGGAAATTTCCGATCGAATAACGTGGTGTTGAAATATTTTTAGTGAAAAAAATTTTTTCCCACCCACGGAGCTAGTTTTTTGGGGGGTAAACCCCTTTCGTCAAAAAATCGCGATTTTCGAAAATTCACCACGGCCACAAAAATCAAGATATCCGGATTTTTCTTACGCCATTCTTCTCGTCTCGGCGAGCTCTTCAAAAAGTTCTTGGTACTATTTTCCGTAGGACTAACGCGAACCGAGCTACAGAAGCGCGAAAAGTCGTTTTTTCGCGTTTTCACGAACCCATCGAAATGAACGATGTATCTAATTCCGGTCATTTTTAATCGTTTCCGAAGTTCTAAAAACCTATGTCGATCGTAAATTTCCCGTACAACAAGAAAATACCGGTTTCGCTTTTGATTTTTGAGATTTTATCGACCTTAAGCGGGAAAATCGTTATTTTCGGTTTTTTGCACTTTTCTCCCAGAGTTTTTGAGCTATCGGGAAAAAATGCCATATAATTTTCATCGGGGCGAAATTGCCTATCGAATGGCATTTGTGAAATTTTTCCCCGGTAAAATTTTTTATTTTCGAAACCTCCGAGTCGCAAGGTTGAACATTAGGGTCGAAAAATCGACCTTTTTGAATTTCGTCTTTTTTCCAAACTCTAAAAATCTATATCGATCGGAAATCGCGCGCTGATCACGAGTCCATTGGGTAGTTTTGAGGTCGGATACCAATTTCTATGTGAAAAAGTGAAAAAACGTGAAATTTCACCGTTTTTCGGGGATTTTGGACATTAGATTCGAACTATCGAACGAATAACCATGATTTTCGTAATGCGCGGGAAATTTCCGATCGAATAACGTGGTGTTGAAATATTTTTAGTGAAAAAAATTTTTTCCCACCCACGGAGCTAGTTTTTTGGGGGGAAACCCCTTTCGTCAAAAAATCGCGATTTTCGAAAATTCACCACGGCCACAAAAATCAAGATATCCGAATTTTTCTTACGCCATTCTTCTCGTCTCGGCGAGCTCTTCAAAAAGTTCTTGGTACTATTTTCCGTAGGACTAACGCGAACCGAGCTACAGAAGCGCGAAAAGTCGTTTTTTCGCGTTTTCACGAACCCATCGAAATGAACGATGTATCTAATTCCGGTCAGTTTTAATCGTTTCCGAAGTTCTAAAAATCTATGTCGATCGTAAATTTCCCGTACAACAAGAAAATACCGGTTTCGCTTTTGATTTTTGAGATTTTATCGACCTTAAGCGGGAAAATCGTTATTTTCGGTTTTTTGCACTTTTCTCCCAGAGTTTTTGAGCTATCGGGAAAAAATGCCATATAATTTTCATCGGGGCGAAATTGCCTATCGAATGGCATTTGTGAAATTTTTCCCCGGTAAAATTTTTTATTTTCGAAACCTCCGAGTCGCAAGGTTGAACATTAGGGTCGAAAAATCGACCTTTTTGAATTTCGTCTTTTTTCCAAACTCTAAAAATCTATATCGATCGGAAATCGCGCGCTGATCACGAGTCCATTGGGTAGTTTTGAGGTCGGATACCAATTTCTATGTGAAAAAGTGAAAAAACGTGAAATTTCACCGTTTTTCGGGGATTTTGGACATTAGATTCGAACTATCGAACGAATAACCATGATTTTCGTAATGCGCGGGAAATTTCCGATCGAATAACGTGGTGTTGAAATATTTTTAGTGAAAAAAATTTTTTCCCACCCACGGAGCTAGTTTTTTGGGGGGTAAACCCCTTTCGTAAAAAAATCGCGATTTTCGAAAATTCACCACGGCCACAAAAATCAAGATATCCGAATTTTTCTTACGCCATTCTTCTCGTCTCGGCGAGCTCTTCAAAAAGTTCTTGGTACTATTTTCCGTAGGACTAACGCGAACCGAGCTACAGAAGCGCGAAAAGTCGTTTTTTCGCGTTTTCACGAACCCATCGAAATGAACGATGTATCTAATTCCGGTCATTTTTAATCGTTTCCGAAGTTCTAAAAACCTATGTCGATCGTAAATTTCCCGTACAACAAGAAAATACCGGTTTCGCTTTTGATTTTTGAGATTTTATCGACCTTAAGCGGGAAAATCGTTATTTTCGGTTTTTTGCACTTTTCTCCCAGAGTTTTTGAGCTATCGGGAAAAAATGCCATATAATTTTCATCGGGGCGAAATTGCCTATCGAATGGCATTTGTGAAATTTTTCCCCGGTAAAATTTTTTATTTTCGAAACCTCCGAGTCGCAAGGTTGAACATTAGGGTCGAAAAATCGACCTTTTTGAATTTCGTCTTTTTTCCAAACTCTAAAAATCTATATCGATCGGAAATCGCGCGCTGATCACGAGTCCATTGGGTAGTTTTGAGGTCGGATACCAATTTCTATGTGAAAAAGTGAAAAAACGTGAAATTTCAGCGTTTTTCGGGGATTTTGGACATTAGATTCGAACTATCGAACGAATAACCATGATTTTCGTAATGCGCGGGAAATTTCCGATCGAATAACGTGGTGTTGAAATATTTTTAGTGAAAAAAATTTTTTCCCACCCACGGAGCTAGTTTTTTGGGGGGTAAACCCCTTTCGTCAAAAAATCGCGATTTTCGAAAATTCACCACGGCCACAAAAATCAAGATATCCGGATTTTTCTTACGCCATTCTTCTCGTCTCGGCGAGCTCTTCAAAAAGTTCTTGGTACTATTTTCCGTAGGACTAACGCGAACCGAGCTACAGAAGCGCGAAAAGTCGTTTTTTCGCGTTTTCACGAACCCATCGAAATGAACGATGTATCTAATTCCGGTCATTTTTAATCGTTTCCGAAGTTCTAAAAACCTATGTCGATCGTAAATTTCCCGTACAACAAGAAAATACCGGTTTCGCTTTTGATTTTTGAGATTTTATCGACCTTAAGCGGGAAAATCGTTATTTTCGGTTTTTTGCACTTTTCTCCCAGAGTTTTTGAGCTATCGGGAAAAAATGCCATATAATTTTCATCGGGGCGAAATTGCCTATCGAATGGCATTTGTGAAATTTTTCCCCGGTAAAATTTTTTATTTTCGAAACCTCCGAGTCGCAAGGTTGAACATTAGGGTCGAAAAATCGACCTTTTTGAATTTCATCTTTTTTCCAAACTCTAAAAATCTATATCGATCGGAAATCGCGCGCTGATCACGAGTCCATTGGGTAGTTTTGAGGTCGGATACCAATTTCTATGTGAAAAAGTGAAAAAACGTGAAATTTCACCGTTTTTCGGGGATTTTGGACATTAGATTCGAACTATCGAACGAATAACCATGATTTTCGTAATGCGCGGGAAATTTCCGATCGAATAACGTGGTGTTGAAATATTTTTAGTGAAAAAAATTTTTTCCCACCCACGGAGCTAGTTTTTTGGGGGGTAAACCCCTTTCGTAAAAAAATCGCGATTTTCGAAAATTCACCACGGCCACAAAAATCAAGATATCCGAATTTTTCTTACGCCATTCTTCTCGTCTCGGCGAGCTCTTCAAAAAGTTCTTGGTACTATTTTCCGTAGGACTAACGCGAACCGAGCTACAGAAGCGCGAAAAGTCGTTTTTTCGCGTTTTCACGAACCCATCGAAATGAACGATGTATCTAATTCCGGTCATTTTTAGTCGTTTCCGAAGTTCTAAAAACCTATGTCGATCGTAAATTTCCCGTACAACAAGAAAATACCGGTTTCGCTTTTGATTTTTGAGATTTTATCGACCTTAAGCGGGAAAATCGTTATTTTCGGTTTTTTGCACTTTTCTCCCAGAGTTTTTGAGCTATCGGGAAAAAATGCCATATAATTTTCATCGGGGCGAAATTGCCTATCGAATGGCATTTGTGAAATTTTTCCCCGGTAAAATTTTTTATTTTCGAAACCTCCGAGTCGCAAGGTTGAACATTAGGGTCGAAAAATCGACCTTTTTGAATTTCGTCTTTTTTCCAAACTCTAAAAATCTATATCGATCGGAAATCGCGCGCTGATCACGAGTCCATTGGGTAGTTTTGAGGTCGGATACCAATTTCTATGTGAAAAAGTGAAAAAAACGTGAAATTTCAGCGTTTTTCGGGGATTTTGGACATTAGATTCGAACTATCGAACGAATAACCATGATTTTCGTAATGCGCGGGAAATTTCCGATCGAATAACGTGGTGTTGAAATATTTTTAGTGAAAAAAATTTTTTCCCACCCACGGAGCTAGTTTTTTGGGGGGTAAACCCCTTTCGTCAAAAAATCGCGATTTTCGAAAATTCACCACGGCCACAAAAATCAAGATATCCGAATTTTTCTTACGCCATTCTTCTCGTCTCGGCGAGCTCTTCAAAAAGTTCTTGGTACTATTTTCCGTAGGACTAACGCGAACCGAGCTACAGAAGCGCGAAAAGTCGTTTTTTCGCGTTTTCACGAACCCATCGAAATGAACGATGTATCTAATTCCGGTCATTTTTAATCGTTTCCGAAGTTCTAAAAACCTATGTCGATCGTAAATTTCCCGTACAACAAGAAAATACCGGTTTCGCTTTTGATTTTTGAGATTTTATCGACCTTAAGCGGGAAAATCGTTATTTTCGGTTTTTTGCACTTTTCTCCCAGAGTTTTTGAGCTATCGGGAAAAAATGCCATATAATTTTCATCGGGGCGAAATTGCCTATCGAATGGCATTTGTGAAATTTTTCCCCGGTAAAATTTTTTATTTTCGAAACCTCCGAGTCGCAAGGTTGAACATTAGGGTCGAAAAATTGACCTTTTTGAATTTCGTCTTTTTTCCAAACTCTAAAAATCTATATCGATCGGAAATCGCGCGCTGATCACGAGTCCATTGGGTAGTTTTGAGGTCGGATACCAATTTCTATGTGAAAAAGTGAAAAAACGTGAAATTTCACCGTTTTTCGGGGATTTTGGACATTAGATTCGAACTATCGAACGAATAACCATGATTTTCGTAATGCGCGGGAAATTTCCGATCGAATAACGTGGTGTTGAAATATTTTTAGTGAAAAAAATTTTTTCCCACCCACGGAGCTAGTTTTTTGGGGGGTAAATCCCTTTCGTCAAAAAATCGCGATTTTCGAAAATTCACCACGGCCACAAAAATCAAGATATCCGAATTTTTCTTACGCCATTCTTCTCGTCTCGGCGAGCTCTTCAAAAAGTTCTTGGTACTATTTTCCGTAGGACTAACGCGAACCGAGCTACAGAAGCGCGAAAAGTCGTTTTTTCGCGTTTTCACGAACCCATCGAAATGAACGATGTATCTAATTCCGGTCATTTTTAATCGTTTCCGAAGTTCTAAAAACCTATGTCGATCGTAAATTTCCCGTACAACAAGAAAATACCGGTTTCGCTTTTGATTTTTGAGATTTTATCGACCTTAAGCGGGAAAATCGTTATTTTCGGTTTTTTGCACTTTTCTCCCAGAGTTTTTGAGCTATCGGGAAAAAATGCCATATAATTTTCATCGGGGCGAAATTGCCTATCGAATGGCATTTGTGAAATTTTTCCCCGGTAAAATTTTTTATTTTCGAAACCTCCGAGTCGCAAGGTTGAACATTAGGGTCGAAAAATTGACCTTTTTGAATTTCGTCTTTTTTCCAAACTCTAAAAATCTATAGCGATCGGAAATCGCGCGCTGATCACGAGTCCATTGGGTAGTTTTGAGGTCGGATACCAATTTCTATGTGAAAAAGTGAAAAAACGTGAAATTTCACCGTTTTTCGGGGATTTTGGACATTAGATTCGAACTATCGAACGAATAACCATGATTTTCGTAATGCGCGGGAAATTTCCGATCGAATAACGTGGTGTTGAAATATTTTTAGTGAAAAAAATTTTTTCCCACCCACGGAGCTAGTTTTTTGGGGGGTAAAACCCCTTTCGTCAAAAAATCGCGATTTTCGAAAATTCACCACGGCCACAAAAATCAAGATATCCGAATTTTTCTTACGCCATTCTTCTCGTCTCGGCGAGCTCTTCAAAAAGTTCTTGGTACTATTTTCCGTAGGACTAACGCGAACCGAGCTACAGAAGCGCGAAAAGTCGTTTTTTCGCGTTTTCACGAACCCATCGAAATGAACGATGTATCTAATTCCGGTCATTTTTAATCGTTTCCGAAGTTCTAAAAACCTATGTCGATCGTAAATTTCCCGTACAACAAGAAAATACCGGTTTCGCTTTTGATTTTTGAGATTTTATCGACCTTAAGCGGGAAAATCGTTATTTTCGGTTTTTTGCACTTTTCTCCCAGAGTTTTTGAGCTATCGGGAAAAAATGCCATATAATTTTCATCGGGGCGAAATTGCCTATCGAATGGCATTTGTGAAATTTTTCCCCGGTAAAATTTTTTATTTTCGAAACCTCCGAGTCGCAAGGTTGAACATTAGGGTCGAAAAATCGACCTTTTTGAATTTCGTCTTTTTTCCAAACTCTAAAAATCTATATCGATCGGAAATCGCGCGCTGATCACGAGTCCATTGGGTAGTTTTGAGGTCGGATACCAATTTCTATGTGAAAAAGTGAAAAAACGTGAAATTTCACCGTTTTTCGGGGATTTTGGACATTAGATTCGAACTATCGAACGAATAACCATGATTTTCGTAATGCGCGGGAAATTTCCGATCGAATAACGTGGTGTTGAAATATTTTTAGTGAAAAAAATTTTTTCCCACCCACGGAGCTAGTTTTTTGGGGGGTAAAACCCCTTTCGTCAAAAAATCGCGATTTTCGAAAATTCACCACGGCCACAAAAATCAAGATATCCGAATTTTTCTTACGCCATTCTTCTCGTCTCGGCGAGCTCTTCAAAAAGTTCTTGGTACTATTTTCCGTAGGACTAACGCGAACCGAGCTACAGAAGCGCGAAAAGTCGTTTTTTCGCGTTTTCACGAACCCATCGAAATGAACGATGTATCTAATTCCGGTCATTTTTAATCGTTTCCGAAGTTCTAAAAACCTATGTCGATCGTAAATTTCCCGTACAACAAGAAAATACCGGTTTCGCTTTTGATTTTTGAGATTTTATCGACCTTAAGCGGGAAAATCGTTATTTTCGGTTTTTTGCACTTTTCTCCCAGAGTTTTTGAGCTATCGGGAAAAAATGCCATATAATTTTCATCGGGGCGAAATTGCCTATCGAATGGCATTTGTGAAATTTTTCCCCGGTAAAATTTTTTATTTTCGAAACCTCCGAGTCGCAAGGTTGAACATTAGGGTCGAAAAATTGACCTTTTTGAATTTCGTCTTTTTTCCAAACTCTAAAAATCTATATCGATCGGAAATCGCGCGCTGATCACGAGTCCATTGGGTAGTTTTGAGGTCGGATACCAATTTCTATGTGAAAAAGTGAAAAAACGTGAAATTTCACCGTTTTTCGGGGATTTTGGACATTAGATTCGAACTATCGAACGAATAACCATGATTTTCGTAATGCGCGGGAAATTTCCGATCGAATAACGTGGTGTTGAAATATTTTTAGTGAAAAAAATTTTTTCCCACCCACGGAGCTAGTTTTTTGGGGGGTAAATCCCTTTCGTCAAAAAATCGCGATTTTCGAAAATTCACCACGGCCACAAAAATCAAGATATCCGAATTTTTCTTACGCCATTCTTCTCGTCTCGGCGAGCTCTTCAAAAAGTTCTTGGTACTATTTTCCGTAGGACTAACGCGAACCGAGCTACAGAAGCGCGAAAAGTCGTTTTTTCGCGTTTTCACGAACCCATCGAAATGAACGATGTAT
The DNA here is from genome assembly GCA_951802705.1 of Netelia virgata. Lineage (NCBI taxonomy): Eukaryota > Metazoa > Arthropoda > Insecta > Hymenoptera > Ichneumonidae > Netelia > Netelia virgata. Next base: position 47,544,646 of record OX637863.1, read on the forward strand.
CTAATTCCGGTCATTTTTAATCGTTTCCGAAGTTCTAAAAACCTATGTCGATCGTAAATTTCCCGTACAACAAGAAAATACCGGTTTCGCTTTTGATTTTTGAGATTTTATCGACCTTAAGCGGGAAAATCGTTATTTTCGGTTTTTTGCACTTTTCTCCCAGAGTTTTTGAGCTATCGGGAAAAAATGCCATATAATTTTCATCGGGGCGAAATTGCCTATCGAATGGCATTTGTGAAATTTTTCCCCGGTAAAATTTTTTATTTTCGAAACCTCCGAGTCGCAAGGTTGAACATTAGGGTCGAAAAATTGACCTTTTTGAATTTCGTCTTTTTTCCAAACTCTAAAAATCTATAGCGATCGGAAATCGCGCGCTGATCACGAGTCCATTGGGTAGTTTTGAGGTCGGATACCAATTTCTATGTGAAAAAGTGAAAAAACGTGAAATTTCACCGTTTTTCGGGGATTTTGGACATTAGATTCGAACTATCGAACGAATAACCATGATTTTCGTAATGCGCGGGAAATTTCCGATCGAATAACGTGGTGTTGAAATATTTTTAGTGAAAAAAATTTTTTCCCACCCACGGAGCTAGTTTTTTGGGGGGTAAAACCCCTTTCGTCAAAAAATCGCGATTTTCGAAAATTCACCACGGCCACAAAAATCAAGATATCCGAATTTTTCTTACGCCATTCTTCTCGTCTCGGCGAGCTCTTCAAAAAGTTCTTGGTACTATTTTCCGTAGGACTAACGCGAACCGAGCTACAGAAGCGCGAAAAGTCGTTTTTTCGCGTTTTCACGAACCCATCGAAATGAACGATGTATCTAATTCCGGTCATTTTTAATCGTTTCCGAAGTTCTAAAAACCTATGTCGATCGTAAATTTCCCGTACAACAAGAAAATACCGGTTTCGCTTTTGATTTTTGAGATTTTATCGACCTTAAGCGGGAAAATCGTTATTTTCGGTTTTTTGCACTTTTCTCCCAGAGTTTTTGAGCTATCGGGAAAAAATGCCATATAATTTTCATCGGGGCGAAATTGCCTATCGAATGGCATTTGTGAAATTTTTCCCCGGTAAAATTTTTTATTTTCGAAACCTCCGAGTCGCAAGGTTGAACATTAGGGTCGAAAAATCGACCTTTTTGAATTTCGTCTTTTTTCCAAACTCTAAAAATCTATATCGATCGGAAATCGCGCGCTGATCACGAGTCCATTGGGTAGTTTTGAGGTCGGATACCAATTTCTATGTGAAAAAGTGAAAAAACGTGAAATTTCAGCGTTTTTCGGGGATTTTGGACATTAGATTCGAACTATCGAACGAATAACCATGATTTTCGTAATGCGCGGGAAATTTCCGATCGAATAACGTGGTGTTGAAATATTTTTAGTGAAAAAAAATTTTTCCCACCCACGGAGCTAGTTTTTTGGGGGGTAAATCCCTTTCGTCAAAAAATCGCGATTTTCGAAAATTCACCACGGCCACAAAAATCAAGATATCCGAATTTTTCTTACGCCATTCTTCTCGTCTCGGCGAGCTCTTCAAAAAGTTCTTGGTACTATTTTCCGTAGGACTAACGCGAACCGAGCTACAGAAGCGCGAAAAGTCGTTTTTTCGCGTTTTCACGAACCCATCGAAATGAACGATGTATCTAATTCCGGTCATTTTTAATCGTTTCCGAAGTTCTAAAAACCTATGTCGATCGTAAATTTCCCGTACAACAAGAAAATACCGGTTTCGCTTTTGATTTTTGAGATTTTATCGACCTTAAGCGGGAAAATCGTTATTTTCGGTTTTTTGCACTTTTCTCCCAGAGTTTTTGAGCTATCGGGAAAAAATGCCATATAATTTTCATCGGGGCGAAATTGCCTATCGAATGGCATTTGTGAAATTTTTCCCCGGTAAAATTTTTTATTTTCGAAACCTCCGAGTCGCAAGGTTGAACATTAGGGTCGAAAAATTGACCTTTTTGAATTTCGTCTTTTTTCCAAACTCTAAAAATCTATAGCGATCGGAAATCGCGCGCTGATCACGAGTCCATTGGGTAGTTTTGAGGTCGGATACCAATTTCTATGTGAAAAAGTGAAAAAACGTGAAATTTCACCGTTTTTCGGGGATTTTGGACATTAGATTCGAACTATCGAACGAATAACCATGATTTTCGTAATGCGCGGGAAATTTCCGATCGAATAACGTGGTGTTGAAATATTTTTAGTGAAAAAAATTTTTTCCCACCCACGGAGCTAGTTTTTTGGGGGGTAAAACCCCTTTCGTCAAAAAATCGCGATTTTCGAAAATTCACCACGGCCACAAAAATCAAGATATCCGAATTTTTCTTACGCCATTCTTCTCGTCTCGGCGAGCTCTTCAAAAAGTTCTTGGTACTATTTTCCGTAGGACTAACGCGAACCGAGCTACAGAAGCGCGAAAAGTCGTTTTTTCGCGTTTTCACGAACCCATCGAAATGAACGATGTATCTAATTCCGGTCATTTTTAATCGTTTCCGAAGTTCTAAAAACCTATGTCGATCGTAAATTTCCCGTACAACAAGAAAATACCGGTTTCGCTTTTGATTTTTGAGATTTTATCGACCTTAAGCGGGAAAATCGTTATTTTCGGTTTTTTGCACTTTTCTCCCAGAGTTTTTGAGCTATCGGGAAAAAATGCCATATAATTTTCATCGGGGCGAAATTGCCTATCGAATGGCATTTGTGAAATTTTTCCCCGGTAAAATTTTTTATTTTCGAAACCTCCGAGTCGCAAGGTTGAACATTAGGGTCGAAAAATCGACCTTTTTGAATTTCGTCTTTTTTCCAAACTCTAAAAATCTATATCGATCGGAAATCGCGCGCTGATCACGAGTCCATTGGGTAGTTTTGAGGTCGGATACCAATTTCTATGTGAAAAAGTGAAAAAACGTGAAATTTCAGCGTTTTTCGGGGATTTTGGACATTAGATTCGAACTATCGAACGAATAACCATGATTTTCGTAATGCGCGGGAAATTTCCGATCGAATAACGTGGTGTTGAAATATTTTTAGTGAAAAAAATTTTTTCCCACCCACGGAGCTAGTTTTTTGGGGGGTAAAACCCCTTTCGTCAAAAAATCGCGATTTTCGAAAATTCACCACGGCCACAAAAATCAAGATATCCGAATTTTTCTTACGCCATTCTTCTCGTCTCGGCGAGCTCTTCAAAAAGTTCTTGGTACTATTTTCCGTAGGACTAACGCGAACCGAGCTACAGAAGCGCGAAAAGTCGTTTTTTCGCGTTTTCACGAACCCATCGAAATGAACGATGTATCTAATTCCGGTCATTTTTAATCGTTTCCGAAGTTCTAAAAACCTATGTCGATCGTAAATTTCCCGTACAACAAGAAAATACCGGTTTCGCTTTTGATTTTTGAGATTTTATCGACCTTAAGCGGGAAAATCGTTATTTTCGGTTTTTTGCACTTTTCTCCCAGAGTTTTTGAGCTATCGGGAAAAAATGCCATATAATTTTCATCGGGGCGAAATTGCCTATCGAATGGCATTTGTGAAATTTTTCCCCGGTAAAATTTTTTATTTTCGAAACCTCCGAGTCGCAAGGTTGAACATTAGGGTCGAAAAATCGACCTTTTTGAATTTCGTCTTTTTTCCAAACTCTAAAAATCTATATCGATCGGAAATCGCGCGCTGATCACGAGTCCATTGGGTAGTTTTGAGGTCGGATACCAATTTCTATGTGAAAAAGTGAAAAAACGTGAAATTTCACCGTTTTTCGGGGATTTTGGACATTAGATTCGAACTATCGAACGAATAACCATGATTTTCGTAATGCGCGGGAAATTTCCGATCGAATAACGTGGTGTTGAAATATTTTTAGTGAAAAAAATTTTTTCCCACCCACGGAGCTAGTTTTTTGGGGGGTAAAACCCCTTTCGTCAAAAAATCGCGATTTTCGAAAATTCACCACGGCCACAAAAATCAAGATATCCGAATTTTTCTTACGCCATTCTTCTCGTCTCGGCGAGCTCTTCAAAAAGTTCTTAGTACTATTTTCCGTAGGACTAACGCGAACCGAGCTACAGAAGCGCGAAAAGTCGTTTTTTCGCGTTTTCACGAACCCATCGAAATGAACGATGTATCTAATTCCGGTCATTTTTAATCGTTTCCGAAGTTCTAAAAACCTATGTCGATCGTAAATTTCCCGTACAACAAGAAAATACCGGTTTCGCTTTTGATTTTTGAGATTTTATCGACCTTAAGCGGGAAAATCGTTATTTTCGGTTTTTTGCACTTTTCTCCCAGAGTTTTTGAGCTATCGGGAAAAAATGCCATATAATTTTCATCGGGGCGAAATTGCCTATCGAATGGCATTTGTGAAATTTTTCCCCGGTAAAATTTTTTATTTTCGAAACCTCCGAGTCGCAAGGTTGAACATTAGGGTCGAAAAATCGACCTTTTTGAATTTCGTCTTTTTTCCAAACTCTAAAAATCTATATCGATCGGAAATCGCGCGCTGATCACGAGTCCATTGGGTAGTTTTGAGGTCGGATACCAATTTCTATGTGAAAAAGTGAAAAAACGTGAAATTTCACCGTTTTTCGGGGATTTTGGACATTAGATTCGAACTATCGAACGAATAACCATGATTTTCGTAATGCGCGGGAAATTTCCGATCGAATAACGTGGTGTTGAAATATTTTTAGTGAAAAAAAATTTTTCCCACCCACGGAGCTAGTTTTTTGGGGGGTAAACCCCTTTCGTCAAAAAATCGCGATTTTCGAAAATTCACCACGGCCACAAAAATCAAGATATCCGGATTTTTCTTACGCCATTCTTCTCGTCTCGGCGAGCTCTTCAAAAAGTTCTTAGTACTATTTTCCGTAGGACTAACGCGAACCGAGCTACAGAAGCGCGAAAAGTCGTTTTTTCGCGTTTTCACGAACCCATCGAAATGAACGATGTATCTAATTCCGGTCATTTTTAATCGTTTCCGAAGTTCTAAAAACCTATGTCGATCGTAAATTTCCCGTACAACAAGAAAATACCGGTTTCGCTTTTGATTTTTGAGATTTTATCGACCTTAAGCGGGAAAATCGTTATTTTCGGTTTTTTGCACTTTTCTCCCAGAGTTTTTGAGCTATCGGGAAAAAATGCCATATAATTTTCATCGGGGCGAAATTGCCTATCGAATGGCATTTGTGAAATTTTTCCCCGGTAAAATTTTTTATTTTCGAAACCTCCGAGTCGCAAGGTTGAACATTAGGGTCGAAAAATCGACCTTTTTGAATTTCGTCTTTTTTCCAAACTCTAAAAATCTATATCGATCGGAAATCGCGCGCTGATCACGAGTCCATTGGGTAGTTTTGAGGTCGGATACCAATTTCTATGTGAAAAAGTGAAAAAACGTGAAATTTCACCGTTTTTCGGGGATTTTGGACATTAGATTCGAACTATCGAACGAATAACCATGATTTTCGTAATGCGCGGGAAATTTCCGATCGAATAACGTGGTGTTGAAATATTTTTAGTGAAAAAAATTTTTTCCCACCCACGGAGCTAGTTTTTTGGGGGGTAAAACCCCTTTCGTCAAAAAATCGCGATTTTCGAAAATTCACCACGGCCACAAAAATCAAGATATCCGAATTTTTCTTACGCCATTCTTCTCGTCTCGGCGAGCTCTTCAAAAAGTTCTTGGTACTATTTTCCGTAGGACTAACGCGAACCGAGCTACAGAAGCGCGAAAAGTCGTTTTTTCGCGTTTTCACGAACCCATCGAAATGAACGATGTATCTAATTCCGGTCATTTTTAATCGTTTCCGAAGTTCTAAAAACCTATGTCGATCGTAAATTTCCCGTACAACAAGAAAATACCGGTTTCGCTTTTGATTTTTGAGATTTTATCGACCTTAAGCGGGAAAATCGTTATTTTCGGTTTTTTGCACTTTTCTCCCAGAGTTTTTGAGCTATCGGGAAAAAATGCCATATAATTTTCATCGGGGCGAAATTGCCTATCGAATGGCATTTGTGAAATTTTTCCCCGGTAAAATTTTTTATTTTCGAAACCTCCGAGTCGCAAGGTTGAACATTAGGGTCGAAAAATCGACCTTTTTGAATTTCGTCTTTTTTCCAAACTCTAAAAATCTATATCGATCGGAAATCGCGCGCTGATCACGAGTCCATTGGGTAGTTTTGAGGTCGGATACCAATTTCTATGTGAAAAAGTGAAAAAACGTGAAATTTCACCGTTTTTCGGGGATTTTGGACATTAGATTCGAACTATCGAACGAATAACCATGATTTTCGTAATGCGCGGGAAATTTCCGATCGAATAACGTGGTGTTGAAATATTTTTAGTGAAAAAAAATTTTTCCCACCCACGGAGCTAGTTTTTTGGGGGGTAAATCCCTTTCGTCAAAAAATCGCGATTTTCGAAAATTCACCACGGCCACAAAAATCAAGATATCCGAATTTTTCTTACGCCATTCTTCTCGTCTCGGCGAGCTCTTCAAAAAGTTCTTGGTACTATTTTCCGTAGGACTAACGCGAACCGAGCTACAGAAGCGCGAAAAGTCGTTTTTTCGCGTTTTCACGAACCCATCGAAATGAACGATGTATCTAATTCCGGTCATTTTTAATCGTTTCCGAAGTTCTAAAAACCTATGTCGATCGTAAATTTCCCGTACAACAAGAAAATACCGGTTTCGCTTTTGATTTTTGAGATTTTATCGACCTTAAGCGGGAAAATCGTTATTTTCGGTTTTTTGCACTTTTCTCCCAGAGTTTTTGAGCTATCGGGAAAAAATGCCATATAATTTTCATCGGGGCGAAATTGCCTATCGAATGGCATTTGTGAAATTTTTCCCCGGTAAAATTTTTTATTTTCGAAACCTCCGAGTCGCAAGGTTGAACATTAGGGTCGAAAAATCGACCTTTTTGAATTTCGTCTTTTTTCCAAACTCTAAAAATCTATATCGATCGGAAATCGCGCGCTGATCACGAGTCCATTGGGTAGTTTTGAGGTCGGATACCAATTTCTATGTGAAAAAGTGAAAAAACGTGAAATTTCACCGTTTTTCGGGGATTTTGGACATTAGATTCGAACTATCGAACGAATAACCATGATTTTCGTAATGCGCGGGAAATTTCCGATCGAATAACGTGGTGTTGAAATATTTTTAGTGAAAAAAATTTTTTCCCACCCACGGAGCTAGTTTTTTGGGGGGTAAAACCCCTTTCGTCAAAAAATCGCGATTTTCGAAAATTCACCACGGCCACAAAAATCAAGATATCCGAATTTTTCTTACGCCATTCTTCTCGTCTCGGCGAGCTCTTCAAAAAGTTCTTGGTACTATTTTCCGTAGGACTAACGCGAACCGAGCTACAGAAGCGCGAAAAGTCGTTTTTTCGCGTTTTCACGAACCCATCGAAATGAACGATGTATCTAATTCCGGTCATTTTTAATCGTTTCCGAAGTTCTAAAAACCTATGTCGATCGTAAATTTCCCGTACAACAAGAAAATACCGGTTTCGCTTTTGATTTTTGAGATTTTATCGACCTTAAGCGGGAAAATCGTTATTTTCGGTTTTTTGCACTTTTCTCCCAGAGTTTTTGAGCTATCGGGAAAAAATGCCATATAATTTTCATCGGGGCGAAATTGCCTATCGAATGGCATTTGTGAAATTTTTCCCCGGTAAAATTTTTTATTTTCGAAACCTCCGAGTCGCAAGGTTGAACATTAGGGTCGAAAAATCGACCTTTTTGAATTTCGTCTTTTTTCCAAACTCTAAAAATCTATATCGATCGGAAATCGCGCGCTGATCACGAGTCCATTGGGTAGTTTTGAGGTCGGATACCAATTTCTATGTGAAAAAGTGAAAAAACGTGAAATTTCACCGTTTTTCGGGGATTTTGGACATTAGATTCGAACTATCGAACGAATAACCATGATTTTCGTAATGCGCGGGAAATTTCCGATCGAATAACGTGGTGTTGAAATATTTTTAGTGAAAAAAAATTTTTCCCACCCACGGAGCTAGTTTTTTGGGGGGTAAACCCCTTTCGTCAAAAAATCGCGATTTTCGAAAATTCACCACGGCCACAAAAATCAAGATATCCGGATTTTTCTTACGCCATTCTTCTCGTCTCGGCGAGCTCTTCAAAAAGTTCTTAGTACTATTTTCCGTAGGACTAACGCGAACCGAGCTACAGAAGCGCGAAAAGTCGTTTTTTCGCGTTTTCACGAACCCATCGAAATGAACGATGTATCTAATTCCGGTCATTTTTAATCGTTTCCGAAGTTCTAAAAACCTATGTCGATCGTAAATTTCCCGTACAACAAGAAAATACCGGTTTCGCTTTTGATTTTTGAGATTTTATCGACCTTAAGCGGGAAAATCGTTATTTTCGGTTTTTTGCACTTTTCTCCCAGAGTTTTTGAGCTATCGGGAAAAAATGCCATATAATTTTCATCGGGGCGAAATTGCCTATCGAATGGCATTTGTGAAATTTTTCCCCGGTAAAATTTTTTATTTTCGAAACCTCCGAGTCGCAAGGTTGAACATTAGGGTCGAAAAATCGACCTTTTTGAATTTCGTCTTTTTTCCAAACTCTAAAAATCTATATCGATCGGAAATCGCGCGCTGATCACGAGTCCATTGGGTAGTTTTGAGGTCGGATACCAATTTCTATGTGAAAAAGTGAAAAAACGTGAAATTTCACCGTTTTTCGGGGATTTTGGACATTAGATTCGAACTATCGAACGAATAACCATGATTTTCGTAATGCGCGGGAAATTTCCGATCGAATAACGTGGTGTTGAAATATTTTTAGTGAAAAAAATTTTTTCCCACCCACGGAGCTAGTTTTTTGGGGGGTAAAACCCCTTTCGTCAAAAAATCGCGATTTTCGAAAATTCACCACGGCCACAAAAATCAAGATATCCGAATTTTTCTTACGCCATTCTTCTCGTCTCGGCGAGCTCTTCAAAAAGTTCTTGGTACTATTTTCCGTAGGACTAACGCGAACCGAGCTACAGAAGCGCGAAAAGTCGTTTTTTCGCGTTTTCACGAACCCATCGAAATGAACGATGTATCTAATTCCGGTCATTTTTAATCGTTTCCGAAGTTCTAAAAACCTATGTCGATCGTAAATTTCCCGTACAACAAGAAAATACCGGTTTCGCTTTTGATTTTTGAGATTTTATCGACCTTAAGCGGGAAAATCGTTATTTTCGGTTTTTTGCACTTTTCTCCCAGAGTTTTTGAGCTATCGGGAAAAAATGCCATATAATTTTCATCGGGGCGAAATTGCCTATCGAATGGCATTTGTGAAATTTTTCCCCGGTAAAATTTTTTATTTTCGAAACCTCCGAGTCGCAAGGTTGAACATTAGGGTCGAAAAATCGACCTTTTTGAATTTCGTCTTTTTTCCAAACTCTAAAAATCTATATCGATCGGAAATCGCGCGCTGATCACGAGTCCATTGGGTAGTTTTGAGGTCGGATACCAATTTCTATGTGAAAAAGTGAAAAAACGTGAAATTTCACCGTTTTTCGGGGATTTTGGACATTAGATTCGAACTATCGAACGAATAACCATGATTTTCGTAATGCGCGGGAAATTTCCGATCGAATAACGTGGTGTTGAAATATTTTTAGTGAAAAAAATTTTTTCCCACCCACGGAGCTAGTTTTTTGGGGGGTAAACCCCTTTCGTCAAAAAATCGCGATTTTCGAAAATTCACCACGGCCACAAAAATCAAGATATCCGGATTTTTCTTACGCCATTCTTCTCGTCTCGGCGAGCTCTTCAAAAAGTTCTTGGTACTATTTTCCGTAGGACTAACGCGAACCGAGCTACAGAAGCGCGAAAAGTCGTTTTTTCGCGTTTTCACGAACCCATCGAAATGAACGATGTATCTAATTCCGGTCATTTTTAATCGTTTCCGAAGTTCTAAAAACCTATGTCGATCGTAAATTTCCCGTACAACAAGAAAATACCGGTTTCGCTTTTGATTTTTGAGATTTTATCGACCTTAAGCGGGAAAATCGTTATTTTCGGTTTTTTGCACTTTTCTCCCAGAGTTTTTGAGCTATCGGGAAAAAATGCCATATAATTTTCATCGGGGCGAAATTGCCTATCGAATGGCATTTGTGAAATTTTTCCCCGGTAAAATTTTTTATTTTCGAAACCTCCGAGTCGCAAGGTTGAACATTAGGGTCGAAAAATCGACCTTTTTGAATTTCGTCTTTTTTCCAAACTCTAAAAATCTATATCGATCGGAAATCGCGCGCTGATCACGAGTCCATTGGGTAGTTTTGAGGTCGGATACCAATTTCTATGTGAAAAAGTGAAAAAACGTGAAATTTCACCGTTTTTCGGGGATTTTGGACATTAGATTCGAACTATCGAACGAATAACCATGATTTTCGTAATGCGCGGGAAATTTCCGATCGAATAACGTGGTGTTGAAATATTTTTAGTGAAAAAAAATTTTTCCCACCCACGGAGCTAGTTTTTTGGGGGGTAAACCCCTTTCGTCAAAAAATCGCGATTTTCGAAAATTCACCACGGCCACAAAAATCAAGATATCCGGATTTTTCTTACGCCATTCTTCTCGTCTCGGCGAGCTCTTCAAAAAGTTCTTAGTACTATTTTCCGTAGGACTAACGCGAACCGAGCTACAGAAGCGCGAAAAGTCGTTTTTTCGCGTTTTCACGAACCCATCGAAATGAACGATGTATCTAATTCCGGTCATTTTTAATCGTTTCCGAAGTTCTAAAAACCTATGTCGATCGTAAATTTCCCGTACAACAAGAAAATACCGGTTTCGCTTTTGATTTTTGAGATTTTATCGACCTTAAGCGGGAAAATCGTTATTTTCGGTTTTTTGCACTTTTCTCCCAGAGTTTTTGAGCTATCGGGAAAAAATGCCATATAATTTTCATCGGGGCGAAATTGCCTATCGAATGGCATTTGTGAAATTTTTCCCCGGTAAAATTTTTTATTTTCGAAACCTCCGAGTCGCAAGGTTGAACATTAGGGTCGAAAAATCGACCTTTTTGAATTTCGTCTTTTTTCCAAACTCTAAAAATCTATATCGATCGGAAATCGCGCGCTGATCACGAGTCCATTGGGTAGTTTTGAGGTCGGATACCAATTTCTATGTGAAAAAGTGAAAAAACGTGAAATTTCACCGTTTTTCGGGGATTTTGGACATTAGATTCGAACTATCGAACGAATAACCATGATTTTCGTAATGCGCGGGAAATTTCCGATCGAATAACGTGGTGTTGAAATATTTTTAGTGAAAAAAATTTTTTCCCACCCACGGAGCTAGTTTTTTGGGGGGTAAAACCCCTTTCGTCAAAAAATCGCGATTTTCGAAAATTCACCACGGCCACAAAAATCAAGATATCCGAATTTTTCTTACGCCATTCTTCTCGTCTCGGCGAGCTCTTCAAAAAGTTCTTGGTACTATTTTCCGTAGGACTAACGCGAACCGAGCTACAGAAGCGCGAAAAGTCGTTTTTTCGCGTTTTCACGAACCCATCGAAATGAACGATGTATCTAATTCCGGTCATTTTTAATCGTTTCCGAAGTTCTAAAAACCTATGTCGATCGTAAATTTCCCGTACAACAAGAAAATACCGGTTTCGCTTTTGATTTTTGAGATTTTATCGACCTTAAGCGGGAAAATCGTTATTTTCGGTTTTTTGCACTTTTCTCCCAGAGTTTTTGAGCTATCGGGAAAAAATGCCATATAATTTTCATCGGGGCGAAATTGCCTATCGAATGGCATTTGTGAAATTTTTCCCCGGTAAAATTTTTTATTTTCGAAACCTCCGAGTCGCAAGGTTGAACATTAGGGTCGAAAAATCGACCTTTTTGAATTTCGTCTTTTTTCCAAACTCTAAAAATCTATATCGATCGGAAATCGCGCGCTGATCACGAGTCCATTGGGTAGTTTTGAGGTCGGATACCAATTTCTATGTGAAAAAGTGAAAAAACGTGAAATTTCACCGTTTTTCGGGGATTTTGGACATTAGATTCGAACTATCGAACGAATAACCATGATTTTCGTAATGCGCGGGAAATTTCCGATCGAATAACGTGGTGTTGAAATATTTTTAGTGAAAAAAAATTTTTCCCACCCACGGAGCTAGTTTTTTGGGGGGTAAATCCCTTTCGTCAAAAAATCGCGATTTTCGAAAATTCACCACGGCCACAAAAATCAAGATATCCGAATTTTTCTTACGCCATTCTTCTCGTCTCGGCGAGCTCTTCAAAAAGTTCTTGGTACTATTTTCCGTAGGACTAACGCGAACCGAGCTACAGAAGCGCGAAAAGTCGTTTTTTCGCGTTTTCACGAACCCATCGAAATGAACGATGTATCTAATTCCGGTCATTTTTAATCGTTTCCGAAGTTCTAAAAACCTATGTCGATCGTAAATTTCCCGTACAACAAGAAAATACCGGTTTCGCTTTTGATTTTTGAGATTTTATCGACCTTAAGCGGGAAAATCGTTATTTTCGGTTTTTTGCACTTTTCTCCCAGAGTTTTTGAGCTATCGGGAAAAAATGCCATATAATTTTCATCGGGGCGAAATTGCCTATCGAATGGCATTTGTGAAATTTTTCCCCGGTAAAATTTTTTATTTTCGAAACCTCCGAGTCGCAAGGTTGAACATTAGGGTCGAAAAATCGACCTTTTTGAATTTCGTCTTTTTTCCAAACTCTAAAAATCTATATCGATCGGAAATCGCGCGCTGATCACGAGTCCATTGGGTAGTTTTGAGGTCGGATACCAATTTCTATGTGAAAAAGTGAAAAAACGTGAAATTTCACCGTTTTTCGGGGATTTTGGACATTAGATTCGAACTATCGAACGAATAACCATGATTTTCGTAATGCGCGGGAAATTTCCGATCGAATAACGTGGTGTTGAAATATTTTTAGTGAAAAAAATTTTTTCCCACCCACGGAGCTAGTTTTTTGGGGGGTAAACCCCTTTCGTCAAAAAATCGCGATTTTCGAAAATTCACCACGGCCACAAAAATCAAGATATCCGGATTTTTCTTACGCCATTCTTCTCGTCTCGGCGAGCTCTTCAAAAAGTTCTTGGTACTATTTTCCGTAGGACTAACGCGAACCGAGCTACAGAAGCGCGAAAAGTCGTTTTTTCGCGTTTTCACGAACCCATCGAAATGAACGATGTATCTAATTCCGGTCATTTTTAATCGTTTCCGAAGTTCTAAAAACCTATGTCGATCGTAAATTTCCCGTACAACAAGAAAATACCGGTTTCGCTTTTGATTTTTGAGATTTTATCGACCTTAAGCGGGAAAATCGTTATTTTCGGTTTTTTGCACTTTTCTCCCAGAGTTTTTGAGCTATCGGGAAAAAATGCCATATAATTTTCATCGGGGCGAAATTGCCTATCGAATGGCATTTGTGAAATTTTTCCCCGGTAAAATTTTTTATTTTCGAAACCTCCGAGTCGCAAGGTTGAACATTAGGGTCGAAAAATCGACCTTTTTGAATTTCGTCTTTTTTCCAAACTCTAAAAATCTATATCGATCGGAAATCGCGCGCTGATCACGAGTCCATTGGGTAGTTTTGAGGTCGGATACCAATTTCTATGTGAAAAAGTGAAAAAACGTGAAATTTCACCGTTTTTCGGGGATTTTGGACATTAGATTCGAACTATCGAACGAATAACCATGATTTTCGTAATGCGCGGGAAATTTCCGATCGAATAACGTGGTGTTGAAATATTTTTAGTGAAAAAAAATTTTTCCCACCCACGGAGCTAGTTTTTTGGGGGGTAAACCCCTTTCGTCAAAAAATCGCGATTTTCGAAAATTCACCACGGCCACAAAAATCAAGATATCCGGATTTTTCTTACGCCATTCTTCTCGTCTCGGCGAGCTCTTCAAAAAGTTCTTAGTACTATTTTCCGTAGGACTAACGCGAACCGAGCTACAGAAGCGCGAAAAGTCGTTTTTTCGCGTTTTCACGAACCCATCGAAATGAACGATGTATCTAATTCCGGTCATTTTTAATCGTTTCCGAAGTTCTAAAAACCTATGTCGATCGTAAATTTCCCGTACAACAAGAAAATACCGGTTTCGCTTTTGATTTTTGAGATTTTATCGACCTTAAGCGGGAAAATCGTTATTTTCGGTTTTTTGCACTTTTCTCCCAGAGTTTTTGAGCTATCGGGAAAAAATGCCATATAATTTTCATCGGGGCGAAATTGCCTATCGAATGGCATTTGTGAAATTTTTCCCCGGTAAAATTTTTTATTTTCGAAACCTCCGAGTCGCAAGGTTGAACATTAGGGTCGAAAAATCGACCTTTTTGAATTTCGTCTTTTTTCCAAACTCTAAAAATCTATATCGATCGGAAATCGCGCGCTGATCACGAGTCCATTGGGTAGTTTTGAGGTCGGATACCAATTTCTATGTGAAAAAGTGAAAAAACGTGAAATTTCACCGTTTTTCGGGGATTTTGGACATTAGATTCGAACTATCGAACGAATAACCATGATTTTCGTAATGCGCGGGAAATTTCCGATCGAATAACGTGGTGTTGAAATATTTTTAGTGAAAAAAATTTTTTCCCACCCACGGAGCTAGTTTTTTGGGGGGTAAACCCCTTTCGTCAAAAAATCGCGATTTTCGAAAATTCACCACGGCCACAAAAATCAAGATATCCGGATTTTTCTTACGCCATTCTTCTCGTCTCGGCGAGCTCTTCAAAAAGTTCTTGGTACTATTTTCCGTAGGACTAACGCGAACCGAGCTACAGAAGCGCGAAAAGTCGTTTTTTCGCGTTTTCACGAACCCATCGAAATGAACGATGTATCTAATTCCGGTCATTTTTAATCGTTTCCGAAGTTCTAAAAACCTATGTCGATCGTAAATTTCCCGTACAACAAGAAAATACCGGTTTCGCTTTTGATTTTTGAGATTTTATCGACCTTAAGCGGGAAAATCGTTATTTTCGGTTTTTTGCACTTTTCTCCCAGAGTTTTTGAGCTATCGGGAAAAAATGCCATATAATTTTCATCGGGGCGAAATTGCCTATCGAATGGCATTTGTGAAATTTTTCCCCGGTAAAATTTTTTATTTTCGAAACCTCCGAGTCGCAAGGTTGAACATTAGGGTCGAAAAATCGACCTTTTTGAATTTCGTCTTTTTTCCAAACTCTAAAAATCTATATCGATCGGAAATCGCGCGCTGATCACGAGTCCATTGGGTAGTTTTGAGGTCGGATACCAATTTCTATGTGAAAAAGTGAAAAAACGTGAAATTTCACCGTTTTTCGGGGATTTTGGACATTAGATTCGAACTATCGAACGAATAACCATGATTTTCGTAATGCGCGGGAAATTTCCGATCGAATAACGTGGTGTTGAAATATTTTTAGTGAAAAAAAATTTTTCCCACCCACGGAGCTAGTTTTTTGGGGGGTAAACCCCTTTCGTCAAAAAATCGCGATTTTCGAAAATTCACCACGGCCACAAAAATCAAGATATCCGGATTTTTCTTACGCCATTCTTCTCGTCTCGGCGAGCTCTTCAAAAAGTTCTTAGTACTATTTTCCGTAGGACTAACGCGAACCGAGCTACAGAAGCGCGAAAAGTCGTTTTTTCGCGTTTTCACGAACCCATCGAAATGAACGATGTATCTAATTCCGGTCATTTTTAATCGTTTCCGAAGTTCTAAAAACCTATGTCGATCGTAAATTTCCCGTACAACAAGAAAATACCGGTTTCGCTTTTGATTTTTGAGATTTTATCGACCTTAAGCGGGAAAATCGTTATTTTCGGTTTTTTGCACTTTTCTCCCAGAGTTTTTGAGCTATCGGGAAAAAATGCCATATAATTTTCATCGGGGCGAAATTGCCTATCGAATGGCATTTGTGAAATTTTTCCCCGGTAAAATTTTTTATTTTCGAAACCTCCGAGTCGCAAGGTTGAACATTAGGGTCGAAAAATCGACCTTTTTGAATTTCGTCTTTTTTCCAAACTCTAAAAATCTATATCGATCGGAAATCGCGCGCTGATCACGAGTCCATTGGGTAGTTTTGAGGTCGGATACCAATTTCTATGTGAAAAAGTGAAAAAACGTGAAATTTCACCGTTTTTCGGGGATTTTGGACATTAGATTCGAACTATCGAACGAATAACCATGATTTTCGTAATGCGCGGGAAATTTCCGATCGAATAACGTGGTGTTGAAATATTTTTAGTGAAAAAAATTTTTTCCCACCCACGGAGCTAGTTTTTTGGGGGGTAAACCCCTTTCGTCAAAAAATCGCGATTTTCGAAAATTCACCACGGCCACAAAAATCAAGATATCCGGATTTTTCTTACGCCATTCTTCTCGTCTCGGCGAGCTCTTCAAAAAGTTCTTGGTACTATTTTCCGTAGGACTAACGCGAACCGAGCTACAGAAGCGCGAAAAGTCGTTTTTTCGCGTTTTCACGAACCCATCGAAATGAACGATGTATCTAATTCCGGTCATTTTTAATCGTTTCCGAAGTTCTAAAAACCTATGTCGATCGTAAATTTCCCGTACAACAAGAAAATACCGGTTTCGCTTTTGATTTTTGAGATTTTATCGACCTTAAGCGGGAAAATCGTTATTTTCGGTTTTTTGCACTTTTCTCCCAGAGTTTTTGAGCTATCGGGAAAAAATGCCATATAATTTTCATCGGGGCGAAATTGCCTATCGAATGGCATTTGTGAAATTTTTCCCCGGTAAAATTTTTTATTTTCGAAACCTCCGAGTCGCAAGGTTGAACATTAGGGTCGAAAAATCGACCTTTTTGAATTTCGTCTTTTTTCCAAACTCTAAAAATCTATATCGATCGGAAATCGCGCGCTGATCACGAGTCCATTGGGTAGTTTTGAGGTCGGATACCAATTTCTATGTGAAAAAGTGAAAAAACGTGAAATTTCACCGTTTTTCGGGGATTTTGGACATTAGATTCGAACTATCGAACGAATAACCATGATTTTCGTAATGCGCGGGAAATTTCCGATCGAATAACGTGGTGTTGAAATATTTTTAGTGAAAAAAAATTTTTCCCACCCACGGAGCTAGTTTTTTGGGGGGTAAACCCCTTTCGTCAAAAAATCGCGATTTTCGAAAATTCACCACGGCCACAAAAATCAAGATATCCGGATTTTTCTTACGCCATTCTTCTCGTCTCGGCGAGCTCTTCAAAAAGTTCTTAGTACTATTTTCCGTAGGACTAACGCGAACCGAGCTACAGAAGCGCGAAAAGTCGTTTTTTCGCGTTTTCACGAACCCATCGAAATGAACGATGTATCTAATTCCGGTCATTTTTAATCGTTTCCGAAGTTCTAAAAACCTATGTCGATCGTAAATTTCCCGTACAACAAGAAAATACCGGTTTCGCTTTTGATTTTTGAGATTTTATCGACCTTAAGCGGGAAAATCGTTATTTTCGGTTTTTTGCACTTTTCTCCCAGAGTTTTTGAGCTATCGGGAAAAAATGCCATATAATTTTCATCGGGGCGAAATTGCCTATCGAATGGCATTTGTGAAATTTTTCCCCGGTAAAATTTTTTATTTTCGAAACCTCCGAGTCGCAAGGTTGAACATTAGGGTCGAAAAATCGACCTTTTTGAATTTCGTCTTTTTTCCAAACTCTAAAAATCTATATCGATCGGAAATCGCGCGCTGATCACGAGTCCATTGGGTAGTTTTGAGGTCGGATACCAATTTCTATGTGAAAAAGTGAAAAAACGTGAAATTTCACCGTTTTTCGGGGATTTTGGACATTAGATTCGAACTATCGAACGAATAACCATGATTTTCGTAATGCGCGGGAAATTTCCGATCGAATAACGTGGTGTTGAAATATTTTTAGTGAAAAAAATTTTTTCCCACCCACGGAGCTAGTTTTTTGGGGGGTAAAACCCCTTTCGTCAAAAAATCGCGATTTTCGAAAATTCACCACGGCCACAAAAATCAAGATATCCGAATTTTTCTTACGCCATTCTTCTCGTCTCGGCGAGCTCTTCAAAAAGTTCTTAGTACTATTTTCCGTAGGACTAACGCGAACCGAGCTACAGAAGCGCGAAAAGTCGTTTTTTCGCGTTTTCACGAACCCATCGAAATGAACGATGTATCTAATTCCGGTCATTTTTAATCGTTTCCGAAGTTCTAAAAACCTATGTCGATCGTAAATTTCCCGTACAACAAGAAAATACCGGTTTCGCTTTTGATTTTTGAGATTTTATCGACCTTAAGCGGGAAAATCGTTATTTTCGGTTTTTTGCACTTTTCTCCCAGAGTTTTTGAGCTATCGGGAAAAAATGCCATATAATTTTCATCGGGGCGAAATTGCCTATCGAATGGCATTTGTGAAATTTTTCCCCGGTAAAATTTTTTATTTTCGAAACCTCCGAGTCGCAAGGTTGAACATTAGGGTCGAAAAATCGACCTTTTTGAATTTCGTCTTTTTTCCAAACTCTAAAAATCTATATCGATCGGAAATCGCGCGCTGATCACGAGTCCATTGGGTAGTTTTGAGGTCGGATACCAATTTCTATGTGAAAAAGTGAAAAAACGTGAAATTTCACCGTTTTTCGGGGATTTTGGACATTAGATTCGAACTATCGAACGAATAACCATGATTTTCGTAATGCGCGGGAAATTTCCGATCGAATAACGTGGTGTTGAAATATTTTTAGTGAAAAAAATTTTTTCCCACCCACGGAGCTAGTTTTTTGGGGGGTAAACCCCTTTCGTCAAAAAATCGCGATTTTCGAAAATTCACCACGGCCACAAAAATCAAGATATCCGGATTTTTCTTACGCCATTCTTCTCGTCTCGGCGAGCTCTTCAAAAAGTTCTTGGTACTATTTTCGGTAGGACTAACGCGAACCGAGCTACAGAAGCGCGAAAAGTCGTTTTTTCGCGTTTTCACGAACCCATCGAAATGAACGATGTATCTAATTCCGGTCATTTTTAATCGTTTCCGAAGTTCTAAAAACCTATGTCGATCGTAAATTTCCCGTACAACAAGAAAATACCGGTTTCGCTTTTGATTTTTGAGATTTTATCGACCTTAAGCGGGAAAATCGTTATTTTCGGTTTTTTGCACTTTTCTCCCAGAGTTTTTGAGCTATCGGGAAAAAATGCCATATAATTTTCATCGGGGCGAAATTGCCTATCGAATGGCATTTGTGAAATTTTTCCCCGGTAAAATTTTTTATTTTCGAAACCTCCGAGTCGCAAGGTTGAACATTAGGGTCGAAAAATCGACCTTTTTGAATTTCGTCTTTTTTCCAAACTCTAAAAATCTATATCGATCGGAAATCGCGCGCTGATCACGAGTCCATTGGGTAGTTTTGAGGTCGGATACCAATTTCTATGTGAAAAAGTGAAAAAACGTGAAATTTCACCGTTTTTCGGGGATTTTGGACATTAGATTCGAACTATCGAACGAATAACCATGATTTTCGTAATGCGCGGGAAATTTCCGATCGAATAACGTGGTGTTGAAATATTTTTAGTGAAAAAAATTTTTTCCCACCCACGGAGCTAGTTTTTTGGGGGGTAAAACCCCTTTCGTCAAAAAATCGCGATTTTCGAAAATTCACCACGGCCACAAAAATCAAGATATCCGAATTTTTCTTACGCCATTCTTCTCGTCTCGGCGAGCTCTTCAAAAAGTTCTTGGTACTATTTTCCGTAGGACTAACGCGAACCGAGCTACAGAAGCGCGAAAAGTCGTTTTTTCGCGTTTTCACGAACCCATCGAAATGAACGATGTATCTAATTCCGGTCATTTTTAATCGTTTCCGAAGTTCTAAAAACCTATGTCGATCGTAAATTTCCCGTACAACAAGAAAATACCGGTTTCGCTTTTGATTTTTGAGATTTTATCGACCTTAAGCGGGAAAATCGTTATTTTCGGTTTTTTGCACTTTTCTCCCAGAGTTTTTGAGCTATCGGGAAAAAATGCCATATAATTTTCATCGGGGCGAAATTGCCTATCGAATGGCATTTGTGAAATTTTTCCCCGGTAAAATTTTTTATTTTCGAAACCTCCGAGTCGCAAGGTTGAACATTAGGGTCGAAAAATCGACCTTTTTGAATTTCGTCTTTTTTCCAAACTCTAAAAATCTATATCGATCGGAAATCGCGCGCTGATCACGAGTCCATTGGGTAGTTTTGAGGTCGGATACCAATTTCTATGTGAAAAAGTGAAAAAACGTGAAATTTCACCGTTTTTCGGGGATTTTGGACATTAGATTCGAACTATCGAACGAATAACCATGATTTTCGTAATGCGCGGGAAATTTCCGATCGAATAACGTGGTGTTGAAATATTTTTAGTGAAAAAAAATTTTTCCCACCCACGGAGCTAGTTTTTTGGGGGGTAAATCCCTTTCGTCAAAAAATCGCGATTTTCGAAAATTCACCACGGCCACAAAAATCAAGATATCCGAATTTTTCTTACGCCATTCTTCTCGTCTCGGCGAGCTCTTCAAAAAGTTCTTGGTACTATTTTCCGTAGGACTAACGCGAACCGAGCTACAGAAGCGCGAAAAGTCGTTTTTTCGCGTTTTCACGAACCCATCGAAATGAACGATGTATCTAATTCCGGTCATTTTTAATCGTTTCCGAAGTTCTAAAAACCTATGTCGATCGTAAATTTCCCGTACAACAAGAAAATACCGGTTTCGCTTTTGATTTTTGAGATTTTATCGACCTTAAGCGGGAAAATCGTTATTTTCGGTTTTTTGCACTTTTCTCCCAGAGTTTTTGAGCTATCGGGAAAAAATGCCATATAATTTTCATCGGGGCGAAATTGCCTATCGAATGGCATTTGTGAAATTTTTCCCCGGTAAAATTTTTTATTTTCGAAACCTCCGAGTCGCAAGGTTGAACATTAGGGTCGAAAAATCGACCTTTTTGAATTTTGTCTTTTTTCCAAACTCTAAAAATCTATATCGATCGGAAATCGCGCGCTGATCACGAGTCCATTGGGTAGTTTTGAGGTCGGATACCAATTTCTATGTGAAAAAGTGAAAAAACGTGAAATTTCACCGTTTTTCGGGGATTTTGGACATTAGATTCGAACTATCGAACGAATAACCATGATTTTCGTAATGCGCGGGAAATTTCCGATCGAATAACGTGGTGTTGAAATATTTTTAGTGAAAAAAATTTTTTCCCACCCACGGAGCTAGTTTTTTGGGGGGTAAACCCCTTTCGTCAAAAAATCGCGATTTTCGAAAATTCACCACGGCCACAAAAATCAAGATATCCGGATTTTTCTTACGCCATTCTTCTCGTCTCGGCGAGCTCTTCAAAAAGTTCTTAGTACTATTTTCGGTAGGACTAACGCGAACCGAGCTACAGAAGCGCGAAAAGTCGTTTTTTCGCGTTTTCACGAACCCATCGAAATGAACGATGTATCTAATTCCGGTCATTTTTAATCGTTTCCGAAGTTCTAAAAACCTATGTCGATCGTAAATTTCCCGTACAACAAGAAAATACCGGTTTCGCTTTTGATTTTTGAGATTTTATCGACCTTAAGCGGGAAAATCGTTATTTTCGGTTTTTTGCACTTTTCTCCCAGAGTTTTTGAGCTATCGGGAAAAAATGCCATATAATTTTCATCGGGGCGAAATTGCCTATCGAATGGCATTTGTGAAATTTTTCCCCGGTAAAATTTTTTATTTTCGAAACCTCCGAGTCGCAAGGTTGAACATTAGGGTCGAAAAATCGACCTTTTTGAATTTCGTCTTTTTTCCAAACTCTAAAAATCTATATCGATCGGAAATCGCGCGCTGATCACGAGTCCATTGGGTAGTTTTGAGGTCGGATACCAATTTCTATGTGAAAAAGTGAAAAAACGTGAAATTTCACCGTTTTTCGGGGATTTTGGACATTAGATTCGAACTATCGAACGAATAACCATGATTTTCGTAATGCGCGGGAAATTTCCGATCGAATAACGTGGTGTTGAAATATTTTTAGTGAAAAAAATTTTTTCCCACCCACGGAGCTAGTTTTTTGGGGGGTAAACCCCTTTCGTCAAAAAATCGCGATTTTCGAAAATTCACCACGGCCACAAAAATCAAGATATCCGGAGTTTTCTTACGCCATTCTTCTCGTCTCGGCGAGCTCTTCAAAAAGTTCTTGGTACTATTTTCCGTAGGACTAACGCGAACCGAGCTACAGAAGCGCGAAAAGTCGTTTTTTCGCGTTTTCACGAACCCATCGAAATGAACGATGTATCTAATTCCGGTCATTTTTAATCGTTTCCGAAGTTCTAAAAACCTATGTCGATCGTAAATTTCCCGTACAACAAGAAAATACCGGTTTCGCTTTTGATTTTTGAGATTTTATCGACCTTAAGCGGGAAAATCGTTATTTTCGGTTTTTTGCACTTTTCTCCCAGAGTTTTTGAGCTATCGGGAAAAAATGCCATATAATTTTCATCGGGGCGAAATTGCCTATCGAATGGCATTTGTGAAATTTTTCCCCGGTAAAATTTTTTATTTTCGAAACCTCCGAGTCGCAAGGTTGAACATTAGGGTCGAAAAATCGACCTTTTTGAATTTCGTCTTTTTTCCAAACTCTAAAAATCTATATCGATCGGAAATCGCGCGCTGATCACGAGTCCATTGGGTAGTTTTGAGGTCGGATACCAATTTCTATGTGAAAAAGTGAAAAAACGTGAAATTTCACCGTTTTTCGGGGATTTTGGACATTAGATTCGAACTATCGAACGAATAACCATGATTTTCGTAATGCGCGGGAAATTTCCGATCGAATAACGTGGTGTTGAAATATTTTTAGTGAAAAAAAATTTTTCCCACCCACGGAGCTAGTTTTTTGGGGGGTAAATCCCTTTCGTCAAAAAATCGCGATTTTCGAAAATTCACCACGGCCACAAAAATCAAGATATCCGAATTTTTCTTACGCCATTCTTCTCGTCTCGGCGAGCTCTTCAAAAAGTTCTTGGTACTATTTTCCGTAGGACTAACGCGAACCGAGCTACAGAAGCGCGAAAAGTCGTTTTTTCGCGTTTTCACGAACCCATCGAAATGAACGATGTATCTAATTCCGGTCATTTTTAATCGTTTCCGAAGTTCTAAAAACCTATGTCGATCGTAAATTTCCCGTACAACAAGAAAATACCGGTTTCGCTTTTGATTTTTGAGATTTTATCGACCTTAAGCGGGAAAATCGTTATTTTCGGTTTTTTGCACTTTTCTCCCAGAGTTTTTGAGCTATCGGGAAAAAATGCCATATAATTTTCATCGGGGCGAAATTGCCTATCGAATGGCATTTGTGAAATTTTTCCCCGGTAAAATTTTTTATTTTCGAAACCTCCGAGTCGCAAGGTTGAACATTAGGGTCGAAAAATCGACCTTTTTGAATTTCGTCTTTTTTCCAAACTCTAAAAATCTATATCGATCGGAAATCGCGCGCTGATCACGAGTCCATTGGGTAGTTTTGAGGTCGGATACCAATTTCTATGTGAAAAAGTGAAAAAACGTGAAATTTCACCGTTTTTCGGGGATTTTGGACATTAGATTCGAACTATCGAACGAATAACCATGATTTTCGTAATGCGCGGGAAATTTCCGATCGAATAACGTGGTGTTGAAATATTTTTAGTGAAAAAAATTTTTTCCCACCCACGGAGCTAGTTTTTTGGGGGGTAAACCCCTTTCGTCAAAAAATCGCGATTTTCGAAAATTCACCACGGCCACAAAAATCAAGATATCCGGATTTTTCTTACGCCATTCTTCTCGTCTCGGCGAGCTCTTCAAAAAGTTCTTGGTACTATTTTCCGTAGGACTAACGCGAACCGAGCTACAGAAGCGCGAAAAGTCGTTTTTTCGCGTTTTCACGAACCCATCGAAATGAACGATGTATCTAATTCCGGTCATTTTTAATCGTTTCCGAAGTTCTAAAAACCTATGTCGATCGTAAATTTCCCGTACAACAAGAAAATACCGGTTTCGCTTTTGATTTTTGAGATTTTATCGACCTTAAGCGGGAAAATCGTTATTTTCGGTTTTTTGCACTTTTCTCCCAGAGTTTTTGAGCTATCGGGAAAAAATGCCATATAATTTTCATCGGGGCGAAATTGCCTATCGAATGGCATTTGTGAAATTTTTCCCCGGTAAAATTTTTTATTTTCGAAACCTCCGAGTCGCAAGGTTGAACATTAGGGTCGAAAAATCGACCTTTTTGAATTTCGTCTTTTTTCCAAACTCTAAAAATCTATATCGATCGGAAATCGCGCGCTGATCACGAGTCCATTGGGTAGTTTTGAGGTCGGATACCAATTTCTATGTGAAAAAGTGAAAAAACGTGAAATTTCACCGTTTTTCGGGGATTTTGGACATTAGATTCGAACTATCGAACGAATAACCATGATTTTCGTAATGCGCGGGAAATTTCCGATCGAATAACGTGGTGTTGAAATATTTTTAGTGAAAAAAAATTTTTCCCACCCACGGAGCTAGTTTTTTGGGGGGTAAATCCCTTTCGTCAAAAAATCGCGATTTTCGAAAATTCACCACGGCCACAAAAATCAAGATATCCGAATTTTTCTTACGCCATTCTTCTCGTCTCGGCGAGCTCTTCAAAAAGTTCTTGGTACTATTTTCCGTAGGACTAACGCGAACCGAGCTACAGAAGCGCGAAAAGTCGTTTTTTCGCGTTTTCACGAACCCATCGAAATGAACGATGTATCTAATTCCGGTCATTTTTAATCGTTTCCGAAGTTCTAAAAACCTATGTCGATCGTAAATTTCCCGTACAACAAGAAAATACCGGTTTCGCTTTTGATTTTTGAGATTTTATCGACCTTAAGCGGGAAAATCGTTATTTTCGGTTTTTTGCACTTTTCTCCCAGAGTTTTTGAGCTATCGGGAAAAAATGCCATATAATTTTCATCGGGGCGAAATTGCCTATCGAATGGCATTTGTGAAATTTTTCCCCGGTAAAATTTTTTATTTTCGAAACCTCCGAGTCGCAAGGTTGAACATTAGGGTCGAAAAATCGACCTTTTTGAATTTCGTCTTTTTTCCAAACTCTAAAAATCTATATCGATCGGAAATCGCGCGCTGATCACGAGTCCATTGGGTAGTTTTGAGGTCGGATACCAATTTCTATGTGAAAAAGTGAAAAAACGTGAAATTTCACCGTTTTTCGGGGATTTTGGACATTAGATTCGAACTATCGAACGAATAACCATGATTTTCGTAATGCGCGGGAAATTTCCGATCGAATAACGTGGTGTTGAAATATTTTTAGTGAAAAAAATTTTTTCCCACCCACGGAGCTAGTTTTTTGGGGGGTAAACCCCTTTCGTCAAAAAATCGCGATTTTCGAAAATTCACCACGGCCACAAAAATCAAGATATCCGGATTTTTCTTACGCCATTCTTCTCGTCTCGGCGAGCTCTTCAAAAAGTTCTTGGTACTATTTTCCGTAGGACTAACGCGAACCGAGCTACAGAAGCGCGAAAAGTCGTTTTTTCGCGTTTTCACGAACCCATCGAAATGAACGATGTATCTAATTCCGGTCATTTTTAATCGTTTCCGAAGTTCTAAAAACCTATGTCGATCGTAAATTTCCCGTACAACAAGAAAATACCGGTTTCGCTTTTGATTTTTGAGATTTTATCGACCTTAAGCGGGAAAATCGTTATTTTCGGTTTTTTGCACTTTTCTCCCAGAGTTTTTGAGCTATCGGGAAAAAATGCCATATAATTTTCATCGGGGCGAAATTGCCTATCGAATGGCATTTGTGAAATTTTTCCCCGGTAAAATTTTTTATTTTCGAAACCTCCGAGTCGCAAGGTTGAACATTAGGGTCGAAAAATCGACCTTTTTGAATTTCGTCTTTTTTCCAAACTCTAAAAATCTATATCGATCGGAAATCGCGCGCTGATCACGAGTCCATTGGGTAGTTTTGAGGTCGGATACCAATTTCTATGTGAAAAAGTGAAAAAACGTGAAATTTCACCGTTTTTCGGGGATTTTGGACATTAGATTCGAACTATCGAACGAATAACCATGATTTTCGTAATGCGCGGGAAATTTCCGATCGAATAACGTGGTGTTGAAATATTTTTAGTGAAAAAAAATTTTTCCCACCCACGGAGCTAGTTTTTTGGGGGGTAAACCCCTTTCGTCAAAAAATCGCGATTTTCGAAAATTCACCACGGCCACAAAAATCAAGATATCCGGATTTTTCTTACGCCATTCTTCTCGTCTCGGCGAGCTCTTCAAAAAGTTCTTAGTACTATTTTCCGTAGGACTAACGCGAACCGAGCTACAGAAGCGCGAAAAGTCGTTTTTTCGCGTTTTCACGAACCCATCGAAATGAACGATGTATCTAATTCCGGTCATTTTTAATCGTTTCCGAAGTTCTAAAAACCTATGTCGATCGTAAATTTCCCGTACAACAAGAAAATACCGGTTTCGCTTTTGATTTTTGAGATTTTATCGACCTTAAGCGGGAAAATCGTTATTTTCGGTTTTTTGCACTTTTCTCCCAGAGTTTTTGAGCTATCGGGAAAAAATGCCATATAATTTTCATCGGGGCGAAATTGCCTATCGAATGGCATTTGTGAAATTTTTCCCCGGTAAAATTTTTTATTTTCGAAACCTCCGAGTCGCAAGGTTGAACATTAGGGTCGAAAAATCGACCTTTTTGAATTTCGTCTTTTTTCCAAACTCTAAAAATCTATATCGATCGGAAATCGCGCGCTGATCACGAGTCCATTGGGTAGTTTTGAGGTCGGATACCAATTTCTATGTGAAAAAGTGAAAAAACGTGAAATTTCACCGTTTTTCGGGGATTTTGGACATTAGATTCGAACTATCGAACGAATAACCATGATTTTCGTAATGCGCGGGAAATTTCCGATCGAATAACGTGGTGTTGAAATATTTTTAGTGAAAAAAATTTTTTCCCACCCACGGAGCTAGTTTTTTGGGGGGTAAAACCCCTTTCGTCAAAAAATCGCGATTTTCGAAAATTCACCACGGCCACAAAAATCAAGATATCCGAATTTTTCTTACGCCATTCTTCTCGTCTCGGCGAGCTCTTCAAAAAGTTCTTGGTACTATTTTCCGTAGGACTAACGCGAACCGAGCTACAGAAGCGCGAAAAGTCGTTTTTTCGCGTTTTCACGAACCCATCGAAATGAACGATGTATCTAATTCCGGTCATTTTTAATCGTTTCCGAAGTTCTAAAAACCTATGTCGATCGTAAATTTCCCGTACAACAAGAAAATACCGGTTTCGCTTTTGATTTTTGAGATTTTATCGACCTTAAGCGGGAAAATCGTTATTTTCGGTTTTTTGCACTTTTCTCCCAGAGTTTTTGAGCTATCGGGAAAAAATGCCATATAATTTTCATCGGGGCGAAATTGCCTATCGAATGGCATTTGTGAAATTTTTCCCCGGTAAAATTTTTTATTTTCGAAACCTCCGAGTCGCAAGGTTGAACATTAGGGTCGAAAAATCGACCTTTTTGAATTTCGTCTTTTTTCCAAACTCTAAAAATCTATATCGATCGGAAATCGCGCGCTGATCACGAGTCCATTGGGTAGTTTTGAGGTCGGATACCAATTTCTATGTGAAAAAGTGAAAAAACGTGAAATTTCACCGTTTTTCGGGGATTTTGGACATTAGATTCGAACTATCGAACGAATAACCATGATTTTCGTAATGCGCGGGAAATTTCCGATCGAATAACGTGGTGTTGAAATATTTTTAGTGAAAAAAAATTTTTCCCACCCACGGAGCTAGTTTTTTGGGGGGTAAATCCCTTTCGTCAAAAAATCGCGATTTTCGAAAATTCACCACGGCCACAAAAATCAAGATATCCGAATTTTTCTTACGCCATTCTTCTCGTCTCGGCGAGCTCTTCAAAAAGTTCTTGGTACTATTTTCCGTAGGACTAACGCGAACCGAGCTACAGAAGCGCGAAAAGTCGTTTTTTCGCGTTTTCACGAACCCATCGAAATGAACGATGTATCTAATTCCGGTCATTTTTAATCGTTTCCGAAGTTCTAAAAACCTATGTCGATCGTAAATTTCCCGTACAACAAGAAAATACCGGTTTCGCTTTTGATTTTTGAGATTTTATCGACCTTAAGCGGGAAAATCGTTATTTTCGGTTTTTTGCACTTTTCTCCCAGAGTTTTTGAGCTATCGGGAAAAAATGCCATATAATTTTCA
The DNA here is from genome assembly GCA_951802705.1 of Netelia virgata. Lineage (NCBI taxonomy): Eukaryota > Metazoa > Arthropoda > Insecta > Hymenoptera > Ichneumonidae > Netelia > Netelia virgata. The sequence continues at coordinate 47,572,910 of OX637863.1, forward strand.
TCGGGGCGAAATTGCCTATCGAATGGCATTTGTGAAATTTTTCCCCGGTAAAATTTTTTATTTTCGAAACCTCCGAGTCGCAAGGTTGAACATTAGGGTCGAAAAATCGACCTTTTTGAATTTTGTCTTTTTTCCAAACTCTAAAAATCTATATCGATCGGAAATCGCGCGCTGATCACGAGTCCATTGGGTAGTTTTGAGGTCGGATACCAATTTCTATGTGAAAAAGTGAAAAAACGTGAAATTTCACCGTTTTTCGGGGATTTTGGACATTAGATTCGAACTATCGAACGAATAACCATGATTTTCGTAATGCGCGGGAAATTTCCGATCGAATAACGTGGTGTTGAAATATTTTTAGTGAAAAAAAATTTTTCCCACCCACGGAGCTAGTTTTTTGGGGGGTAAATCCCTTTCGTCAAAAAATCGCGATTTTCGAAAATTCACCACGGCCACAAAAATCAAGATATCCGAATTTTTCTTACGCCATTCTTCTCGTCTCGGCGAGCTCTTCAAAAAGTTCTTGGTACTATTTTCCGTAGGACTAACGCGAACCGAGCTACAGAAGCGCGAAAAGTCGTTTTTTCGCGTTTTCACGAACCCATCGAAATGAACGATGTATCTAATTCCGGTCATTTTTAATCGTTTCCGAAGTTCTAAAAACCTATGTCGATCGTAAATTTCCCGTACAACAAGAAAATACCGGTTTCGCTTTTGATTTTTGAGATTTTATCGACCTTAAGCGGGAAAATCGTTATTTTCGGTTTTTTGCACTTTTCTCCCAGAGTTTTTGAGCTATCGGGAAAAAATGCCATATAATTTTCATCGGGGCGAAATTGCCTATCGAATGGCATTTGTGAAATTTTTCCCCGGTAAAATTTTTTATTTTCGAAACCTCCGAGTCGCAAGGTTGAACATTAGGGTCGAAAAATCGACCTTTTTGAATTTCGTCTTTTTTCCAAACTCTAAAAATCTATATCGATCGGAAATCGCGCGCTGATCACGAGTCCATTGGGTAGTTTTGAGGTCGGATACCAATTTCTATGTGAAAAAGTGAAAAAACGTGAAATTTCACCGTTTTTCGGGGATTTTGGACATTAGATTCGAACTATCGAACGAATAACCATGATTTTCGTAATGCGCGGGAAATTTCCGATCGAATAACGTGGTGTTGAAATATTTTTAGTGAAAAAAATTTTTTCCCACCCACGGAGCTAGTTTTTTGGGGGGTAAACCCCTTTCGTCAAAAAATCGCGATTTTCGAAAATTCACCACGGCCACAAAAATCAAGATATCCGGATTTTTCTTACGCCATTCTTCTCGTCTCGGCGAGCTCTTCAAAAAGTTCTTGGTACTATTTTCCGTAGGACTAACGCGAACCGAGCTACAGAAGCGCGAAAAGTCGTTTTTTCGCGTTTTCACGAACCCATCGAAATGAACGATGTATCTAATTCCGGTCATTTTTAATCGTTTCCGAAGTTCTAAAAACCTATGTCGATCGTAAATTTCCCGTACAACAAGAAAATACCGGTTTCGCTTTTGATTTTTGAGATTTTATCGACCTTAAGCGGGAAAATCGTTATTTTCGGTTTTTTGCACTTTTCTCCCAGAGTTTTTGAGCTATCGGGAAAAAATGCCATATAATTTTCATCGGGGCGAAATTGCCTATCGAATGGCATTTGTGAAATTTTTCCCCGGTAAAATTTTTTATTTTCGAAACCTCCGAGTCGCAAGGTTGAACATTAGGGTCGAAAAATCGACCTTTTTGAATTTCGTCTTTTTTCCAAACTCTAAAAATCTATATCGATCGGAAATCGCGCGCTGATCACGAGTCCATTGGGTAGTTTTGAGGTCGGATACCAATTTCTATGTGAAAAAGTGAAAAAACGTGAAATTTCACCGTTTTTCGGGGATTTTGGACATTAGATTCGAACTATCGAACGAATAACCATGATTTTCGTAATGCGCGGGAAATTTCCGATCGAATAACGTGGTGTTGAAATATTTTTAGTGAAAAAAAATTTTTCCCACCCACGGAGCTAGTTTTTTGGGGGGTAAACCCCTTTCGTCAAAAAATCGCGATTTTCGAAAATTCACCACGGCCACAAAAATCAAGATATCCGGATTTTTCTTACGCCATTCTTCTCGTCTCGGCGAGCTCTTCAAAAAGTTCTTGGTACTATTTTCCGTAGGACTAACGCGAACCGAGCTACAGAAGCGCGAAAAGTCGTTTTTTCGCGTTTTCACGAACCCATCGAAATGAACGATGTATCTAATTCCGGTCATTTTTAATCGTTTCCGAAGTTCTAAAAACCTATGTCGATCGTAAATTTCCCGTACAACAAGAAAATACCGGTTTCGCTTTTGATTTTTGAGATTTTATCGACCTTAAGCGGGAAAATCGTTATTTTCGGTTTTTTGCACTTTTCTCCCAGAGTTTTTGAGCTATCGGGAAAAAATGCCATATAATTTTCATCGGGGCGAAATTGCCTATCGAATGGCATTTGTGAAATTTTTCCCCGGTAAAATTTTTTATTTTCGAAACCTCCGAGTCGCAAGGTTGAACATTAGGGTCGAAAAATCGACCTTTTTGAATTTCGTCTTTTTTCCAAACTCTAAAAATCTATATCGATCGGAAATCGCGCGCTGATCACGAGTCCATTGGGTAGTTTTGAGGTCGGATACCAATTTCTATGTGAAAAAGTGAAAAAACGTGAAATTTCACCGTTTTTCGGGGATTTTGGACATTAGATTCGAACTATCGAACGAATAACCATGATTTTCGTAATGCGCGGGAAATTTCCGATCGAATAACGTGGTGTTGAAATATTTTTAGTGAAAAAAATTTTTTCCCACCCACGGAGCTAGTTTTTTGGGGGGTAAAACCCCTTTCGTCAAAAAATCGCGATTTTCGAAAATTCACCACGGCCACAAAAATCAAGATATCCGAATTTTTCTTACGCCATTCTTCTCGTCTCGGCGAGCTCTTCAAAAAGTTCTTGGTACTATTTTCCGTAGGACTAACGCGAACCGAGCTACAGAAGCGCGAAAAGTCGTTTTTTCGCGTTTTCACGAACCCATCGAAATGAACGATGTATCTAATTCCGGTCATTTTTAATCGTTTCCGAAGTTCTAAAAACCTATGTCGATCGTAAATTTCCCGTACAACAAGAAAATACCGGTTTCGCTTTTGATTTTTGAGATTTTATCGACCTTAAGCGGGAAAATCGTTATTTTCGGTTTTTTGCACTTTTCTCCCAGAGTTTTTGAGCTATCGGGAAAAAATGCCATATAATTTTCATCGGGGCGAAATTGCCTATCGAATGGCATTTGTGAAATTTTTCCCCGGTAAAATTTTTTATTTTCGAAACCTCCGAGTCGCAAGGTTGAACATTAGGGTCGAAAAATCGACCTTTTTGAATTTCGTCTTTTTTCCAAACTCTAAAAATCTATATCGATCGGAAATCGCGCGCTGATCACGAGTCCATTGGGTAGTTTTGAGGTCGGATACCAATTTCTATGTGAAAAAGTGAAAAAACGTGAAATTTCACCGTTTTTCGGGGATTTTGGACATTAGATTCGAACTATCGAACGAATAACCATGATTTTCGTAATGCGCGGGAAATTTCCGATCGAATAACGTGGTGTTGAAATATTTTTAGTGAAAAAAAATTTTTCCCACCCACGGAGCTAGTTTTTTGGGGGGTAAATCCCTTTCGTCAAAAAATCGCGATTTTCGAAAATTCACCACGGCCACAAAAATCAAGATATCCGAATTTTTCTTACGCCATTCTTCTCGTCTCGGCGAGCTCTTCAAAAAGTTCTTGGTACTATTTTCCGTAGGACTAACGCGAACCGAGCTACAGAAGCGCGAAAAGTCGTTTTTTCGCGTTTTCACGAACCCATCGAAATGAACGATGTATCTAATTCCGGTCATTTTTAATCGTTTCCGAAGTTCTAAAAACCTATGTCGATCGTAAATTTCCCGTACAACAAGAAAATACCGGTTTCGCTTTTGATTTTTGAGATTTTATCGACCTTAAGCGGGAAAATCGTTATTTTCGGTTTTTTGCACTTTTCTCCCAGAGTTTTTGAGCTATCGGGAAAAAATGCCATATAATTTTCATCGGGGCGAAATTGCCTATCGAATGGCATTTGTGAAATTTTTCCCCGGTAAAATTTTTTATTTTCGAAACCTCCGAGTCGCAAGGTTGAACATTAGGGTCGAAAAATCGACCTTTTTGAATTTTGTCTTTTTTCCAAACTCTAAAAATCTATATCGATCGGAAATCGCGCGCTGATCACGAGTCCATTGGGTAGTTTTGAGGTCGGATACCAATTTCTATGTGAAAAAGTGAAAAAACGTGAAATTTCACCGTTTTTCGGGGATTTTGGACATTAGATTCGAACTATCGAACGAATAACCATGATTTTCGTAATGCGCGGGAAATTTCCGATCGAATAACGTGGTGTTGAAATATTTTTAGTGAAAAAAATTTTTTCCCACCCACGGAGCTAGTTTTTTGGGGGGTAAACCCCTTTCGTCAAAAAATCGCGATTTTCGAAAATTCACCACGGCCACAAAAATCAAGATATCCGGATTTTTCTTACGCCATTCTTCTCGTCTCGGCGAGCTCTTCAAAAAGTTCTTGGTACTATTTTCCGTAGGACTAACGCGAACCGAGCTACAGAAGCGCGAAAAGTCGTTTTTTCGCGTTTTCACGAACCCATCGAAATGAACGATGTATCTAATTCCGGTCATTTTTAATCGTTTCCGAAGTTCTAAAAACCTATGTAGATCGTAAATTTCCCGTACAACAAGAAAATACCGGTTTCGCTTTTGATTTTTGAGATTTTATCGACCTTAAGCGGGAAAATCGTTATTTTCGGTTTTTTGCACTTTTCTCCCAGAGTTTTTGAGCTATCGGGAAAAAATGCCATATAATTTTCATCGGGGCGAAATTGCCTATCGAATGGCATTTGTGAAATTTTTCCCCGGTAAAATTTTTTATTTTCGAAACCTCCGAGTCGCAAGGTTGAACATTAGGGTCGAAAAATCGACCTTTTTGAATTTCGTCTTTTTTCCAAACTCTAAAAATCTATATCGATCGGAAATCGCGCGCTGATCACGAGTCCATTGGGTAGTTTTGAGGTCGGATACCAATTTCTATGTGAAAAAGTGAAAAAACGTGAAATTTCACCGTTTTTCGGGGATTTTGGACATTAGATTCGAACTATCGAACGAATAACCATGATTTTCGTAATGCGCGGGAAATTTCCGATCGAATAACGTGGTGTTGAAATATTTTTAGTGAAAAAAAATTTTTCCCACCCACGGAGCTAGTTTTTTGGGGGGTAAATCCCTTTCGTCAAAAAATCGCGATTTTCGAAAATTCACCACGGCCACAAAAATCAAGATATCCGAATTTTTCTTACGCCATTCTTCTCGTCTCGGCGAGCTCTTCAAAAAGTTCTTGGTACTATTTTCCGTAGGACTAACGCGAACCGAGCTACAGAAGCGCGAAAAGTCGTTTTTTCGCGTTTTCACGAACCCATCGAAATGAACGATGTATCTAATTCCGGTCATTTTTAATCGTTTCCGAAGTTCTAAAAACCTATGTCGATCGTAAATTTCCCGTACAACAAGAAAATACCGGTTTCGCTTTTGATTTTTGAGATTTTATCGACCTTAAGCGGGAAAATCGTTATTTTCGGTTTTTTGCACTTTTCTCCCAGAGTTTTTGAGCTATCGGGAAAAAATGCCATATAATTTTCATCGGGGCGAAATTGCCTATCGAATGGCATTTGTGAAATTTTTCCCCGGTAAAATTTTTTATTTTCGAAACCTCCGAGTCGCAAGGTTGAACATTAGGGTCGAAAAATCGACCTTTTTGAATTTTGTCTTTTTTCCAAACTCTAAAAATCTATATCGATCGGAAATCGCGCGCTGATCACGAGTCCATTGGGTAGTTTTGAGGTCGGATACCAATTTCTATGTGAAAAAGTGAAAAAACGTGAAATTTCACCGTTTTTCGGGGATTTTGGACATTAGATTCGAACTATCGAACGAATAACCATGATTTTCGTAATGCGCGGGAAATTTCCGATCGAATAACGTGGTGTTGAAATATTTTTAGTGAAAAAAATTTTTTCCCACCCACGGAGCTAGTTTTTTGGGGGGTAAACCCCTTTCGTCAAAAAATCGCGATTTTCGAAAATTCACCACGGCCACAAAAATCAAGATATCCGGATTTTTCTTACGCCATTCTTCTCGTCTCGGCGAGCTCTTCAAAAAGTTCTTGGTACTATTTTCCGTAGGACTAACGCGAACCGAGCTACAGAAGCGCGAAAAGTCGTTTTTTCGCGTTTTCACGAACCCATCGAAATGAACGATGTATCTAATTCCGGTCATTTTTAATCGTTTCCGAAGTTCTAAAAACCTATGTCGATCGTAAATTTCCCGTACAACAAGAAAATACCGGTTTCGCTTTTGATTTTTGAGATTTTATCGACCTTAAGCGGGAAAATCGTTATTTTCGGTTTTTTGCACTTTTCTCCCAGAGTTTTTGAGCTATCGGGAAAAAATGCCATATAATTTTCATCGGGGCGAAATTGCCTATCGAATGGCATTTGTGAAATTTTTCCCCGGTAAAATTTTTTATTTTCGAAACCTCCGAGTCGCAAGGTTGAACATTAGGGTCGAAAAATCGACCTTTTTGAATTTCGTCTTTTTTCCAAACTCTAAAAATCTATATCGATCGGAAATCGCGCGCTGATCACGAGTCCATTGGGTAGTTTTGAGGTCGGATACCAATTTCTATGTGAAAAAGTGAAAAAACGTGAAATTTCACCGTTTTTCGGGGATTTTGGACATTAGATTCGAACTATCGAACGAATAACCATGATTTTCGTAATGCGCGGGAAATTTCCGATCGAATAACGTGGTGTTGAAATATTTTTAGTGAAAAAAATGTTTTCCCACCCACGGAGCTAGTTTTTTGGGGGGTAAAACCCCTTTCGTCAAAAAATCGCGATTTTCGAAAATTCACCACGGCCACAAAAATCAAGATATCCGAATTTTTCTTACGCCATTCTTCTCGTCTCGGCGAGCTCTTCAAAAAGTTCTTGGTACTATTTTCCGTAGGACTAACGCGAACCGAGCTACAGAAGCGCGAAAAGTCGTTTTTTCGCGTTTTCACGAACCCATCGAAATGAACGATGTATCTAATTCCGGTCATTTTTAATCGTTTCCGAAGTTCTAAAAACCTATGTCGATCGTAAATTTCCCGTACAACAAGAAAATACCGGTTTCGCTTTTGATTTTTGAGATTTTATCGACCTTAAGCGGGAAAATCGTTATTTTCGGTTTTTTGCACTTTTCTCCCAGAGTTTTTGAGCTATCGGGAAAAAATGCCATATAATTTTCATCGGGGCGAAATTGCCTATCGAATGGCATTTGTGAAATTTTTCCCCGGTAAAATTTTTTATTTTCGAAACCTCCGAGTCGCAAGGTTGAACATTAGGGTCGAAAAATCGACCTTTTTGAATTTCGTCTTTTTTCCAAACTCTAAAAATCTATATCGATCGGAAATCGCGCGCTGATCACGAGTCCATTGGGTAGTTTTGAGGTCGGATACCAATTTCTATGTGAAAAAGTGAAAAAACGTGAAATTTCACCGTTTTTCGGGGATTTTGGACATTAGATTCGAACTATCGAACGAATAACCATGATTTTCGTAATGCGCGGGAAATTTCCGATCGAATAACGTGGTGTTGAAATATTTTTAGTGAAAAAAAATTTTTCCCACCCACGGAGCTAGTTTTTTGGGGGGTAAATCCCTTTCGTCAAAAAATCGCGATTTTCGAAAATTCACCACGGCCACAAAAATCAAGATATCCGAATTTTTCTTACGCCATTCTTCTCGTCTCGGCGAGCTCTTCAAAAAGTTCTTGGTACTATTTTCCGTAGGACTAACGCGAACCGAGCTACAGAAGCGCGAAAAGTCGTTTTTTCGCGTTTTCACGAACCCATCGAAATGAACGATGTATCTAATTCCGGTCATTTTTAATCGTTTCCGAAGTTCTAAAAACCTATGTCGATCGTAAATTTCCCGTACAACAAGAAAATACCGGTTTCGCTTTTGATTTTTGAGATTTTATCGACCTTAAGCGGGAAAATCGTTATTTTCGGTTTTTTGCACTTTTCTCCCAGAGTTTTTGAGCTATCGGGAAAAAATGCCATATAATTTTCATCGGGGCGAAATTGCCTATCGAATGGCATTTGTGAAATTTTTCCCCGGTAAAATTTTTTATTTTCGAAACCTCCGAGTCGCAAGGTTGAACATTAGGGTCGAAAAATCGACCTTTTTGAATTTCGTCTTTTTTCCAAACTCTAAAAATCTATATCGATCGGAAATCGCGCGCTGATCACGAGTCCATTGGGTAGTTTTGAGGTCGGATACCAATTTCTATGTGAAAAAGTGAAAAAACGTGAAATTTCACCGTTTTTCGGGGATTTTGGACATTAGATTCGAACTATCGAACGAATAACCATGATTTTCGTAATGCGCGGGAAATTTCCGATCGAATAACGTGGTGTTGAAATATTTTTAGTGAAAAAAATTTTTTCCCACCCACGGAGCTAGTTTTTTGGGGGGTAAAACCCCTTTCGTCAAAAAATCGCGATTTTCGAAAATTCACCACGGCCACAAAAATCAAGATATCCGAATTTTTCTTACGCCATTCTTCTCGTCTCGGCGAGCTCTTCAAAAAGTTCTTGGTACTATTTTCCGTAGGACTAACGCGAACCGAGCTACAGAAGCGCGAAAAGTCGTTTTTTCGCGTTTTCACGAACCCATCGAAATGAACGATGTATCTAATTCCGGTCATTTTTAATCGTTTCCGAAGTTCTAAAAACCTATGTCGATCGTAAATTTCCCGTACAACAAGAAAATACCGGTTTCGCTTTTGATTTTTGAGATTTTATCGACCTTAAGCGGGAAAATCGTTATTTTCGGTTTTTTGCACTTTTCTCCCAGAGTTTTTGAGCTATCGGGAAAAAATGCCATATAATTTTCATCGGGGCGAAATTGCCTATCGAATGGCATTTGTGAAATTTTTCCCCGGTAAAATTTTTTATTTTCGAAACCTCCGAGTCGCAAGGTTGAACATTAGGGTCGAAAAATCGACCTTTTTGAATTTCGTCTTTTTTCCAAACTCTAAAAATCTATATCGATCGGAAATCGCGCGCTGATCACGAGTCCATTGGGTAGTTTTGAGGTCGGATACCAATTTCTATGTGAAAAAGTGAAAAAACGTGAAATTTCACCGTTTTTCGGGGATTTTGGACATTAGATTCGAACTATCGAACGAATAACCATGATTTTCGTAATGCGCGGGAAATTTCCGATCGAATAACGTGGTGTTGAAATATTTTTAGTGAAAAAAATTTTTTCCCACCCACGGAGCTAGTTTTTTGGGGGGTAAAACCCCTTTCGTCAAAAAATCGCGATTTTCGAAAATTCACCACGGCCACAAAAATCAAGATATCCGAATTTTTCTTACGCCATTCTTCTCGTCTCGGCGAGCTCTTCAAAAAGTTCTTGGTACTATTTTCCGTAGGACTAACGCGAACCGAGCTACAGAAGCGCGAAAAGTCGTTTTTTCGCGTTTTCACGAACCCATCGAAATGAACGATGTATCTAATTCCGGTCATTTTTAATCGTTTCCGAAGTTCTAAAAACCTATGTCGATCGTAAATTTCCCGTACAACAAGAAAATACCGGTTTCGCTTTTGATTTTTGAGATTTTATCGACCTTAAGCGGGAAAATCGTTATTTTCGGTTTTTTGCACTTTTCTCCCAGAGTTTTTGAGCTATCGGGAAAAAATGCCATATAATTTTCATCGGGGCGAAATTGCCTATCGAATGGCATTTGTGAAATTTTTCCCCGGTAAAATTTTTTATTTTCGAAACCTCCGAGTCGCAAGGTTGAACATTAGGGTCGAAAAATCGACCTTTTTGAATTTCGTCTTTTTTCCAAACTCTAAAAATCTATATCGATCGGAAATCGCGCGCTGATCACGAGTCCATTGGGTAGTTTTGAGGTCGGATACCAATTTCTATGTGAAAAAGTGAAAAAACGTGAAATTTCACCGTTTTTCGGGGATTTTGGACATTAGATTCGAACTATCGAACGAATAACCATGATTTTCGTAATGCGCGGGAAATTTCCGATCGAATAACGTGGTGTTGAAATATTTTTAGTGAAAAAAATTTTTTCCCACCCACGGAGCTAGTTTTTTGGGGGGTAAAACCCCTTTCGTCAAAAAATCGCGATTTTCGAAAATTCACCACGGCCACAAAAATCAAGATATCCGAATTTTTCTTACGCCATTCTTCTCGTCTCGGCGAGCTCTTCAAAAAGTTCTTGGTACTATTTTCCGTAGGACTAACGCGAACCGAGCTACAGAAGCGCGAAAAGTCGTTTTTTCGCGTTTTCACGAACCCATCGAAATGAACGATGTATCTAATTCCGGTCATTTTTAATCGTTTCCGAAGTTCTAAAAACCTATGTCGATCGTAAATTTCCCGTACAACAAGAAAATACCGGTTTCGCTTTTGATTTTTGAGATTTTATCGACCTTAAGCGGGAAAATCGTTATTTTCGGTTTTTTGCACTTTTCTCCCAGAGTTTTTGAGCTATCGGGAAAAAATGCCATATAATTTTCATCGGGGCGAAATTGCCTATCGAATGGCATTTGTGAAATTTTTCCCCGGTAAAATTTTTTATTTTCGAAACCTCCGAGTCGCAAGGTTGAACATTAGGGTCGAAAAATCGACCTTTTTGAATTTTGTCTTTTTTCCAAACTCTAAAAATCTATATCGATCGGAAATCGCGCGCTGATCACGAGTCCATTGGGTAGTTTTGAGGTCGGATACCAATTTCTATGTGAAAAAGTGAAAAAACGTGAAATTTCACCGTTTTTCGGGGATTTTGGACATTAGATTCGAACTATCGAACGAATAACCATGATTTTCGTAATGCGCGGGAAATTTCCGATCGAATAACGTGGTGTTGAAATATTTTTAGTGAAAAAAAATTTTTCCCACCCACGGAGCTAGTTTTTTGGGGGGTAAACCCCTTTCGTCAAAAAATCGCGATTTTCGAAAATTCACCACGGCCACAAAAATCAAGATATCCGGATTTTTCTTACGCCATTCTTCTCGTCTCGGCGAGCTCTTCAAAAAGTTCTTGGTACTATTTTCGGTAGGACTAACGCGAACCGAGCTACAGAAGCGCGAAAAGTCGTTTTTTCGCGTTTTCACGAACCCATCGAAATGAACGATGTATCTAATTCCGGTCATTTTTAATCGTTTCCGAAGTTCTAAAAACCTATGTCGATCGTAAATTTCCCGTACAACAAGAAAATACCGGTTTCGCTTTTGATTTTTGAGATTTTATCGACCTTAAGCGGGAAAATCGTTATTTTCGGTTTTTTGCACTTTTCTCCCAGAGTTTTTGAGCTATCGGGAAAAAATGCCATATAATTTTCATCGGGGCGAAATTGCCTATCGAATGGCATTTGTGAAATTTTTCCCCGGTAAAATTTTTTATTTTCGAAACCTCCGAGTCGCAAGGTTGAACATTAGGGTCGAAAAATCGACCTTTTTGAATTTTGTCTTTTTTCCAAACTCTAAAAATCTATATCGATCGGAAATCGCGCGCTGATCACGAGTCCATTGGGTAGTTTTGAGGTCGGATACCAATTTCTATGTGAAAAAGTGAAAAAACGTGAAATTTCGCCGTTTTTCGGGGATTTTGGACATTAGATTCGAACTATCGAACGAATAACCATGATTTTCGTAATGCGCGGGAAATTTCCGATCGAATAACGTGGTGTTGAAATATTTTTAGTGAAACAAATTTTTTCCCACCCACGGAGCTAGTTTTTTGGGGGGTAAACCCCTTTCGTCAAAAAATCGCGATTTTCGAAAATTCACCACGGCCACAAAAATCAAGATATCCGGATTTTTCTTACGCCATTCTTCTCGTCTCGGCGAGCTCTTCAAAAAGTTCTTAGTACTATTTTCCGTAGGACTAACGCGAACCGAGCTACAGAAGCGCGAAAAGTCGTTTTTTCGCGTTTTCACGAACCCATCGAAATGAACGATGTATCTAATTCCGGTCATTTTTAATCGTTTCCGAAGTTCTAAAAACCTATGTCGATCGTAAATTTCCCGTACAACAAGAAAATACCGGTTTCGCTTTTGATTTTTGAGATTTTATCGACCTTAAGCGGGAAAATCGTTATTTTCGGTTTTTTGCACTTTTCTCCCAGAGTTTTTGAGCTATCGGGAAAAAATGCCATATAATTTTCATCGGGGCGAAATTGCCTATCGAATGGCATTTGTGAAATTTTTCCCCGGTAAAATTTTTTATTTTCGAAACCTCCGAGTCGCAAGGTTGAACATTAGGGTCGAAAAATCGACCTTTTTGAATTTCGTCTTTTTTCCAAACTCTAAAAATCTATATCGATCGGAAATCGCGCGCTGATCACGAGTCCATTGGGTAGTTTTGAGGTCGGATACCAATTTCTATGTGAAAAAGTGAAAAAACGTGAAATTTCAGCGTTTTTCGGGGATTTTGGACATTAGATTCGAACTATCGAACGAATAACCATGATTTTCGTAATGCGCGGGAAATTTCCGATCGAATAACGTGGTGTTGAAATATTTTTAGTGAAAAAAATTTTTTCCCACCCACGGAGCTAGTTTTTTGGGGGGTAAACCCCTTTCGTCAAAAAATCGCGATTTTCGAAAATTCACCACGGCCACAAAAATCAAGATATCCGGATTTTTCTTACGCCATTCTTCTCGTCTCGGCGAGCTCCTCAAAAAGTTCTTAGTACTATTTTCCGTAGGACTAACGCGAACCGAGCTACAGAAGCGCGAAAAGTCGTTTTTTCGCGTTTTCACGAACCCATCGAAATGAACGATGTATCTAATTCCGGTCATTTTTAATCGTTTCCGAAGTTCTAAAAACCTATGTCGATCGTAAATTTCCCGTACAACAAGAAAATACCGGTTTCGCTTTTGATTTTTGAGATTTTATCGACCTTAAGCGGGAAAATCGTTATTTTCGGTTTTTTGCACTTTTCTCCCAGAGTTTTTGAGCTATCGGGAAAAAATGCCATATAATTTTCATCGGGGCGAAATTGCCTATCGAATGGCATTTGTGAAATTTTTCCCCGGTAAAATTTTTTATTTTCGAAACCTCCGAGTCGCAAGGTTGAACATTAGGGTCGAAAAATCGACCTTTTTGAATTTCGTCTTTTTTCCAAACTCTAAAAATCTATATCGATCGGAAATCGCGCGCTGATCACGAGTCCATTGGGTAGTTTTGAGGTCGGATACCAATTTCTATGTGAAAAAGTGAAAAAACGTGAAATTTCACCGTTTTTCGGGGATTTTGGACATTAGATTCGAACTATCGAACGAATAACCATGATTTTCGTAATGCGCGGGAAATTTCCGATCGAATAACGTGGTGTTGAAATATTTTTAGTGAAAAAAATTTTTTCCCACCCACGGAGCTAGTTTTTTGGGGGGTAAACCCCTTTCGTCAAAAAATCGCGATTTTCGAAAATTCACCACGGCCACAAAAATCAAGATATCCGGATTTTTCTTACGCCATTCTTCTCGTCTCGGCGAGCTCCTCAAAAAGTTCTTAGTACTATTTTCCGTAGGACTAACGCGAACCGAGCTACAGAAGCGCGAAAAGTCGTTTTTTCGCGTTTTCACGAACCCATCGAAATGAACGATGTATCTAATTCCGGTCATTTTTAATCGTTTCCGAAGTTCTAAAAACCTATGTCGATCGTAAATTTCCCGTACAACAAGAAAATACCGGTTTCGCTTTTGATTTTTGAGATTTTATCGACCTTAAGCGGGAAAATCGTTATTTTCGGTTTTTTGCACTTTTCTCCCAGAGTTTTTGAGCTATCGGGAAAAAATGCCATATAATTTTCATCGGGGCGAAATTGCCTATCGAATGGCATTTGTGAAATTTTTCCCCGGTAAAATTTTTTATTTTCGAAACCTCCGAGTCGCAAGGTTGAACATTAGGGTCGAAAAATCGACCTTTTTGAATTTCGTCTTTTTTCCAAACTCTAAAAATCTATATCGATCGGAAATCGCGCGCTGATCACGAGTCCATTGGGTAGTTTTGAGGTCGGATACCAATTTCTATGTGAAAAAGTGAAAAAACGTGAAATTTCACCGTTTTTCGGGGATTTTGGACATTAGATTCGAACTATCGAACGAATAACCATGATTTTCGTAATGCGCGGGAAATTTCCGATCGAATAACGTGGTGTTGAAATATTTTTAGTGAAAAAAATTTTTTCCCACCCACGGAGCTAGTTTTTTGGGGGGTAAACCCCTTTCGTCAAAAAATCGCGATTTTCGAAAATTCACCACGGCCACAAAAATCAAGATATCCGGATTTTTCTTACGCCATTCTTCTCGTCTCGGCGAGCTCCTCAAAAAGTTCTTAGTACTATTTTCCGTAGGACTAACGCGAACCGAGCTACAGAAGCGCGAAAAGTCGTTTTTTCGCGTTTTCACGAACCCATCGAAATGAACGATGTATCTAATTCCGGTCATTTTTAATCGTTTCCGAAGTTCTAAAAACCTATGTCGATCGTAAATTTCCCGTACAACAAGAAAATACCGGTTTCGCTTTTGATTTTTGAGATTTTATCGACCTTAAGCGGGAAAATCGTTATTTTCGGTTTTTTGCACTTTTCTCCCAGAGTTTTTGAGCTATCGGGAAAAAATGCCATATAATTTTCATCGGGGCGAAATTGCCTATCGAATGGCATTTGTGAAATTTTTCCCCGGTAAAATTTTTTATTTTCGAAACCTCCGAGTCGCAAGGTTGAACATTAGGGTCGAAAAATCGACCTTTTTGAATTTCGTCTTTTTTCCAAACTCTAAAAATCTATATCGATCGGAAATCGCGCGCTGATCACGAGTCCATTGGGTAGTTTTGAGGTCGGATACCAATTTCTATGTGAAAAAGTGAAAAAACGTGAAATTTCACCGTTTTTCGGGGATTTTGGACATTAGATTCGAACTATCGAACGAATAACCATGATTTTCGTAATGCGCGGGAAATTTCCGATCGAATAACGTGGTGTTGAAATATTTTTAGTGAAAAAAAATTTTTCCCACCCACGGAGCTAGTTTTTTGGGGGGTAAATCCCTTTCGTCAAAAAATCGCGATTTTCGAAAATTCACCACGGCCACAAAAATCAAGATATCCGAATTTTTCTTACGCCATTCTTCTCGTCTCGGCGAGCTCTTCAAAAAGTTCTTAGTACTATTTTCCGTAGGACTAACGCGAACCGAGCTACAGAAGCGCGAAAAGTCGTTTTTTCGCGTTTTCACGAACCCATCGAAATGAACGATGTATCTAATTCCGGTCATTTTTAATCGTTTCCGAAGTTCTAAAAACCTATGTCGATCGTAAATTTCCCGTACAACAAGAAAATACCGGTTTCGCCTTTGATTTTTGAGATTTTATCGACCTTAAGCGGGAAAATCGTTATTTTCGGTTTTTTGCACTTTTCTCCCAGAGTTTTTGAGCTATCGGGAAAAAATGCCATATAATTTTCATCGGGGCGAAATTGCCTATCGAATGGCATTTGTGAAATTTTTCCCCGGTAAAATTTTTTATTTTCGAAACCTCCGAGTCGCAAGGTTGAACATTAGGGTCGAAAAATCGACCTTTTTGAATTTTGTCTTTTTTCCAAACTCTAAAAATCTATATCGATCGGAAATCGCGCGCTGATCACGAGTCCATTGGGTAGTTTTGAGGTCGGATACCAATTTCTATGTGAAAAAGTGAAAAAACGTGAAATTTCACCGTTTTTCGGGGATTTTGGACATTAGATTCGAACTATCGAACGAATAACCATGATTTTCGTAATGCGCGGGAAATTTCCGATCGAATAACGTGGTGTTGAAATATTTTTAGTGAAACAAATTTTTTCCCACCCACGGAGCTAGTTTTTTGGGGGGTAAACCCCTTTCGTCAAAAAATCGCGATTTTCGAAAATTCACCACGGCCACAAAAATCAAGATATCCGGATTTTTCTTACGCCATTCTTCTCGTCTCGGCGAGCTCTTCAAAAAGTTCTTAGTACTATTTTCCGTAGGACTAACGCGAACCGAGCTACAGAAGCGCGAAAAGTCGTTTTTTCGCGTTTTCACGAACCCATCGAAATGAACGATGTATCTAATTCCGGTCATTTTTAATCGTTTCCGAAGTTCTAAAAACCTATGTCGATCGTAAATTTCCCGTACAACAAGAAAATACCGGTTTCGCTTTTGATTTTTGAGATTTTATCGACCTTAAGCGGGAAAATCGTTATTTTCGGTTTTTTGCACTTTTCTCCCAGAGTTTTTGAGCTATCGGGAAAAAATGCCATATAATTTTCATCGGGGCGAAATTGCCTATCGAATGGCATTTGTGAAATTTTTCCCCGGTAAAATTTTTTATTTTCGAAACCTCCGAGTCGCAAGGTTGAACATTAGGGTCGAAAAATCGACCTTTTTGAATTTCGTCTTTTTTCCAAACTCTAAAAATCTATATCGATCGGAAATCGCGCGCTGATCACGAGTCCATTGGGTAGTTTTGAGGTCGGATACCAATTTCTATGTGAAAAAGTGAAAAAACGTGAAATTTCAGCGTTTTTCGGGGATTTTGGACATTAGATTCGAACTATCGAACGAATAACCATGATTTTCGTAATGCGCGGGAAATTTCCGATCGAATAACGTGGTGTTGAAATATTTTTAGTGAAAAAAATTTTTTCCCACCCACGGAGCTAGTTTTTTGGGGGGTAAACCCCTTTCGTCAAAAAATCGCGATTTTCGAAAATTCACCACGGCCACAAAAATCAAGATATCCGGATTTTTCTTACGCCATTCTTCTCGTCTCGGCGAGCTCCTCAAAAAGTTCTTAGTACTATTTTCCGTAGGACTAACGCGAACCGAGCTACAGAAGCGCGAAAAGTCGTTTTTTCGCGTTTTCACGAACCCATCGAAATGAACGATGTATCTAATTCCGGTCATTTTTAATCGTTTCCGAAGTTCTAAAAACCTATGTCGATCGTAAATTTCCCGTACAACAAGAAAATACCGGTTTCGCTTTTGATTTTTGAGATTTTATCGACCTTAAGCGGGAAAATCGTTATTTTCGGTTTTTTGCACTTTTCTCCCAGAGTTTTTGAGCTATCGGGAAAAAATGCCATATAATTTTCATCGGGGCGAAATTGCCTATCGAATGGCATTTGTGAAATTTTTCCCCGGTAAAATTTTTTATTTTCGAAACCTCCGAGTCGCAAGGTTGAACATTAGGGTCGAAAAATCGACCTTTTTGAATTTCGTCTTTTTTCCAAACTCTAAAAATCTATATCGATCGGAAATCGCGCGCTGATCACGAGTCCATTGGGTAGTTTTGAGGTCGGATACCAATTTCTATGTGAAAAAGTGAAAAAACGTGAAATTTCACCGTTTTTCGGGGATTTTGGACATTAGATTCGAACTATCGAACGAATAACCATGATTTTCGTAATGCGCGGGAAATTTCCGATCGAATAACGTGGTGTTGAAATATTTTTAGTGAAAAAAATTTTTTCCCACCCACGGAGCTAGTTTTTTGGGGGGTAAACCCCTTTCGTCAAAAAATCGCGATTTTCGAAAATTCACCACGGCCACAAAAATCAAGATATCCGGATTTTTCTTACGCCATTCTTCTCGTCTCGGCGAGCTCCTCAAAAAGTTCTTAGTACTATTTTCCGTAGGACTAACGCGAACCGAGCTACAGAAGCGCGAAAAGTCGTTTTTTCGCGTTTTCACGAACCCATCGAAATGAACGATGTATCTAATTCCGGTCATTTTTAATCGTTTCCGAAGTTCTAAAAACCTATGTCGATCGTAAATTTCCCGTACAACAAGAAAATACCGGTTTCGCTTTTGATTTTTGAGATTTTATCGACCTTAAGCGGGAAAATCGTTATTTTCGGTTTTTTGCACTTTTCTCCCAGAGTTTTTGAGCTATCGGGAAAAAATGCCATATAATTTTCATCGGGGCGAAATTGCCTATCGAATGGCATTTGTGAAATTTTTCCCCGGTAAAATTTTTTATTTTCGAAACCTCCGAGTCGCAAGGTTGAACATTAGGGTCGAAAAATCGACCTTTTTGAATTTCGTCTTTTTTCCAAACTCTAAAAATCTATATCGATCGGAAATCGCGCGCTGATCACGAGTCCATTGGGTAGTTTTGAGGTCGGATACCAATTTCTATGTGAAAAAGTGAAAAAACGTGAAATTTCAGCGTTTTTCGGGGATTTTGGACATTAGATTCGAACTATCGAACGAATAACCATGATTTTCGTAATGCGCGGGAAATTTCCGATCGAATAACGTGGTGTTGAAATATTTTTAGTGAAAAAAATTTTTTCCCACCCACGGAGCTAGTTTTTTGGGGGGTAAACCCCTTTCGTCAAAAAATCGCGATTTTCGAAAATTCACCACGGCCACAAAAATCAAGATATCCGGATTTTTCTTACGCCATTCTTCTCGTCTCGGCGAGCTCCTCAAAAAGTTCTTAGTACTATTTTCCGTAGGACTAACGCGAACCGAGCTACAGAAGCGCGAAAAGTCGTTTTTTCGCGTTTTCACGAACCCATCGAAATGAACGATGTATCTAATTCCGGTCATTTTTAATCGTTTCCGAAGTTCTAAAAACCTATGTCGATCGTAAATTTCCCGTACAACAAGAAAATACCGGTTTCGCTTTTGATTTTTGAGATTTTATCGACCTTAAGCGGGAAAATCGTTATTTTCGGTTTTTTGCACTTTTCTCCCAGAGTTTTTGAGCTATCGGGAAAAAATGCCATATAATTTTCATCGGGGCGAAATTGCCTATCGAATGGCATTTGTGAAATTTTTCCCCGGTAAAATTTTTTATTTTCGAAACCTCCGAGTCGCAAGGTTGAACATTAGGGTCGAAAAATCGACCTTTTTGAATTTCGTCTTTTTTCCAAACTCTAAAAATCTATATCGATCGGAAATCGCGCGCTGATCACGAGTCCATTGGGTAGTTTTGAGGTCGGATACCAATTTCTATGTGAAAAAGTGAAAAAACGTGAAATTTCAGCGTTTTTCGGGGATTTTGGACATTAGATTCGAACTATCGAACGAATAACCATGATTTTCGTAATGCGCGGGAAATTTCCGATCGAATAACGTGGTGTTGAAATATTTTTAGTGAAAAAAATTTTTTCCCACCCACGGAGCTAGTTTTTTGGGGGGTAAACCCCTTTCGTCAAAAAATCGCGATTTTCGAAAATTCACCACGGCCACAAAAATCAAGATATCCGGATTTTTCTTACGCCATTCTTCTCGTCTCGGCGAGCTCCTCAAAAAGTTCTTAGTACTATTTTCCGTAGGACTAACGCGAACCGAGCTACAGAAGCGCGAAAAGTCGTTTTTTCGCGTTTTCACGAACCCATCGAAATGAACGATGTATCTAATTCCGGTCATTTTTAATCGTTTCCGAAGTTCTAAAAACCTATGTCGATCGTAAATTTCCCGTACAACAAGAAAATACCGGTTTCGCTTTTGATTTTTGAGATTTTATCGACCTTAAGCGGGAAAATCGTTATTTTCGGTTTTTTGCACTTTTCTCCCAGAGTTTTTGAGCTATCGGGAAAAAATGCCATATAATTTTCATCGGGGCGAAATTGCCTATCGAATGGCATTTGTGAAATTTTTCCCCGGTAAAATTTTTTATTTTCGAAACCTCCGAGTCGCAAGGTTGAACATTAGGGTCGAAAAATCGACCTTTTTGAATTTCGTCTTTTTTCCAAACTCTAAAAATCTATATCGATCGGAAATCGCGCGCTGATCACGAGTCCATTGGGTAGTTTTGAGGTCGGATACCAATTTCTATGTGAAAAAGTGAAAAAACGTGAAATTTCACCGTTTTTCGGGGATTTTGGACATTAGATTCGAACTATCGAACGAATAACCATGATTTTCGTAATGCGCGGGAAATTTCCGATCGAATAACGTGGTGTTGAAATATTTTTAGTGAAAAAAATTTTTTCCCACCCACGGAGCTAGTTTTTTGGGGGGTAAACCCCTTTCGTCAAAAAATCGCGATTTTCGAAAATTCACCACGGCCACAAAAATCAAGATATCCGGATTTTTCTTACGCCATTCTTCTCGTCTCGGCGAGCTCCTCAAAAAGTTCTTAGTACTATTTTCCGTAGGACTAACGCGAACCGAGCTACAGAAGCGCGAAAAGTCGTTTTTTCGCGTTTTCACGAACCCATCGAAATGAACGATGTATCTAATTCCGGTCATTTTTAATCGTTTCCGAAGTTCTAAAAACCTATGTCGATCGTAAATTTCCCGTACAACAAGAAAATACCGGTTTCGCTTTTGATTTTTGAGATTTTATCGACCTTAAGCGGGAAAATCGTTATTTTCGGTTTTTTGCACTTTTCTCCCAGAGTTTTTGAGCTATCGGGAAAAAATGCCATATAATTTTCATCGGGGCGAAATTGCCTATCGAATGGCATTTGTGAAATTTTTCCCCGGTAAAATTTTTTATTTTCGAAACCTCCGAGTCGCAAGGTTGAACATTAGGGTCGAAAAATCGACCTTTTTGAATTTCGTCTTTTTTCCAAACTCTAAAAATCTATATCGATCGGAAATCGCGCGCTGATTACGAGTCCATTGGGTAGTTTTGAGGTCGGATACCAATTTCTATGTGAAAAAGTGAAAAAACGTGAAATTTCAGCGTTTTTCGGGGATTTTGGACATTAGATTCGAACTATCGAACGAATAACCATGATTTTCGTAATGCGCGGGAAATTTCCGATCGAATAACGTGGTGTTGAAATATTTTTAGTGAAAAAAATTTTTTCCCACCCACGGAGCTAGTTTTTTGGGGGGTAAACCCCTTTCGTCAAAAAATCGCGATTTTCGAAAATTCACCACGGCCACAAAAATCAAGATATCCGAATTTTTCTTACGCCATTCTTCTCGTCTCGGCGAGCTCTTCAAAAAGTTCTTGGTACTATTTTCGGTAGGACTAACGCGAACCGAGCTACAGAAGCGCGAAAAGTCGTTTTTTCGCGTTTTCACGAACCCATCGAAATGAACGATGTATCTAATTCCGGTCATTTTTAATCGTTTCCGAAGTTCTAAAAACCTATGTCGATCGTAAATTTCCCGTACAACAAGAAAATACCGGTTTCGCTTTTGATTTTTGAGATTTTATCGACCTTAAGCGGGAAAATCGTTATTTTCGGTTTTTTGCACTTTTCTCCCAGAGTTTTTGAGCTATCGGGAAAAAATGCCATATAATTTTCATCGGGGCGAAATTGCCTATCGAATGGCATTTGTGAAATTTTTCCCCGGTAAAATTTTTTATTTTCGAAACCTCCGAGTCGCAAGGTTGAACATTAGGGTCGAAAAATCGACCTTTTTGAATTTTGTCTTTTTTCCAAACTCTAAAAATCTATATCGATCGGAAATCGCGCGCTGATCACGAGTCCATTGGGTAGTTTTGAGGTCGGATACCAATTTCTATGTGAAAAAGTGAAAAAACGTGAAATTTCACCGTTTTTCGGGGATTTTGGACATTAGATTCGAACTATCGAACGAATAACCATGATTTTCGTAATGCGCGGGAAATTTCCGATCGAATAACGTGGTGTTGAAATATTTTTAGTGAAAAAAATTTTTTCCCACCCACGGAGCTAGTTTTTTGGGGGGTAAACCCCTTTCGTCAAAAAATCGCGATTTTCGAAAATTCACCACGGCCACAAAAATCAAGATATCCGGATTTTTCTTACGCCATTCTTCTCGTCTCGGCGAGCTCCTCAAAAAGTTCTTAGTACTATTTTCCGTAGGACTAACGCGAACCGAGCTACAGAAGCGCGAAAAGTCGTTTTTTCGCGTTTTCACGAACCCATCGAAATGAACGATGTATCTAATTCCGGTCATTTTTAATCGTTTCCGAAGTTCTAAAAACCTATGTCGATCGTAAATTTCCCGTACAACAAGAAAATACCGGTTTCGCTTTTGATTTTTGAGATTTTATCGACCTTAAGCGGGAAAATCGTTATTTTCGGTTTTTTGCACTTTTCTCCCAGAGTTTTTGAGCTATCGGGAAAAAATGCCATATAATTTTCATCGGGGCGAAATTGCCTATCGAATGGCATTTGTGAAATTTTTCCCCGGTAAAATTTTTTATTTTCGAAACCTCCGAGTCGCAAGGTTGAACATTAGGGTCGAAAAATCGACCTTTTTGAATTTCGTCTTTTTTCCAAACTCTAAAAATCTATATCGATCGGAAATCGCGCGCTGATTACGAGTCCATTGGGTAGTTTTGAGGTCGGATACCAATTTCTATGTGAAAAAGTGAAAAAACGTGAAATTTCAGCGTTTTTCGGGGATTTTGGACATTAGATTCGAACTATCGAACGAATAACCATGATTTTCGTAATGCGCGGGAAATTTCCGATCGAATAACGTGGTGTTGAAATATTTTTAGTGAAAAAAATTTTTTCCCACCCACGGAGCTAGTTTTTTGGGGGGTAAACCCCTTTCGTCAAAAAATCGCGATTTTCGAAAATTCACCACGGCCACAAAAATCAAGATATCCGGATTTTTCTTACGCCATTCTTCTCGTCTCGGCGAGCTCCTCAAAAAGTTCTTAGTACTATTTTCCGTAGGACTAACGCGAACCGAGCTACAGAAGCGCGAAAAGTCGTTTTTTCGCGTTTTCACGAACCCATCGAAATGAACGATGTATCTAATTCCGGTCATTTTTAATCGTTTCCGAAGTTCTAAAAACCTATGTCGATCGTAAATTTCCCGTACAACAAGAAAATACCGGTTTCGCTTTTGATTTTTGAGATTTTATCGACCTTAAGCGGGAAAATCGTTATTTTCGGTTTTTTGCACTTTTCTCCCAGAGTTTTTGAGCTATCGGGAAAAAATGCCATATAATTTTCATCGGGGCGAAATTGCCTATCGAATGGCATTTGTGAAATTTTTCCCCGGTAAAATTTTTTATTTTCGAAACCTCCGAGTCGCAAGGTTGAACATTAGGGTCGAAAAATCGACCTTTTTGAATTTCGTCTTTTTTCCAAACTCTAAAAATCTATATCGATCGGAAATCGCGCGCTGATTACGAGTCCATTGGGTAGTTTTGAGGTCGGATACCAATTTCTATGTGAAAAAGTGAAAAAACGTGAAATTTCAGCGTTTTTCGGGGATTTTGGACATTAGATTCGAACTATCGAACGAATAACCATGATTTTCGTAATGCGCGGGAAATTTCCGATCGAATAACGTGGTGTTGAAATATTTTTAGTGAAAAAAATTTTTTCCCACCCACGGAGCTAGTTTTTTGGGGGGTAAACCCCTTTCGTCAAAAAATCGCGATTTTCGAAAATTCACCACGGCCACAAAAATCAAGATATCCGAATTTTTCTTACGCCATTCTTCTCGTCTCGGCGAGCTCTTCAAAAAGTTCTTGGTACTATTTTCGGTAGGACTAACGCGAACCGAGCTACAGAAGCGCGAAAAGTCGTTTTTTCGCGTTTTCACGAACCCATCGAAATGAACGATGTATCTAATTCCGGTCATTTTTAATCGTTTCCGAAGTTCTAAAAACCTATGTCGATCGTAAATTTCCCGTACAACAAGAAAATACCGGTTTCGCTTTTGATTTTTGAGATTTTATCGACCTTAAGCGGGAAAATCGTTATTTTCGGTTTTTTGCATTTTTCTCCCAGAGTTTTTGAGCTATCGGGAAAAAATGCCATATAATTTTCATCGGGGCGAAATTGCCTATCGAATGGCATTTGTGAAATTTTTCCCCGGTAAAATTTTTTATTTTCGAAACCTCCGAGTCGCAAGGTTGAACATTAGGGTCGAAAAATCGACCTTTTTGAATTTCGTCTTTTTTCCAAACTCTAAAAATCTATATCGATCGGAAATCGCGCGCTGATCACGAGTCCATTGGGTAGTTTTGAGGTCGGATACCAATTTCTATGTGAAAAAGTGAAAAAACGTGAAATTTCACCGTTTTTCGGGGATTTTGGACATTAGATTCGAACTATCGAACGAATAACCATGATTTTCGTAATGCGCGGGAAATTTCCGATCCAATAACACTATTTTAAAATCATTATTGAGTACAAAAAAAATTCTTCCCTCCGGGGGGCTCCTTTTTTTGGGGGTAAACCCCTTTGGTTAGAAAAATCGCAATTCTCGAATTTTCGCCGTGGCCACAAAAATTGAGCTATCGGGAATATTTGTGCGTATTTAGATTTTGAACAACCCCGTTATGAAAATTAATATAATAGCATTTATCAGACATTCCACAATACATAAAGGTAATCTTCGTATAGAGTTCTTCCGCATTTTTGTGATGAAACTACATAAAAGTTGAATCATCGGATCTCGTCGATGATGAATCTCGGTTACGACGTTACTTTGTATTGAACTATCGAGTAACAAGGACGTATTTCGCTCGGCACTCCGTCTCAATTAGTACTATTTACATGCCGTACAGGAAGTGGGTTCAGTGGGATCAAGTGATGTACGGATCCGTCTCTCGTGTTCCCGTTTGTCGCATTACCCCGGTGTGCATTGAATCTAAAGTATATAGGAGGCCAGACGTATATTGCTGAGGCCACCAATGTTTCATGGTACCGAAGGCAAAATATAATCCGATGCAATCTCAAAATTGTTTCGATCGCAAGTCCCGTATTTTTAAATATTATTTTCATCTGTTTTTTTCTTTCTTTCCCGTTTGCCTTATTATTATTATTACCTTCATTATTGTTATTATCATTATCACTATTATTATTGTTATTATTATTATTATTATTATTTCATACCTCTATAATAATGTTTCTCCGCATCAATTTTTGTAGCGCGTATGAATGCACGATGCGACGATATTGAGATTCCGGCTCTCTCGTAAAGCCCTCGGTAAAGATCTCATTGAAGACGTTCCCGAGAGGCGTCGGCTGCATCAAAGCGCACACTTCCTCTTCTCTCCTCTTGCATTCCATTCGCGCCTTGTTCCTTTCTTCTCTTTATCTTATGAATTTTCGTGTGTGTGTCTCTCCCTCTCTCTCTCTTTCTCGCTGTCTCTTGTCACTTCCGTTCGAGTCGAACGAGCGATTGGAGAGTCAACATGAAAAATTCTCTTGTCTATTATTATAAATTTTATGACAAAAAAAAACAATAAAATTCTTATCCTCGGTGGAACAGACACGCTCGGTGTGTGCGCAACCGTTCAGGATGTTTGCAACATGAGTGTACGCCAGCTGCAGTCGAGCTGCGTCGCTCGACTGACTCTCTTGGTCTTGTCCGTGTATTGTTTTTTCTTTTTTTGTTTTATCGTATTGTAGAATTTGTATTCCAAACCTTGACCGATTTCCGTAGAATTTGTAATTTCGTAAAATTGAATTAATTTTGCTCTTCGTCATTGGGATGAATTTGAGTTTTACGAGTAAAGATTGGCAAGTTATTTGAATGATCAATATTTGTTTTATCGATAAACACACGAGAAATCGTCATAAAAATATTAAATATTGAATTTCTCGATTGGCCAAAAAATAACTGCGTTTCAAACGCAATTAATTTTTGGCCACTCGAATATATCCTTTGAAATAGAATTTTATTGAAATATGACGTATTTATCGATCGATAAATTGAAAATGAGTCGTAATAATTAAAACGAGCGTTTACGATTCGATTTTGGATCGTAAAATCAATTTAGCGCGATTCTTCGTTCGAAAATCCGTGGTAGCCCAAAGCGCGCGCGCACGTGTGTGAGCACCTTCGGCGTCGACGTAAAGGGTACCACAAGACAGAACGGGAGGAAAAGAAATAAAAAAGAAAATGGAGAGAACCAGAGACGAGGTCCGAGAGAGTCTCGTCTCGTTTTAGACCGTGTATGGTCATCTCTTCTCCGGTTGACTCTCGCTGTGGCATTGCTTGTTCCATTGTGTGTCGCCCTCCTCTTTTCCCTTTCGGGTATATAGCGTTGCCCACCCCACTTCCCCGCTTCTTTGATACCGGTTCAATGCTCATGTTGCCGCTACCTATTATTCTCCTTGTATCTTGCGATACTCGACTTGCGTCACTATTTTCACCTTTTATAGGAAACCATAGGTGCACAATGCAACTTTCACATAAATACAAATATTTCAATATTTCAATAAGCGTTTATCGAGTTGGCCAAAAAGTAATTGCGTTTTAAACGCGACGACTTTTTGGCCAACTATATTTATTCATCTATATATCTATATTCGTGGCCAATGAATCATGAATAAATAACAAGTTAAGACAAATTTAAATCCCCAAAAAATAAATTCATTCGTATAAACACAATTTTCTGTTATTCATAGCTGTCCTATTATTGGTTTTAATCGAATACATCAAATATTTCACCACAATTTTGAATCGTATTTCCCCCAAAGTTGACTCGAGCCCGAATCTTCGTGGCAGCGAAACCATCGTTGGAAAGATGCGCGGAGTGCAACGTAAACCCTTTTTCGTTCAAACTGTACGCGTCGTGAATTTTCTCTGTTCGTACGTTACACGTACATAACGAACCGAGGAATATAGATTAACACAATTTTCATCTCGTTGTGTCTGCTCTTGACTGTGTCCGACAAAGAAAGATTGCTCAAAGAACTTTTCTTGCATTGCCATATATATAACATCAAACGTGTGAGAAACTCACGGTGGTGTAGTCGTTCAACATACTGTGGTATCAAAGACTGTGCTCTTTGAATCAAGGTCACAGCATTGAAGCATCTCTATATATCCATCTGCAAAAGATAGAATGCATCTATATACCGTACATATATATATAAACGTCTAACATACAAAGGCATTCTATATATATATATATATAAATATACACACAGTAGTTTTGGTTATATATTTGTTTATGTACATATACATATGGTATAATATCGTGAAGCATCCATATATCCTATCCAGTTTATGCAGTCAATGCCTTCTCCCTTCTGTCTCGCTCTCTCGCTCTCCGCGTTGGCTTCCTGCTCGTTCTCTTCCCTCGCGTCCCTCCATGTGCGTTCCTCATTCCTCTCTCGTTGCCACGAAAATCGTGCCAAAATACACTCCTCGTATAAAAAGCCGCGGGCACCGAGCGAATATCCAACGGGCGTGCAGTGGCTCGCAACCCCGGTTGTTTAACAACTCGTCGGAGGGTCGGAAGGGGGAGGGTAGGGACAGGGGGCTGCCACAACAATTTTTACATTGAAATATTTCAACGTCGATTTATCTCTTTGCGAAATTCTTGACGAACAAAAATAAAGAACAAAACAAAAAGTAACGAAAATAATGTTTTCGAAAAATTTGCATTTTTTGTTTGTTTGCCTAGATATTTCTTTTTACTCCTTCGAGTCGAACGAAAAGCTGAGTTCGCGTTTCCTGTCTCCCTCTTGTTCTTCTATATTTGTACGTGGAATTTTTATATTTACATACGTATATTTATATGTTCATGGATGGAAAGGAAAGAACGTGCCAGACTTGCTCGCTGAAGCTCTCAGGCTGATTTGTATCCACATTGAACACACCCTAGTGTAGCTTTGGTTACGAGATAGGGTAGAATGAAAAAAAAAAAAACAAAAAAATACAAAAATAAGTCAACGCGGCGTAAAGTGCAAGAGGTTTACCTACACCATTTACGGATTGTCCGGTTTCCACTATTTTGACCTTGGGTAGTGTTTTTCCCCCTTTTTTTTAAATTTTCAATTCATATTTTTATTTTTTTGTCTAACTAATTCTTTTTCCATGATGAATTTTTGGTCATATCAGCCCTCCTGTTTCATTCACCCTTTGCCCCGTTATGGTTGGTTTCTCAAACTACCCCTAAAACTCAACCCCCTCGTGGTCCACTGTTCATTTCAGCCTTTTGTTTTTTTCATTTTTCATTTCTCCTCGTTCTCATTTTTTGTACTCTCGGTTTTATTTTACTCGCCATAGCTTTTAGTCGCGTTTCGATTTATAGTTGATCGATAGCTTCGCTCTCGACGGTTTTTGCTTTTATCACGTATTCCTCTCTCGCTCTCTCGTTTTATCTGTTATTTTTTTTCCTCTCTCTCGATATGCTTCCAGGTCGTTAAAACGAGACAAAAGTGAGAATAAATATGCGTACGAACGGACGAACGATCGAGAAATACAATGCAGGTAGCGAATAGTTACGGCCGGGGGGGGGGGGGGGGGGGGGGGGTAATTTAAAAAAAACACAATGGCGCATCGTTCGAAACAAAAATAAATAAAAATATGCTTGTATCGCGACTCTATGCGTCGTTTTCACGTGCCGGAGACGCGCCGTATTATATATCTACCTCGGCGGTCAGTCAGGCTCGAAGAATGCGCTTAAACGTACGGTCCAACGTACTAGACTCTGTGTATTTTCTATGCACTGAGTCATGCAATTGCGCACACTCTATTTCCCATGTTCCGTCTTAATGGACTTTAGTATTTATTATTGTAATGTAATATTATTATTATTATCATCTTTATTATTATTATTATTATTATTATTATTATTATTATTATTACTATTATTACTTTAGCACGGATACATTTTTTAATTAATTATTATTTTTTTATATCTTTCGACCGATCTATTTTGTTTCGTTTATAATTTTTTCCAATTGACGATAAATAATCATAATTCCAGACGATGCGTTTATCGGCAGAGTTTGGCGCGAATGACGATGCGCATGAAAATGGCTAGGAGAAAGATGTATAGGTATAGGGTTGTACGTCGAGTCGGTGATTAAGGTAGTTGGAAAGTGAGTTGGAGGTCAGGATGACCGAGGCCTCGACTCTCTTGGGAGCGCGTCTCTCCTCTTTCCACCTCTCCGTCCCTCTCGTATAGCGAACGAGGGAAAGCAACCAATTTATTAAATGTCGCACGAGTGCAAAAGTTGCCCCATGTACACACACGATGCCTCTCGTTACTGTTGCCTCCGTTTTCATCCTCTCTTTCTTCTCTCGTTGCCAAAGCCTTAATCGACGCTAACGTATAAAGTGGCTAGAATTGAGACGAGTTAACGAGGGCTCGGACCATTAAATATTTTCACTGTCCTCACCCTACCTTTTATATATATACATGTACGTATATACTTATTCATATATATATGTATACGTGTGTGTTTCTCGAATTACACTACATAATACGGCGAATCTCTCGTTAAATTGCCATACTCGAACGCAATTCAATTAACGAGTGATAACTGGCTGAAATTGTTCTTCATGCAGATAAGACGAGAAAAGTATTTCGCCATAATGAAATTGAAGAATGCAATTTCTTTGTTATTCAATTCCTTAATGAAGAACTTGCGCGCGTGTCTTCGTGTTTTCTTTTTTAATCGACGAATAATTAATTTAATTTAATTGTTGTTTTTTTTTAAGTTATTATTAATACGATAATAATAATAATTTTTATATCAAAATTTTTACACTCATCGGTACAGTTTTGTC
Source organism: Netelia virgata (assembly GCA_951802705.1). Lineage (NCBI taxonomy): Eukaryota > Metazoa > Arthropoda > Insecta > Hymenoptera > Ichneumonidae > Netelia > Netelia virgata. The sequence goes on from OX637863.1 coordinate 47,602,549, forward strand.
ACGATTAATTTTATTCCACGATAAAGCAATATTTATTCTATAAAAAACAAAGTTATTTTACTTATTCGATAAGAAAATGGGTATAATTTTATATCACTCGATAATTATCGATGAGAAGAGCGCCCAGATATCATTCGAATCGTAATGTTTCTCGATAACCGAGCCAAGAATAACGTCTTTGTTTTTTAACGATCGATCAAGTATTGCGAGCGAGATTCGTGCGACGAATGTATCATCGTCGGTTCGATTCGCAACGAGATATTCGTATTTGGTCGTGAATCAAAGCCTCGTAGGTCACGGACAGAGAGCTCGTTTGTATGGGTCGAGGAGGGGCCTCGACTGCATTCAAATGCACTCACGGTACGTGACGTCGGGCGCCCATACGGCGAGAGAAATGCCCGTGAGAGGGTCAACGTTGTTGCAAGTGCTTTCCAAGGGTTCTCGGGTGCTCACGGGGAACGTCGTTCGGCTTTGCCGCTGCTTGCCACTTGAAGCAAATGAAATTCTCTTCGATCGGTTCGAGTAATCGATCGTTATCGAATCCTCTCTCTCTCTCTCACACACACACACACACTCTCTCCTCGTTCATTTCCTCTCTCATTCTGTGACGTATCTCAGGAAGCCTCCTTGTCCTGAATTTACCCTTCGATAGACGTACATAACTCGATAACGCTTGTGTATATGTTTACGAGTAACGAAGCCGAGTGACGAACAGCTGGAGGTGGGGTCGAAGACGACTCTACGTGGGGTTGGCTTGTTTAGTCGTGTGTAGAAGCCCTCGAATCCACTATCGTGTACCGTGTACCTTGTATCGGGGCTTGGTACTACGATCGATTGATTTGTCACACGGCGCTCTCCCTCGAACGTGCACTACCGTAATACAATTCGAGCTCGAAAGATTCTCGGAGTAATTTTCAGTTTTTGTTTATTTTTTTTTCAGAATTTTCGATATTCGACATTTCTAGGGACGTTTCGCGCGATTAATAAAGTATCAAGGGTGAAATAGATTGGTTATTTTGTATATTTAATTACTTTGTAATATTTAATAATTATTTCGACACGCGCATACGATCGATTTAATTATTTAGTCATTTAAATATGCAATTTTTAAGACGTTGTTTTCTTTTTAACTTATCGCTCGGTTTATTCTTCTGTTGCAGCAAAATTATCTCATGAAGTTTGGCTACCTGCCACAGAGCGATCGTGAAACAGGCAATCTCAGAACGGACGATCAGCTGCGCGGCGCCATCAAAACATTGCAGGTAATTTCTTATAAAATTTCTTTCCTTTCGTATAATTGTGCGTGTGTGTCTTTTTTAAAATTATCTTATGGACGAATGATAATCACAAAAAATAGTATTGTCAATGGTCGTCATTATTGTTAGCCGGTGAATTAAAATTCTCGATTTTCGCGAATCATTTATAATTATTCGTTCGAAAGTAATTTTTGGTCATTCGCTCATTTCCGGTCGCAACGTCTGCCAACTGGGAATAATGGAGAAGCCATAAGACAAAATTCCATCTGGGCTTATCGGTCTGTACGATCTTCGGTTCACTGAGCGATGGAATACTAATCTGTATATATATGTACACAGGGTGAGAGACAGAGAGAGAGAGAGAGAGAGAGAGAGAGAGAGTGGGGGAGAACGAGAGAGGACGTTAGAGTAAAGTTCCCTAAGGGATATATGGGCTAGTGCGAGGAGATGCGCGAAGGAGTCCAATAGAGAGAGAGAGATAGATAGATAGATAGATAGATAGATAGAGAGAGAGAGAGAGGGCGAGAGAGAGAGAGAGAGAGAGAGAGAGAGAGAGAGAGTGCGAGGACGAGGTCGAGGCGTAAATGTTCCATTGGGAAAGCGATCTCACGCTCGGGGATCTGGCTAGGCGCACCGATGGGATTTGCATGAGAATCGAGGAGCCTCGTCTCTCGTCTTAAGGCTCACCAGACCGAAGTGAGAGATACCCAAAGCCACACATCGGGACGACGGAATGAATGATAAAGAGACGAAAAACGATCTTAGACGGATCGAGCAAACATGAAAAGTAGAAACGAGATAAAGTTTAAGAACGAATAAGAAAGAAAAAAAAACATACCCGAGAGAAAAACAGGGACGATCCTGTTTTTTCTTTTTTTTTTTCACAATGAAACTTTAGTCGCGAACTAACAATGAGAAGATTCTAAATTCTTTCCGATCGATTCCACTCGCTCCTATTTCCACTCTGACAATGAAATAATCGTTTCTATTCTCGTGGAAATTTAAAAAGTTTTATGATTTATTCCTGACGCGATATTTCGATTGTTTTTTTTTGTTTTTGTAGAAGAAAAATTATTCACGATTATAAAAATTTTTTTAATTTAACATTTTAATGTATTGATGTTTTGTTTTATTTTTCAGAGTTACGGTGGCGTGCCGGTAACGGGGGTGATCGACGAACCTACGAAGATATTAATGAATTCGCGACGATGCGGTCTAGCCGATCGTCCAGATCCGCGATACGCCCGTACGCGACATCGGAGATACACGATACACGGACAAAAGTGGCCCTACAGAAATCTCACGTGGAGGCGAGTACTCACATTTTTTTTCTTTTTTTTTTTCGTAATTTCGTACATTAGGTTTTTCTCAAAAGGAACGATTCTCGCCACGGGTATAAAGTTTCAAAAGACCGAACGTAACGCATTTACCACAGGCTCGTCAACGAACCGCTTCGTCCTTTTTCCTGTTTTTTTGCTCAGACTTTGAAATACTTTCCTCGGTAAAATTGCATCCCTAATTACATATATTTAATTAAGAAAAAGTATATATATATTTCTAATTAATCCAAACGAGAATTTTGTAAAATGTATTAACGTTTGTTAATTTTTAAAATTTGTATTTTGTATTATTTTATTTTATTTACTTTATTTAATTATAATTAACGACGAGAACCACTGGTGATTTTAATATTTCTCTTTTCTCATCTCCCTTTTGTGATTACGCTCGTACCGAGATCAACCGAAGTCGGAAATGCCATTGACATCGTTGGTAAAATGCCAGCGGGGATGTTTGAGTGGGCATCGCGATCGTGTCTCGATCAGTCGCCACGAGTTTTGCGGAAGCCAAACGGATGTCGTTCCCTCTCTTCGTGACCACCCTGAAAATTCTTGGCGATCTCAAACGCGTCATACACCCTCCCTCTCTCTCTTCTTCTCTGTCTCCATTCGTCGTCGATTCTGTCGACCAGACGGAATCGCAGACAGTGAGAACGCGCCAAAATTGAATCAATCGAAAGCTCATTGTTCGCGCTCGTCCGAGCATAAAGTTATAGCCAGGTTCGATCCATTAACCTCGGGTTAACCAAATCTGGATGTACGATCGGCATAACAAATTCAAACGTTCTTATTTTTTATATATATTATTTTCTTTATACTCGAATCTCATATATTTTATTTTATTTTATTTGATTTCAGTTAGGAAAATATGAAATAATTTTTCATCGTTGAAAATAATTATTTTTCTCTGATTAGATTAATTGTGAAACAAAAAAGAAAACGGTGGTTTAATTTCGAAATTCGAGTAGGTCGAAGAGCGTTGAATTTAATATCGAAAAGAAATTGCGGATGTTGATTTACGTTCGATAGATCGAACCCGGCTCTGTACGTTCGCGTGTCACGAAATCGACTTTTCCGTTGCTTTGGCACGCAGAGCGCGTACGACGCGACTGTGACCGAGCAACGTCGAAGGATAACAAAACAGGACAGAGCGATACAGGAATGCGTTTTACAAATATAGTTACGGTATATAATTCGGGCAAGACGGATATGGGCGTGCTGTACGAATTTTTCTATAAATTTTCAAAAAACAACTAAATTTAATAAAATTCGCATTTTATTTCTAACGAAATATTAAGCTTTCGTGACTCGAATCCTAATAAGCTCGATTCTCAATAAAAAATAATCGATACCTGAATATTTGATATAAATACGAAATAAAACGAACGTTTTAAAAACAATAACTCGACTAATTCACAAAGTAAAAAGACTGCGACGAATTAACGAATCGATTTTAAAATATCTAAGTACGCATTCATCTAGACTCGAGTCAGACGAATCTCCTTTAAGTGTGTCCCAGTTCACAGACCTTCGCTGTCTAATTCGACCGAAGGAAAAAAAAGAAACGAAAATAAAAAAACAAGTAGAACTAAAAAGGAACGGTGACGTCTTGAAAGAGGGTTCGCATGCCTTCTTGGACCCCACGAGGCTCCGTATGTACCATAATATTATACTTGGACGGTTCGTGCGTCCTCCGCATTCGTTTCTTCGTGTGTGTCGTCACTACCGAAGCCTTACGACTTCGTTCTCGAGCCTCTTGCCCCTTAAACTCGACAGTTAATGGTCCCAGAGTCGCCTTTCTTTCCGCTCTAAGTATTATTTTTCCCCCAGGAACTAAACTTTACATTAAGTTTAGCACAATTTTATTTCTTTCGTTTGATAAAATTAATTAATTTTTATATTTAATTCCTCTTTTTTGTTCCATAAGTTGTTAAATTTGTTTTCATGCTCAACTTTGAAAATGGAGTCGAGTCACTCGGGAAATTAGTGGATAAAGAGGGTTTTGTTTTCGCTCGGTACGTGGCACGTCCGTTGCACGAAAGGATCTTTAAACTATCTCGCATTTCGCCAATTGTGCCTGGAATCACGCCAGAAAGTACTTTGCATTCAAACCACTGCGAGTATTTACCGTAATTCTCTCGCGAATATTCTATACATCGTTGAAAAACCGTCGATATTTAAATTATTTCTGTACAATTTAAATATAATTATTTTTCGCGATTTTCAATTAATCGTTTCGCGAAAAATTGTTGAATTTTTATTAAAATTGGTGAACGTTGGTAAGACAGAAAACTCGTTAGAATTCGTTCAATGTGCGATTTAATGCTCGGACGGTGCTGCCACAAACTCGACGACCGCAGTATGTATTTTCGTTCCGCTCGGTTCTCTCCGACCAACGGTCGCCACAGCGCGTATTTTTCTTTATCCTATACGGATAATGCAGATCTCGTTTCTTCCACGACAGACGCGATTTTCTTTCGTCGAATTTGTTTTACGGGGTTGAACACCTAGATCGGTAAACAATATTATTTATTTATTTTTTTCAATACAAAATTATTCAATTTTCCACAAAATTTAATTCACTGGTCCTATATTCGAATTAATGCAAATTTATAACAAAATGTTGCGTCTTTATATAAAACAAAAAAACAGATATTATACAATTCAATTCCCATCCCCGAAAAAATTTCCAAAACCCCTTGTATATTTCTCAAATCATCAGTTGGAAAAATTTTCGCCACCACTTCAACATCCCCTACCCCTCAAGCTTCGCGTCATTAATTTCAACCCTCGCTGGACAAAATTCTTCGTTCCTTTTCGCGACGTAAAAATTACGAAAAAAAAGCGATTTTCTTACGCTTCGCTCGTCTCGTTAACGATTCGCAAAATATTGACGAAGGCACATTCGGAAAATTACACAGCCAGATGAGTTAAACGAATCGAAAAGCTGATGTGGGTTTCTTTTTTTTCGCGAGGGCTCGTCACGTCAGGAGGTGTGTGTTCCTCGCCTAATACAGAAGAGACGTTATATATTATATATAGGTATATACGTAGCGTAGACCTGGGTAAAAGTCATTGTTCTTCCGGTAGAGTGGAAACTCTGGTTTGTCGCGCGCGAGGGCGAGAGAGAGAGAGAGAGAGAGAGAGAGAGAGAGAGAAAGCTTCGTTAGGACTTTTTACCACTTGCGTCCGAACTTTTCTCTCAGCCCTTAACCCTTTCACTTCTTTCTACTAAACACACATACATACGGGCATATATTTATATGTACGTGTCTATGTATGTGTACATGTCAATTTTCATGTACACAAGTACATATGTACACCTAATACAGGTATATTCATTCATATACGCATATGTATGGGTCGTTCCGTGTCAAATCGATCCTTCGATTCCTCAACGCTCGTTCAAACTTCCCATGGACAAACATAAATTCAAATTCTTTATTCTTATCGTATCGAAGAATAATTTTCGATCGACGATTATTATTTTAATTTCTTTATTTTTACAAATAAAATAATATTTAGGGAAAAAAGGGGTGTTTTATATTGAAAAATAATTAAGAATTCACGAGACGAGGTTCGAATGTCTGAAAAATAAATGAGTCTCGATGAATTGTTCGAGAAAGAAATTTGTTTAGAATAATTTTTAAATAACTAGCGGGCGATTTTACGTAGAATGTCCCATAGGGTGGTTACACCTGATTGTATTGTTTCCGCGTGTCGAGTTATATGACTATAGGTACATGGGCTTATTCGCCATAGGCTCGGTTCTTCACCCTCCTATCGTTGTTAATTGCTCGGTACTAATGACGTATCTTTCTTTTTTTCTTTTTTTTTTTCATAGATTTTTTTGTCTTCTTTTCTCTCTTTCGTCAAACCTCGACCCGTTGTTTTCGCGACGAGCTGTTTCCTCCCAATTCTCTCGCCTCCGAGCGACGATCGTTTCGCGCTTCGATGCCCGTGGCTTGGCGAAGGGGTGGGGGGAGACGATCGCCGTGAAAACAAAGCCCCCAATCCCACCGTTCTCGTAAATTCGTCGAGCTCTTTTGATCAAATGATTTCTTTTTTCCCGACCTCGTCTTCCTTCTCATTGACACTTACCACCCTGTATAAATCGAGGATAGAATCGTTTTTCAAGCAGACGTATAATTTCCGGTCGGCCGACGAGCGACATTCGTCCTCAATTTTTTCGGAGTAAAAGAAAAAACGAAAAAAAAAGACGAAAGTATTGCTATAAGAATAAAATTATGTCGATAAGTCGCGAAGCATTGTCACTCGGGATTATAATCGGACAAATTCGTTCTATAAAATTGAACGATCGACCGTGAAAATAGTTTAATTCGAACGATAACAAAATTTTTAATAAAAACAAAAAAAAACAAATGAAAATTGCAAACACGCAACGCTTCGAGAAGTTTGATAATTTGCGAGATTCGAGTCGAACGAACGCGAGACGCTCCAGGGGAAAAATCAAATTCGAGGGTTGAAAAACGAACGTGAGAAGAAACAAAAAGAAGAAATTAGGAGAATTCGTTAATCAGGGCGAGCCTGTGGGGGAGGAGGGAAATAATAAGTTCTCGCTAGCCTTCCGTGGATGAAAGAGCGTGCCCTCCTCTTCTCCCTCCCGCCGTTACGTACTCTCTCATCCCTCAGGCGTGAGTGTTATCTCTGCTAATTCCTCCAGGGCAGAAACGGTTTTCGAGCTCGAAAGCCGCGAGACAGAAAGCAAGCGAGAAAAACATGAGCGTGCGTGTGTGTGTGTGCTCGAGACTGGGAGGAAGAGAGGCCAGCTTTCCTCTTCGTGCGAGGATCGGAGTTTGCCCTCCACCCTTTTTCTACTTTTTTTTTTGTAATCCTTTCGTTTCATTTTTTTTCTTTTAATTTTATTCTTTTTTTTTTATAACGAACACGTTGGATCTATGTTTTTTTTTCGAGCCAACCTCGGCACACCGTGCTACGGAAAACGAGAGGCCCCTCTCTCGTTTGCTCTTTCGTTTTCTTTGTTGTTTTTCTTCTTTTTTCTTTTTTTTTTTCGTTCACCCTGTATGCTTTCGACATGTAAACTGCACTCGTACCGGTCTGATTGTCGGTTCGGGAGGCAGAGACTGGAGGATTTGATGAAAAAGCCAATTACAACTAGCTAGACGTGGAGGATATCGTCGAAACGAGGTTGAAACTAACCTCGCGAAAAACAAAAGAAAAAAAAACAAGACTCGAAACTTTTTTCGTATTTGTGAATTTTTATTTATTGTTTTTTATATCGTTCTTATTATCGGTTCGTTGACGATAATATTAGGCACGATCGTTAATTTATTATTATATAATTTATTATCGATCGAACAAAAATTCGATAAAATTCCATCCGTAAAAATAAAATAATACGATCGGTTATTTTTGTCGATAAAAATATGTCCGATAAAATCGTTCGATCGAAATGGATGAATGAAATAATTATGAATTTTTGTTTATTCGTGGATAAGAATAATTTCATCACGATTTTCCTGATTCACGTCGAAACGTTGAATTTGGTAATTGCTTCGCGAGCGAGCTTTTCCAGCCGAGGTGTACGAAGGCTCGTTAAAATCGAAATTTCATTTCGTTAAGTGATTTTCCGCTCGTTTCCAGCGGAGTGATATACACTTGCATGAGTACTGAGCGCATCCTCTCTTGCCCCTTCACACATTTTGGCTTGTATCGTTATTACTCCTCGCACTATATACAATGCTTAGAAGGATTGGCAGGTGAGCTCGATTATTGCACGGTCATAGAACACGAAATAAAATATATAGGACTATAGCTCGTATGTAACTTTCGAACGACGATGGATTAAACGTTTCCCGTTATGTATTTCGTGTCTACAATATATCATATATTGTAGACGCGAAATACATGCGTGTATATATACTAGGGGCAACCTCTACTCGTTTCTCACCCCCCACTCCTACCATATCGTTTCTGGTTCGTTAATATTTCTATTTTTCTTCGTCCTTTTTCTGCGATTTCTTTTTCACGTTCTTCCATTCAACAACTATTTTTCTCTGTCACAAACAGCTACTTCCCCTCGTCGACAAATTTTTGAAACTTTGTCGAAGGGTTGGAATGCGACACCCGGTATATTATTTAGTTTTTTTTATATTTTTTTTGTTGCGTTTTTGTATTCACGCTTTTTGTGTTCGTCAACCAGTCGTTTGACACGGTTGACAAAGTGTCGAAACAAATTTCCGTAACCTGGGCTATATTTTATTTCGTACACGGGCCACGCGACGTCTCTCCCACGTTTCATTAATTATTCGATTATGATTTAATCCTATTTATTTGAAATCCTGAATTATCGTGATTTATCGAAACGAAACGGTGATTTACGCGGTATTAATTGTAACTACGATTTATTCGAAGCTGACGATAACGAAACATACGTGTAACAAGGACGTAACAAAATATTGAACGATAAAATAAATCTATCTATATTTTGCGTTTATCGTTGCAATTTATTATTAAAACGGACTCGATTAATTTATACTCGTTTATTCTTTTGTCAAACAGAAAATTGACGTGACGATACGAAATATGCGAAAACAATGATAAGTCTTCGACAAAATCATAGAATCGATCACACTGGCAAAATAAAAAAAATACAAAATTACGCTAATTTTGTTTTTCTCCGAGACGTAACGTCGTGATTTATCGTCTCGCGTAAAACGAGGGATAAAAAGAGGCAGTTTCTCTCCAAACAAGGGACGAAAGGTTGCCCTGTTCGACAATAGAATAATAATAATAATTATTCTTATCACAATTCCGCATTCTTCTTAAAAACATTAAAATAAAAAATAAAAATCAACGCAAATATTAAAATTCCGAATAAAAACTTGATCCGGCTTCTCGCCGTTTACGACGATAATAAGAACTCCCAAAGTACGAAGTTCTAATTGAAGAGGAAGAAAAAAATTACTCGAATAATTAAATCACGAGCGTGTCTCGATCTTCGCGAGATAATTAAGGGCGCCGATCTATACGTTTGATCGTTCAATTCTCGACGAGATTTCGAGCTTTCATTTATCGCCATAGTTTCTATAGCTCCTTAATTTAGAAGATCACAAGTGATGTCCTTTATACGTATATATATTTATATATATATTATATATATAGGTGCGGACATATAAATGCAGTTTCAGAGCTGGGTCACTGGAATACGAAGCTTTGGCAAAGGGCGCGAGAGGGCGGGATGAAAAGATAGAGCCCAGCAGAAAGCAGACGAGAAAACGAGAGAAAGAGCTTGGGAGGCTGTACGAGGGGGCCGGTCTCACCTCGGCCTCCTCACTCCCTCTCGCTGCTTTCCAGGGGTCGTAATAAATATGAGGGTCGAACGACCTCGTATATTTTACGGCCGCTTCATAAGTTTTAACTCGCTGCAACGTTTCAGGGCACGAAACTAGATATATATAAACATATATATATATTTATACGTTGTAACCCCCTCATCTTCCATCTCCTCCTTTTCTCAAGGCTCTCCATTGCCAGGAGACGACTCTGTCGTCTTTACCCTTTTCTCTGTCTCCGTTTCTCTCGTCTCTCATTTTCTCAACTTTTTTTTCTTTCTTTCCCTCTCTTCCACCTGAGGAACTCTGCCAAGATTCTCGCGATGATGTGCGGCGACTCACCTCTCTCTCCCTCTGTCTCTCACTCTGTCTCTCTTTTTTCCACCCTTCTTCTCATTCCCTCCACTTTCTATTCTTTTTCTGGAACACTTTTTTTTTCTTTTTTTTTTGCACATCCTCAGGGACAAGGGAAAAGGACGCTTGCTGTCCTACGTATTTTACTGGACTTGGAGTGAATATCACAAAGACGAGAGGAATATCGTCCTAGCTCGGGTGTTCAGCGTCTTTTTCCCATATCTTTATACCCGCAGCGTTCCTCTTACACTTTTTATATTTTTCAACCTAGCTTTCTCTCTCTCTCTCTCTTGCTCTCTCGTCGATTTTTCATCGCTCGTTGCTGCAAATTTTTTTTCACGTAGAAGCACATCGTAACCGTGTACACGGGACGACGATAATGCTCATAGTTTTCGCGATACATTTCGCGATGATTCTCTCCCTCGTTTAACTTTCGAGAACGGGACTTGCGCTTTTTTATCCGTCTTTTCTGTTTTTATTTTATTATTTTTTTTTTTTTGTGAACGAGGTACAAATATCGCGTCGTTATCAACTTCATACTTTTATTATTAGGTTTTCAGAGAGTTTTTATTACATTTTTTTATACTCAGTAGGTTATTATTACGTAATATTTTTCACGCGTTATCGATTATAATCGATAATTCGATTATTATCGATTTTAATTTCAAACTTGATAATTATACGATCGTCTATATTAAATACTCGATCGATATATTCACAGAGTCCCGCGAAAAATCTTTTTCGTCGAAATTCTCAAGTGAATTTTCACCCAAGAATTCGTCAACGCTGAATATTGCCGCTTGGTCGATATCGACTTTTATCGCGAAGAAAATTCATGTGACCGACGCTTTAAATTTTACACGACGAAATAAAAGAACGAGTAAGCTTTTCCGATGGTATTTTCCGGAATGGGAAAAGTGTCTTCGTTCCACACCCTCGAGGAGATTCGATCTTGAATATCCGCGCGAAATATTTCCCCTACTTTCTCGTCGATCGCACCCCATTCCTGCCTCCCTTTCTCCAACTCTTTTACATCATATACTCGACACTTGCACTCGCAAATATTTGCGTACATAGTTGCCCGCAAAAATTCGATAAACGTTCTATCGCCGTTGGGTGAAAGATGGGTATAGAGAATGATTTTTTTACGAAATAAATTTTTCTTCCTTTTTGTTTTTTTGTTAAAGCGAACTTCCGGTCAGATCGTCGAAACTCGGGGAAGTAATAACGTAGAAATTCGGCGAGTGGTAAATGGAATGGAAAACTTAGTGATCTTGTATGTGTGTGTGTGTGTGTGTATTCGGAAGAGAGAGAGAGAGAGAGAGAGTTACATGGGTATGTCTGTCGTAGGGATTTGCGAGGGTTTTCGACTTCGAGTTCACGGAGGATTAAACGTCGCAGTAGTTAATCTTACTTTAACCGACTCTCTCTCTCGTGAAACCGAGAACGTTATTGTCCTTTTCGCCTTTCAATGTACACACACACATATGTGTATATATAGGTCGTTCCAGGCCATTTTCAACCTCGCTTTTGCACCCTCTCCAATCGAGTTCATTATTTTTTCTACGATTACCCAAGTGATCAAAATCGTCCCCAATTTTTTTCAGATTTTTCTTATCGATTTTTTTATATTAATTTTGAAAACGTAATAATTATTTTTTTTTCGGTTATTATTAAAAATTAGGAATTTTTGCAAAACAATTGTTAAGCTATGTTCCATGAAGGATAGATTTTTATTCTCTCTTCGACTCGATAAGCATTTTTGATACGTCGTTGACGACACAATAAATGAAAAAGGAAAATAACGCGAAATTTAGCCCTTTGTAGATTTTAAAATTATTTCCTGCTCGAAAAGTGGAAGGAGAACAAATCTGACAAAAATTGGGAGTGCTTTTAGGCTCTAGGGCAATTGTCAACAAAATCGGGAGCCTTATCCGTGAGCATCGAGGTCTGGGGTCGAAGCACGTCGACACCGAACGCCCCATACATACGCCTATACGTTATTCCGTCTATGTTTCCGCTCTACTCGACTCCTACGCTTTACAACCTACGAAAGTTCGAACTATTATTCTCTCTGCTGCCCATCCACCGTCCCGAAACGGAATCCATATTTACATACACGCACTCTAATCTGCAAATTCCTTCGGCAAACATTCGTTCCATTAAAAAAAATATGATCGACCCTCGTACACGTTTTTCTTTTTTCTTTTTCCTTTTTTTTTTTAAATTTCTTTTCAACGTAACATGTTTGAAACACGACCAGATCTCCCATCTCGATATTTTCAGTGACCAGAAACGAGGAAACGTCGAGAAAACTTGAAAGAAAAAAAAAACAAAAATCCATTCAACATTTCGAATAATAAACTATTCGATTTATCGTTCGAAATTCAACGATCGACGTGAAAATCGTACGTTTTTCTCGATATTTGCTTGACTTTTTGTTTTGTTTTGTTTTGTTTTTGTTATTTACGCTCGTGTTTTTATTTTTACACTCGTCGTTCTCGAATATCTGTTTATTATACGCGATTTCGAATGGATTGACGCGCTCGTATCGTGAACGCGAGAAACACGGCCGAGACAGCTATCGAGAGAGGCAGAGGAAGCGTGGGAGCGAGGAAAAGGAGGAGGGATGGGAGAGAATGAAAAAATAAAACAATTCAGGAATATAATGGTAAAAATCCCTCGAGAGATCGAATGTCACGGCAACCTGTCTCTCCGCGCGGGCTCTCCAAACACGCTCTCGGAGTTTGATGAATAAAAATGAATGCACGAAATGGAAATCGGAATAGCTCCGAAGTTTAAACGTCATAAAAGCTGCAGAAAACAACCCCTAACCCCCTTTTTTTAGTTTTTCTTCGATCTTGTTTTTTTTTCTCGCCAATTTTTCGTCAATCCATCGTAGTCCGTTTCGACGAGATAACGATGTTTCGATTTTTTTACTAGTTTATTTTTTACTTTTACTTCATTTCATACAATAAAATAATTTAATATTTTTCAATCCTCCCGTCCGAAAAATATAAGGGTGCGTTGTACTTAAACTCGAAAATCGAGAAAACAATATTAACTCATTTTTTTGTTTTTCAAACGAAACACCGGTTCGGCCTTTTTTTTGTTTTCTATCGTTAAAATTACCGCGGCGGAGTTTCATCGAAATTTACCACCGAGACGTATACAGCATCGTCCGAAATCTATTCGTGTCCATGTCCGTTGTTTTTGCGTACGTTTTTGGACCGTGTGTGTATATATCCCTTTCATTCGCGTCTCTCGAGTCCCTCGGTTCGCACATTTCGCTTATACGTTCACGGTCTGCGAGAGCGTGTTGCTTTATCGAAACAGACGAACGTGTACGCTTCGTAGCTGCTGTTGCCGACTACCGCCTCGTGAGTATATTCCCGTATAGCAACGGCGAATGTACCGAAAGTTACGTTATTTTCTTTTTTTTTCTTTTCTTTTTTTTTCTTCATTTTTTGTTTCGTTTTTAAGCTAGTATAACGGCTGTGCGCGTCGGCTCTCGACTGAATTACTATATAGCTGACACGAACCACATGTAGACGAGAGGCGTATACAAGAAGATCCGGGGTTAAGGGAGATATGTAGAAGCCTCGAGGCTAGGGAGGACCTAATACGTCGTACCGACGAAACGTGGATTTTTCATTTTTCATGCAAAGATTTTTTGTCTTGTTTCCTTTTTTTCAATTTAATTTAACCAAAATTTCGTTATCGACGATATTATTTAAATTCAAATTTCGAGATTAATTTTAGATTCGTTGATAAGCGATGATTAATTAATCGTCGATTAATTATCGATACGATAATCGATAATCTCATCGTAAATTCAATCATATATTTTACGAATTTTGCATTATTCAGCATATTCCTTATTATCTTCGAATGATTTATTTATTCGCGATTTATTACTTTTGTTATTACATAGTTGATTATTAATTTTCATTGTCGACATTCTCTAATGACATTTTACGGTGAAATGTTTTTTTTTGCCTCGTGACTCATCGATTTAGATAATCGTTCGTGTATATCCGGCTGGCTGTTACGCGGACTGATAGACAGGAGGGCGTTTTTACATGGGCGTGACACGAAGGCCTATCTGGCAATGCGATAGAAGGGAAAAAAAACAAAATTAGAAATGAAAAAAAATAATTCTCGTACAACGAAATTCGTTGGTTCTGTGGCAGGCAGAGCAGAGATCTTCTCTTATCGAAAATACGCATCTGTTTTTCCGTTTATATATCTCGTAACTCCCCGGGTGTTCTGTTGCGTTCGCCCATATATACGTCTATATATATATATATATATCTGCACTCTTTCCCTCTTTGCATCCTTGCAACGAATGCGAGAGATATCCGATAAGGAACATAATAATGCACATAAAAACCTGCAGTAGGAAAATAGACGTAGGAAAAACAAAGAGAAATATACAAAGGAGACGAGTAAACGAAATTAAAAAAAAAAAGAAAATTTAAATGAGAAAGGAAATAAAAAGAAAAGAACGATTTTGCTCGTATCTCGAACGTAGCTCAAAATCTATTTTACGATAATGAAAAATAACGCTACATATTACAAATTGTTCGTACGTTGATTTGGTGTGTATTTTGAATTCTTTCGTTTCTCGTTCTTGTCCCTTGGTCTTCGTTCGTACGATCTCAATCAGACTCGATTAAGGAACCTTGAATCGCATTCCAATCGAGATCCATTGACGTCAATTGACGCGAATGCTCGAGATTATTGTACGCGGTGCACGAGACGCCTCGTTTCATTGTCTGGCATCTCGTCTTTCGACGATGCATTTCGACGTTTCAAAAATCAATCTCAAAATAAAAAATTCAAAATACAAACAATATACTTACACTCAAAATTATCATTCGTATTTGTATTAGAAAATTTATATTCCCATTTCGTTTCGTTCCTCGGTATATTCGTGTCCAAGCACCCCAAAAATCAGAAATTTATGACCGGGGTGTGTAAAGTTTGTTGTAAGTACGGCGGAGAGAAGATATATGAAAAAAAAAAGTACGAGCACGCCTAGGTTACAGCCACGAAGCCAATGCAGCGTTTCTCCCTCTGGCGTTTTGCGATGTGTCTCGAGAGGAATCCTCTCGAGGGATGCCCAGACATGCTAGGGCCACCGTCAAGATGAGAAGAGCCTTCGTTGGTGAATGACGCGAGTGGAGGATCTCTGTCTCTCTCTCTCTCTCTCTCTCTCTCTCTCTCTCTCTCTCTCTCTCTCTCTCTCTCTCTCTCTCTCTCTCTCTCTCTCTCTCTCTCTCCTCTCTCTCTCTCTATGTCTCTCATCCCTCTCGATCTCCCTCTCACCCTGTCTCTATACGGCTTCGTAGTGTGTACTACCCTGAGAGCAGCCGAGCAACATCAGAGGGTTGTCGGGGAGGGTTGGTTTTGCATGTTGCAGAGGGAAGGGCGTGCGCACGCTCTTCCGTGTCCTCTTCTGGTCGCTCCTGTCGCTGTGCCGCGTTCGAGAATCACACGGAGAGTCCAAGAGGGCGAGAGGGTGAGACGAAAAAGAGACAGAAATATAGTGATACGCGTCACTGCGCGCGTTATACATGCATTCTCATAAAATAGCGCAATGATTGGCCACCTTGTAATATCGCGTCTCCGTTACTTTTTGAAGAAAGATCGACAACTGTTGTATCGAACATTGTCTCTTTTTACACAAGGGTAGTTCAGTCATCGCGCATTTTGTTTAATGTGCCAATGACCGTGCTTACTGTATTTAAATTCTGAATTATCTTATATTTGTTATTAATCGTGTGCCAATCACTAGATTTTCATTGTTTAACGAGAATATAATTATTCTTGAATTTTTTAACCATCTTGATAATTATTCTCGTTCGTAAAAATGGTGGAACGAATTGTTTTTACAATATATAGACGCTTGAATTTTATGTTTTTGGACAATTACTATAGACATACCAATGACTGTGCCAATGTCGTAAAATAGGCCAATAACCATCTCTATCGCCTCTTTTACCTTATGACTCTTAGCCCTTACTAAAATACAAGCCACGTGCGCCGACGCGGCATTTCCCCCACTCTCGTAACAACAAAATAGCCGCCTTGCTGTGCGAGGGAGGGACGAGGCGAACGCCATGGGCGCGCGTCAGAGTGAGACGGACAGTCGACTAGCGAACCTCGCAAACCGACGTACAACCAGCCAACGACTCTGGCGGGTTTGTGCACAGAGACTTTCCGCTCTTGAATTCAGTAGACCGGCGCGTTTCGTGCCGTGAGCGCGCGCTCGCTCGACCACCTTCGTTCTCTACTTAGTTCGTCCACAGATTTTAACAACCCTTAAACCAAAGCGCGCCAATCATTATCTCGTATTATTCACTCGTACGTTTTTCTTCGTAAAATAAAATTACGAGCTACATAACTTTTTTTTTTGTTCGTTATTAAAATTCAAATATTCGTAAATTTTTCTTAATTCGAATTGAAAAAACGAGGGTAAAGAAAAGGTCTGCCTGGATTTCGTGGGACATCGACGAGAAGACGCAAAATGGCAAGTTTGAAAATTATTTTTTAAACCGTGAAAATTGATCGATCGTGGTACCGATCGTTTGGATCAAATTACTTTTCTAACATTTTCACTGATTATCGTGATTCGTCGAAATATGCGATTTACGGTAATTTTGTTTTCGATAATTCGATCAAATTACTTTTTTGCGTGATAAATTGAAAAATCGAAAGAAAATTCCAAAGGGTAAATGCTTCGAGTTACGATAAAGAAACTAGAAAGAAAGTTTTCATGAAAATTTTTAGTTAAGTCAAAGTTCGATTTAAAAGAAATTAAAAAAAAAATTATCGAGAAAACATTATTCGACGATCCACATATCACAGTGACAAATTTCCACGGTTCACGTAATAATGTAGAGAGATACGCTCGCTTTATAAATTCATGGAGAAGAGAATAAAGAGAGAGAGAGAGAGAGAGAGAGAGAAACCGAAGAAGAGAAAAGGAGTACCAGGTCGCAGCTTGAACTTTGGCACCAACCCCATTTCTATCTTTCTCAGACTCGAACGTTCCAGTTTCACTCGTTCTCGGCTTCGCTCCATTTTATGCAATGCTCACCGCGTGTGGCCACTGTAGCTTATTGTCTTTAGTATTGTGTAAACTACACTCGCTGTTTACACTCTCGTAACTCTACAAACATTCAATTTCATCCCCCACGTTTATCCTCTGCCAGTCGTTTAATTATTCACGTTCATTGAAATGAATTGAAAATCATCGATCAAAATTATTAGCAATCGATCGTTTAATAATCGATCGAAACTACTTCGTATAATTTTATTTTTTCAAGAATCCAATTTTGTTACTCTTCGATAGATTTTTGATAATATCGTCATAGAGATAAAAGTAATATAATCATGGAAAGATCGGAAAGATAATTTGTATCGAATTATGTACAAACTTTGATGAGCTTCGTCGAAACAAAAATAAATCAATGAGATTGAAGAGCGTCCTCACAGATTGGGCCGGATTCAATTTCAATTAAAATCCCCGGGGATTTTAATTGACAGCATAGAGGAGTCTCGTTTCTTCTACCTCGTTCCTTTTAATCGGGGTTAGTCGGTTCTCGGGAGATAAAAAAAAGAAAGAAAAAAGAGAAAGGAGAATCGAACGTATCTGTCTTTCTTTCTATCGGTCCTTATAACATATCGAACGTTCGATAATCACAGGATTTAAGCCTTCGCTCGAGACCGCGATTATCATGCCAATGATAACGAGTCTGCCATTAATCGAACTGTCTTCCTCGCTATTCATCGTTTCGTTTTCAACCCTTATCACGGCCCTCGGTCTCTCGTTCGTACTTTACTTTTTTTTTCTTCTTCTTCTTCTTCTTTTTCTATTTCTCCACCGTGTAGAAGAATTAACATTCTCGTGATATTCACCCACGTTATTTCTCTCCCTGTTTTCACATTCCACATTTCAGCATTTGCAATTGCAATGTACTTTTTCATTCACGATGTTCGTCGGTCCGCACGCTCGCGCGTTTTTCCTACCACCGGACACTCGCAATTCAACGTTGAAATATTAAAGCTCATTTTTTGCGTTATCGTAACGAGATATTTTCCGTCGTAAAGAACGAACGCTAATAAAACGATATTGCGTTTCGAAACTAATTATCAGCATTGCAAAAAAATAATAATAAAATCGTGCGTCGTTAATTTAAAATTTTTTATTTTTCTCCAATAATTATTCTCAATTCGAGTCGATAACGAATATCGATGATATTTCTTTTCCGATCGATCGTATATATTGTCAAATAATTTTGCCCTCGATCATCGCGTATCTCAGAACAGTATCACGTTGCGAGTGTTAGTTTTCGTGGTGCGAACGAGCGAGGCAAGTCGGAGGAGCGAACGACCAGAAAACGTGTGGCACATAGACGTGCGAGGGTTGAAAGGGGTGGAGGAGTGAAGGGGTGTGAGTCAGGGGACTCACGTTTCCAACATTCGTCGCCAAATGGCACGGAATACGTTATTACTGGTCGTAAGTCCTGAACCGAGAGGGCACTACTAGCTCACTCGCTATTTCTTTCCACCCTGTGCTGGTTATATTCTCTATACTTCGATTATTTCTATTTATTATTATTATTATTTTTATTATTTCTACTTTCTTCTATTAATTATTAAATTTATTCAATCGAAAGAAATCTTCGAACATAACATTGCAATTAAAAATATGAAATATAAAGCGAAATGTTTTCTCCGATTTTAACAATTATTAGGAACATTCGATAATTAAATAGAAATATCTTCGTTGATTAAAAATATGGAGAATAATGCATTATTTTTAAAAGCTGTGTGAGGGATGAAAAAAATGCATGTGAGTATAATGGTGGAAATATGGATTGTCAAATGATACCTACGAGGAAAAAGTGCATCCGTGTAAGTGCAATGGGAAACTAGGGAAGCGAATGTAACATAATACAGTATAGAAGAGCGAGGGGTGAACTATACCACGGTATTATTTTTCTATCGCAATTCATATTTCAATTGCAACAGTGAAATACAATATATTGGAAAAACATAAGTGTAAAAAAAACTAAACAGGAAGTGCCAAAAAAGCAATATGATGGTGAAACAAAATAGGGGTTGAACGAAAAGACGAGTATGAGGAATGTGACGAGTATAAAAATTTAACGGATGAAAAAAAGGGTTGATCATGATAAAACACGGCAGTAGTTTACTGAGGGAGAATGCTGAGGAGAGATAAAGGGATGGGGCGAGAGAAAGGAATGTTCGTAAAATTGTTGCGATCGTAGCTGCTCAGCGCAGCAGTTTAGTTACGATGAAATCTCCTTAATAATTTATATCCTCGAGGGTTGAAAACAGACGTACAAGGTCAAAGAGACAATAATTTGCATAAGTCGATCGACTTTAATCGAACATAGATTAAATTTCGTTTTCTTTTTAACTTAAAATTTTGTTTTCCCATCGGTACAATTTATGATTCGCATTGTAATAAATAATTTGTGTATTTTCGTAAATAGGAATGAATTTCAAGTTCTCGTTTGAATATTCTCTAGGAATTTTCGTAGTGCAGGAATCTATGGGTGAGGAGAGGGATGAGAGAGGGAGAGAGAAAGGTTCTACCACCTCTGCCATTGTAGGTGTAAACCCTTTTCTCGCTCACCACCGCGCCATCCTTTTAGCTGCCGAGAGCACGCGCACTTTAGCCTACTTCAAAGTCCGCATATAACCCGACTTCACCCCTTTGCGCTCACCTCACTCTCACTCTTTCTCTTTCTCTCTCTCTCTCTCTCTTTCTCTCTCTCTCTCTCTCTCTCTCTCTCTCTCTCTCTCTCTCTCTCTCTCTCTTTCTCTCTCTCTCTCTCTCTCTCTCTGTCTGTATGTATGTGACTTAATAACACACGTCTCAAAATCTCACACCTCTCTGTATTATCATATTATACAATGTACTCTTGCGTCTGTACGTCGAGCATAATAAATTCACCACCTGCCATCCTCGGGGAAAAATGACACGAACGGAGGAGAGTATCTCAGTCACGCTTGAAAGTTTTTAATTTTAATACAGATATAGAACGGATGCTGAATGGTGAGCGAAATTACTTATATCTTATTCAGCTCTTTATTTCCCCTTCCTTGAGCTACAAACCTTATTGCGTTTCATCCGTAAAAAGAAAAAGAACTGTGAACGATATAAAAAAATTGATTTCTCGTCTTTTACGAGCAATCGTAATTTATCAATAAATAACGACTTATTTTTTAAACAAAGTTGTTATAAATCTTTTATCGTAAAAGCAATATTTATTTTAAAAACTTGTCGTTTTTTTTATCAAAATAATTATAATTTATTAGTTCAGACATCGATAATTATTTTGAAACGATTAATCTTTCGGGAAATGTGATCAAAATGTCAATTTGTCGTTCGAGTGTCCTATCATTATATTAGTTTGATTTCTTTTTTTCGCCATGGAAGCAAATAGGGGTTGAAAGATTCAATAGGGGCTGAAAGATTCGACCGAGAGGAAGATATCGAGCGAGGCAAGTAGATGCGAACTGATTACCGAACCACGAGTCAAAGAACTCTTTCTATATACATTTTCGATGAGATCTTCGACTCAAGAAATATATATATATATATATATATATATATATATATATATATATATATATGCGCATAGGTTGATAGCTCATGGCTCGAATTCACTTTTCCGCATAATCTAGAGGAATGGAGAGTCACGTAAACCCCTGTGACCTCTTATCCCTATTTTCATCTTCCTCTCTCTCTCTCTCTCTCTCTCTCTCTCTCTCTCTCTCTCTCTCTCTCTCTCTCTCTCTCTCTCTCTCTCTCTCTCTCTTTCTCTCTCTCTCTCTCACTTGCATTCAAATGGGATTCGTCGCATTTCAAATTCGAGCATTGGAACGCGTACCCTCGGTCGCGAATTCGAGACTCACCTCACGTCTCATCGGATAAGTTCTGTTCCACATCGACGGTTCTCTTCATTGACCGTGTGCAATCTTCCAGCTCTTTTTCTTTCCAAACGAACGAAAATCCGCAGCCCTGTCCCTTTCGTCGACGCTCGCTCGTTTCGATCTCTTCTCACCTCTCTCCTCGGTCTTTTTCGATCGGCTCGTAATTCGAACCATTTCTCTCATTCATCAGCTTTTATCTTAATTCTCTTTTCTCTTCGTTACGCAGACCGATTGCACGAAAATTCGCTTTATTTCTCACAAATATATGTCATGCGTTAAGGCAAAATAACAAAATAATTATTTCGTACAATATAATTATAAATTATTCGTCCAGAATATCGTCAATACTTTTATTTATTTATTTATTACAATTTATCGATTTATTGCAATGGCATAGATTTCATTCAAATAAAAAATATCTCAAAAATAATTCGAAGAAAAATCAATGCGTCCAACGGTCGATAGTTGGGTGCGCGTCGATTTTTTTTTCTCAAGCATTAAATATTTCGAATTTCGAATAAATCAATATCCTTCAATTTTCGTAAATTGTTTCAACGTCCGAACTAACGATATCGCCCAAATATCTAAAACTTTCTTCGAACCAACATAATTCATTTCTCGATACTGACAACCTCTTTATATCGTCTCGCGCGACACGTGGCCCACATTCGTAAAGTGTACGCATTTATAACCCCGTACCAAAACGATTTTCCGTCGAGATATAATTTCGTACCGAGTTCACCCTACATTTATGTTCCAATAACTAGGCGATATGCCACGATGTATAATAATGATATATCATACACGTACACGTCGAAGTACCTATACGAGGAAGCTGAGCTGCTTCCAACAGCTGGTGCTCTCGTACTGTTGCGAACTTCCTCAGAATGTGCTCCACCCTCTCTGCCGCTCTCTCTCTCTCTCTCTCTCTCTTTATCTTCTGTCCCTTATCTCTCTCACCCTCAAACCTTTATATTCACATAAATATATACACGTATTACATTGAAACACATATACATATCAGATTAAGTACACTTTGGTAGCGTTGCTCGTTACACATACGAGCTCGAGTCGAGGCTTCGTCGCTAATCGTTTTATTAAGGCAATTACGTGCTATTTAGAAGCACGCCATCGGGTCCAGCAACAGCAGCCATTTCTCTCTCTCTCTCTCTCTCTCTCTCTCTCTCTCTCTATCTATCTATCTATCTATCTATCTCCATACAAGCTTCTATCTGCTTTACTCTCACTACGTTTCCATTACCGGTCGTTAGGCACGGGACACACGCGTGACACGAAGTCAACTATTCTATATCCCTGTATATTTATGTGTCCTCGTATTAATACATTTGCCTATATATACGAGGGTACATGTGGGTGTGTTCGCATTTCTATCTCTCGGACGATGAAACGGTGTATGGAACATTGCTGGCTGATGTCTGCATACCCGGGTGGTTCCAACATTTCTCCTCCACCCCCTTCCCTCCCCCCCCCCCCCCCCTCTCTCCTCCAATCATCAAGAGCAGCAGAAGCAGCAATACCAACCATGCAACGGGGTAGCCCATCCGGAGCTACAGAGTAGTACGCTAATAGCACCCGAGAACGCATGGCTGGAGAAAACGAGGATGCCAATTTCGTCCAGTTAGTTCCACACTCCTCTCTTGAGTACCCTGTGGTACATCCCCCCTCCCCTAGGCTCTGCCTAGCCCCCTTATCTCATACCCTCCACTTTCAACATCAACGGCAATACATGTGCTTAATGAAATATTCGAGTATATATACATGTTGCACAAACATCATATCCTCTCTTGATACATAACGTTATTCCGAGCTTATCGATTTGTGAGCTGATCACGTCACGAACAGATACATCTTTCGATGAATTTACCATTCGATGTAACGTTTTTTTACAGCCTAATAGGGGGTAAATAATTTATGTATAAATACGAACGTTCATTACTGACATTGATGGCTACGTTTGATAATCGGGTAATCGCTCGAATCGATATCGTTTGAATTTTCACAGGGAAACATTTATCCCGGTGGGAGAATAATTATTTGCAAGATTTAAAAAACTTGATTTTATGGCCAGTTCAATCTTTTCGATATTTTATGTCTTTGTCAAGGATCGCGGGATTAGGTTATCGTTAAAATCGATCTCTTTCTCTTTGCAATCTTATATCGAGATTGAAACTCGTTAGATGTGAATTTGTCCCATAAAGTTTCGTAAAAGTTTGCGTGTCATTGGTCGCGTCGCGATTTCAGAGAGTATTCCAAAGTGCTTCGGAGAATGTTTGAAAGATCGTCGATATTCCGAACCAACGGTGAACTTGTCGGGCCAATTAATAAAGCTAATAAGTCTTGCCGTTATGTAGCTATCGAGTTATTAGACGAAAGAGACGCGTTCTCTCCTTTATCGGATAAAGCGTAAATGGTTCATGCGCTTTCCACACGTCGCGCATGCCACTCGCGATGCACTTTCCTCGATGCATAAGCGGTCTGTCTGGCTATTAGCTTTCCATTTTACGTGGCAAAAAGCGTCTTTACCCAAAGGATCCTTGATGGAAACGTGCCTCTCCCTCTCGTTCGCGTCTCGTTCCATTGCGGTGAATCCCAGACGACGTTACGGCCATCACTGAGGCGCGTCGTAACGCTGCCACTGATGGTCGCCATCCTTTGCTTCCAAGAGACACGACCTAATTACTTGAGAGCTTGCGTTACCTCGCCGAACCTCTCCCTTACTCATTCTTGTCACTTTTGGCTTACGGGGTACCAGACGCCCTCGAAGGATATCCAGACCGTGGCAGTCTGGAAACCTCTCGGACATGCTCAATTTCGAAGACTCGAATATGCATTAACGTTGTCATTTTTCCACCGTCGCGTAACTCTAGTACTTATAGTTCGACGATTAATTTTTAACAATAATCTTGTGTATCTTGTGTATAAACTTATAAACTTGTGTATAAAAGTTTCAATAACGTCGAATGACATCGGGACAAATACAATAATACTTAATAATTAATATTTAACGATATTTATCGATAACACGAATGATTATTCTACAATAATTATATTTACGAATAATATTAATAATTAATTTTTCATTATTTTCTTATTCGACGTTCGTCCTGTTTTTTCTTTTTCTTTCGTCGTCTATTTATCGTCTCGATTGCGTTAGAACGAGGACAGTGTATGAGAAAAAGGGCGGCTGGTCTTGGGTAACTGTTGTTTGCACATTTCGGCCCGTGTCGTTCAACATGACGCGACATATACTCGAAACGTTCCATCTCGTTTCGAGAGCCCTTTGCACAAGGTTCACCACTGACAACGTTGGCTTTCAATTTAATTCGATCGTCGGACTAGGATACGTATGGGTGACGCACGTTCTCGCCGCAAGCTCTTCGGGCTCGTCGCATCGCGCCTCAACCTAGTCTCCTTCCGACTATCCGTCGCTACGATTCTCGGCCTGTCCATCAACTTGGAGTGTTCGGTCCGCCATCAGTGATTCGATGTACGCACGAGCGAACGCGGACAGTGCGAACCAAATATCTCCTGGCAGATGAAGAAAGGGATTTGATAACGTGTGCGTGTGCGCGTATGAATGCGATCGTGCCGCTGCATCGATTTAACTATCTTCGAGTCAGTCGTGTACGTGCGCCTCGGTGACTTCAGGATTCTCGCTAAATCTTCAATATTAGGACGTTTCTTGACACCGTTATTCAAATGGAAATCCGCAAGAAAATCACTATTTTCCATCACCGAGGATTTATCGTAGCTCGTCTTACTCAGAAAATTGCCCTGAGAATCTCTCAATAGTCGTGAGTATCTGCGAATATTTGTTACCGTCTGCGAGTTTCTGTGAATTGTTACGAGTTGTGGCGACAGTGTCGATTAATCTTGAGTTCGATTATTATTAACGTTACTCATAAGCGTAAAACAAACTTGTTACTACGCTAAATGAAATAAATTTGGTACAGAAGGAAAAATGGTAATTCGTAATAACGCGTAATATTTTGTATGTCAATATATTTTTCTACTACAAAATAAATAGTCGTTGCTCTATAATATTTATGATCTTGTCGCGAATTTATTAACAATAATTCATCGTACGAAATAAAAATTACATAGAGATTTTTAACGTTTTAGATTTTTCCAATCAAACAAGAATTAGAAAAATTGAACCATGGTTAATGAACGTTTGATAAGAAAGAAAAGAACGATCGTAGAATCGGATCGCATCGTCTGAAGTGAAGCAACTGGTCGCCTGACTTTGTGCAAACTCGATGAAAGAGACGAAGTAACTCGAATGTCGGAACACATCGATTATCACCGAGTCTGTGTTTACCCCGACCGTCGGAGACGTTTCAGTTGATTCGATCCCGATCTCTCCCCGGCAAAACATCTTCCTTTTTCCCCAGCTACAACTTATGTCCTTCCTGTTTGTCGTTGTCTCGAAGAGCGATAATGGAATAACGCCAGTTAAAACAAAAAAAAGAAGAAATATAACCGACGTTAATTACTCGGACAGCGATGCTTGTCGAGAGAGTAAACGAAGGTCGTGATGGAAAACGGGGAAAGGAAGCGGGGAGAAAGACTCGAGTAATATCTAAACGCTTCTGGACCATTTTCATTATTTCAATACTAACAAAAGTTGTTTCGTAGCTCGCCTGCGTTATTTCGCGTTCGATTATTCGAACCGCGACTACTCGTAAAATTACTCTGAGAATCTCTGGACATTAGTGAGTATCGCTGAGTATTGGTGAGTGTTTATTAGGATTTTACTCAACTACGATATAAACACATCTATTATCGTTCCCATTTTTATTTAGCAACTCGTTATTTTGTGGATTCTTTTCTCGTTCTTTATAATTTGCACGAGCTTCTCTAACCGTTATAAGTTAACGTCAGCCTCGAGCCAATTTTTGCTGAAACGTTCGCCCACATCTTTTGCTCGTGGGATTCGTATTTATTTATTTTTCCATTTACGAGGTTAATTGTACGATATTGCGTATACCCGAGTAGCCATCGTCGGTCGGTGAGATTTCTTTTTCCTATTCATTTTCCGGAAAAAAATAAAGAGACGGGATAGGATACCGTTAAAGCAACCTGTAATTAGTAAAACGACACCCGAAGCCCACCAACGAATTGCCTCATCGACCACCTCGATTCAGGTATAGTTGTTTCATAGCATCGATGTGGCTTCGGTTCTGTACTTTATTCTCATCGAGGATCGAATTCAAATAATCATGAAAGGGTTAGAGAGACTTCGATAGGTATCCTTTTTTTTAATTTCCTTAAAATTTGAATCTTTTACAACTTGGCGAAACGAGAACACTATCGTCGTTTCATTTAATTCACCGAATAATTAATGATTAATTTATTAATATGAAATATGCGATTATTCGTTTTTTTAAAATTTTATACGTTTCTGAAAATTAAAATTGTTTGTTGATTTTTGCTTTGAAAATTTTGTGCCATTTATAACGAAAGTAGAA
This sequence comes from Netelia virgata, assembly GCA_951802705.1. Lineage (NCBI taxonomy): Eukaryota > Metazoa > Arthropoda > Insecta > Hymenoptera > Ichneumonidae > Netelia > Netelia virgata. Next base: position 47,629,281 of record OX637863.1, read on the forward strand.
TAGCTACTTACAGTTTAGATATAACATTGCGTACGAGTGAAAGGACGACGACGTTACGTGGACGGAGATAGAGAAAGCCTGCCGCGTGGCAAGGCCAAATTTACCTCTACGGTTCCGAGGCCGGAAATTATCCTCGGAGACGTGAACGTCCTTGCCATTGTCGGCGCGAGTCGTGCGAAAGCTGGAACTACAGAGAGATCGACAACAATGACGGAGAGAATGAGAATGTATATAGATATAGATGAAGAGTGTGAGAACTGGTACCTCCCTCAGGTGTACTCGGCGTTTACCACAACGGCGGTCTGAAACGCTTGGAAGCAAAAACGAAATCACAGAAGTTGGATTCCTAACCTCACGACGCTTTCCAGTCGGTCTCCTACATTTCCCGTAACATCGGGTCACCGCAAAAAGAGTAGTGCTATCTGACCTTTGCACGAAATCAGTGGTGAATTGCGATTAAATCGTAAATTGAAGAAGCTTAAGAAATAATTATAAACATCGTTATTTCATTTATTAGAAAATTATTTTAAAAACGATACATCTTAAATTCTGAAAAAATAGTTGAAAAAATTACCAGTTGACATTAGTTTTTAGTCAATTCTTATTCTATTATACTCATTATTATTTAATTGTATTTCACTTAATTATGTTTTGTTATTGATAAGAATAATATAGAAATAATAACTATGGTATGGAATATAATAAGAGAAGAGCGAGGAGGAAATAGAAGTTTAGTAAAAATGAAACGAACAAAATTCAGACGTCGCGATGAGGTAAGAAAAGGAATCAAGAAGAATCAAGGAGAAAACTCAAGGCCGAGTTGAAGGAAGAAAATTACGATGTCGATTACGTTGACTCACTCAACCCGGGTGTGATGCTTGTCCATTCAAACTAATGGGCCCCAGGGGTCATCACAACCTTTTTGAGTGAGCGAGCGTGAGCGTTCATTTCATCGCCATTCGAGGGATCTTCTTCATTACCATCTACAAACGCATCGTCGTCAGAAACTTTGGGCGAGATATTAAAGTTGATGCGGAGATCAGTTCAACGAGAGGGTTAGAATCGTAAAATAAAACCAATTATTGATCGTTCGAAATTATTTTTTATTCTTGCGATAAGATTTTATTATTTATATCGGAATGATTATAGTAATTCTTCGTTATTTTGTTTTATAATAATAATTGTTCCTAAAGTATTCTCGACTTAAAATTCCTTATCACTCGCAACTTCGTCCTCGTATTATTTCCGCCAAGCTTCGTGAAACGAGTTTTCCGATTACTCACCGACGCGACGACGTCGTGATAAAGCGAGTTTTCATTTGTGAAAAATAAATAAATAAATAGGGAAAGCGAACGGATGAGAGAAAAATAAACAGTGAATTTATCCGTCGAGAGAGAAGAAACTCAGTAGATGAAGAGAAATTCGTACTCGTAAGAACGTAAGAACGAAATATACGCTTTTGTTTTTATCTTTTTTTTCTCAGTCTCTCTCTCTCTCTCTTTTTTCTTATTTAGTTCCGCTCGATCGCACCCACATCCTCCCCGGCTTTTCTATCTCAAAGTCTTCCTCTTTTATTTCCTTCCCCGAGATGTATTAGTAAAGACCGAGCTTTCCCTCCTGCTTCCTCGTTCCTCGTTTTATTTTTCTCTCATTCTTCATTTTATTTTTGCCGCTCGTCCTGCTTTTCCGACATAAAGTATGTGTAAATAAAAATAATTAATCGATACGATGATAAAGAGCTTTGAAAATATAGTGTATTAAGACATCCAGCTGTGGATTTAATGTTGATTATCTTGAGACATTGAATGGAAAATTAAAGAAGACGACGAGTAATAAATAATTTAACAAATTGTTTATTAGATTATTCTTCAGGTTCGTAATTCTATTCAATAGCCACGCATATTTTTCAAAGCAAAACAGAAAGAAAGACCCTTAACTTTATTGAAAAAACCGCCATAAAAAATAGATCATAATTTTTGTTACCGACCGAGCGTTGGCTAAAAAAATATTCTTTATATTAGGAGAAAAATATATATACTCGTATAACATATTCCTATGCGTAAAATTGATGTAACCAGTGTCTTGAGAAATGTACATTTCCTTTCATATTTAAATCAACCAAAGCGTATATTCTCCCATCCTTTTCCCTTTTATCGTAATCTCATGGCAACCTATCCCACTGTTCATATACGCACGGACCATCGATCGATCTTATACCCTATGCATATGTCGAGTCGTCACTTTTATTACGGATAAAAGGCACGTACTTGAATTACAAGAGAATATTACATCGTAATTTCAAAATGGAATATCAATAGAAGAAAAAGAAGAAATAACAAATGTATAATATTCATATCGCGAATGAGAATAATCAATACCGATATTTTTCAATATCCTTCGTAAATCGTAAATAGATGAAATCGAGGAATATCGTATCGACGTACACATTTTTCTCGACATTTTTATAGATACCCAGGATGAGATACAGATACGGAAATGATTACGATGATATTTCTGAAGAAACGTGCGAAATTGCATTGTGCGAATAGTCCATGCTCTTTCAGTATTATACACGTCAGCGTGGTTCACCGAACGACAGCGCAACGGGAAGTGTTCGCTTCAATCTCCCGTTGTTGGTCGTCGGAACTTCTCTCGCACTTCACATCCTCGGGTTTCCTGGTCCGAGCTCCATGGGGGCTTTTCCTGTCCTGTGCTCATGACGCATGAGTCCTGCGAAAACTCGTATGACCAAGCTCGTTCCATCGTAACACTTTCCCTGTTGGCTTTTCCCACGGGGAATTTACAGCTTCGTGGAAGAGGTAGGGGATGAGCGAAAAAAAGCTCATATGGTCACGGGGAAAGGTTTACGGTAAGCGAGACTTAATCCCTTTCGGTACTATTAGATAAATAAAAAATACAAAAACAAGAGTCGCGTTACGTGACCGTTGACGATACCAAAACGCTTGACTATCAGTCTGTCAACGTGGCTTATGGTTATTACGTTCTTTGAGTTTACGATTTTTCTTTTTTCTACGGATTTTTCATAAGTCCTTGCTGATCGTTCGGAAAACCAACACACGATTTATAGATGTAATTTTTGTAGTGTCAACAATTCGTCCGTAAATACATCAATTACTTTCCTCGTGACACGCCACAATAATATAGCTAAATTATAAAGGACGTAAACAAAATTAAGGCGGTTAATTAACGAAATGAAAAGTAAAAAGGTCGTTTGATTGACTTTATTACAGGACGTTCGCAAGTTTTGTTAGATCAATAGAAAAATCAGGCATCGAAGTGATCTTGAAGCGTCAACTTCGCGTGGAAAAATACGAGCCCAAGTAGTACGAGTCGAGATTGGTCAGACGCGTATATTCGAGGCAAGCCAAATGCGTCACAGCCACTCCGGAGTTCGTGACTAAGATAACTGGACGCAGACATATGACGTTTCTCCAACGACTGTATATATATATATATATATTGGTACAGCTTCCTTGCATTATATATTACCGCATGGCAAGTGGAGTCAAGTGGCTCAGACTCCGCTACGCCGTGAAGTATTTTCTCCTTTTATTTCTTTATCCCTTCCCCGTACCTCCTCTCTTCTTTCCCGTATAAAAAGAAACTCGCACGCAGATAGTACCTCGATTTATCTTATTTACTACCGTCCACTCGCGTTCGAGAATGTATTCATCGCAAGCTTCTTATATTCGTTATTTTCCATTCGACGTATTTTCCCATCTCGGTAGACTTTCTCAGTATGCAATCGAGTATTCATTAATTTTTCTTTCATCCTCCAACCGACGTCATCCTATGTTTATACCGATAGAAGATATATGTATGTATATACACATCCAATTTGTAGGACAGGAGAAAAAACCGTATGTACAACATAAATATGTTTATTAAATTACCTTTATTCAAGAAAATCCATGTTTTTTTTGCATGGACAGTAATTTACATAATGAAACGAACTTACATCAAACACCATTAAAACTAATTTTTATATCCAACACAATCATGAATAATTGTTCTAGAAAACTATTACTTAAGATTTTATACATCCAACGTTTTTACAATATTTGGCTTACATTAATTCTTAAAGATTAATTAGTCAACAAATCATTTCGATGCTTGCCTCTATGGAGGCTGCGAAGCAAGTAGTAATAGGCGGCTTGTACAGATTGACATCCTCGATTATATCGTGTAATATTGAAGTGGCGATAGTCGATATCACTCGAGCCAAGTTTCTCTAAGGCTTATGTGTATATTATTGAAAATCGTCGGTTCTCACTTCTCGTCGGTCTGGGCTTGCACTTCGTCTCCTTACCTCTTTGCTTCGTGGCCAGTACTACATATACAGTCAAAGTCGAGACGATCGTGAGAGATCAACGTATATACGTATGTACACAAGTGCCCTTGCACCCTACAGCGCAGTGAAATCTTCTTCATAGATATAAACCCTGCGATCTCCGGAGCTTCGTGTACGTATCTCGATGGATATCTGAAGCTCGCGAACGAAAAATAAAATAGGAACGAACCGATCGGATACAGCGTTGGATATATATCCGGGTGAATGGATTTCTTTATTGAAGTCGTCAGCAGGGCTGCGTTACGCTACGACGTCAGATCAGATTTATCGTGATTTTCCTTTGCATTTTCTACCATCACTGTATACATGTGTATATCTATTTCGTATATCTACGTGTATGTGTATATAGAAGTAGGTATGTGTGTACACATCGTCTTATATACCACTATTTATATTTAAATTGTATATATACGTTGTACATTGCTATACCATAGTACCGCTTTTCCGATTGACGAGGAGAAATAAATTGCTTGCGAAATCCAAGTAGAAAACAGAGTCGTGATATTTATATCACGCTTAATAATATTGACAATATAGATTTCAATTTGTAATACAATTTTTGTACGTACAATACAATACTTACTACAATTTATCATTTTTATTTCGTAATAATTATACAATTATAAGAATCAGCGAGGGATCGGTGTCGTCACTGACTCTCTGTTTTGAATATTTCGCTTCTCTCACATTTTCATGTATATCGAGTCGGGTATTAGTCTCATTTTTCACCAACATTATTCGCGTTATTGCTTCTCACTTCGTCATGTCGAACCATCCGGCAGAAGCAGAAAAGTGGATGAAGATACTCTTGAAATTTGAATTCCAGCCGACTTCAGTTGCCAGACCGGCTTCTCGGTTATTCCTTTATCCCTAGGTGGTTTACGGAAATTCGCGTACCGCCTTTTAGGTACTTCACTGTTCTACCTCTCAATTTCCCTGTCTGACTTCGTTGAAATTTCGTTCGTACAAATTTCGCTGCGCTCACCGCTATTTCTCGGCCCCCCTTGTACTATATCTTTCGCTCTCGAATCTTCCTTCTCATCTCTCTTGCCGGCATCTTCATTCACAGTGGAAACATAAATTATATCTACCGGGTGCGGGTTGAAAGTCGTCCCTTTTGCAGCTATCCTGACGCGGGTGAGCTTTCTCTTTTCCTCTCTCTCTCTCTCTCTCTCTCTCTCTCTCTCTCCCACACACACTCTTTCTCTAACCCCCAGCCCTCTCTCCCACTTTCTCTCATTCTCTCGCTCTCTTTTTCACTATGTTCGTACAGCCATAACTGTACGCGGCCAAATGCTTTCGTACTTTGTGATTCATATTTATGCTCGACATGACACTTCCCCCGGGAGTTTACCAGATGAAAATATCCCGTATGTTCGTTTCTAACATTTCGGTATGTAAAGAAATTACGCGATCGTTTGAAGAATATTTTACAAGATATTTTGAGAAAACCACCCGATCGTTTTTTTATAATTGGTGCAAGTACAGAAAGCTGTTATGTCATTAGTTTATTATTATCTATTATTGTTATTATCAACGAGAAATAAGATACATTTCGATGCAACAACCTCAAATATTCAGAGTGTCGAACGAATCTTATAATTTCACCAATTGTAATAATTATTTTGTTTCCATGCTGCAATTTGAATGTGTCGAACTGATTTCATCTTCTATTTTGCGTCAGGAAAATGGCAATCATCATCATCGTATGTTCAGCAGAGATGCTATTTAGGTCGTATCGTCATCTGTATCCCACGGTTCTCTATTGCAAATTTCAAAGTAGGTATTGACGTATATGTGTGGGTGACTCGTAGATAACACGGTTGAAATGAACATAGCCAGGGATATAAATTCGAATTGCATAGTGCGCATACAGCGACTGATACGCAGTTTGATCCATTCGTGATTTTGTTCCGACAGGCTATTATTGAATACGAGAATTCATTCTGCTGGTTTCCAGAAGCGATATAGCCAGATAGATAACGCAGCTCATATCGTGAATTGTTATCTGTCATTTTCGCAACGAATTTATGCACTATGTGCAATATAGCTGGTCACAAGCATAGGAGGGCGAGGACTTCTCTTTTACGGTTCTTATCTTTTATAATCATTTATATTTTTAAATGTGGCGGAGACCATGGGACTACAATTTTAGCTAAGGTTACGATGACCCACACTCACCGCCTGTACTGTATGTACCGTGCACATATACATCAACAATAAACACAGTACAAAAACACACGGGTTGTCGAAAATTTTCTACCGTTTTTATCGTTTTATGATCTTTTTTTTTGTTAAAATTAGCACTCTTCAAGATAAAAGGACTATATAATTATTGCTATAATAGTTTAGCACCAAATAGCAGTCTCCAAGATAGGGAAAGTCCTAATTAGTCTTAATGTAATCGTTTAGCAAAAATTAGCACTCTCCGCGAGAGACAGACTATACATACATCACTCACACAACATACACACACGGCACACACACAACAGACACACGTTACTTATACACCTCTCACAGAACTGACACGTAGCACACACATAGCGCAAATCATAAAGCGGAAAGTACATAATACATACAATAGACACATATCACCATACAACAGACACGCAACACACATACAGCACATACACGGTACACACACAATGGACAAACAGCACTCGTACAACCCTCAAACAATACACACAATAGACAAACAACACTCGTACAGTCGTCACACAACAGGCACATAGCAAACACACCGCGCAGAGCATAAAGCGCAGAGTACACACACACACGCGCGCGCGCGCGCTCACCCATACACGCCCATTCACAGCAGAGATATGGTGCACACTCGCATCACACATCGGCTGCACACCAAACCCATATAAAAATCGACTCCGTGACTTTAGCCAAATCGCTAAAATCACGGAAAATAAATTAAACTTTTGCTCCGTGACTTTAGCCAATTCGCTAAGGTCCCGGACAACTGAAATTTCAGGACAAATCGACTCCGTGACTTTAGCCAAATCGCTAAAATCACGGAAAATAAATTAAACTTTTGCTCCGTGACTTTAGCCATTTCGCTAAGGTCCCGGACAACTGAAATTTCAGGACAAATCGACTCCGTGACTTTAGCCAAATCGCTAAAATCACGGAAAATAAATTAAACTTTTGCTCCGTGACTTTAGCCAATTCGCTAAAGTCCCGGACAACTGAAATTTTCAGGACAAATCGACTCCGTGACTTTAGCCAAATCGCTAAAATCACGGAAAATAAATTAAACTTTTGCTCCGTGACTGTAGCCAATTCGCTAAAGTCCCGGGCAAGAGAAATTTTCAGGACAAATCGACTCCGTGACTTTAGCCAAATCGCTAAAACCACGGAAAATAAATTAAATTTTTGCTCCGTGACTTTAGCCAATTGGCTAAACTCCCGGAAAACTGGATTTTTCAGTACCAATCGACTCCGTGACTTTAGTCGAATCGCTAAAGTCCCGGAGCAAAAATTTAATTTATTTTCCGTGATTTTAGCGATTTGGCTAAAGTCACGGAGTCGATTTATCCTGAAAATTTCAGTTTCCCGGGACTTTAGCGAATTGGCTAAAGTCACGGAGAAAAAAATTTAATTTATCTTCCGTGATTTTAGCAATTTGGCTAAAGTCACGGAGTCGATTTATCCTGAAAATTTCGGTTTCCCGGGACTTTAGCGAATTGGCTAAAGTCACGGAGCAAAAATTTAATTTATTTTCCGTCATTTTAGCGATTTGGCTAAAGTCACGGAGTCGATTTATCCTGAAAATTTCAGTTTCCCGGGACTTTAGCGAATTGGCTAAAGTCACGGAGCAAAAATTTAATTTATTTTCCGTGATTTTAGCGATTTGGCTAAAGTCACGGAGTCGATTTGTCCTGAAAATTTCGGTTTCCCGGGACTTTAGCGAATTGGCTAAAGTCCCGGAGCAAAAATTTAATTTATTTTCCGTGATTTTAGCGATTTGGCTAAAGTCACGGAGTCGATTTGTCCTGAAATTTCAGTTGTCCGGGACCTTAGCGAATTGACTAAAGTCACGGAGCAAAAGTTTAATTTATTTTCCGTGATTTTAGCGACTTGGCTAAAGTCACGGAGTCGATTTGTCCTGAAAATTTCGGTTTCCCGGGACTTTAGCGAATTGGCTAAAGTCACGGAGAAAAAAATTTAATTTATCTTCCGTGATTTTAGCAATTTGGCTAAAGTCACGGAGTCGATTTATCCTGAAAATTTCGGTTTCCCGGGACTTTAGCGAATTGGCTAAAGTCACGGAGCAAAAATTTAATTTATTTTCCGTCATTTTAGCGATTTGGCTAAAGTCACGGAGTCGATTTATCCTGAAAATTTCAGTTTCCCGGGACTTTAGCGAATTGGCTAAAGTCACGGAGCAAAAATTTAATTTATTTTCCGTGATTTTAGCGATTTGGCTAAAGTCACGGAGTCGATTTGTCCTGAAAATTTCGGTTTCCCGGGACTTTAGCGAATTGGCTAAAGTCCCGGAGCAAAAATTTAATTTATTTTCCGTGATTTTAGCGATTTGGCTAAAGTCACGGAGTCGATTTGTCCTGAAATTTCAGTTGTCCGGGACCTTAGCGAATTGACTAAAGTCACGGAGCAAAAGTTTAATTTATTTTCCGTGATTTTAGCGACTTGGCTAAAGTCACGGAGTCGATTTGTCCTGAAAATTTCGGTTTCCCGGGACTTTAGCGAATTGGCTAAAGTCACGGAGAAAAAAATTTAATTTATCTTCCGTGATTTTAGCAATTTGGCTAAAGTCACGGAGTCGATTTGTCCTGACAAGTACGTTTTTCGAGAAAAATTCGCTGTGTGTGCAATGTTTACTTACCCTGTGTGGCGTGTGTGTGCTACCCGTGCGCTGTGTGCCTTGGCGCTGTCATACCACGATACTACGTCCTACGTTGGTTTTTCTCGAAGATAATTAACATTTACTGACAAAGCAAAACAATAACCGCTGTAAAATTAAATTACACAGCGGTAATGCTTTGCTTTACCCATAATGTTTGACGCCCAAAGACGCGATGAAATGAATTTCTGGAAAACGTTACTATATTTTCTGATATATAGTCTGATAGAAAAATAGCAGCACTATAATGTTTTATTTACCACTAAATTCGGTTTAATTACTATAATCGGTATGTCGCTAAAGTCACGGAGTAATTTTATACACTGCGTGACGGCTGGTCTTCATTTTGTGCGTTGTGTTTACTCAATGTATGCTGCGGATATGTAGTGTACTGTTTACGTACTTACTGCGTGTTGCGCTTATGTTATGCGCGTGTGCTCTATGCACGATTAGCCACTTTTGACACATGCCTAAAGTCACTGAGTAATTTTAGGTACTCACGAGCTGCTGTCCCATCTGTATGTGTGTGTACTGCCTGCTGTGTTTTGTGCGCCGTGTGTCTGGTGCTTGTGCATATGGATATCCATGTGTGTATAGTTCCTGCAAGCATCTATCACGCGAGACTGTACAGGCAAGTGTATGCGACTTCAACGGGAGTTCCATCGCGATCGGTACTTCAAAGTGCTTGAAATTGACGATACCAAGTTAGCCGGCGAATGAATATATTGTAATTATGAATAGCAGCTTGTGTAACGCTGAAAATTTATCTTATATACCTGCGAGCGATACCTGAAATAGATACGAAGATATACATTAAAAAATGTGAAGGTAACAGAGCCAAAGATAAGTATATAAATATAGAACTTGATATTACAAACCATAAAATCGAGAAAGAGTACGTTTGAAAATTAAAAGCTTGTGAAAATGTTCTCACGGTATTTCGCCGGTTTCTCGGGCGGATCCGAGAGCTTCGCGTCATTAAAGCCCTCTTTATTATGGGCGCACTCAGTACCCGGCACGTCGCGAAACCCTTGGCCGTCGCCGTCATCTTCAGGTTATGCAGAAACCGAGTGCAATTCTAGGCACCCTTGAATGCGCGGTAGCTTCTCACTGCGTTCTCATCTCTCTTTCTTTCTCGCCCTTTCTCTCTCTCTCTCTCTCTCTCTCTCTCTTTCTCTCTCTCCGTCTTTTACACGTCCTTGTTCCTATCGTTGTACACGGTGCATAGTTAGTCAAGGCGGTTTTTTTTGGCGACGCACGTGCCTGAAAAGCGGCGAGAAACCAAACCGCACACTCGACCATTTTCTTTTTTTCGTTCGTCCTTATTCCACGAGCTTCGCTCTTGCGACGGAGATGCTCGCGCGAGCTTTTGCCGCCTTCTGGAAACGCGACTGAAGTGCCGCAAGCAGAGAAGCCACTCGAGAAGTATGGCGGAGAAACGCGAGATAAGAAGGAGAGTGATAGCTAAGCAGCGACGAAGAGAATCGAAGTGTCTCCGAGGTTGCGAGGGTTGACTTTGAGGGGTGGGGGTATTGAAGTCTTGTGACTTCGATGTCGAACTGAGGGCCAAGGGCAATCGATGAACAAAGAAGCGAACGGATCGTTTTTTTCTTAACCTATCTTGCGAGTTTTGCACTTTGAAACGCGTAAGATGGACGAAGAAATTAAAACAGGATGACGAGTCGAAGGTTCAAAGCCAACTGACCATATTTTGCTTGCATGACTGGCCGAATGGCCAATATTTCATGGCTTAAATAATAAAACGACTGTGCTGATGTCGTTTTTACAGAATACTTCAATTTTTACAATTTTCATTAATACATATTAATGAAAAGAAAAACATATCGAAATAAATCAATATGAAAAATATTGAATTACGAATGACAAATTTGTATTACTTATAAAAGTAATAAAAATTGTTCATTTCCCTGTCAGGATGATTGCATTTTCGTGGCTTTCGCCCCTCCCGGAAATTTAAATTCAGACGGAAACGAACGAAACGTTCTTCATTCCCACAATCATTGGCTCGGCTCCGCTCCGCATTTTTTTTCGATCGGTAATAATATTTTGTGAACGAAGTGACATATAGATATAAAAGCATCCCCCCAGCAAAAATTAATTCGCAAGGAAGGCCCCTAGACACACTAATATTATCACGACTCTGCGTTTCCTCCTGTTTTCCCTCCATTCCACTTTTCGCGATTTCTCTCACTCCGGTTTCAGCCTCTCTACTCCATGCGCACTCCCTCTCCCTCAGCACTTTCCTCCCTTACCTCTCGCTCACTTTCCTTCCGCCCATTTCCCCTTGATAAATCCACGAGGATTTTCCCTCCTCGAAACTCTTCGCGATCTTGGTAATTAAGCAAATTCCTCTCTGGCACTGTTTGCATGACGAGAGAGACAGACGTTAAGCTACATCAAGCCCGCCTCCAGAATTCTCGCGGTTATTTTCATTCGTGGAAAATGTGCCAACAGTTTCCCTCGTACCTGGGATAGTAGGTAATTGATAACGAATTTGTTTGAAACCCAGGATTAGTCATTTTCCTGAGATTTCCCCATCCAGGAATTCTTAAACGATTTTAAAAAAAACATCGATCGAATAACAAACAATATATACAAAAAATGTATACAACAAAATAACTAATTTATTCTAGTATTATTGTTGTATTTATCGACGCAATGTTAACCTAATCCTAACCTAAAGAATTTAAAAACAAGCAGTTCACAAATATCAAGAGTACATGCGTTTTTTTAAATATTTGAAATTAACAAAATCTGTCGGTATCCGAAAAATGTTGCTATAATTCCTTTGATCCCGTATTCATGGATGTCGATAATAAAATATGGACGTTGACGTGAGAAATTAGGACTCGAATTAACGTTTGCGAAGCAAACATTTGAGGTTACATGAGCAAATTCGGTTAACTCGTCAAATCGACAGTGAAAGCTACGTTTTAGTTTTTTGTTTTTATATTACGTTACTACACGTTAGAGAGAGAGATAGGCGTCAATGCATCACCGAGGCGGAATGCGCAGCCTCGTATTAGTGTCGAGCTCCAAAGCGACGAGAGCTTACACTTCTCCTCGGGCATTTAAATATTTAGTTTCGTCGAGCCTCACTCCGACGCTCGTGTAAATAACGCACACGTACCCGGTTCTATGAAGCGCGACCGGCTGCACGAGTGAGATGGGAAAAGAAAAAGAGTAAAAAAAACAGGTGCATAGCATCGCAACGCGAGTTGCGTTAGTACGCGTGTGGAACGCATGTACGTATAAAATACAGTGCGGAAAAGGCACTCGAGGTATGTTTCATGTAGAAATTTTTCGAGCATAATACCGGTGAGATAGTGGAAAACTCGGTATTTCGCCCTTTTACCGTACGAAGAGACATCGCAAAAAAATGTATTCATTACTTATGGTACAACTCAAACTTTTTATATTTGTCTCGGTAACGTCGTATTTTATTTTATTTTTCAACTTTTCTTTCCCGCTGTGATCTTCGCAGAGAGAGAGAGAGAGAGAGCGTTAATGTTCTTATTTCATTCGCATTTTTTTACACTCATCTTACACTTGTCGCTCGTTTGCTCCTTCAGTTTCGCAACATTTCTCGGGGAGTGCTTTTTGCCCCCTCGTTTTCGTAAGCCTGCTCAGCGTGTCCCATTTTCTTGGTTTAAATCGCAAAAAAAAGGGAGATACTGTTTCCGTTTTTCTCGAGGGTACGGGCAATCGTCTTTCTCCATCTCTCATTGTTATGTCTCGTTCTTCTCGTACCTTCTTTCATCGCTGGTACTCGTTTCTTCTCGATGTTCTTTCGTTGCGCTTCATTGGTCCACCGAAACTCTCGAGGCTGCGAAACGTTGTGCAATGTCCGACCGTATACTGACCTACACTACTTGCTCCGCTCGTTTTTTCGCTGTCGACGCTATTGTTCCAAGATTCGGTTGTAGATAATTCACTAGCTAAATAAAGCCTGTCCACAATTACTTACAATAATAATTCTTACTGTTATTTAAAAAATACATATTATATTTAAAAGATTATTAAGTTTATACAATGATATTCTTACATGTTATAAAAATTTGTATAGCTTCTTTTTTTATAGAATGAATTAATATTTTCGTTCGAAAGGATGTTGGATAAGACGATGAGGATTTTGTTCACGTAAATTCAAAGCTCGCGATCCACGAGACGTGAAAAAAAGCTCCGATAACGGACTACCGACCCAATTTTTTCATCGCCATTTCTCGGTTCGCGGGTACGGCTCTTCATTTTTTTAATTATCGCCTCTCTCCCGTTGCGTGAACTAATTAACCCGGCGTTCTCGCGACCGACTCTTAATATCCACGGCCCGTAATAGCCTCGCGTTGGTGATTTAATCCGATTTTAACATTTTCCCGTATACCATCGCGCGATAAAACTTTCTTCTCTCGCGAGAGGCGAGTGCTTCGGTGACAACGCCGAATTGCGGCCACGTCCCGATACACCATCTCGCTTCATCCCATCGACACTTCGTTCACGTACCTATATTCTACGTTGTCGAAGTTCTCCCGCGCTTTTGAACGAATATAATTGCCATAATTGGAACGATAGCACACGACCACTGGCGTGAGAGACAGCTTTTTATTTTTTTTATTTTTAGTCTCCCTGTATGGGTACTTTATTTCTTTTTTCACCCCTCTCAATATACGCTGCTCAGTTGCCCATTATCGCACGTACCAGCTACTGCAAATTTCATCCCCTTTCGCGCCAGCCCTTTGTACCCGTAATGTCATTCGTGATACCATTATCCCGCGTACATCGATATCACGAGAGCCGCTGCGTCCTTTCTATCCGAAGAGTGGTAGACGCACTATCGCTGTTCCAATGAACATCCATTTTACGATGATTTTCTATTAACATCATTGTACATAATTAACGTACGAGCACGTACATTAGTTTTCGATGAATTATTCAGGCTAATTTTGATCAATTATTCCGTTGGAAAGAACATTCGGTTAAACATAAAGTCGAATGAATATTAAACCTTCAACTAATCGATTAAAGTATCGTGAATCATGTGTCGATACTTAATACTTAAATACCGCTGTAATCACATTTTTCTTGTCGTTAAAGACTTTTACGTTTCACCAATATGGCATTAAAGAATTAATTACCTTGGCCAAAAAGTAATTGATATTCTTATACAAGGACATGTATTTCCATCTAGCGGAAAAGAACGCAACTTCTTTTTGGCTAAACTATTTATATCCCACATAAACGGATAATGGAATCTTGACTTTTCCGTCACATAGAAGTTTCTCTACCGATATTCAATTTAGAAACATCGCAATCAAGTCTCTTTTTTTCTATTTGCCGGGAGTATTTCTTTATTCTCGGTAACGAGGTGGGCCGTGAGATACAAGTGTTACCGAGGCTTTTCCAGAAGCCTGCACGTGGTATATCTAGCACGTAGCGCTTCAGCTATCTGCATAGAGAAAATAGAAGGGGGAGGGGTGACCACGAGGAGCATGGGGAGCGAGCGAAAGACGAGGGAGGAAGTGGAAGGGTTGGTGTTCAAGAGACTGACTTCCGCACGACCGGAAGCGACTCCGTAATAAGAATTTGCATAATCCTCGCGGTCCTATCGCATCCGGAAAAGGTGGCTATAGCTCGAAGAAAGACGAAGGAAGAGTCTGGTAATATATGGGAGAAAAAGTGGGCCGCAAGCTCTCCTAACTCAACCCTCTGTACTTTTATATACGCGTATGTATCAAAGTAAAAATAAATATATATATAGTTTTTCACAAGATTCCTCGGGGTCTATCAGCAAGGAAACTTACTTTATGACTCCCTCGTGACTCCTGAAGGCTCTTTTATCCATCCTGGCTTCGGGACTTGCCGCAAAGAATCTGAAAATCTATTTAACGAAACTAAACGTGACAGTGAGTGAAATTAAGCTGCTGGAGGTTGGAAAGTTCATCCCCTTCTTCACCACATCACAATGACCATTTACTTGAAAATGTTTTTCTCCAATTATTTTTCTTAATGGTTCTAGCAAATTTTCGAGCTACAAGAATGATTTCTTTTCTTCACGATGAAAAAAGCTCAAGGAGAAACGTTGGAAGCGAACGTTCGATCGTTGTTAAACTTTTTTCGTAAACTCTCGTTGGTTTATGGACGTGGTGTGAGAAAGGGGTGAAATGGAAGGGAGAGGTTTCAGTGAATTTATTCTCGAGGAAACGAATTTAAAACTTGTGCGGACGAGAGAATGCCTCGGTGTGTACAGTGGCTCTCTCATTTATATACGTATCTAACTAACGTTCTTTCGTGGCTTTTCTACTTCTCGGTGAATTAACAGTCGAGCGCTTTTTCCTCGACGTGCGACTCTCCACGGTTTTACCTTTACCGCCAAACAACACAATTTCCAAACGTTGCGAATAATTTGATGAACCAGTCTAGAGGCAAACAAAGAATGTACATAAATAAAAGAAGTAAGGAAACGAAATTGTTGGAAAATACGAGTATCTTGTTCGTTTTCTTTCAAGGATTTATCAAAATCCTCCAGTCTGTAATATTCGATATTTGTGAATGATTCAATTAATTAATACATTACTAATTAATTATTGAAAAGGGAAATTATTGTGCTGTGATCTAAAAAGCCTGTATGACGCTAAATAATGAAAAGAGAGAATTATTCTTCCTTTGAGGCAGAGGAATAATTCGTTTTCCAACGTTTTCTCGATGTATTGATTTTAAAAATAGAATATTTATGACAATTAATTTACAAAGTATTACGAAAAATAACGAAACCTTTTGTATTCAGGAGGTCAAAGTGTGGAGGTTGGAGAAACGTTGAATCCTTTGGTGCTCACTAAAGGTGCACCCATCGCTTCTGGAATAGATCCATTATCCTCGACACGTTTTTCTTTCTCTTCATTTTTTCCATCATCAGAACTTTGTACGCTACCAGTTTGCGACTGGTATAAAACGTCCGTACGGCCGTTAACGAGAAAGGTAGACGTGGAAGATTGCGAAGAGTTCAATTCAGCAGACGGGCCAATTCACCTGGTCGATGCCCGGAACCTTTTCACAATTTGCATTTATTAACGCTCCCCGCTCCTCCTTTTCCTCTTGCATTCTACCCGTACTGCAGTTTCCCGCCAGGCACAGAAATTTCTCATCCTGTTGCCATGGGTCACGGACTCTATAAATTCATACCCGTAATCAGTTATACTTCGATTCTGTATTTTATATGCACGAGAAGAGCAGCTGCTTTTTCCCCCTTCAATTATTTTCATTTATTCCGAGACACTTTTATATCGATAATTTGTATTCTAATTATTTTTAACGATGCACTTGAATATTGTAAGAAAGATATCTGTAATGGTCATTTCTTGTATTCTGACTTTTGTTTTTTATAAAAAAATAAAAATAATTTCATGAATCGGAATCATTTCGTTACGTTTATAATTTATCCTTCGTTTCCTAACTTCGAATACAAATAATTTCTAATCCATATGCACGTTCGTTTCCAATATTAAATTATTCTACCATAAAATGAATAGCGTCGTTTCCTCCACGATCCTGCTGAAAATACTTTTTCGTAACGCGATGATCCTCCTGCGATATAGAGAATATTTGATGATGAAAAAAAATGAAAAACGCGTTTAGCCTTCCTTCGAACTAATCGTAAAAGTTCCCCAACCGTGTGACTCTCTCACACATATATACCTAAGGATAACCCACGTTGCCAGGCTTATGTATATTCTGCGAGAGTTTCCGTTAGACACGAAACTTTGATCGAGAAAAGCTGCTCCTCTCTCATCGTCCTGCAGCCGAGATTTTCCCGGAGGCTGTGTGATGACACCTTGGGATATAGCAACGTCCTCGAGAGATGAAGGAGGAGGAGGGAGGGAGGGAGAGGTTAGACCGCTCCCTAAACCACTCTCTTCTTCATTCTGCAAGAACGATGCGAGATATTAACCGAAGGGAAATTCCCAGGCTTTCCAAGTTATATACATGTATATGCTGCCATTTGAAAACTCATTGGACGACGAAGTTCATGCAACGGAAGTAATCTTTCCTAACCTCGTTGGTTAAACTCGAGGATAGAACATGTTTAAACAAAAGTTTTCGACGATAAATCGATGTTTAATTATTTTTTATTATTTGCCGTAATTTGAATCAGAAGTCTTGACTTCCAACGACAGATTTATGTTGTAAATAAAGGAAGGAACGATGATAATTTGAGTTTACAATTGATTTTTGGAAATTTACCTACCCTGATTATTCGAACGTTGAATCAATCGTGAGACGAGGTGGCCGAGTGGTTAAGGCGTTGGACTGCTAATCCAATGTGCTCTGCACGCGTGGGTTCGAATCCCATCCTCGTCGATTTTTATTATGCAGTTTTGCACTCGATACTTTTGTTCTCTTTTTTTATTTTATTGTTATGGCGAAAGTGGCGGATTTTTTTTTTATTAACTCGTTGAATTATCGTCGGACGAGGTGGCCGAGTGGTTAAGGCGTTGGACTGCTAATCCAATGTGCTCTGCACGCGTGGGTTCGAATCCCATCCTCGTCGATCCTTTTTTTTAAATTTCTACTTCCTTCTATTTTGATCTTCAATCGTTGCTTTTCATACCTCGTGCTGTAGTGTGATAATTTGGTCTACGAAAAATAGAAAAAATAGAACATACGTAAAGAAATTATTAATAATGCTCATTAATTTTGAACGTATCATTATTTATTCCCTCTCATATTCTGCTGACAGAATCAAGTCTGTCCTGTATTAAATTTATTCATTGAATATCTACGAGTGATATTCTTATAATTATCGCGAAATTAACATATCACGTTCGTGCACCAGCGGTGGACTGTTGTATGACGACTGTTTGTTTTCTCAACCCCAACGAGCTGTAATAATTGCGTGCGACGTTGAAATATGATTATCTCGACGTGTCACACTGGTACTCCGCGCGATTCGTGTATAACCGTATACCTAAACGTACGAGGTATAAACGTACGTAGCGGAGAAGTTGGCCACACTCGTGCTGTCAGGTACGACAACGACACATTTCTCGTTTGTTTGGCACGATTGGCCCGTACCTCTTGCATCTGCCGAATTAATTAGGGTACACACGCTGTGGCCTCCCTCTCGTCTCTCACGGTCCATTCTCTGTGTGTTATTTCGTTCCTCGGCAGCCTAGGACATCCTCATCCTCATCAACCTCGATCACTCGTCCCTTTTTATCTCCATAGGGTGTCAAAATGAATAAAACAAAAGTTCATATAATTAATTTCGCGTATAGAAAATAATGTGTACAAGACGAAACGATTAAAATTGACTTATAAATTAATTTTAATTGACCTTGAAAAATTGGTACAAGTGTTGATCATATTGATCGAATGGTTCAGTGAAGCGAGGGAAATATTCGAGGCAGAGCAAATATTTTATGAGATTCTGAGACGGGCGCCGAGACTTATCGGATGCAAAACGCGAATGATTCACAGGGAACAAATATATATATATATATACGTGTAGATATTAACATCGTTAAAAAGTGAGATATAAAGCTGATTATTAAGCCGCTCGTCCTTGGGTACCAGCTGGTCTCTCTTATCCTTCTTTTCTATGCTTGTTCTTTTTTCATTCGCTCGTACGACAATACGATGAACGTCTATTATTCCCAAGTCCCGACTCTTTTATCCTTATTCGCCCTTGCCATATTACCGCCGTGTTGGTTTAAGCAGTCAAGTGACCCGTAAGACTCGTTCTTTTTTTCATAAGGCTGTCCTACTCCAGCCTTCTCTCGCTCGCACTTTCTTCTTTCTCTCTCTCTTATTCTTCTACTTCTTCTCGCCCTGGTTCCTCCGGTTCTTACGATAATGCCCTTGTGAAAAGATTTACGTACCCAACCCCCGATAGGTACTTCGTAAGAAGCTTTGAAGACCGAAGGGTTAAAAAAGAAACACAAGTACGAAATCCCCATTGTAGTTCGTCTCTTTAAAGAGTCGTACACAAGCTTGTTGCATCTTAAAAAAAAAGATCTACGAAGGCCTTTGTATGGATTCATGTAAAATCAGATTTATACGATGGAAAATTTTAACTGTACGTTTTGGGGATACGAAGTACAAAAAAAAAACTATAATTCTTTGCATTTCATTCTTCTGGATTTGTGACACTCATTCGCATGAGCTTTTACCAGGAGTAAAGCTCGTATAAATGTTCGAGCTGCGTTATTCAATGTCCCAGGATTAACAATAAGTCGGTAAAACCAATGAAAAAAATCAATGCTTGGCAAAAAAGAAGTCCTCTCTCGTTTTGCACCGTCGCTAATAGCTTTGCCATTTTTTTTTGTTCGGTCCACGAGTCTGTCCCAGTTTCTACTATTCTCGTGCCTTTCCATGTCATATTAAATCCTTGTTAAATAGTGGATAGGCGTAATCTGTAATTCCTCGAACATGTCGCTTTCTAGTACCCCATCTCTCTTTCTCTTCGTCCATTCTAATACACGCGGTAACGTGGGCATGTACAACGGGGAGGGGGGATGAGCTTTTGCAAACGGTGGACACGCGATCCCTCCCGAGAGATATCGTCGGAAATCCGTCGTGTCAGCGTAAACGCACAAACAAGGGCGAGGGCGGAAAAGAGACGCCACGTGACGCATCGATGCAACTCCCACCGCCTCCGTGTCGAGGACCTATATACGCGTTTTCCACGAGGAAAAACCCCCGAGAATATATACACGGGGAGCGAAGAATAAATATTCGATATCGGTGAAATTCTGTCTGTGCGACCTTTTACATATTCCCTCTTGTCCAACAGAACTAGAGTTGGCCATATAGAACTGGATTTTAAAAAGAAAAAAATGCCTGCATTCGATGAAATGTCTCTTGTTCCGTTCCGCGAGATATCAATCCAATTGCCGTATGCATTTCAACGACGCGATACACGAAACGAAATGTGCGCTCGATACGATCAAATCGATATTTTTTTACGGGCCTAGAGCGTTTCAGTAATGTTCTCCTGTCTAAAAATATTGATAATCACATTTATAATGATAAGTTTAAGTACCGTACCCAATCCTATTTCAACATTTCGCATTTTTGGCCTAACTTAAAAAATGGAAAAAAGAGCAAAACGGTTGGATAAAATCGAATGAAATTTGGATCACGATCTACTGGCACTCTCTAAAATAATCTCCGAAGAAACCAATATCGTAATTCCCATAGAAAAAAAGTTTTCTTTGTTCTCTGTTTCATTTCTACGATGAAACTGTGTATTGAGCTCATGGATTCAGCGTTAAAAGGGTATAACCGTTAGTAAGCCAAGGGAAATTCGGAATACGACGCCGAGTCGAAGGTCAGGACGGCGTAAAGACTCACAAAATTAGTGGGGCTTTGCCGCTTATCTAAATTTGAGGATCGAATCGAGAGCGACCTACCGCAAGGCGATACGCCAAGCTCGACCATAAGCTCTCCTAGTCTCTCGAACGCCTCCGACAGTTTCTCATTGCAAACTCCGCATAAACAGAACAAGCAATCCATCGTACCTTCAATGTATACACATAGATACATATAAATATATATAGTGCATCGCATCGAGCATAAGGACAATGTGCACACTCGAAAGTGAAGACGGAGAATTCCACAAGCCGGATTGTGTCGCTTTGCTGCTTTTCCCGGACTACATTGCATATCCCCAGGGCTTGTTTCCGCATTTGTTTGTCCTCGTACCATTATTATTATTATTATTTTTATCATTGTTATTTACATATATACAGTACATATCCTTAGCTGGAGAGGGTCGCTGTTACATAATGATGGTACGTGATACTTGTACGAGTTCTTAGCAAAAGGGAAACCAGAAGGTACGAGAGAGTACATATACACTCGGAGCTTACGCCCAGAGTAGGCTATAGTTTTATTTCGAAGTAAGCCTGAGATCTCGACCCTAATGCGAGGAAAAATAGAGTTGAATGTAAATAAACAGCTCTGGAAACGAAGGGCGTAAAGAATTCACCTCCTTCAATTTTTTCGAAACTTTTATCGACTCTCTGCAAAATCTTAAACATTCATTTTTAAATATATATGCATGATGGACAAAAAGTAAGAATTTTGTGGTATCTGTAGGAACAGAGATAGTTTTTTGAAGGTGGAACGTGTTGACGGAGGGATGAAATTATTACGTGGTCAGAAAGGCATGTATTTTCGTCCCTCGTACTGTTCGTTAATAAAGCGACCACATGCTATATATATATATATCATTAAAGATGCAACGAGATAGCATGAACGTTGTGTGAAGGACAGATGAGAGGAGCGAGGCGTAGAGATTCAGAGTCCCCCTTCTAGATATGCCGAGAGATGCGCACGTTTTCCATCCTCCAACACTAATTAATTCACAGCCTGACACTGGTCGTTGCGCCTTGGCACTGAAATATATCTTTCTCTCTCTCTCTCTCTCTCTCTCTCTCTCTCTCTCTCTCTCTCTCTCTCTCTCTCTCTCTCTCTCTCTCTCATTCTCTCTCTTCATCTTGGTTACGCAATACGCCCACGTCAACAATTTTCATATACCGATGCTCATGGCGCTCGCATATTACGATTTCGTTAACGCTGACACGTCGGACCGACCAAACTTTCGACAAAATTTCTCGCTACGCTCTGATGCTGCTTCGCGAACATCTCTCCCCACGATTATGTTACGTTTATACGTGTATGTACACACGCACAATTCCAGCTCCATTTACCACCGCTCGGCACGTTACCCGTGGCGCTCGTTACGATGAACCTTGAGACAACCATAACAAAGCTTCTAGTAATAAGATAATATCCCTGTTATATTTCTAATACCACCCGTGTTATGGTTTACCTATCGCCGTTTAGATCGTTTTAATGTTTACTTATTGGTGAATCCGATAATATTTACGAAAATTGTAAATTTAATGAAATTTCATTATTCATAAAATTGGAAACCCAAGGGAGCGAACAAAAAATGAAATTTACCATTATTATTAATTGATTAAGAATAAAAATATCCAGACACTGACACCTTATCAGTCTCGAAAGCAGCGTGGGCGTTGAATCGTTTCTCGTTAGTCAATCGGAGAAAACGTTTCGCCGCCACTTTATTCATAAACGTTCGATCGTGAAATATAACTGGAAAACTTAGTCTAATAATGCCCCCATTGTCTCCGTCGTTTCCGACTTCTTCCAGCGTATAATCCTTCGGGGTCCTTATCGCAGTTTCTCGACGACCAGCAAAGAACCGTCGATTTCCTGCCAAAGTTTCAATTGAAATTATCGCTCTTGTTGACACGCTCTCTTGCGCTCGCCACGATCTCTTCCGAAATGCGATCCGTATGGATATAACTCCTCGCCTTTATACGTCACATCGCGCGCTCCCGTCTGAACGCCAAGTTTTACTTCAATCATATATATATATCCATATTGATATACGGTCGATCGGAATTAGCGAAGAAATATTTGTTTCCACCAAGATTTCGAACCAAGTGGCAAACGAAGATTATGAAGAATGTCGTCGTAATTAAAAAAAAAAAGATATTTTACTAAAATAAATCGACGAGAGAAATAAGTTCTTCATCGATTCCCTCCTTATCCACGTCCCTTCGCTCGTTCTCAATCATGAAGATTGACACCAGCTGAGAGGAGGAGGTGTCTCTCGATTATTCTGATAATTGCTTCGATGACGTAAAGCATTCAGTCCTGGGACAATTCACACTCGATATCTCACGGGATCCGGAAGCTTTCCCTCTCGACCCCTTGCTCCTAGGGGTGTCGTGTACGTGTTTACGCGATCACATCGTGTACACTTGACACGATGATTTACGCGCTTGTCAATCGTCTCGTGACAATACCGGGGTGGTAGGCACTATCCATAAAGCATTCTCGCGAAATCGCGTGGATACCGATACCTATACATTTCCTATATAACTCGTTTCGCAGAGATCGAGACGAGAACAACGAGTGAAGGTGAAGGAGAGCTCGAGCTCGCTGGAGAGTTCTCGATCGGAATTGTGAATCGGCAGTCACCGGCTCGGTGTCACTGCCAGCGGTAGCGCGTTTCTCTCGAATTTGCGCGCTTGAGATTGATCGAGGACCCATATATGATTTATATATAGAACATCCTTCATCTCTCATGATTTCCTATGTATATGATCACTGTGATATGTATATATATATGTATGTGTGTGTGTGTGTGTGTGTGTGTGTGTGTGTTTATGCATATATTAAGTACGTCGGTACATCGATATTACTCGTATACATAATACCATTATGTGCGTCAGATTGTAGTGCGCTATATAGGCACTACTCGATATCCTCTCGAATCTCGAACGCCCGAGTCGGTCGCCAAACACGTCACTCGACCTCGAGTTTCCACGATTCTTCTGTCTCGTCTGGTTCGAGATTTTTATCCACTGAATCGGAAGTTATATATACTCGTCCGAGAAGATATCTCGATAGACACGAATGAAAAATTATTCTCGATATACCTTTGATTTTTCTCGATGCACTTGCGAAAGGATATCCCCGGAATCGAAGAAGAAAATATATTTATTGGACTTTCGCTCTTACGTAGTTCGAGGGTTGTTTATGTTTATCCTTTCGTTGTTTGAAGATGTACGATTATGCAAAATTGTCGATTACTGGTAACGGGAGTCTGAAAAGTTGGTATTAGTGTAATAAGGATATCATCAATTCGCGCGTTCAATTTTTCGATGGATTTTGCGAAAACCGGAAAATGTCGATACTTTATGTAACTGTAACTTTAAACGAGGTGAAGCTAGTGCAATGTGGAATCATACTTTTTGAAAGCTGACGCGAAGATCTAAAAAATAGCATTAGCCGGATCCCGATATGTAATTTCTGGCGGTCGTGGTGACGACTTGAAAATCGCGATTTTTCGATCCTAAGAGAAAAAAAAAACTCGCAAGAATCGACCTATCAACTTTAAAAATCTGTGAAATATCGAAAAATAATCGCAGCCTGGTGAACCGAGCGGGTTGTGGAAGCTTCGATGAGCACTTATCGAATGGGACTAACTGCAGAATGATAAATCCAGCGGAAATTAAAGTTTCAACCTTTGGAATGAAACTATCAATTTAGTTCTCAAAGGCGAAATGGATAAAAAAAAAATATTTCATCAAAATAAACTTCCATTGAGTCTTAAAATAATCAATAATTTCTCTCAAAATGCGTGAAACGAAAAAGAAAATGTTTATCTCGCATAGGATCTTTTTATGAAAATATATGTCGCGGGCTCGCACAAACGATAAATTTATAAACACGAGACAATAAATATATAAATATGAAAAAATATTTATAATATCGTGTATCATACCGTATTATATCATCGTGACCACATTATTCGAGACTTTTCATATACATCGCCGGCTTTAGCGATAGAGTAGTCGGATACGAGGTGGGATGATACGGCTTCTAAGAGATGCACGAACTGTAAAGCGCGATGCAAGGAGAAAAGGGGGTTGTTCTTGGTCGTGGTGCTTTGGGTGAGCGACGTCGTAAATCAGGGAAGTATTGCCCCACAGTCTCGCCCTCTCATCCTTCGCGCGTATCTCCTATTCTACCCACCCACACCCGCCCCTTAAAGGTGGGTGGCTGTTTTTCTCTCTCTTTCTCTCTCTCTCTCTCACACACACACACACACACGCACACTCTTTCTCTCGTCTATTCGCCTACAATCTCCTGCACCGAACGGTAACGCCTCTACCTGCTCTGCATCACACTGGGCGAGAGACTGCCAACAGAAGAAACGAGGAATAATAAAAAATATAGAAAAAAAAAGTTGAGCGTACAAGCTCTTTGCATCATCCCCCTTTTGCACCCTCTTTCTCTTTCTCTCTTGCTCTCTGTCTCGCTCTTTCTCTCTCTCTCTCTCTCTTCTGGCGTTCGCAAAAGAGACTCGACGCCTCGTTACTCTCGCATGAACATTTCCAGAGCCAACACCAACCCTCCACCCTACCACCCCGCCCACCACGACGTCCTTTTCCCTCAACTTTTATTGCGTTTTATTTTTTAATCTTTTTTCTTTTCACTCTTATCCTTTTCTCAGTAAAATTGATTTTTCTCGAGACGCCTACTTTATTTTCTTCATCTAGAAAATTCCGATGCTTTGTACTTCGATGCTTCTATCCATCCCCTGCACACGAACAACTCCATTTTCATACTAGCCATATACGAAAATATTATCATTTCCCTCGTACTTCGTGCCCATCGACCCATCTATGTTGTCGAGATTATAACGTACGTAAAAAGGTTTATATTTTGATCCCTAGGCCTATTTTGTCACTATCGTCGATATTACCGACGA
Source organism: Netelia virgata (assembly GCA_951802705.1). Classification (NCBI taxonomy): domain Eukaryota; kingdom Metazoa; phylum Arthropoda; class Insecta; order Hymenoptera; family Ichneumonidae; genus Netelia; species Netelia virgata. The sequence continues at coordinate 47,654,853 of OX637863.1, forward strand.
GCGTGATATTAAATTAACAATATTGCCAAACACTTTTTTTTTCTTATCGAGAATAGAGAAAACTTTGACATAACGAGATACTTTTTATCAGAAAGAAAGAAAAAAACGTGGGAAATTTTGTGCGAAGTCGTACCATCAACTCGGATCTTAGAGCCCCTTTTCTTTCTCCCCGTCATCCTTGAAAAAATTCTATATGTATGGAGATACACTCGACACATATAACCCGAAAAACTCCGACTTGAGACTGACTTTGGACGTATAACGATATATATATATATGTACACGTATATATCGCTCGTACTGCACACGTTGCAATACCCAACACTCATCCCCCTCCCTCTCCACTTTCTCCTCGTCCTTTGCTTCCGTTATGTACGCCACTGTGAATACACAGGGTTGGTTTTATTCATCGTGAACAATGAGATACTGGAGAAATAACTGGGCTACTGGTGTCACGCGATGCTTCTGATTCTCTCGCTCTGTAACTCACCCTCTCGACTCCATCCCCCCTCCCAGCCAACCCTTCATCCTCTCTCTCTCTCTCTCTCTCTCTCTCTCTCTTTCATACCAAAATGCTGAATACATGCCGAGAACTCGCGACCCAATCGACAATTTCCCCTCATGACGTGGGTTTGGTAGATAGACGGAGACAAAAATATACACGAAACTATAGACGAAAACTCGAAATTTCGTTTTCTCTTTTCATCCGTTTCGTTTACTCGACAGTTGGTGTTTCGTGGTATTTTCTTTTTCGCATTTTTTGATTATACCTTTTGTTACACAACGTTATTCCCACCATGCTAACCTCGAATGTCTCTCATCGTACTCTCATTAAGCTTGTGACGAATCACCCGAGGCAACAAAAGACGAAAAATCCTCGTAGCTACTCGCCCTTTTTTTCGTCACGGTATCAACCGTTATTGTCGCCTTATTGCCAAGCTTTCTCTACTACAAACAAAAATAAACACGAACTTAATTCGTCGACGAAATAAACAAAATTACATTACTAAATAATAAATGAAAAAAAAAAAACAAAAAATTAATTACGAAAAATATTCGATAAATGTGCCGAAATATTTTGAGAATCGCGATGAACCCAACGAATTATAAAAATCGAACGATGCGTAAAAGACAGTTGGCACGTATGATCCGCGTGGATTTGTCTCTCGTGCGGAACAAATTTATTATCGCGGGTCGGTTACATTTTCTTGTCTCTTGTCCAAAGTCGCGACGTCTTCTTCGTGAAAGTCGGCTCGTATCGTTCATATTTCATCGTACCCACGAGCCCGTAACCAAAGCATGACGCGCACATACGAATATTCGAACCACCCTGATATCGTCACGTTCGCCTCCCTTAAATCCAGTGAGTTTACTAGAAACACGAAAGAGGAACGGGTGGAGGAGGTTGGTTGGTGAAGCCTCGAGCAACCGCAAATCCGCAGCAACGCACAGCCACCACGATTTATAGCATGGAATATCTTCGAAAAGTATCTAACCAACCCCCTCACACCTCTCGAACCTCGCACACCGAAGTGCGAAGCGGGCGCTAACGCGTTTAGTATCGTCTCCGTTTCGATATTTATATTTGTATACAAATATATCTATGGTAGATCCACGTATTTCGATATCCATAATCGAGAACCGAGGTAAACGTTTGTTTGCGTTTGCACGTGACATTTATGAACGAGAGATGAAGGGTGTTTTTTTTTGTTTTTTTTTGTTTTTTTTTTTAATGATTTCAAACCAACCCCGGACTTTCTCTATTACCGCGACGGAATTTGGCAACCTGTACGCTTCCCGATATTCTATACGAGCACTTCAACATTTTTGTGTGTGTGTCTTTGTATACGAGGGTTTGACGTTTACTGATATATCGATATGAATTTATATACGTACGAACAGAAAAATGTGCTATGATGCGGACAGAGAACTCGTTCCACTCTAGGCATAGTAATATTTATCCGCGGTCAACTCGGCGTATACACCGCGACTGCATGAAATCCTACGCCAATAGGCAAACTCCACTGCTCGACTCGTAACAGTGAACAAATGTTTATGAATATTAACGAGCCAACGTTACGAGAGCCCAGGAGTCGTTGATACAAAAAAAATAGAGATAAAAATATTTTTTTAAAAACGACCTATGGTCGAGAAAGCCTCGAGTTTTTATAGCGAGGATTTTTATTATTTTTTATTCTGTTCAACTCCCACGAAGCGAGTCACGCAATATCGAGGAATTTTTGTACAAAGTTTACTTCTGTTTTTTTCTTGTTTAAATATTACGTGTCTTTTAGTTATTTTATGGTGTCGAAGAGTGTGGGGGAGGAAAACATTGAAAATTGTCAATACAATTTTGTGAGTTTTTGCGACCTCGTTATTTATTTCTTGTTTTTTTTCCATTCTATATAATTGACGAATTAATCATTTATTACTTTTAAACGTGAATTAATTAGGTAATATAACTTAACGAAAGTACGTTACAATTTGCAGTCTGAGAACGGAACAACCGAGTGGTTTGGACACCGGGGGTGTGAGACGAGAATTGAGCAAGGCACTGGACCTATGGGCGAGCAACTCGAAGCTGACCTTCCAGGAGATTAGCAGCGACCGTGCGGACATACTGGTCTACTTCCATCGGTACGTATAACAATTAACATTAGCGATAGAGTTTCCAAATTTTACAATTAAAAAAAGCAAGAACGAAAAAAACATTCCAATTTCGAAATCAATTTTTTCGGGGGATTGTTTTTTAAAAAAAATTTTTATTCGAGAACGTCAATGGACGAGAAAATGTGCTTTTGACGTTTTCCCACGAAGCGCCACGTATCAAGGATTAAATATGAAATTGCGAAATTTCCACGAGAACCGTTCGAAGCGCGATTTCGTAGTTCGGAATACACCCTCGTTTTCATCCCCCCACCCCTCGCTAATTCTATAATCTTTGAACGAACAGAGGAGAAGCTTCAGGCATGCTTGAAATACGCGATACGAAATTATCCTTTGCCGCAAATAAAATTTGTTAGATATCGCGCGAAAATTATAACCCACGGTTAAATCCAGATTTTCGACTCGTCGTTATCACTATTTTATGAGAAACTTGCAAATCTCCCTCGATTATCGCCCCACTCGCGTAAGCTCGTTCGATTAAATTTATTCGACTTCGAGCTTTCCTCTTAATTCTCGATGATGACGAGTTTAACAATAATAATGATAGTAATAATAATAATAATAATAATTGTAATAACATACGAGAGATAATCAACGCAGAACCGCGAAATTGCGTTGCTTGTTAAAATCATCCCCCCCCCCCTCCCTCCGCCTCCTGACCCCTTATTTTGCGCAACCAACGAGAACGAGAAAACAGAGTGATAATCGTTTGGCCCAGAGTGCTCGCGGCTTCGTCGCAACGCGCGTAATATACGCGTTCAACCTCTATTATTCCTATTATTAACACAATGGGCAAAATCTGTGGCGCCCGCCACTTTATCACTTTTCTCGTTAAATTAACCGTTCTACAACGCAAACCCTCGAAATAATACAACCGAAACGAATGCTTCACGTTCGCGCGAGATCGTCCGGTTAGTATGCACCCCGAGTCAATTAGTCAGCCTGTAACGACGGAAATTTACACCGAATCGTATATATCGGACCCGTTTATCGCTGATATTAAAATAATACGCGTCGCAGCTTTCGTTGAATTTCTCGCATTTTTTTATTGTTTTGTTTTTTTTGTGGTCGTTCCGGTTGACTATCTTCCTCAAAAAGTTATTCACCACGATCTAAACTCGTGAGAGAACGATATCTGACCGATGGCGATTTAATAAATCGAGGGTAGAAGCAGATATAAGAGATTGAATTATTATTGAAAAAAAAATTGCTTTGAGAATCTTTCGACGTTAATGATAAAAATCGTCAAATTCTTAGGGAAAAACGAACTTTGAAGAATTATAAATATCGAATGAATTTTTTCACGCTATTTTCAAGGTTTGGAAATATATAAGGGGGATAGTCGGATAATCATAATTACATACGCCGTTGTTCGCTAATGATAAAAAGCAATTGGATGAAATTTACACGTAGCGAACAAGAGGTCCTTGTATGTTGGATTTGAACGTTTATCGTACTACACCAACTATCAGGTACTCTCGTACCTCGATCGATAAAACGTTAATTAAATCGAGCTAATTGCCACGAACGATTCACGCTGTCGCACTCGTTCTACCCGTCATTACGTTACATTTCATAGTATAATTTGGATCATGCAGACGAGTCGCATAATAGTACATACACACGGGGCCAAATCGCAAAGCGTTGAGGGAAACGCGTTTCACATGCAAATTCGCGAAACTGCGGCGAGAAGGAAATTGTGCCTCGGGAGCTACGAGAATCGAGGGAGAGAGGAGATTGGGAGACAGGATATATCAAGCCAGACAGGTGTGGCGAGTACCAACGTCACCTTTTTTCTCCTGCCTACGTAGGCGTCGATTCGGCAAATTTCTCTTCGTACAGTGCTGAAATTGTAATTTCTAAAAGTATGCATACGAAACATTCTCTGTTGATTCGACAACTTTTTGCCATCGCAGCAACTCGCAAAAAATTGCGAGTTGCTGCAAATTAACGCAAAGTAACGTCGGCAGTTTGCAGAACTAATTTTTTTATCCAACTTTTCTGAGAATATTGACCCGAAACAAAGTATTTTCAAAATAATCGAATTGAAAAGTCTGAAACGATTAGTAGGATTTATTATCGATTATTTCGACGAGTTGACAAGGTTTTCGACGTTGCTGAGGGAATACAAAAAAAAATATCAGTCTCGATGGAGAACGAGAACGAGGAAAATGGATCGTTGCGTGGTGACACGATCGACTTTTTAATCCTAGTCATTTTATCCTGACGTGTAGTCAACTCTGATCGAAAATTCACGATTTTATCGAACATTTCATTCCCCATATCGTTATTTTGTAAAATTACCGGTGAAACATTCAAAATTATTATCACGATTGAAATCATAATTATCGACCCATATCAATTGTAACCACTACCATTTAATACGTATAGCCTATTATCAAAAGTTCGATTTAAATTAATAATTCAAATCTCCCTGAAAATAGGACAAAATGCATATACGTCACGATTCGTAAAACCGCGAGATAAATATTATCAACTACGAAAAAAACAAACTCGCTAATTACCCCTTTGTTTATCCACCCGATGTTTCATTTTTCGAACTGACCAAAAAATTCTTTTTCGCCCCGTCGTATTCCCAGTAAAAAAAAAGGAGGAAAAAAAATCTCATTCTTCACTCTCGAAACTCTCGGTATGACAAATAACGAAGTAATTTGCGAGAAAACTAATTAGAGCACGGTGCAAGAGAGACTTTTCGGCACCGTTATCCAGGGGATGTTGCGCGTATACAGAATATGAGATGGAATATAGATGGGGCTGTGGGTAAAAGCTACCCCCAGAATGGGAGCAAGGTGGATGGGATTCTGGTTACGTCCTCGCGGTATTCTTGTGACAACAACTCACCCCGTCCTCTCTCCCACTCGCACACCGCGCTATAATAGTCCAACCCACATTTTCGATTCTAATTTCAATGGAAAAATATATATATAGACACACACACACTCGTATATCTTCACGCTCAGTCCGTGGAAACACAATGTGTTCCACGGCGACAACACTCGGTATCCCGAAAATCCTCGTTTTGTCCTCAACGTGTTCTCGCGGCTTCTCTCCACTTTCTCGCATCTCGTTTCCGGGTAATGCGCTTTAACGCGAATGTCCATCCCCACAGCCCCTCCCCACCTTTCTCACCGCGATCCCCTTTAAACGGTAACCGCGAATGCGCGCACCTACCGTTGTTCCAAAAACCGCTAATATACAGGATCGTTTAAAAAAAACCAACGACTTTCGACGATTCGTCTCGCGATAATAATTTATAACGTTAAATTTATCGATAAATTGTCGAATCGTTAATTAAGAATTCTTTTTTTTTTTCATCGTTGAAATTTTAGTTGATAAAATATTTAGATTTTTGTTTTCTTTCGATCCTTAAAAATATTCCGTAAAAGATAAAATTTTGGTTTTTACAATGGTTTATTTAAAAAGAAGAGTAAAGGAATATAATCGATGAAGAAAATTCTGAATCGTTCTGTAATTATGACGACATATTGCGCTCGTAGAAACGAATACGTACGAACGAGAATTTTGATCTATCGCGCATTCGGGCGGAGCATTTGCAATCGTGCAACATAGTGCACGAGTAGACAAACGAACGTGCAGCTTCCACCCCGTATTCCAGGCATATCCCTGCGGACAACACGTGAAATTACTCCCCATTGTCCGCGAGCTAACGTCCAAAATTATAATTTACGCGGTCCGACGGATAAGCCCTCCGGTCTCTCTTATATTTCCTGTTTCTCTTATATAGACGCGTATAAACAAACACGCGCATAAATAATTCGACAGCATTTTCACGTTTGTCACATATCAAGCGTGTATTTTGATTTATCGTTAGGCAACAACGAGAAACTTTACGACTCGTTTAACGTCGGAGCGAAAATTTCACGTTTTTTTTCTTCCTTTTGTTTACAACCCTTAAAAGCAAAATTCAGTTTTCGGGTTTGGGATGAAAAATAAATTTTGTATTATTCTCAAAGTTTTCACTCGTTGTTTGTATTATTATAAACGTTTCGGCGTATCTATAGGAATTTTGTGAAAGCGTTTCGTGCATTGAAAATGCGTCGAGTCGCGAAGGAATCGTTCGAAACGACCCCCACCTCTCGCGAACGACAATCGCTGAATTTTCGGCAAAATGTCAAACGCACGCTCGTTACGTTCGCTCGATGGTGATTTTCAATAACCCTAGCTGTTCCTCTCATTATACGTAAACACGAAAATCCATTCGTCCCTGACAACCCCTCCTCCATCCCTTTTTAATCCACATAATCGTAGTTTGCGGAATTTTGGCTCGACGCTATAGCCGATGCGTTTATATTCCCACTGGAATCCCGGTGCAAACTTCACATGCGACAAAAATAAAATGTTGTTTTACAAACGAAACGAAAACAAATTTTGGCGAAAAATGAAAAAAAAAACATACGGGGAATTAAATTCTCAGCATTGCGAATTTATCGATAAATATTTCTACTGCTGATATGTAAATTGTGTATTTTCTCTCTAGCGTTACGTAAATCGGTTTTCATCGTGGTTGAACGCGAGGAGAATTAATTATCGCGACCTTTCCCGTAAATCACATTCTCTCTTTCTCTCTCCGCTTTTTTTATGTTTCTCTTTCTCGATTCTACTATTTTCACCCTCGTACGAATCCTCTTTCGTATCGTCTCGTGGGAGAAAGAAGAATCCTCGGTACTCCACGACTCGTCTTTTTGTTCGTAAATTCTAACCACTTCGTGTTTTCAACGGGAACGTAAGAAACGCCGTGTGGAGGAGTTGGGGCTTCGTTCTCGCCGTTTTCTTCGTTGATAGGCGGCAGAAGGAAAGCGAGGAAGTTTTCTAAACTATTCCGAGCGAGTCCGACGAAAACTGGCTGATCGATAAATATATATATATATATAGAAAAAGAGAGAGAGAGAGAGAAATTCGTACATACTTTCACCCCCCACGTACATCCGGTTCTAATTTTTCTTGCTTGCGCCCCTATTTCGCTCGTGCCCACGGCCGCTCGAAGTGAAAAAGTCTCGAGAATTACGAGCCGAGCTTGCGATCGCGTTGCACACATTCGCTCTATCGAGAAAGAAAAAAAAGCATAAACTATCCAGGAAAGGTCGGAAAAATACCACACCCAAAAATATCGCTCTTACGTTTTAATCCTCCCGGAGTGAGAGAAAGAGACAGAGAGAGAGAGAGAGAGAGAGAGAAAGTTCAAACTTTTTCTACACTTTTTCCGCGAAACTAAAATGAGAAAACTTTTGAAAACACTTTTCACAAAGTGAACTTTTTTTTTTTCTGTAATTCTAACCTTTTGACGTTTTTTATTCCCCATCCTATTTAAATCGAAAAAAATTCTCTCGGCTCGGAAAAAAATTCTCTTTACGAGACTTGTATTTGCCATGAGGCAATTTCAACAGATTTGAGACGCCACAAGTTTTTTCGATTAAAAAATATCCTTTGCGCGACTTTCTCATAATTTGAGTTAAAAAGAAAAAACAAAAAGAAAAAACAAAAAAACGTTACGCGAATTGTAAGAAAAAACGATAATCTGCGGCAACGAAATATTTTTTGCTAAAAAGATACTAACGTTCTCCTAGTAAAAACGAAAAGTAAAGTCTGTTCCCTGAAATAGGTCGTGGTTTTTAGCGGATATACGGAGTTTAGAATTTCATTGCCGGTGTGCGTTAACCGTAGCAACGGAAGCTTCTAGTGTATTTGCAAACACTTAAAAAAAATGGGCTCTAAGTAAATATAGATATGTGCATACGTATGTGTACTAAAAGCTACCGTGTTACGACGGCTGGCTTGGTTGCTTATACAAACGCATTGCCAAGGGTTTTCTACGTCGTGTCTAGCTTTCTCGAGGGCTCTGAAACGCGATAACGTCGGTAATTTCTATGCTTATGCGAAGAGGAGGAGGAGGAGGAGGAGGAGGAGGAGTCAGGGGATTGGTGGGCAACTGGCACAAGAGAGAGAGAGAGAAAGAGAGAGAGAGAGAGAGAGAGGGAGGAATGCGATTTTGCCAGTGCGAAACGTTTTCCAGCTACTGAGTAAAGTGTGTGTATACGAGAAGTTAAGGGAAGGAACAGCCGCGTGGGTATTGCCGCGATCTCCGGATCTTTCTCTCCTCGACTCTCACTCTCTCCCTCTTTCTTTTTTCCTTAAAGTTTGAACGAAAATTCCGGAGTTTCAGAAAGCCCCGAGACACATCTACTCAGTGACGCAATAACTACTCGGAGCCTTCGTATGTGCCACAGAATCGAGGAGAAGATTTGCTGATAGGAAAAAGGCCAGAAGGCGAAACAAAAGTTTTAGAAAAATAGAACGAATGCTAGGAATATTCGCTCTGAGGGAATTTTTTACATATTGATTTCTTAAGGGTTGTAAAATATTTCTGCAAAAACGTCGAGTCAAGGCAATGTTGTTTGACTAACGAAATTACAACCCTTGATGTAAAACAACGTCGGTCATTTTTTTAAATATTTTTTTGTAGGGTCTTGTTCACCTACATCGTGAACAAAATTTGTTTACATATTTCTTTTCGATTATTCTTTTTCGTAAAAACGCAAAAAAGAATGAAACATGAAAAATTCATATATATATGTGTATATATTTTTCAAGGGGTTATCACGGTGATGGATATCCGTTCGATGGCCGAGGTCAGATATTGGCGCACGCTTTTTTTCCCGGACGCGACCGTGGCGGTGATGCACATTTCGACGAGGAGGAAATATGGCTGTTGGAGAACGACAGCAACGAGGAAGGTATGGGAACGAATTATATTTTTCTAAAAATTACGAATAATTTGTCGTTCTTGCCAATTTACAAATTACATTAACATTACTTTTTCCTACAATTATGAAATATTAGTTAAAAAAAATATATATTTTTAAATATTCAATCAATCTTCCTTCGATTATATAGAATTTAACGTGCGGATCGAAGATGCTTCGGTGCGACAGGAAAGAAGAACGAGGGAGGAATAATATCGTCGAACTTTGATCAAATATACTTTTCCATAAACATATATATATATATATATATATATTTACGTAACGTTTTACTCCTTCAGGCCACGATGATCAATAGTACAGGATAAACTTTGTTGCCCGACATCCCATCGGAATATCGGTTTTTGCAAATCAGATTCGAAGGCAATTTTGTCCACCTCTCGCGAAACTTTCCTCTGTGTGTTCTGTCATCTTTTTCTATTTTTTTCTCTCTCTCTCTCTCTTTTTCTCTTTCTCCATTTCCAGTTACGAGAGTCCCCGAACGAATATCGAGTTGAGGAATTTTACCTCTGGATTTTCCCAATTCCTTCTCTCTCTCTCTCTCTCTCTCTCTCTCTCTCTCTCTTTTCTCTCTCTCTCTCTCTCTCTCTCTCTCTTTTCTCCCTCTCTGGCTCTCTTTCTCTTGGTGTGTATATTTCTTTCTCTCTTTCTCTCGTCCTCTAGCCATTTCCGTCCCACAGGACTCATCGAGAAACGATTACGAGACTTTGCTTCAGTAGCATTTTCCTCGTTTTCCTACACGTAACTCTCGAGGTGGTCCTGCCTCGTTCGCGGTGCACCTGGCAAATATCATAATTTCCCGGAGATTTCGTCGTTAAAAACGTTAAAGTTACAAAATAAAAAATAAATAAAAAATATCTTCATGATCCTTCGGAGCATTAACGTTTCTCTTGTCCTAGAAGTTTAACGAATAAACTCTTTTCCATCAAGTACACCAGGAATTTCGTGAACTTCGTTCCTCTTAAATCCTGAATTATTTTTTTTTTCTTTCCAACGTTTTTTAGTCCCATTTATCTCGAGGTCGAGACTTGCCTAGGAATGGCCGAAGGGAAAATTTCTCCTGATTTTTTGGGGTACCGGGGGGATGGATGGGAAAGTCTGGGGCTTAAGGCTACCGTATATTTTTATATATATAAACGAATAACCATATATATATATGCTTATAAATACATGTATAAAAGATTCTTCTCCTCGGGCTCTTCTTCACCTTCTCTCCCTGTTCCTTTTCCCTCTCGATACCCATTAGAAGGTGGATCGGTATATCGAGGGGAGTCTCGACCATTTTTGACACCGTGCCAACTAGGTCAGCGAGAACCAAAACGATCTCTTCCACGTAGCCGCACGAAACTCTCGCGCTCCGTTTCTCTCTTTCTCTCTTTTTACCTCGATCATTCTTTTTAACCCTATCTCTTACTCCGCTCGCTGCCGATAGCACACTTCTTATCAGATAAACGGTTTATATCGATCATCGTTTTACCTCAGGACCTCTTTGTTACGTCCCACCCCCAGTCCGCTCTGTAACGATTTTACCAAAAATCCTCAAAGTAAATCGTCCGATGCGAAAAAACAGTGGGATTAAATTTTCACAGGATTACCGAGAAATATCTTTGCATTAAGAAACTTTCGTATTACGAATCATCATTTGTCGTCGTTCTAAAAGGATAATCCTGGTTACACCGAAGATTCCTCGAGAAATTTTCAAAGTAATTTTCAACCGCGACAATTCAGCGTTATAAAATTGTCTCGAGAAACTCTCGAAGTAAATTTTCCCCAGCGACAATCTTTGTCCATCGATTCAAGAAATACCTACGTCCCTACTTTTTCATGTCCCAAACTATCCTTTAAAACAATTTTAAAAACCCTAAATAAATATTAATAAATTAATCCAATGTGCAATTAAATTGACAACAAGAAAAACAAAAAACAAAGATCGATGAAAAAATGGAAAATTACGTTTACAACGCGATACGACGTATACTCTCGGTCCTCTATAAATCCCAGGCTTTCGAGTTTTCCTCGTGTGTTTACACGGCCCCGGTAGCAATGATTGCCGCGTGTTCGTGTTATTCGCTGTTCGAAAATGGGTCGATCCCACTTACAGCGATCCAGCTGGAATTAGCAATTCGCAAATTCTATCTGTATATACACGTAAACACGTATACGTACAAAATGTCGTAGGCTGTAGCAGAGTGTCGTAGCAGTTTGCAGGGTAATGCAATGGCATGCACCAACCCCTTCTCCCTTATACCACGTTGAAGCAGCCCAAAATTTCATCTCGTGGCAAAACGGAGCAACAGCCGGTAGAAACGAGTAATTTGACGTGAATACCTGGGCGAAGGATCTTCCTTCGTGCTCTCACAAAGATATTAATCCAAAATCCAAACGTGTAGGCCTACGTTATACCTATATATTTAGCTCTATAAAATATATATGTAACGAAGATTACGTGCATGAAAGGGATTCGCCGTTTTGGCCGATACATAAGGGCGCATCTGCGTGTCTGTGTATGCTAATGAAACGCGCGGGCATCCCCTCTGAATATATGAAGGAACGTATATAGAGACGGTTTTCGTGCGGACCGACAGCATCTACCATACTAAAGCCGGAATTATTAACGAGGCCAATTTGGATAACACGACTATGCTATCGTGCACGAGTGCACTCTCTATCTCTTTCTCTCCAACGCTACGCCAATACCGGACAGAATATTTCGGTATTTAAAAACCCGGAGGGAAACAAATCGGTTAAAGTTCGGAAATTGGAAGAGAACTTGTTTTGTTGTCTGGAATATCGAGGGTCGAGGAAAATTATTCGTACGAGATGGAAAGAAAAAAAAAAGAGGAAGAAGATGAGGATAAAAATGACAAGTGGGAGCTGACGTCGACCCTTGCTCGAGGGTTGACGGAGCGTGACGTGCGACGGTGAAGATATAAAAAAATAAGGAAGTAGCGACGAGGAAGTAAATAAACAAAAGAAAAGTGTGCAAAGAGGTCGTCGGAGGAAAAAAGGCAGGAGAGATCCTTAGGAAGCGTGCGCGTGCGCCCCATGGCGAAACGTACGCGCGCTATCGTATCGCGAATTCGCCGTTGACGAACCTCCAGTGTAAACTTGGCCCGACGCTTCGTTCTCAAACCAAAACCAGTCACAGAGAAGAAGCTTTCCCTCTCTCTCCCCCCTCTCTCTCTCTCTCTCTCTCTATCTTTCTACCTCCCTCGCTCTAGGCCACAAGTTTCCTCGTTAAGAAGTTCTCTTGCACTATTCCTGCGGTAACGTCGTACCTGTCTTATATCTATCGTTGCGGCAGCCACCGAACATCTCTCCACCTACGAGACGAATGAGGACTCCGACGATTTCGAAATTTCATAACAAGCCCTTCGATCACTCCAGGAACGTCACGCGATGAAATCTACGATCGATCCATTTGTTTATCCTACTAAAAATATGTCTGAATGTTTCGCTAAAACATAACATGTTATTATTATTTATTTATTTATTATTAAAAAACGGAAAATAACTAATCATTTAATATTAATAATTTCCCGGGAAAAAAATCCTTCATTCTCTCGAAGAATGAGAAGCCCACGAAATTTTCTACATCTTGGAGCCGTAAACTGCAAAGCTGCGAGGAAAAAAAAAGTAACGTTTTATCGAGTCGTAGTTCGAATCTCTCGTACAGCCGTTATTGCCTTCTAAATCTTCTCGGGCATTATGCACATATCCTATCGTCGAGCCAACGACGACGGTAACATTTCTAGACATTTTGCGGAAACTTCGATATTATTATTCCGGCGGATAAAATTTTTCCACCGTCGCGCCTCGAGCGTCTCCCACGCTCGTTTGTCTCTATCGTCTTTTTCTTTTCTCTCTTCTTCATCTTCTTCTTCTTCTTCTTTCTCGAAATTTCCATTTTTACGGGACAAAGAAACGGTCGGTAAAAATGATAGAAGCTCGAGAATGTCGTGTGGCTCGATATAAAAGGTAAGGCTTTTCAATCGAACCCACTTTCGTATACCTTGGTAAAAAAAAGCCTCGAGGTCTGCGACGAGGATGAACGCGTAGGTGGTACTTTCACCCTTTGGCCATTTCCAGTTTTACGATCAGACACATCATTGTGCGGAGAAATCGAAGGGAATCTCGTTCGTAAGGAGGCGAGAAAATCGAGAGAGAGAGAGAGAGAGAGAAAGAAACGGTGTAAGAAAAAGAAATGAAAGTATAAAAATTGGAAGATTGAAGCGAAAGAAAAAACAGGAAATGTTTCAACTTTTACAATCCTTTCTCGTAATTTTATGCTCATTCGCAAAGTTTTCTCTACGCGCGAGTCGCTTCTCCCGTTAGAGGCAAACTTTATGAATGAACTCTAACGCGAGAAAGCCAATGTTCAAGTTTTATTTCAAACTTTTAGTCTTTTCGTCGAATTATCTCGAATAAAAAAATCAACCCTTATTTTCCAACAAAAAAAAACGAAAATTTTCATAATAATAACTATAACAATAATAAAATGTAGACAATTGAAAGACAAATCCACGAATTTTTCTTCGAAACAATGGAAATTTTCAGAGATTCATTTTCACAATGGCGAGAATTTTTTTCTACTACGAAAATAAAAACGAAAAAGTAAGTCGCAACGCGAAATAACGATAAACGTGGAGGTCGCTGTCGCCATATGGCGAAAAAAAGAGATTCGAGCAACGGCGAAGAATGCGTAGAGGAAAAGAAAAAATAACGAAAAAGAAAAGAAGAAACGAGAAGAAAAAATGGACATTGAAGAAAGCACTGCGGGAACAAAAAGAGCGAGCCCCGTTGGAAAATAGCGAGAGGGAAGAAAAGAAAAGCGCGAGACAAAAGGGAGAGAAAAGAATGAAATAAAGAGAAAGAAATAGCGGGTGGGGGGTTGTGAGAGAGGGAGAAAGAGAATATCTGGCGCGGCAATCCTCGAGGCAATTGCCCGGAAAAAAGAAAAAACTCGGCGCGCTAAGGTCCGACAAGCGTTCTATGGTTCGTTACACTGTCCTTTCGTTCTTCTCTTACTTACACGCCGGTGTGTTATTCCCATTCGATTCTCTGCTTTGGTAAAATTAATATCACGCGCCTTCCACCTTTCGAATACTTTTTTACGTCTCGTGAAGACAAAATGAACTCGAGCGAATATTCTCGCGCCCTTTTCCGACCGGAAGGTAAAACTCGTTCGAATCTCTCTCGTTCTACTTCCTCGGAAAACTCGATGGCGATATCGATTATCTATATGCATAAGCGAATATCGAATTTTACATACGCACGATGTTTCAACTACGTGAAAAAACAAAAATATACGAAATTTTATCGTTAGCGTTTTTTCTTTCTCTTTGCTTTTTTTCTTTTTCTCCAGAGATGTAAAAAAGAAAATAATGCTTTATCTACACACAGAGATATAAGAAACTTTATCGTTCTCGACTTTTTCCTATTGAGGATGAAACGAAAAAGAATATTTTTCTATCTTCACCGATAAATATAAGAAACTTTATCGTCGACGATCTTTCTTTTCTACGAGGATATTAAAAAAATCATTTTTCAAGTTGATAAAGAGATAGACGAGTTGATAAGAAACTTCACCCTTCTCGCTGTAAAGACAAAAAGTGTTGAGAGAAATGTTCCAATACAATTCTATCTCGTGGCAGAATTGTTGTTTTTTTTTCTTTTTTACCTACTACGTTGGTGAAAAGTTTATTCGATCCGATGGTTTTATCGGATCTGTACTCTTGATTACAATCAGCTAACAGAATTTTACGATTTTCTGTATCCTGTGAAAATGTAATAATATTATTTATATATATATATATGTGTGTGTGTGTGTGTATGTGTGTAAAGACACGTGCCCGTGTACTACATAGCTTATATGATTTTATTTTATTTATTCCAGGCACGAGCTTGTTCGCAGTTGCCGCCCACGAATTTGGTCATTCACTCGGGCTTGCCCACAGTTCGGTTAGGGGTGCGCTAATGTACCCCTGGTACCAAGGATTGACGAAGGACTACAAACTTCCCGAGGACGATAGACACGGAATCGAGCAGATGTACGGTGGGTACAATTTCAACGAAATCGTTATTTTCAAGGGTTAAATCATAAATTTTAGAGGGATGAAAAATTAAAAGAGGGTTGAATTTCGATAAGTCGTTTTGAAAAAATGACCCGTACGTTGGAAATATCGCAATGATACGTCTCAATGTCGAAACCGATTTAGAACGATTTCGGCATGGAAACTGAGGTTGCTTTTCTCTTTAACCTCTTCGATAATTGATATTTACATAGCGCCGGCGCGCGACTATCGCATCAGCCCCGAATCCTATATGAAATCTTGATAATAGTCGTTGAGGTTTGGAACTGCGAGCGGTATATCGGTCGTTATTAGTCTTCCACGTAGCCTGTCGAACCGTGTTTCGCGCGATACTGGAACTTTCGATGGCCCTACCGTGCACGTAGGGGTGCGTGTGCACGAAGGGGTGGCACTCTCGTTCGATAGCGCCGTTCGTCGTTTCACCGAGGCAACGGTGGAAAACGTTCGTCGATGAACGAGGAAAACATTGGCGTTTTTCACGAATAAATATTTCATAAATATTCTACAAAAAAAAGCAATAATAATAATAATTATTTAATATAAATATAATATAAAATTTGATATTTTAATCAAATTTTATCAAATTTTTCTCACTCGAACTCCCTGTGAAAACTTCCTCTCGCCTATTCCATACGAAATTGTCTTCTGCTAGATTCGACTCGAATCATCTGAATCGGAAACTAAGAGAGTTAGCAAAAAGTCAAGAATTTTGAAAAAAGTGGTAACTGTTCGAATCTTTTAAATCGAAGGATTGAATTTTATGTAATAAATGGAAACCCTCGTTCGATTATTTACAAACGTCGAACGAGTTAACCTTCTGTCGGTATTTTTATAAAAAGTTTAAAGAATGATTTTTCACGAACTATCGACTTCTAATCGTTTGACCGATCGTCTCGCCTCTTAATTTATCATTAAGTTATGTATTATTCTTTGGCAAATAACATTCGTTCCCTCCCAGTACTGGGAACGAGAACGTACCAGGAAGAGAGAAGGGTTGGAGGTTGGAGGTTGCGAGACTGTAACCGAGGGGGTAGGCACGTGGATGAAACGTTGTGTGTTACGTACGTGCCGACTCCGAGATGGAGGCGCTGTTACAGCTGGCTGGTCGGGTGAAATGAAACGTGAATAAAATATAAAGAATGACCCGACGGGGCTTGGGGCCACCATGGGCCACGAGACCTCGCGGTGATTTACCACCACCGAGTTGCACTACACACCACCGACCAGAATTACGTAGCTCCAAAAGCCTCTCGGCCTCCTTCCCATGAGGCTACAAATGCATCCTCTCTCTCTCTCTCTCTACATTTTCTGTCTCTCTTCTTACTCTTTCGTATTTTTATTCACTTTTTTTTACCTTTTCTTGCATACTCCACCATTATAAACTTCCTCTTCGTCTATTTCGCTGTACAGATGTTAACGTTGTGTTTTCTTTTTTTCCTACGGGTAATGAACTGACAATTCATTTGTTCGTGTCCTTATACCTACGGCAAAATTACAAATCCCTCTGAAACAAAAATAAATATGACAGATGCCGCAAATTATTATTTGTTTAAAGAAATATTACGTCCTGGTATAAAAAAAAAATTGATAAATTGTTTGTGAAAATGTACCTCGTGGCTAAAAATATCTAGATGAATTATCATCGAAATATGTCTTGAAGTTTACTGAGAGACAATAATGTTGAAATGTTTTTCTGAAAATTGAATTGATCCTTATTCATTTTTTCTACCCTGCAAACTACATTGTTCACTCCAGTCACAGTTTTAGCTTGTACAATTTTCTCTTAGAACACATGCGCATAAATTTTGTTTAAAATTTGGTGCACGTCTGACTTTTGATTGCGAAAAAATTCTGTAAACGACAAAGAAATGTTTCTTTGCCACAAACACACGCGTTTAAAAAACACTTCAATTCGCGACTCTCGCGAACCAACCCCTTAAGGTTAAAGCTCATATGCGAAACGTGTTTTTTTTTCTCATACGTTCTCATGACAAATATCGACATTTCCATCGACAAGAGAATTTTTCTTCCTGCAATGAAGCACAGAATTTGAACGAGACCTCGGTTTTATAAAACATTATATATATAACCGCATGGAGTGTTCAACGTTTCGACGACACGGAAATACGAATGTTCATCCGTTTTCAACAGAAGGAACGAGAGAAAGAGAGATAGAGAGAGATAAAAGTTTGAAAAACAGATTTATGCTCAAAGAGCAACCTCCTTTCAATTACTCTCCACGCTGTGGCATCGCGATTTCTCGTTGCAACAGCGTCAACCGGCTTCGTTTTCATTAAGGAACCTTGGGTAATTATTTAGCCCTCCATTCTTCCCCGTCGACCGCTCGACTTTATCGTTTTCCTCCTGCCCTTCGCCGTTTGTGCGAGCGGAGAAATTTCCCCACAGGCTTTTCCCGACCCAAAGACACCCCTATGCATAGTGAATCCTTCACAAAACCGATAAACCTATTTCCTCGTCCTCGCTTAACGTCACTTCCTCTCTTCATTTCTCTCCAACCCCTCAACTTTCTTTTTCTCATTAACCTCGCTCCCGGACAAAAAACGTTTTATCCATAAAAGTATTTCTTCTTTTTAGCTTTTCCTGTATAATATTGAAAGAGAATACAAATGTTGTTTAAAACACGTCGAGAATGACAAACGAAATAATATGGGACAGTAGAAGGATAATTATTTTTATGAAACGTAATCTTTCCTCACTTTGATCATTTTGCATTTCTCTCATACTTTTATACCACGGTGAATTTTTTTTTTCGTCAAAGCACACATTTTCCTGTTTCCAACGACAGAAACATAAGTCTCATTTCGTGTAGCTTTTTTTCCTCGAGTATACAGAACAGAACTCACCTCGTTGAGGCTAACGTACGTATAGCTAAAATGAATGTTTCTTTAACATCCTCATTTCGCTCCTCTATTTAGTTTTTCTTCGTCTCTCACTGTCTCTTTCTTTCCCTCTCTTTATTTTTGTTCATTCTGTCGTCACCATTTTCTTGTATACTTTTCCTTTCCGGCTCGCGGCTCTTTCACTTTTATTTCGCTTTATCCTTTTTACGATTCTTTTTTTCCCTGTACGTGTTTTCTTACATTCGTATCCTCTCATCGGGTCTCCGTCGTCCCCAGGAGAAATGAGACGTTCACTGGAAAAATGTTCCAACTTTTGAAGCTCGACGGTTTTCTCGTACGATTTTTCTTTTTTTTACCATACTGTCCCCGTGCTGTTCAAAATGGAAAATTTTCAATAAATATTTAAATATATATTTATAGTAAGATTACAATGAATATTGAAATCGTTGTCCCTTTACATTAACTTTCTCACCACAAATCTGATCCTGTTAATAAATTTCATTGAATTAAATTTAATCGTCCGATACGACTCAAATTTCAACCCCGTTAGATATTTTAATACGTCCCTCGTATTATCGTCCTACATTCTTGCGATAGAATACTGTAAATTGGTGAAATTGATGAAATTGATGAAATTCGAAGGATACTTTGTGCAAATTCCTTGTACCCTACCGAGCTTCCAATCTATTTCATTCGATCCTCTCTTCTCGTACGATATATAACTACCACTTTAACGTCCGAGGACTTTCTGGTCAGTACGTCGACCACACAGCCGTTGGAGATCGTCGAAGGTTCTCTACGTACTACCGAGCTTGAAATTAGAGACTGGAAGCTAGAAGTGGTGTGGACCTTTGGCGTTTGATCGTTCGCGATGAAGGAACCTAACAGCTTCACCACCGGACCATCCTTTGGAACGGGGATCATCCCTCTCTCTTTTACCCTTAGCCCATGTTTCCTGTCGTCTCTCGTTCCTCTATACAACCTACCAAACTTATCGTACCATCGACTATTTTCACCGTACACCTGCAATTACAACTCCTAGTTGTAACTTTTACTCGGTGCGAGCTGAACCGCGTCGTGGTTTACGATTAGTACGTACGATTGTAAGTAATTTAACAATCCTGGGTATAGTGGGAAGTCACCGTGGAGTAGACAATTTCGTATTTATGGTGGAAAACCAATTCTTGAAAAACATATAGAGACAGGCAGCAAACCTGAAACGAATTATCATTGGCCAACTAAACGTAAAATGTTTTCCTCTCGATACAACTCTGGCCGATTGTCGTCGCAGTCGAACATGCATTTAGTTTTCTTTAACCTTAAGCTTTATTGGGTACTCACGAAATTACCGGGCCAGAAACGATATTGGTTGATCGATCGTAATTCTTCATCGATCCAATTATCAAGCCTCTGGCGTTGCTGTTTTTAGTGACGAGACAGTAAAAGTTTTAAAGCCACTGTACGCACTCCAATTCTTCTCGTTCATCGTCAAGAATCGATTGGACTTAACAATCGTAAACCGATCGATCCCGCTCGAGACTGTAACGAATAAATCGAAATTAGTGCGAATATTTATGTCGCTATCTAACCAAGAACATTAATCAATAAAATTGTCAAAATCCTTAACTTTTGTTATTTTTTATAAACAGAGAATCGAGCCAAGATTCTCGACGAAATGATTCTACAAATTTTTCAATAAAAATAAAAACTATTTTTAAGTATTTGAATTAATTTAGATTGTATCGATTCGATAGAAGCAAAAGGATTAACTCTTGTCTCGATTGAAGGAAGAAGGCTCGTTGCAAATTCGAATCCCCTATACGTCTCAAGCCCTAAGGACCCATGAACGACCGAACTAATTATCGACACGCTCCCACGCTTCGCGTCTATACGATAAACCGAAGGGGATGGTATACCGAGCCTGGTTGTTGTATTTGCCATCGAGTACGATGTTCGATGATCCCTGAAACGCCAGACGTCGTCTTGCCAATAATCTCCTTGACGTTCCGGCAATACCAGCTGAGAACATCTACGCCAACCCTCGAGCCAGGAATTATCATCCCTCGTGTCTATACGAGCAACCACTGAAAAAGAAAATTATTAGCTTCGCACACAAATTTACTACTCGATTTTCTGATTATTAAATGCCTTGTAAATCGTTGACGCGATAGTGAAATCATTAATTCTTCGTTTTATTCGACTCGTCTATGTTTTTATTTCACCTTCTGTCGGTCATTCTGTAATTATTGCACCGAATGAAAATGTACCTCGTATCCGGGCATTGAAACCATTCGGTATAGCAATTTTATGTAACCGAGCGAATCCCTTTGCACGAGAGAGCGCGCGGTCATACAGTTTCGAACGGAGCGTGGTACGTGCTATACAATTTCAACGCTATCAGAGAGCTAAAATCGCTTTTCACCAGACCGACGTTTCGGCTCGACTGTATAAAATATGTATACAGATATTTAACCATGATATCGCACACGGTTTACCCGGTATTACCGATAACGTGTTTTTCATGAAATAGTTCACAGACCACTTTTGGTACACGACAGTTTGTCTGATAACGAATCGTTGATTCGTTTCGAATCGTGAACGATAAATTGAAACGCTTCTCCACGAAAACACTAAAAGACCCTCAGAATTATATCAAATATATTCGATATAAATCCTGCGTAGATAAATTTACCTGTAAATATAACGAGTCGTTGCAGAGAAACAAATTTCCAATTGGCCAAAAATTGTGAAAATAATAAAAATAAATATTACTTTTTGCTCACCGATAGTCTCATCATCGATAAAACTTTCTCTACGAAACGAGCGAAATTCCGGAAACTATTTGCTCATAAAAAGAGCTTTGAGGGATCGATGCAAATAACGCCGGAGCAAGGTGGAAATATCAATTTGAATTTACAATTTGAAACGCGTATCGTAAAGTTTCATTGCTCGCGTTTATCGCCTCGCTCGTACCAGACAACTATCCGTCGTGTCCTGTAAATGGGAACAACGAAATTTGAGATTGGAAATTTTGGACTTTCAGGCGCGTCGGAGGAGAAACCCTGGGCCAATTTACCAGGAGGTCCATCGCCACCGGAACGGCCGGCTGCCAGAACAACCACGACAACAACAACCACCACCACAGCACCGAGGACAACGACGAGCCGAAGACCATGGAGAACGCGACCTACTCGGCCGAATCACTATCCTGACGATAGGTACGGACGTCCACAGGATCGTTACCCCATAAAGCCTGACTACAGAACCGAGAGGCCGGACTATCGACCGCCAAGACCGCGAAAACCTCACAGGCATCATACAACCACGTCGACGACAACGTCTACGACGACCACCACCACAACCACCACGACTATCTCTCCGACTCACAGGCCGAGGCATCGTTATACGACGATACCTCGTACCGATGTACCTGACAAATGTAACACCAATTACGATGCTATTAGCATTATAAGAAGAGAAATATTCATCTTCAAGGGACGAGTAAGTTTTTCATTATTGTATCCTTCTACGTAAAAGAAATTCTGAATTTCAAAGTTAATAGTCGTTTCGTGAAATGATATTAAATATTTTGTAAAACTCAAACGTATTTCATTGGTATTTTAGAAGAACTTTGTAATTCACTTGAATTGTCAATTTTTCTAGTCATGCTCACATTTTTTCCATTGTGACTCCTTGAGCGATACTTCGAGTCCTTAGTCTTGAAGCGTTCAGCAGGATTGTAGAAAATCTGAGAAGGAATTAATAGCGTTGTTAGTAAAATGATAATATTTTTGTTATTCTCATAAAATCTCGAAGAAACGATTACTTCAGCGGTTTAGAAAAAAAGTTTTCGGTTTATACTTTCCGTTGATACGTAAAGGGGAAAAAATTCAAATTGCTTTTTTGCATTATTTCCAGTATCTGTGGAGGATAGGAGACGACGGCATTTACGAGGGTTATCCAGCTGAGATAACGCGCCTCTTCAATCTTCCGGAGGATATCGATCACGTGGATGCCGTTTACGAGCGACTCGACAAGAAGATCGTCTTCTTCATCGGAAGATATTACTATGTCTTCGACGCGAACAATCTCGTTCCCGGTTATCCGAGGTTGATCAGCACCCTTGGCTTACCGGAAACCCTCGAGAAAATCGACGGCGCTATGGTCTGGGGACACAACAGTCGAACGTATTTTTTCAGTGGGACTATGTACTGGAGGTGAGTGTCGTCGTTTCATAAAATTTACATCCAAAATTACCATAAAATTGTGTATCTTTTTATTTTAATTAAACGTACCTTTTTCGCACCAACTACAAATTTCTAAGTCCTCTTCGTTGTTCCAACAGGTTCGATGAGACCGTGAATTTCGTTGAATTGGATTATCCAAGGGACATGAGTATGTTCGCCGGAGTTGGATACAACATCGATGCCGTCTTCCAGTGGAAAAATGGTGCGTATAAAATCAAACGAGTAAAATACAATTTTTATCATAAATTTATGTCGTTTATAAAATTAATAAACGTTATCCGTGTTGCAGGCAAGACGTACTTTTTCAAAGGTAAAGGCTACTGGGAATTCGACGATATGCGAATGAAAGTGGCTCACGATCAGCAAAAGTTATCGGCACCCTTCTGGATGGGTTGTCCACCGGAAATGGAGACGAACGACGTAGATCTTCCACGAAGATCGAAGGTAGTGCTGAACGGTTCCCAGAGGCCAAGGATCGCGAGTTCTCTCGTCGTTGCGATTCTCGCGCTTCTAGCGACAAATGCAATCAGGATAACGTAGACGAATTCTTCCGTTTTGTTCTTATTAATGTTTTTTTTTTATTATTTTTTAATTTGTTTTTCAAATCACGGTCAATATCGAAACTTAAGCGTTCGAGAATGACGTTAAAGAAAATAAAAGCTCTCTGCAACTTACGTAGGGCACAACTTGCAGTGCTAGAGGCGTAGTTTTAATGCGTCCGCATTAGAAAGAGGCGCGAAAATAAAACTATCGGCGATCCCGCAATACCGTATGGGTGTCCTGTGTGTGTGTGAGTGTGCTTGCGTGTGCGTTAATCGCTTCAGCAAACCTATAATTCGAACAAAAGAAATTTAAAACAATTAATAATACGATACAAAAGTCAAAATAAAATAAAGACAAACGTTGCTTTTTTTTTACCAATTTTTTACCATTTGAATCTTCGACAACGTAATACTGCCAAATAGTAAATTGGGGAAAAAGTGTTCTGCATTTGGAAATGGACGAATCGATCCTCCAAACTCGAGCGTGCTATTGCATTCTCAGCGACTATTTTTATACGTACGTTTTGAAATTTTTTTTTTTTTTTTATATTTACAAATTATTATCGCATTTAATTTAATATTTAATTTATAACCGAATTTTTCTACGAGAAAATCGATCGCGATCCACGAGAACGGTACACAACTACCGAAAGTGTTTTTTCTTTTTCGCGTATGACGTTCACTGATAACGTAGTAGCACTTTGAAGAAAAAAAAATGGAAAGAAAAAAAAATGAAAATTCAGTTTTATAAACTGTGATATTTTTTTGTTATTAAAATAATAAAAATATAACTAGCATATTACCTACTGAATAGCTATTATAATGTATATTGTATATGAATAACTAATGTCGATACGAAAGAACTTTTTAGTATCGTCCAATATATATATTTATAAATATATGTATATGTATAATAGATGTAATTTCTTTACCAAGAACGACGAACGCGAGTGGTCACATTATGACCCGTATAAATGTTTTTATATGTATCATTGACAAATGATAGTGAAAAATAAAAATGAAATATAAATAAAAATCTCTTGGATATAGTTTTTTCGCTACGTTTTCCCTACTCGCGGATAATTGTGATATTTCTCGAAAGAAGCAGGAGCCCAGCTGCATCCAGGATGTACAAATTATCTGGACGATTACAAAAACTCGTCGATTTTATTATCCATTTCTACAACGCCGTCAACAATACCGTTTTTATCATTAAATTTTTCGTGCTTGCATCGATGCGTGCATATTCTTTGTTTTTTATTTCGTATATTTATTATTATTTTCATTTAAGAACGCAATTCGGGCGGTGAGTATGGATCCCAAGGATTGAGAGATCTGAGCGTTGCCTGAACGATCGTGTCGACCTCGGCCATTGCGCCTATACCCGTGTCACCGCACATCAGGGTCTTCGTTATGCAGCCTATTTCCTTGTATCCCCAGGACTTGAGTCTGTCGACCTGAAATAAGAAATAAAAATTGACATCAATTAGTATTTTATCGAGAATTAGAAATAGATCGAGCTTTATAAAAATTAAATTATTAAGCCACCTGAGGGGCGGTGACCGGATGTTCCCACATCATTGTGTTCATAGCCGGACAAAAGAGCAATGGTTTACTCGAATCCCATGCTCGGGCGACGCAAGTAAGTATATTGTCGCAAATACCGTTGGACAATTTTCCTAATGTATTTGCATCCAGGGGAGCGATCAGAAACAGATCCGCCCATTTAGCAAGATCTACGTGAAGTACAGGATCGCCACGACCCTGCCAAGCTGCCCATTCGACAGTGTCCGAAAGTACTTGAGTACCCGGTGGTAATTCAGCGTCTTTCAAAAAATGCTTAGCGTGCTCGGTCACAACGACTCGAACGTCGAGATTGTGTTGCCACAATTTATCGCACAATAATGGCAACTTAATCGTAGCTACGCTACCGGTACAACCGACGAGAACCTTCTTACGAGAAGTCATTTTTCTTTTCTTTTCTCGTATATTAAGTCGTTAATCACGATTTTCTCTTTTTCCTCTTATCATTCAACCTTTCCTTCTCTCTCTATGTCTTGAGCTTTGTTATTGTTAAATTCTAAGCGCACTTGCAAATTTTTCTTCATAGACGAATGTGCCACCGCCGTTACAATCGCCTAAGCGATTAATCTTTATAACTTAATATATAATATATCAATATGAATATGTGTATCACTTTTTCGTATATTAATGTTTGTATATATTGATATCGTTGAGTCTAGTAACGTTTTCGTAGATTTTAATTCCTTGTGGCTTAATCGAAACTTGACGTTTTTCTTTTTCTCCGCTTTCTCTTCTTAATTCTTTTATAACTATTATTGTTCAACTATCTTATGGTGTTTTTGGTTTATGTGAATAGAAACTAGATTTTTATAGAAATGTCGGCAATAGCAGTTTCAACTTGCGGTAGCGTTATTTAATGTATATTCGTTTCGGTGAAAGGTATGCGATCAATATACTATGGTTTGAAGTGTTCGAATCGTTTAATATGCGTGTGGGTGTGTAAATTTGCAGATAGAAAAAGAGAATCCGTGATTAAACTCGATACAAATAATCAGCCTATGAAATCTGCTAAATTAATAAAAATATGCCAGTTTTGTAAACAGATTTCACTGAATTTATGTCGTTCTTCGATCGACGCTATAAATTAAAGCTGCGCCGTGACTTTCAAACGAGATCTAACAATCAACGACCAACAATTTTTCGTATATCTTTCTTTCTACAAATTATCTACGCATCTCGTTTGAAACATCGTTGGCCACACCTTCTTAAATATATCTTTGATCTCTAATATAATTAACGTTTCCTCTCGGTTCTTGTTGTAAGACTGGCGAATCTCCATCAATCTATGTAAGAACTTTGGACGATTAAATCGTTTTTTTGTTAATATTTTTTCGATATATTGATATATAACCTCGGATTTGTTTCCCTTTCTTCGATCATTTGCAAATTTTCACTATTTGGTTCGCGACGATGAATCAACGGCGTTTTCTTCGAAGATAGTAGTTTTTTTTTTCAATTATGCGATCGAGTCGCAGATATTATACACGATACATCAACGACGTGTATAATCTCGCAATTATTATGATTATTTTTTTGGTGTTTATTATTATTATTATTATTTTAACTGCTGTGTATCGTTACGTTTGACTATTAGCTACACGTTCCTCTTCGTTGAATCCGAGATTGGACCATTCTTCCTGAGCCATAAGTTCGTTGTCCATCCTACATCCGAGATACTCTTTTGCGACATCCCTGCACGGTGTGTTGTTACTCGTATTCTCTTGAAGGCAGCGCATGTATTTAATCATAATACGTTTACAAAAGCCCTGATGATCGAGAGGGAAGCTGCCCTTCTGGGGCGGCGTAGGTGTAAAAGACTTTTGTGAAAACGTATACGAAGACATCACCGTACTTTGTCCCGGACATATGTTCCTCAAGCGCACGCGTGTTTATATGTACGTTAGTGGAATAAGCGAAATAAAATCTCGAAATTATTTATATTATGCCAACGATTAATTCTCGTTTAATTACTATCGTCGTTTATACAATTTCGCGTAGACGACTTTCCACAAGCAGTGGTTACGAGATTTTATCAGAGTGGATAACTACCGCATGATTCTAGGAGATTACGGAGAAATTAGGCTACATCCAAGTGCGCAGGCGTCGATGACTGCCACAAACTCAAGACGTAGAAGATAGCTAGCTACATACGCGACAACAGTTTCTTACCGACAGATCACTACTCGATTCAAGCGCGTTAGAGAATATGGACCATAAAATATGTTTGCATGTACCATACCTGATGGGCGATGGTTATTTTATAATTGTGTATAGGCATCAGGATCGAAAATATGGAATAAATCCTCTGTTTGCGCTCTTCCTCGCAGATTCATCCACTGGTCATCGATTATTCCATTTTCATCTTCATTAGGGTACAGGATGCACACGACACCGACTGCACAAAAGAACGCCCAGTAAATTGTCGAGATAACAAAATTTAATAAAAAAGAACATGACTTATAAGACCGTAAGGATTACACGTTATGGAGGATGCATTTGCTTTATAATTGTCATTACGTGAATTCCAGTGAACAACCTGAACCACGATTCGCCATCGCTATGAATCGTTGAGTCACATCTCGGACACTTCACTGTTTTTTTGCGGTTAGTTATTAACAAAGTATTAATTAGTCCGTTAAATAATAGCTTCTAAAAGTTCAAGGCGATATTCAATTTTTTATACGTTATGTATGTTATATCACGATAATTTGAAAATATTACCAAAAATGACAGAAATTTGTATGTTTCACGGTTAGAATTCCTGATTAGAATAAACCGCTCACTGAACGGGAAAATTCTAAATATCGATAGTTATCAATTGAAATCTCGTACATCGAGATCGATAAAAGAAATGCGTGCCTTTTGGTTTCACCCATGTCACCAAAAAGTTTAGTACGTACAACTATCTTCACGGAGGTGCCGGATCCACCGATGTAACAGAAATGCTCTGCTATATTTACATGTAACATAGCCTAAAAAGTATGAGGATAAATTCTATCGACGTCAGTGTTCTCAGTCTCTAAACATAGAAAATGCCGACTGCATGTTCTACGAATTGTGGTAAAAATGCAATACTCAAAGTACGTTCACCGATTTTGTCTCCGTGATTTTAAAAATATTTTGAATACAATTTTCCTGCGGTCGGCAGAACTAAATGAATTCCAATTCTCTATTCCTTTTTTTAGAGACCAAAAACAGGTGATACACTGTGCAAAGATTGTTTCTTTTGGGCTTTCGAAACTGAAATTCACAATACAATCCTGAATGGAAAATTATTCACCCGTGGTAATAAAGTTGCGATCGGTGCATCGGGTGGAAAAGATTCAACCGTACTCGCATACGTTCTAAAATTATTGAACGAAAGATACGACTACGGATTGAATCTTTTCCTGTTGTCAATCGACGAGGGGATTACAGGTTAAACATTACAAAGCATTGTTTATGGCGTACGAAACGCTTAATGCCCAGAAGTCTCAAAATATCAAAAATTGACTTAAACATTTGTAGGTTATCGAGACGATAGTTTAAATACCGTTAAACAAAACAGAGATGATTACCAAATGCCCCTTAAAATTTTGTCATACCAAGATCTATACGGTTGGACAATGGATGCCATTGTTGAACAAGTAAGCGTCGCTCCAGTAATTTGAAGACCATATCGGCTCGTCTTCGCAGAATCTGTACGATTAAACAATTTCTAGATAGGGCGTAAAAACAATTGTACTTTTTGCGGCGTGTTCCGTCGACAAGCACTGGACCGGGGAGCAGCATTGCTGGGCGTCGACTGCATAGCTACTGGACACAATGCCGATGACATAGCCGAAACTGTTTTAATGAACATTTTACGAGGGGACATTGCCAGATTGCAACGGTGCACATCCATAATAACAGTAAAATCGAAAAAAAAAAAAAAATTATTCACATGATCCATGAAATCAATATATCGTTTAATTTTCTATGGAATTATTTATATTTTCAGTCCGGTGAAGACACGATTATGCGATGCAAACCTCTGAAGTACACGTACGAAAAGGAAATCGTTATGTACGCGTATTTCAAGAAACTCGTTTATTTCTCGACCGAATGCGTTTTCGCGCCGAATGCTTATCGCGGACATGCGAGAACGTTTCTAAAAGATCTTGAAAAAGTTCGACCGTCTTCGATCATAGATATCATTCATTCCGGTAAGAAAAACGAAAGCAATTCTTTTTCAAAATATCTAGCTTCATAAGTATCGGTGGTAATTAAATACTTCTAATTTGGAAACAGGCGAAAGACTGGAAATAAAGGGAAGCGTAAAAATGCCAGAACGAAGGAAATGCGATCGTTGTGGTTTCGTGTCTAGTCAGGAAATCTGCAAAGCTTGCATATTGTTAGAAGGTTTGAATCGAGGATTGCCCAAGCTCGGTATCGGCAAATCTGGCAAAGCATTACAAATAGTAACGTCCAGTGAACGGACGGCAAAAAAGTCGAAAGAGAAAGCACTTTTGGATATACGAGATTGAGGATTTATCGTTAGTTAAAATTAACGAAGTACCTTCCGTGCTCTGCCGTTTCGCTGCCGAGGGAGGAAGTGTTGATAATGTAAAATGCTGACACAAATTATTTAGAGACAAAAGAAATGTATATACAATAATTGAAAGAGAATATGACCTTTGTATGTTCAACCGAACCGTGTACTTTATTTCCCCAAGCCCTTGGAACACCAATGGTATTTAATTTGTTGCTGTAAAAAAAAGAAGCATTGTGTAAGTGTTGAATCGCTAACGCCACCTCAGTTGTAAAATCAAATATCTTAATGCAACTCTTAACAAGACGAATCAAGAAAAAATATCATAAAATTTTATTTCTATTACTCTACAATGATTTATTATTGCACATTGCGGTAACTTGTAACGAAAAATCATTGATCTTGTAAATCTCGGATAAATGTGCGACCAATGCATCATGCTATGTACGCAGCACTTTTTTGTACGATATTTGTCCGACATACAGGACAGTCGGAATTTATATCGTCGGAGCAATCCTCGCAAAGACACACATGTCCGCACGGTAATAGAATTATTTCGCGAGGATTTGTGCGACAAACGACGCACAATTGTTCCTCGCGAAGATTCTTGTCGCGTACTCTTCGCCTTCGAGTCCTTCGCGACTCCTCGAGCGCTTGCTGCAGCTCTTCCGCCATTCGTTGGTCCTCACGATCCTTCAAGTAGCGTCGAACGACTATTCCACCGATTACGACACCGATCGCACCAAAAACCAAACACAACCACCTGAAAATGAGACTTAGTTTTCGTTTGTAATCTATAGGGAATGAATTGAGCTAGGATTTTTAAAAAAAGTCATGCGACCTGTAAGTTCTACGTCGTTCGTCCAATTTTCTAAGCAACGAGCTCACCGACATCGTTGTGAGGTAAAAAGGTGTTCCATCTACAGGCGGTTGTAAAATCAGTGATCGCGGATTTGTTTCGTCTCTGGTAAGTTCACCGATCCCTGTAATAATGGTGTCCTCGCGGAGCATCTGTTCGGTAGACTGTAGGCCTCGCTGGCGAACGCCTTCCCGCAATTATCAATTGATTTTTTTACATTTCGTGTCTTTCTCAATGAGAATAGGTCGTTAATAATACAAATATAATGATCTACAGATACCTGTAAAAAAACCCCATAAATAATCCTTGAGCGAAGGCACGCTTGGCGTGAACTCGTCTTTTATAACATCCATATCTAGAATTTCGGCCGACACGGCATCGACTATCTCGACTTTGTACGAGCCTTGGCGTAACGCGAAAGGCATACTATTGAATATCTCTTGCATGGTATTTTCCTGATCGGACCTGCGATTGAACCGCTGCATTTATTCGTAGAATGATCAAGTAAGTCGAGCGTAATGGGAGACTAATGGTTTTTATAATGAACTAGAGACAAGACTTAGTTACCAAAAACCTGCTGTCGTTCTAGCGACTACGTGTTCCTTGACACTGAGCTTTTGGACGACTCCTGTGACCGCGTCATTATGAATACTACGAAAAGGTTTGCCGAGAGGCGTGACGGCGCCTCGAATAACGACGTAAGCAAGCTTTTCATTCGCGTTGTTATTGAGACGAGAGTACAAGCTTGGTCCAACTTCATGATATTCGGCACCCTGGATGCAAAAAGTCAGGGTTAGATAATGCCCTGCGGCTCATAAAACCATCTAGTTGACTTGATCGTTCATTGGGGGGGGGGGGGGGGGGGGGGGGGGGGGCAAATGTACTTTCGCACGTATTCCGTCATATTTGTCACTAATATCGTTATAGAGCGTGATATAATGACTAAGAATGTTTGGATCGCATAACAAATTGTATGGGACTGATGATAACCTTTGTTGGTTAATTTATTGAATACACGAACATCGGTATGAAGAATTGTTGAGGTTATGATTCCAATCTCAAATATCGCACGGACAGGAAACTCACCTTTATCGATGTTATCGAATTCTTGCAATGATAATATTGCTTGAGGCAGATGCCGAATATAATGCTGTCGATACCAAGAGCTATTATTTCACCGAAATATTCCATCGTTAGGTTGTTTTTAGCACGCCAGCGTTGCACTTGTCGACGACGAAATTTCTTGGCATCGTCATCACCGATGAAATTACGAATATTTTATGGATCCACTCTGCATTATTGATAACGTTCTACCGGTATTTAGTTCATTAAAATAATTACTTAATCCCAAAATGTGTGTACGTAACGAATAAAACAGCCTCTCGACCTCTCTCGACAGTGAGCAACGCGCGCGGACTGACGATTGACCCACTCGGCGCATGCGTACTCGTGACGTCACATTTCAAAATGCTATTCCTATGCTTCTATAAACTAAAAGGAAAACACAATTATACAATCGTTCTTACAATTATTCATTAATTGATAATTCATCAATTAATCGAACAATTTATGAATCATTCATTCACCTAATTTCAACAATTTTTTTCCTTTCGTTTTATTTTACATTTTCAGGCTATAGATTCAACGTAATCGATCAATCCCGATTACAGAGAAAACAAAAAGAAAAAAAAAGAAAACGACACAAGAGACAACGTACGTGCCATACATATCTGTTTTAATCGCTCGAATCCTCGTGGAGATTTCTTTTTAACGATTCAATCAACACGCGCACACGATACTCGAGTACAAACATTGGCGTTACTCATTTTCTTGTTTTATTTTATGTATAAAAAGTATAAAAAATAAATTATCGACGATGTCGAGCGTGCTGAACGCATTGAGGGCGTTACCCGACGACAATACAATATTTACCTTATTATCATGACAATCATATTGCTCGATTCGGTTAATTGACGTCATACGGGCTTTCAGAAACGCTCGTTAATTCACAATTATGTATGCACCGAGTGCAACGTTGCATTCGGGGATTTCCTGTCGTTCATCGACGATGCCCATATAAACCAACTATCTTCTAACTCTCGGAACCTCTAAAAATAAAACACAATTTAAAACCATACATACCCATTCACACTCCTTGGGCGACTAGCTGAGATCATTAAGTGTGCGGGTGTTTTTTTCTTTTTTTTTTTTTTTTTTTACAATATTGCAATTACCCTCGGAGCTCACTCATTACTTTATACATTTTCACCGCAATCGGATAAACTTATGATAAGTAGCGCTATCTTTTCTCGTCTCTCATTCATTCTGCACAACGTAAAATACGTACGTAAATTTCTTCGTACAACTTGTATCGTTCATTAAGCAGTATCGTTGTTTTCGATGGTTTTTTCTTTGCTATATATATATATATATATATATATATATATATATATATATATGTATATAATACATATGTATTTATAAATCCTGATGGCAGTCCCGTGTTATATATACCATGTACTATAATTGGAACCAATTGACGACGCTGAAACAGTGCGGATGAGAGGTCAAATGATTATTTTTCGTATCTGACAAAAGTTTCCAGTCGCAATCGGACGTCAGAAAAAAATTTGCCGGTACGTAAAAATAACACGGTGTATAATATAACCGTGAGAGCTCCACGGTGTACAGAACTCACGCGTTACAACTCTCTTTCGCTCGTTATCTTATCACGAAGTTTGCTGCGCTACAAACAGGACTTTTTCCATCTCAATTCCATTCTCAATCGATCGCGAATCGTAAATTTAGCTTCCATCGTATAATCGGCGATTCTATCATCGAAGAAAACAATGTCTGGCTCGTAAATTAAAAATAAAACTCATAATTTCTCGTATCTCTCTCGATATTCATTGCAAAAGCGAAGAAAACCCATTTTACTCGATGAATCATTGCAACTCGATGACGTTTTCGCTGATAGCCATCTCTCGAAAATTGGAAAGAAAATTGAACCGAGTTTTCAGTGTCACTTCGAGTGTGTATAATAATCGTTAAAGTCGCACACAATTTTTTTTCTCTTTTTTCTCCAACGATAATTATACGCACGCGTTTCTAGCTTCGAGGTAGAATAATAATTGTTTTGTTTTTCTATTGCACTGTGCAACGTTATTCGAAGAACATACGGATAAGACACATCCCGAAACGTTTATTATGTTACGACTTCGCGTCGTTCTGTGAAATTCTCGAAGAGAGAATTAATTAAAATTAAAAAAAACTCGATAATACGCAAGAAAAAAAATATGCAACATTTGCAACGACTCGAATCGATTCGCGAGTAGCTTTGGTTGGAGCTTGATATTCGTACTTATATCGCGACACAACCTCGATATTATTATTACGAAAACGTAGCTCGTCATTCGAATTCGAATGGAAATCGTGATTTTCCGACGAAACGGATCGATTAAAGAAAACATTCGATCTTTTGCTCGTTAACGAAAATAAGACTTCGAAGCCGGCGTGATAAAATCCCCGGAAGACTTTTACTCGATAATTCGTTGTTCTTCGCGTTCCTTTTTAATCATCCTCTTGCGTCACGCATCCTTCACATTTCCTCTCTTCAATTTGCTTCTTCAATTTCCGCTATCGAACGGAGATTTCGCCCTCCAACTTGTTTCTCTTCTTTGTTTTTTGTTTTTTTTTTTCGTCGAAAGAGAAACGTCTCTCGTCTCTCTGGCATTGATTCGTCGTTTTCTCAAAAATATCGAAAACGTTCTCGAATCGCCGTAAGCAATAACGAGCTCATGCTCAGTGCGACGTTTTATCTTTCGCGACTTTTACTCTTTTTTTTCCTTTCATTAAAATTCGTACGTGTTTTTTTTCTTTTTCGTTACTGTTAATTTTCCAATTTCGTCGTCGAATATCGCGTTTCGTTTCACGTTCTACGCCGGAGCTGGTTGATGATGAGCCGTGCTTTGCAACGGTACCGATATTACGTAAATGTCGATTTTTTCGCCCGACGTTTTGTCAACGAGATCGCCGTAATTAACGGAATCGTAAGGTGGCGGGGCGAAGAGATGATAAGGCGGTGGTGGAGTTTCCGTATTTCCGTTCGCGCCGTTCGTCTGATCGCTCGTCGCGTTTCCACGTTGTACGTACGAAGAGTTTAATTGTCTGGCACCTCGACGACAACACCATTCGGAACAGCTAACGATCAGGAAGAAAGCGACGAGACCACCGAAGGAACCGATGTACCAAACTATCGACCACGGGTCCAGTCGACTCTCGCTGTCGGAGTCATCTGTCGAAGGAAATTAAAATTAATTTACAACGTTCAAACATTTTTTAAAAACACTTTTTAAATAATTTTATATTTAATATTAATTGATATCTTTTTAAATTGTCATAAACCCGAATATCTTTATCGATAAAAAAACAATTCTATATGTATTTCGCTTCAATTATTTCGTCGATGAAGAAAAATAAATAAATAAAATATCGTCGACCGGTTCTTCTTTGTGAAAAATTCACGATCTGCGTCTCGTGCAGAGAGGCACGACAAAGGTACGAAGAGCTAGAAAGCGAGATAGCTGCGAGTGATACCGAGATAAAGAGAAGTCTGGTCGAATAATAAATTTATCGTTCTCGCTTTGTCGTTTCTTTTTCTTCCTGTCTTCGTTCGCGATTGTCGAGAAACGGGTTTCGCAATTCCTGGTCATCAACTCCCGTGCTCTCCCTTCTTCACTTTACTCTCTATTCTTTACCATGGACCACCTTGTTCGTATATACATTGTGTAGAAGACATATGGGCCGTTCTTTGTCAAGTCGTACAAATTTTTCTAATATATTCCTCATATTTCTTACATTTCATTTGTTTTCATCCCATGGGCTAAAAATAAAGGTTAAAACGCTATTTTCTTCATTACAGGAATGTTTTTTATCGATCCTAAAAATATTTAACAGATCAATAATTAATCGATTCGAATGAAACTTTTGACAATTCTTTTTCACGAAGTCGTTTAATCCCAGCATTTTTTCAATGACCGTAAATCTTTTAATCACCAATCAATAACAAACGTTTTCTTTTCGAATTTAAAAAAAAGAATAATATTTCTTTCTTAATTTTGTAACTGACAAAAATTAATCTCGACTGGTTTACGAAAACTTGCAAAATAATGGGAAACAGCCAGGTTTTCTTTTTTATTTCTCTTTCCAAACTTGGATGACTTTATGGTGAATGCCACATACGTATAGGCGAGGCCAATTGAACGAGCGAAACCCGAGCGAACGATACGCGAGCGAACACGAGGCGAGTCTTCGGTAGAAAACGTATAAAAATAGTCGAAACGGGTACGCCCGGCAATTATATGCGAAACCAGTTTTCCCTCGCGCTCGTGATACAAATACAAACGCGACCGGTATAATACCGCGTTATTTATAATATATTGTACGAAGTCTTATCGTCCCGTGATATATCGGGAATACACAATAAAGTCTTGTATTATAATCGTACAAAAGGAGAGAAGCCGGTCGTGATTTCAGCGACGCGAGAAGAAAATCGAAACTTTGGGAAAAATACGACGACGCGAAAAGTTTCTCTCGCGCCGGCCGGCTCGCCGCGCTCTTATCGTGCCCCGCGCGCCAAAAGTCACTCGAGAAACTCTCGAGGGAAACTCGATATCTCGTCGCGTGATATTTCACCGTTTATATCGTCACAAATATTCTCGATTTCGTATTAATTACGACAAATTTATGAATATTTATGAACGAAATCGAAGATCGATCGATCGAAAAAATTCATTGGACAAATATAATTGATTCTTTGTCATTTTAAAAACGTATATTTTTTTTATTTCGTCTGTTTTGAGAAAAACTTAATTAAAGGATGAATGGGTTAATGATCGATCGATCGTCGATCGATATTGTTTTGTTTGTTTGTTTGTGTTCGTCTGAAGTTTTGTTCACTCGTCGCAAAGAACGAGCGAAATCTAATTGAAAATTGATTCGATCGTTGGACATCGATCGTTTGGCACGAAACTCCCTGTCGGACGCACCTTCTTTGCGTGCTTTGTTCCCATCTTTGTTCTCCTCGCTCGGCTCCGACTCGAACTCGACCAACAGAACCGTCTGCTGTTCATCGCGTACTTCCGGTTCATCGGCCCTTTCCTCCTCGACATCGTCGTCCGTGTCTCGGTCGTTGCCAGCATCGCGTATCGTCACCTCGTTGCTCTCGGCCGAATATCCGGCGCGTTTTGAATCGTTGACATCGAAAACCGATAGACCGTGAACGAAACCTGAACA
Source organism: Netelia virgata (assembly GCA_951802705.1). Taxonomy (NCBI): domain Eukaryota; kingdom Metazoa; phylum Arthropoda; class Insecta; order Hymenoptera; family Ichneumonidae; genus Netelia; species Netelia virgata. Next base: position 47,691,309 of record OX637863.1, read on the forward strand.
AAAGAAAAAAGAAAGACAAAAATCAATATCTGTCGTTAAAAAAGAAAAATCGTAAAAAAAAAGAAATTATAGAATCAAATCGATCCGTCGAATAAATCGATCGAACGACAAAATTCTTCCTTTTTTTTTGTTTACCCTCAGAAAAATCGACCGATCGAAGAGAGTCGATCGTCTGAAAAATTGTTCTTATTGAAAAAAGAAATACGACGAAATATAAAATGCGCGAGAAAAATAATGATTCGACGAACGATTTAATTATGGAAAATAAATTAGCGGGATGTGAATCGCGCCGTGACACGGGGGAGAAAGTTGACATAATAGAGCGGTCGATCGTAAAGGAAGAAGAAGCGAAAAACTATATATAGGTGGAGTAACCAGACAGAAACCAAGCCTTTCCAATCACTTCGACGTCCTCGTCGTCCTCGTCGTCGACGTCGTCGATTCGATCGATTGAGAAAGATCTATTTTCGTGTTTGCGAGCAAACACGTGTACCGCATATACAATATCAAATGGTTACACGCGTCCTACGTATCGAGAATACAGGCTCGCTCGCTCGCTCGCTCGCGCGCGCGACAGTATTCGGTACGATCGACATACGCGCTCGAAAGAAAACCGGATCGGTCCGTACGAGAGAGTCTCGTGTCAGCCTATGCTTACAACTTCGAGGCTATTTATTTTCTTATCGCGTGGAATACCTCGTCTACGCGGCCGTACGTACAACATCGCGATTAATTCAATGCGACGAAATGTGAAATATTAATCTTTGACCCAGTTTAGATCGTCGAACGTTTCAAAATATTCGTACGTCAAAATTGAAACATAGCCAAGACCGTTAGAAAATTTGAGTACGTGTAGGCGAGTTTATCGTACGATTGTTATAATGATAAGAATCGTTATGATAATAATAATAATAATAATGATAATAAAATAATGAAAAAAATAATAATAATGATAAAATTATTATTATCATTGAAAAGAAATATCGAGAGATGTAAATATCTTTTTGTACAATGTATATCATCGAAGGAACGAAAATCTTGAGGTTGAAGTTTGCTTACAAGTTGACTTGGAATGATCGAGAAACTCTGTCAACGATCCGTATGACGTACTTTGGGCAAAATTTTCGGAACCGGGCGTATTTATCTGCCGTAAGAGTTCACGATCGACGTAGATGAATATTTGAATTTTGAAGATTTTTTTTCTGTAGTTGCTCGCGAAAGACAAATTTGCTGGTAGAATTGCGCGTAAAGGCGAAATTTTCGTACGGTAAAAAAAGGACGACAACGGGCGTTCGTGCGAATTTTACCCCGTGACTTTCTCAAATTTCGTGAGTCAACTTCTTCGACGAAATTACGGTCGCGCCAAGACGTTTTCCACGCGATTATAATACCCAAGTAAAAACGTGGCGAAAGTCACGTAGCTCGGCAATGTTGCATACGATATATAAATGGATATGGTTGGGATCTCGTTTTTTTCTCTCTCTCTCTCTCTCTTTCGTTCTCGTCAGTCTCTTCTAATTATCCCGAGACTGATTTTTTTCTCTCTCTCTCGTTAGCAGTAACGCGATTGACGATCGAGCACCGGGGCTCTCGATGACGAGCTGGCCTAGCCTCGAGTTTCGCCCGTGTGCCTACGTTCGATCCGTGACGACATCGAATCCTAGAAAATATGTCGTTAAGCATCGACGCGATAAAAAACAAAAAACAAAAAAAAATAAATACAAATTTCAACATCGAATGAAAAATAAAAAATATTTTTAATAAATTTTTAATAGAATAGATCTGTGAATTGAACGATCGATGCAAATAAATCAAATAAATTTCTCGCTATTTGAATTCTCGTTCTCGCTGAAAAGAATAAAAGATCGATCGTTGACGTTTCAAAGTCGATAAATAAAAAAAACAACAGACAACAAAGAAAAACGCGTCGTATACTAAAAACCTACATATATATTTCTTCACGATTCTACCTGTATCGATACTCGACGAATAATAGAAATAAAAACTTTCGAATTTCGTTCGAACAACCATAATCCATCAAACTGATAAGCCCGAGGCTTGACAGTGTCATCCGAGTTTCAATAATTAGAGCACACGTGACAAAATGAGAAAAAAAGAGAGAGAGAGAAAAAAAGAAATATATATATATATACACACACACGCCAAGTTATCACGAGAGCCCGTACCTTTTTACGAAAGTTTTTCGAACACCAGGTCGAACGAATACATCGCTTTACGGGCGTTCTTTCACACATGAATTATCGATCTTGACCCGCTTTAGATCTGACGAACGGTGTGTTACGTAATCAAGTTTTTTTTCTCCTTCTTTTTACCCGCTATATTACTGTATACGTGATTAACCACAAAAACACACACACATACATAGATATATACGCATTACGCGTGCTCCCATATATATCTATATACATCAAGCTTTGCTAAGTTATTGTATTGAGACAAACGAGACAGAGATGGCACACATAATTGACCGTTTGACGAGAGATGGTTGGAGAGAATGGACTAGGGAGATGGGTGTTGGAGGAGAGGGGTGGGGGGGGAGGGGAGGAAGGGGGTTAAGGTAGATAGAATTGATCCTCACCTCGTAACCTTTCGAAGTTTAATCACGTACCTAGCAGAGTCTACGTAAAGAGGGAGAGGGGGAGGGGGAGAGAACGAGATGAGAGACAAGAGACGAGTATATTACGATGGTCACGTACGTCTTTGCACAGGCGAGGAGGAATATAACGATCACGTTATACCAGAGAGATAGAGAGAGAGACGAATCGTTGCTTGGTGCCTATCCAACTGATATTATTGCCAGCACACATCCGAGAGGAGAATATATATGCATAAATACATATATGTATGTACGATAATATGCTAATAGTTTGAAACATTCCTGAGGCGTTACATCCTGTGATTGAGAACGAAAATGGAAAAATTTTTGTCGCGGTGTTCACCCTTTGAATTGCGAAATCTATGGTACAATGAGGAAATGGTATATGTCGAGAGCTTCTTTTTTATATACTAGTCGATGATTTTTTTGTTCTAGCGTAAGAAGGGAGGACGATTTTATTTATCATATTTTCTGGAAAAAAAGATATGAAATAGGTATTAATATATTTTCAAAAATAGGAATAATTGATGAAGTAATACCTCAAACTCAAACTACTATATTAGTAGTTTTGAGGTCGGGTACCAATTTCTATGTGAAAAAGTGAAAAAACGTGAAATTTCAGCGTTTTTCGGGGATTTTGGACATTAGATTCGAACTATCGAACGAATAACCATGATTTTCGTAATGCGCGGGAAATTTCCGATCGAATAACGTGGTGTTGAAATATTTTTAGTGAAAAAAATTTTTTCCCACCCACGGAGCTAGTTTTTTGGGGGGTAAACCCCTTTCGTCAAAAAATCGCGATTTTCAAAAATTCACCACGGCCACAAAAATCAAGATATCCGGATTTTTCTTACGCCATTCTTCTCGTCTCGGAGAGCTCTTCAAAAAGTTCGTGGTACTATTTTCCGTAGGACTAACGCGAACCGAGCTACAGAAGCGCGAAAAGTCGTTTTTTCGCGTTTTCGCGAACCCATCGAAATTCAAGATGTATCTAATTCCGGTCATTTTTAATCGTTTCCGAAGTTCTAAAAACCTATGTCGATCGTAAATTTCCCGTACAACAAGAAAATACCGGTTTCGCTTTTGATTTTTCAGATTTTATCGACCTTAAGCGGGAAAATCGTTATTTTCGGTTTTTTGCACTTTTCTCCCAGAGTTTTTGAGCTATCGGGAAAAAATGCCATATAATTTTCATCGGGGCGAAATTGCCTATCGAATGGCATTTGTGAAATTTTTCCGCGGTAAAATTTTTTATTTTCGAAACCCCCGAGTCACAAGGTTGAACATTAGGGTCGAAAAATCGACCTTTTTGAATTTCATCTTTTTTCCAAACTCTAAAAATCTATATCGATCGGAAATCGCGCGCTGATCACGAGTCCATTGGGTAGTTTTGAGGTCGGGTAATAATTTCTATGTGAAAAAGTGAAAAAACGTGAAATTTCAGCGTTTTTCGGGGATTTTGGACATTAGATTCGAACTATCGAACGAATAACCATGATTTTCGTAATGCGCGGGAAATTTCCGATCGAATAACGTGGTGTTGAAATATTTTTAGTGAACAAAATTTTTTCCCACCCACGGAGCTAGTTTTTTGGGGGGTAAACCCCTTTCGTCAAAAAATCGCGATTTTCAAAAATTCACCACGGCCACAAAAATCAAGATATCCGGATTTTTCTTACGCCATTCTTCTCGTCTCGGAGAGCTCTTCAAAAAGTTCGTGGTACTATTTTCCGTAGGACTAACGCGAACCGAGCTACAGAAGCGCGAAAAGTCGTTTTTTCGCGTTTTCGCGAACCCATCGAAATTCAAGATGTATCTAATTCCGGTCATTTTTAATCGTTTCCGAAGTTCTAAAAACCTATGTCGATCGTAAATTTCCCGTACAACAAGAAAATACCGGTTTCGCTTTTGATTTTTCAGATTTTATCGACCTTAAGCGGGAAAATCGTTATTTTCGGTTTTTTGCACTTTTCTCCCAGAGTTTTTGAGCTATCGGGAAAAAATGCCATATAATTTTCATCGGGGCGAAATTGCCTATCGAATGGCATTTGTGAAATTTTTCCGCGGTCAAATTTTTTATTTTCGAAACCCCCGAGTCACAAGGTTGAACATTAGGGTCGAAAAATCGACCTTTTTGAATTTCATCTTTTTTCCAAACTCTAAAAATCTATATCGATCGGAAATCGCGCGCTGATCACGAGTCCATTGGGTAGTTTTGAGGTCGGGTAATAATTTCTATGTGAAAAAGTGAAAAAACGTGAAATTTCAGCGTTTTTCGGGGATTTTGGACATTAGATTCGAACTATCGAACGAATAACCATGATTTTCGTAATGCGCGGGAAATTTCCGATCGAATAACGTGGTGTTGAAATATTTTTAGTGAAAAAAATTTTTTCCCACCCACGGAGCTAGTTTTTTGGGGGGTAAACCCCTTTCGTCAAAAAATCGCGATTTTCGAAAATTCACCACGGCCACAAAAATCAAGATATCCGGATTTTTCTTACGCCATTCTTCTCGTCTCGGAGAGCTCTTCAAAAAGTTCGTGGTACTATTTTCCGTAGGACTAACGCGAACCGAGCTACAGAAGCGCGAAAAGTCGTTTTTTCGCGTTTTCGCGAACCCATCGAAATTCAAGATGTATCTAATTCCGGTCATTTTTAATCGTTTCCGAAGTTCTAAAAACCTATGTCGATCGTAAATTTCCCGTACAACAAGAAAATACCGGTTTCGCTTTTGATTTTTCAGATTTTATCGACCTTAAGCGGGAAAATCGTTATTTTCGGTTTTTTGCACTTTTCTCCCAGAGTTTTTGAGCTATCGGGAAAAAATGCCATATAATTTTCATCGGGGCGAAATTGCCTATCGAATGGCATTTGTGAAATTTTTCCGCGGTAAAATTTTTTATTTTCGAAACCCCCGAGTCACAAGGTTGAACATTAGGGTCGAAAAATCGACCTTTTTGAATTTCATCTTTTTTCCAAACTCTAAAAATCTATATCGATCGGAAATCGCGCGCTGATCACGAGTCCATTGGGTAGTTTTGAGGTCGGGTAATAATTTCTATGTGAAAAAGTGAAAAAACGTGAAATTTCAGCGTTTTTCGGGGATTTTGGACATTAGATTCGAACTATCGAACGAATAACCATGATTTTCGTAATGCGCGGGAAATTTCCGATCGAATAACGTGGTGTTGAAATATTTTTAGTGAAAAAAAATTTTTCCCACCCACGGAGCTAGTTTTTTGGGGGGTAAACCCCTTTCGTCAAAAAATCGCGATTTTCGAAAATTCACCACGGCCACAAAAATCAAGATATCCGGATTTTTCTTACGCCATTCTTCTCGTCTCGGAGAGCTCTTCAAAAAGTTCGTGGTACTATTTTCCGTAGGACTAACGCGAACCGAGCTACAGAAGCGCGAAAAGTCGTTTTTTCGCGTTTTCGCGAACCCATCGAAATTCAAGATGTATCTAATTCCGGTCATTTTTAATCGTTTCCGAAGTTCTAAAAACCTATGTCGATCGTAAATTTCCCGTACAACAAGAAAATACCGGTTTCGCTTTTGATTTTTCAGATTTTATCGACCTTAAGCGGGAAAATCGTTATTTTCGGTTTTTTGCACTTTTCTCCCAGAGTTTTTGAGCTATCGGGAAAAAATGCCATATAATTTTCATCGGGGCGAAATTGCCTATCGAATGGCATTTGTGAAATTTTTCCGCGGTCAAATTTTTTATTTTCGAAACCCCCGAGTCACAAGGTTGAACATTAGGGTCGAAAAATCGACCTTTTTGAATTTCATCTTTTTTCCAAACTCTAAAAATCTATATCGATCGGAAATCGCGCGCTGATCACGAGTCCATTGGGTAGTTTTGAGGTCGGGTAATAATTTCTATGTGAAAAAGTGAAAAAACGTGAAATTTCAGCGTTTTTCGGGGATTTTGGACATTAGATTCGAACTATCGAACGAATAACCATGATTTTCGTAATGCGCGGGAAATTTCCGATCGAATAACGTGGTGTTGAAATATTTTTAGTGAAAAAAATTTTTTCCCACCCACGGAGCTAGTTTTTTGGGGGGTAAACCCCTTTCGTCAAAAAATCGCGATTTTCAAAAATTCACCACGGCCACAAAAATCAAGATATCCGGATTTTTCTTACGCCATTCTTCTCGTCTCGGAGAGCTCTTCAAAAAGTTCGTGGTACTATTTTCCGTAGGACTAACGCGAACCGAGCTACAGAAGCGCGAAAAGTCGTTTTTTCGCGTTTTCGCGAACCCATCGAAATTCAAGATGTATCTAATTCCGGTCATTTTTAATCGTTTCCGAAGTTCTAAAAACCTATGTCGATCGTAAATTTCCCGTACAACAAGAAAATACCGGTTTCGCTTTTGATTTTTCAGATTTTATCGACCTTAAGCGGGAAAATCGTTATTTTCGGTTTTTTGCACTTTTCTCCCAGAGTTTTTGAGCTATCGGGAAAAAATGCCATATAATTTTCATCGGGGCGAAATTGCCTATCGAATGGCATTTGTGAAATTTTTCCGCGGTAAAATTTTTTATTTTCGAAACCCCCGAGTCACAAGGTTGAACATTAGGGTCGAAAAATCGACCTTTTTGAATTTCATCTTTTTTCCAAACTCTAAAAATCTATATCGATCGGAAATCGCGCGCTGATCACGAGTCCATTGGGTAGTTTTGAGGTCGGGTAATAATTTCTATGTGAAAAAGTGAAAAAACGTGAAATTTCAGCGTTTTTCGGGGATTTTGGACATTAGATTCGAACTATCGAACGAATAACCATGATTTTCGTAATGCGCGGGAAATTTCCGATCGAATAACGTGGTGTTGAAATATTTTTAGTGAACAAAATTTTTTCCCACCCACGGAGCTAGTTTTTTGGGGGGTAAACCCCTTTCGTCAAAAAATCGCGATTTTCAAAAATTCACCACGGCCACAAAAATCAAGATATCCGGATTTTTCTTACGCCATTCTTCTCGTCTCGGAGAGCTCTTCAAAAAGTTCGTGGTACTATTTTCCGTAGGACTAACGCGAACCGAGCTACAGAAGCGCGAAAAGTCGTTTTTTCGCGTTTTCGCGAACCCATCGAAATTCAAGATGTATCTAATTCCGGTCATTTTTAATCGTTTCCGAAGTTCTAAAAACCTATGTCGATCGTAAATTTCCCGTACAACAAGAAAATACCGGTTTCGCTTTTGATTTTTCAGATTTTATCGACCTTAAGCGGGAAAATCGTTATTTTCGGTTTTTTGCACTTTTCTCCCAGAGTTTTTGAGCTATCGGGAAAAAATGCCATATAATTTTCATCGGGGCGAAATTGCCTATCGAATGGCATTTGTGAAATTTTTCCGCGGTCAAATTTTTTATTTTCGAAACCCCCGAGTCACAAGGTTGAACATTAGGGTCGAAAAATCGACCTTTTTGAATTTCATCTTTTTTCCAAACTCTAAAAATCTATATCGATCGGAAATCGCGCGCTGATCACGAGTCCATTGGGTAGTTTTGAGGTCGGGTAATAATTTCTATGTGAAAAAGTGAAAAAACGTGAAATTTCAGCGTTTTTCGGGGATTTTGGACATTAGATTCGAACTATCGAACGAATAACCATGATTTTCGTAATGCGCGGGAAATTTCCGATCGAATAACGTGGTGTTGAAATATTTTTAGTGAAAAAAATTTTTTCCCACCCACGGAGCTAGTTTTTTGGGGGGTAAACCCCTTTCGTCAAAAAATCGCGATTTTCAAAAATTCACCACGGCCACAAAAATCAAGATATCCGGATTTTTCTTACGCCATTCTTCTCGTCTCGGAGAGCTCTTCAAAAAGTTCGTGGTACTATTTTCCGTAGGACTAACGCGAACCGAGCTACAGAAGCGCGAAAAGTCGTTTTTTCGCGTTTTCGCGAACCCATCGAAATTCAAGATGTATCTAATTCCGGTCATTTTTAATCGTTTCCGAAGTTCTAAAAACCTATGTCGATCGTAAATTTCCCGTACAACAAGAAAATACCGGTTTCGCTTTTGATTTTTCAGATTTTATCGACCTTAAGCGGGAAAATCGTTATTTTCGGTTTTTTGCACTTTTCTCCCAGAGTTTTTGAGCTATCGGGAAAAAATGCCATATAATTTTCATCGGGGCGAAATTGCCTATCGAATGGCATTTGTGAAATTTTTCCGCGGTAAAATTTTTTATTTTCGAAACCCCCGAGTCACAAGGTTGAACATTAGGGTCGAAAAATCGACCTTTTTGAATTTCATCTTTTTTCCAAACTCTAAAAATCTATATCGATCGGAAATCGCGCGCTGATCACGAGTCCATTGGGTAGTTTTGAGGTCGGGTAATAATTTCTATGTGAAAAAGTGAAAAAACGTGAAATTTCAGCGTTTTTCGGGGATTTTGGACATTAGATTCGAACTATCGAACGAATAACCATGATTTTCGTAATGCGCGGGAAATTTCCGATCGAATAACGTGGTGTTGAAATATTTTTAGTGAACAAAATTTTTTCCCACCCACGGAGCTAGTTTTTTGGGGGGTAAACCCCTTTCGTCAAAAAATCGCGATTTTCAAAAATTCACCACGGCCACAAAAATCAAGATATCCGGATTTTTCTTACGCCATTCTTCTCGTCTCGGAGAGCTCTTCAAAAAGTTCGTGGTACTATTTTCCGTAGGACTAACGCGAACCGAGCTACAGAAGCGCGAAAAGTCGTTTTTTCGCGTTTTCGCGAACCCATCGAAATTCAAGATGTATCTAATTCCGGTCATTTTTAATCGTTTCCGAAGTTCTAAAAACCTATGTCGATCGTAAATTTCCCGTACAACAAGAAAATACCGGTTTCGCTTTTGATTTTTCAGATTTTATCGACCTTAAGCGGGAAAATCGTTATTTTCGGTTTTTTGCACTTTTCTCCCAGAGTTTTTGAGCTATCGGGAAAAAATGCCATATAATTTTCATCGGGGCGAAATTGCCTATCGAATGGCATTTGTGAAATTTTTCCGCGGTCAAATTTTTTATTTTCGAAACCCCCGAGTCACAAGGTTGAACATTAGGGTCGAAAAATCGACCTTTTTGAATTTCATCTTTTTTCCAAACTCTAAAAATCTATATCGATCGGAAATCGCGCGCTGATCACGAGTCCATTGGGTAGTTTTGAGGTCGGGTAATAATTTCTATGTGAAAAAGTGAAAAAACGTGAAATTTCAGCGTTTTTCGGGGATTTTGGACATTAGATTCGAACTATCGAACGAATAACCATGATTTTCGTAATGCGCGGGAAATTTCCGATCGAATAACGTGGTGTTGAAATATTTTTAGTGAAAAAAATTTTTTCCCACCCACGGAGCTAGTTTTTTGGGGGGTAAACCCCTTTCGTCAAAAAATCGCGATTTTCGAAAATTCACCACGGCCACAAAAATCAAGATATCCGGATTTTTCTTACGCCATTCTTCTCGTCTCGGAGAGCTCTTCAAAAAGTTCGTGGTACTATTTTCCGTAGGACTAACGCGAACCGAGCTACAGAAGCGCGAAAAGTCGTTTTTTCGCGTTTTCGCGAACCCATCGAAATTCAAGATGTATCTAATTCCGGTCATTTTTAATCGTTTCCGAAGTTCTAAAAACCTATGTCGATCGTAAATTTCCCGTACAACAAGAAAATACCGGTTTCGCTTTTGATTTTTCAGATTTTATCGACCTTAAGCGGGAAAATCGTTATTTTCGGTTTTTTGCACTTTTCTCCCAGAGTTTTTGAGCTATCGGGAAAAAATGCCATATAATTTTCATCGGGGCGAAATTGCCTATCGAATGGCATTTGTGAAATTTTTCCGCGGTAAAATTTTTTATTTTCGAAACCCCCGAGTCACAAGGTTGAACATTAGGGTCGAAAAATCGACCTTTTTGAATTTCATCTTTTTTCCAAACTCTAAAAATCTATATCGATCGGAAATCGCGCGCTGATCACGAGTCCATTGGGTAGTTTTGAGGTCGGGTAATAATTTCTATGTGAAAAAGTGAAAAAACGTGAAATTTCAGCGTTTTTCGGGGATTTTGGACATTAGATTCGAACTATCGAACGAATAACCATGATTTTCGTAATGCGCGGGAAATTTCCGATCGAATAACGTGGTGTTGAAATATTTTTAGTGAAAAAAATTTTTTCCCACCCACGGAGCTAGTTTTTTGGGGGGTAAACCCCTTTCGTCAAAAAATCGCGATTTTCAAAAATTCACCACGGCCACAAAAATCAAGATATCCGGATTTTTCTTACGCCATTCTTCTCGTCTCGGAGAGCTCTTCAAAAAGTTCGTGGTACTATTTTCCGTAGGACTAACGCGAACCGAGCTACAGAAGCGCGAAAAGTCGTTTTTTCGCGTTTTCGCGAACCCATCGAAATTCAAGATGTATCTAATTCCGGTCATTTTTAATCGTTTCCGAAGTTCTAAAAACCTATGTCGATCGTAAATTTCCCGTACAACAAGAAAATACCGGTTTCGCTTTTGATTTTTCAGATTTTATCGACCTTAAGCGGGAAAATCGTTATTTTCGGTTTTTTGCACTTTTCTCCCAGAGTTTTTGAGCTATCGGGAAAAAATGCCATATAATTTTCATCGGGGCGAAATTGCCTATCGAATGGCATTTGTGAAATTTTTCCGCGGTAAAATTTTTTATTTTCGAAACCCCCGAGTCACAAGGTTGAACATTAGGGTCGAAAAATCGACCTTTTTGAATTTCATCTTTTTTCCAAACTCTAAAAATCTATATCGATCGGAAATCGCGCGCTGATCACGAGTCCATTGGGTAGTTTTGAGGTCGGGTAATAATTTCTATGTGAAAAAGTGAAAAAACGTGAAATTTCAGCGTTTTTCGGGGATTTTGGACATTAGATTCGAACTATCGAACGAATAACCATGATTTTCGTAATGCGCGGGAAATTTCCGATCGAATAACGTGGTGTTGAAATATTTTTAGTGAAAAAAATTTTTTCCCACCCACGGAGCTAGTTTTTTGGGGGGTAAACCCCTTTCGTCAAAAAATCGCGATTTTCAAAAATTCACCACGGCCACAAAAATCAAGATATCCGGATTTTTCTTACGCCATTCTTCTCGTCTCGGAGAGCTCTTCAAAAAGTTCGTGGTACTATTTTCCGTAGGACTAACGCGAACCGAGCTACAGAAGCGCGAAAAGTCGTTTTTTCGCGTTTTCGCGAACCCATCGAAATTCAAGATGTATCTAATTCCGGTCATTTTTAATCGTTTCCGAAGTTCTAAAAACCTATGTCGATCGTAAATTTCCCGTACAACAAGAAAATACCGGTTTCGCTTTTGATTTTTCAGATTTTATCGACCTTAAGCGGGAAAATCGTTATTTTCGGTTTTTTGCACTTTTCTCCCAGAGTTTTTGAGCTATCGGGAAAAAATGCCATATAATTTTCATCGGGGCGAAATTGCCTATCGAATGGCATTTGTGAAATTTTTCCGCGGTAAAATTTTTTATTTTCGAAACCCCCGAGTCACAAGGTTGAACATTAGGGTCGAAAAATCGACCTTTTTGAATTTCATCTTTTTTCCAAACTCTAAAAATCTATATCGATCGGAAATCGCGCGCTGATCACGAGTCCATTGGGTAGTTTTGAGGTCGGGTAATAATTTCTATGTGAAAAAGTGAAAAAACGTGAAATTTCAGCGTTTTTCGGGGATTTTGGACATTAGATTCGAACTATCGAACGAATAACCATGATTTTCGTAATGCGCGGGAAATTTCCGATCGAATAACGTGGTGTTGAAATATTTTTAGTGAAAAAAATTTTTTCCCACCCACGGAGCTAGTTTTTTGGGGGGTAAACCCCTTTCGTCAAAAAATCGCGATTTTCGAAAATTCACCACGGCCACAAAAATCAAGATATCCGGATTTTTCTTACGCCATTCTTCTCGTCTCGGAGAGCTCTTCAAAAAGTTCGTAGTACTATTTTCCGTAGGACTAACGCGAACCGAGCTACAGAAGCGCGAAAAGTCGTTTTTTCGCGTTTTCGCGAACCCATCGAAATTCAAGATGTATCTAATTCCGGTCATTTTTAATCGTTTCCGAAGTTCTAAAAACCTATGTCGATCGTAAATTTCCCGTACAACAAGAAAATACCGGTTTCGCTTTTGATTTTTCAGATTTTATCGACCTTAAGCGGGAAAATCGTTATTTTCGGTTTTTTGCACTTTTCTCCCAGAGTTTTTGAGCTATCGGGAAAAAATGCCATATAATTTTCATCGGGGCGAAATTGCCTATCGAATGGCATTTGTGAAATTTTTCCGCGGTAAAATTTTTTATTTTCGAAACCCCCGAGTCACAAGGTTGAACATTAGGGTCGAAAAATCGACCTTTTTGAATTTCATCTTTTTTCCAAACTCTAAAAATCTATATCGATCGGAAATCGCGCGCTGATCACGAGTCCATTGGGTAGTTTTGAGGTCGGGTAATAATTTCTATGTGAAAAAGTGAAAAAACGTGAAATTTCAGCGTTTTTCGGGGATTTTGGACATTAGATTCGAACTATCGAACGAATAACCATGATTTTCGTAATGCGCGGGAAATTTCCGATCGAATAACGTGGTGTTGAAATATTTTTAGTGAAAAAAATTTTTTCCCACCCACGGAGCTAGTTTTTTGGGGGGTAAACCCCTTTCGTCAAAAAATCGCGATTTTCGAAAATTCACCACGGCCACAAAAATCAAGATATCCGGATTTTTCTTACGCCATTCTTCTCGTCTCGGAGAGCTCTTCAAAAAGTTCGTGGTACTATTTTCCGTAGGACTAACGCGAACCGAGCTACAGAAGCGCGAAAAGTCGTTTTTTCGCGTTTTCGCGAACCCATCGAAATTCAAGATGTATCTAATTCCGGTCATTTTTAATCGTTTCCGAAGTTCTAAAAACCTATGTCGATCGTAAATTTCCCGTACAACAAGAAAATACCGGTTTCGCTTTTGATTTTTCAGATTTTATCGACCTTAAGCGGGAAAATCGTTATTTTCGGTTTTTTGCACTTTTCTCCCAGAGTTTTTGAGCTATCGGGAAAAAATGCCATATAATTTTCATCGGGGCGAAATTGCCTATCGAATGGCATTTGTGAAATTTTTCCGCGGTCAAATTTTTTATTTTCGAAACCCCCGAGTCACAAGGTTGAACATTAGGGTCGAAAAATCGACCTTTTTGAATTTCATCTTTTTTCCAAACTCTAAAAATCTATATCGATCGGAAATCGCGCGCTGATCACGAGTCCATTGGGTAGTTTTGAGGTCGGGTAATAATTTCTATGTGAAAAAGTGAAAAAACGTGAAATTTCAGCGTTTTTCGGGGATTTTGGACATTAGATTCGAACTATCGAACGAATAACCATGATTTTCGTAATGCGCGGGAAATTTCCGATCGAATAACGTGGTGTTGAAATATTTTTAGTGAAAAAAATTTTTTCCCACCCACGGAGCTAGTTTTTTGGGGGGTAAACCCCTTTCGTCAAAAAATCGCGATTTTCAAAAATTCACCACGGCCACAAAAATCAAGATATCCGGATTTTTCTTACGCCATTCTTCTCGTCTCGGAGAGCTCTTCAAAAAGTTCGTGGTACTATTTTCCGTAGGACTAACGCGAACCGAGCTACAGAAGCGCGAAAAGTCGTTTTTTCGCGTTTTCGCGAACCCATCGAAATTCAAGATGTATCTAATTCCGGTCATTTTTAATCGTTTCCGAAGTTCTAAAAACCTATGTCGATCGTAAATTTCCCGTACAACAAGAAAATACCGGTTTCGCTTTTGATTTTTCAGATTTTATCGACCTTAAGCGGGAAAATCGTTATTTTCGGTTTTTTGCACTTTTCTCCCAGAGTTTTTGAGCTATCGGGAAAAAATGCCATATAATTTTCATCGGGGCGAAATTGCCTATCGAATGGCATTTGTGAAATTTTTCCGCGGTAAAATTTTTTATTTTCGAAACCCCCGAGTCACAAGGTTGAACATTAGGGTCGAAAAATCGACCTTTTTGAATTTCATCTTTTTTCCAAACTCTAAAAATCTATATCGATCGGAAATCGCGCGCTGATCACGAGTCCATTGGGTAGTTTTGAGGTCGGGTAATAATTTCTATGTGAAAAAGTGAAAAAACGTGAAATTTCAGCGTTTTTCGGGGATTTTGGACATTAGATTCGAACTATCGAACGAATAACCATGATTTTCGTAATGCGCGGGAAATTTCCGATCGAATAACGTGGTGTTGAAATATTTTTAGTGAAAAAAATTTTTTCCCACCCACGGAGCTAGTTTTTTGGGGGGTAAACCCCTTTCGTCAAAAAATCGCGATTTTCGAAAATTCACCACGGCCACAAAAATCAAGATATCCGGATTTTTCTTACGCCATTCTTCTCGTCTCGGAGAGCTCTTCAAAAAGTTCGTGGTACTATTTTCCGTAGGACTAACGCGAACCGAGCTACAGAAGCGCGAAAAGTCGTTTTTTCGCGTTTTCGCGAACCCATCGAAATTCAAGATGTATCTAATTCCGGTCATTTTTAATCGTTTCCGAAGTTCTAAAAACCTATGTCGATCGTAAATTTCCCGTACAACAAGAAAATACCGGTTTCGCTTTTGATTTTTCAGATTTTATCGACCTTAAGCGGGAAAATCGTTATTTTCGGTTTTTTGCACTTTTCTCCCAGAGTTTTTGAGCTATCGGGAAAAAATGCCATATAATTTTCATCGGGGCGAAATTGCCTATCGAATGGCATTTGTGAAATTTTTCCGCGGTAAAATTTTTTATTTTCGAAACCCCCGAGTCACAAGGTTGAACATTAGGGTCGAAAAATCGACCTTTTTGAATTTCATCTTTTTTCCAAACTCTAAAAATCTATATCGATCGGAAATCGCGCGCTGATCACGAGTCCATTGGGTAGTTTTGAGGTCGGGTAATAATTTCTATGTGAAAAAGTGAAAAAACGTGAAATTTCAGCGTTTTTCGGGGATTTTGGACATTAGATTCGAACTATCGAACGAATAACCATGATTTTCGTAATGCGCGGGAAATTTCCGATCGAATAACGTGGTGTTGAAATATTTTTAGTGAACAAAATTTTTTCCCACCCACGGAGCTAGTTTTTTGGGGGGTAAACCCCTTTCGTCAAAAAATCGCGATTTTCAAAAATTCACCACGGCCACAAAAATCAAGATATCCGGATTTTTCTTACGCCATTCTTCTCGTCTCGGAGAGCTCTTCAAAAAGTTCGTGGTACTATTTTCCGTAGGACTAACGCGAACCGAGCTACAGAAGCGCGAAAAGTCGTTTTTTCGCGTTTTCGCGAACCCATCGAAATTCAAGATGTATCTAATTCCGGTCATTTTTAATCGTTTCCGAAGTTCTAAAAACCTATGTCGATCGTAAATTTCCCGTACAACAAGAAAATACCGGTTTCGCTTTTGATTTTTCAGATTTTATCGACCTTAAGCGGGAAAATCGTTATTTTCGGTTTTTTGCACTTTTCTCCCAGAGTTTTTGAGCTATCGGGAAAAAATGCCATATAATTTTCATCGGGGCGAAATTGCCTATCGAATGGCATTTGTGAAATTTTTCCGCGGTAAAATTTTTTATTTTCGAAACCCCCGAGTCACAAGGTTGAACATTAGGGTCGAAAAATCGACCTTTTTGAATTTCATCTTTTTTCCAAACTCTAAAAATCTATATCGATCGGAAATCGCGCGCTGATCACGAGTCCATTGGGTAGTTTTGAGGTCGGGTAATAATTTCTATGTGAAAAAGTGAAAAAACGTGAAATTTCAGCGTTTTTCGGGGATTTTGGACATTAGATTCGAACTATCGAACGAATAACCATGATTTTCGTAATGCGCGGGAAATTTCCGATCGAATAACGTGGTGTTGAAATATTTTTAGTGAAAAAAATTTTTTCCCACCCACGGAGCTAGTTTTTTGGGGGGTAAACCCCTTTCGTCAAAAAATCGCGATTTTCGAAAATTCACCACGGCCACAAAAATCAAGATATCCGGATTTTTCTTACGCCATTCTTCTCGTCTCGGAGAGCTCTTCAAAAAGTTCGTGGTACTATTTTCCGTAGGACTAACGCGAACCGAGCTACAGAAGCGCGAAAAGTCGTTTTTTCGCGTTTTCGCGAACCCATCGAAATTCAAGATGTATCTAATTCCGGTCATTTTTAATCGTTTCCGAAGTTCTAAAAACCTATGTCGATCGTAAATTTCCCGTACAACAAGAAAATACCGGTTTCGCTTTTGATTTTTCAGATTTTATCGACCTTAAGCGGGAAAATCGTTATTTTCGGTTTTTTGCACTTTTCTCCCAGAGTTTTTGAGCTATCGGGAAAAAATGCCATATAATTTTCATCGGGGCGAAATTGCCTATCGAATGGCATTTGTGAAATTTTTCCGCGGTAAAATTTTTTATTTTCGAAACCCCCGAGTCACAAGGTTGAACATTAGGGTCGAAAAATCGACCTTTTTGAATTTCATCTTTTTTCCAAACTCTAAAAATCTATATCGATCGGAAATCGCGCGCTGATCACGAGTCCATTGGGTAGTTTTGAGGTCGGGTAATAATTTCTATGTGAAAAAGTGAAAAAACGTGAAATTTCAGCGTTTTTCGGGGATTTTGGACATTAGATTCGAACTATCGAACGAATAACCATGATTTTCGTAATGCGCGGGAAATTTCCGATCGAATAACGTGGTGTTGAAATATTTTTAGTGAAAAAAAATTTTTCCCACCCACGGAGCTAGTTTTTTGGGGGGTAAACCCCTTTCGTCAAAAAATCGCGATTTTCAAAAATTCACCACGGCCACAAAAATCAAGATATCCGGATTTTTCTTACGCCATTCTTCTCGTCTCGGAGAGCTCTTCAAAAAGTTCGTGGTACTATTTTCCGTAGGACTAACGCGAACCGAGCTACAGAAGCGCGAAAAGTCGTTTTTTCGCGTTTTCGCGAACCCATCGAAATTCAAGATGTATCTAATTCCGGTCATTTTTAATCGTTTCCGAAGTTCTAAAAACCTATGTCGATCGTAAATTTCCCGTACAACAAGAAAATACCGGTTTCGCTTTTGATTTTTCAGATTTTATCGACCTTAAGCGGGAAAATCGTTATTTTCGGTTTTTTGCACTTTTCTCCCAGAGTTTTTGAGCTATCGGGAAAAAATGCCATATAATTTTCATCGGGGCGAAATTG
This sequence comes from Netelia virgata, assembly GCA_951802705.1. Taxonomy (NCBI): domain Eukaryota; kingdom Metazoa; phylum Arthropoda; class Insecta; order Hymenoptera; family Ichneumonidae; genus Netelia; species Netelia virgata. Next base: position 47,709,162 of record OX637863.1, read on the forward strand.
CCTATCGAATGGCATTTGTGAAATTTTTCCGCGGTCAAATTTTTTATTTTCGAAACCCCCGAGTCACAAGGTTGAACATTAGGGTCGAAAAATCGACCTTTTTGAATTTCATCTTTTTTCCAAACTCTAAAAATCTATATCGATCGGAAATCGCGCGCTGATCACGAGTCCATTGGGTAGTTTTGAGGTCGGGTAATAATTTCTATGTGAAAAAGTGAAAAAACGTGAAATTTCAGCGTTTTTCGGGGATTTTGGACATTAGATTCGAACTATCGAACGAATAACCATGATTTTCGTAATGCGCGGGAAATTTCCGATCGAATAACGTGGTGTTGAAATATTTTTAGTGAAAAAAATTTTTTCCCACCCACGGAGCTAGTTTTTTGGGGGGTAAACCCCTTTCGTCAAAAAATCGCGATTTTCAAAAATTCACCACGGCCACAAAAATCAAGATATCCGGATTTTTCTTACGCCATTCTTCTCGTCTCGGAGAGCTCTTCAAAAAGTTCGTGGTACTATTTTCCGTAGGACTAACGCGAACCGAGCTACAGAAGCGCGAAAAGTCGTTTTTTCGCGTTTTCGCGAACCCATCGAAATTCAAGATGTATCTAATTCCGGTCATTTTTAATCGTTTCCGAAGTTCTAAAAACCTATGTCGATCGTAAATTTCCCGTACAACAAGAAAATACCGGTTTCGCTTTTGATTTTTCAGATTTTATCGACCTTAAGCGGGAAAATCGTTATTTTCGGTTTTTTGCACTTTTCTCCCAGAGTTTTTGAGCTATCGGGAAAAAATGCCATATAATTTTCATCGGGGCGAAATTGCCTATCGAATGGCATTTGTGAAATTTTTCCGCGGTAAAATTTTTTATTTTCGAAACCCCCGAGTCACAAGGTTGAACATTAGGGTCGAAAAATCGACCTTTTTGAATTTCATCTTTTTTCCAAACTCTAAAAATCTATATCGATCGGAAATCGCGCGCTGATCACGAGTCCATTGGGTAGTTTTGAGGTCGGGTAATAATTTCTATGTGAAAAAGTGAAAAAACGTGAAATTTCAGCGTTTTTCGGGGATTTTGGACATTAGATTCGAACTATCGAACGAATAACCATGATTTTCGTAATGCGCGGGAAATTTCCGATCGAATAACGTGGTGTTGAAATATTTTTAGTGAAAAAAATTTTTTCCCACCCACGGAGCTAGTTTTTTGGGGGGTAAACCCCTTTCGTCAAAAAATCGCGATTTTCGAAAATTCACCACGGCCACAAAAATCAAGATATCCGGATTTTTCTTACGCCATTCTTCTCGTCTCGGAGAGCTCTTCAAAAAGTTCGTAGTACTATTTTCCGTAGGACTAACGCGAACCGAGCTACAGAAGCGCGAAAAGTCGTTTTTTCGCGTTTTCGCGAACCCATCGAAATTCAAGATGTATCTAATTCCGGTCATTTTTAATCGTTTCCGAAGTTCTAAAAACCTATGTCGATCGTAAATTTCCCGTACAACAAGAAAATACCGGTTTCGCTTTTGATTTTTCAGATTTTATCGACCTTAAGCGGGAAAATCGTTATTTTCGGTTTTTTGCACTTTTCTCCCAGAGTTTTTGAGCTATCGGGAAAAAATGCCATATAATTTTCATCGGGGCGAAATTGCCTATCGAATGGCATTTGTGAAATTTTTCCGCGGTAAAATTTTTTATTTTCGAAACCCCCGAGTCACAAGGTTGAACATTAGGGTCGAAAAATCGACCTTTTTGAATTTCATCTTTTTTCCAAACTCTAAAAATCTATATCGATCGGAAATCGCGCGCTGATCACGAGTCCATTGGGTAGTTTTGAGGTCGGGTAATAATTTCTATGTGAAAAAGTGAAAAAACGTGAAATTTCAGCGTTTTTCGGGGATTTTGGACATTAGATTCGAACTATCGAACGAATAACCATGATTTTCGTAATGCGCGGGAAATTTCCGATCGAATAACGTGGTGTTGAAATATTTTTAGTGAAAAAAATTTTTTCCCACCCACGGAGCTAGTTTTTTGGGGGGTAAACCCCTTTCGTCAAAAAATCGCGATTTTCGAAAATTCACCACGGCCACAAAAATCAAGATATCCGGATTTTTCTTACGCCATTCTTCTCGTCTCGGAGAGCTCTTCAAAAAGTTCGTGGTACTATTTTCCGTAGGACTAACGCGAACCGAGCTACAGAAGCGCGAAAAGTCGTTTTTTCGCGTTTTCGCGAACCCATCGAAATTCAAGATGTATCTAATTCCGGTCATTTTTAATCGTTTCCGAAGTTCTAAAAACCTATGTCGATCGTAAATTTCCCGTACAACAAGAAAATACCGGTTTCGCTTTTGATTTTTCAGATTTTATCGACCTTAAGCGGGAAAATCGTTATTTTCGGTTTTTTGCACTTTTCTCCCAGAGTTTTTGAGCTATCGGGAAAAAATGCCATATAATTTTCATCGGGGCGAAATTGCCTATCGAATGGCATTTGTGAAATTTTTCCGCGGTCAAATTTTTTATTTTCGAAACCCCCGAGTCACAAGGTTGAACATTAGGGTCGAAAAATCGACCTTTTTGAATTTCATCTTTTTTCCAAACTCTAAAAATCTATATCGATCGGAAATCGCGCGCTGATCACGAGTCCATTGGGTAGTTTTGAGGTCGGGTAATAATTTCTATGTGAAAAAGTGAAAAAACGTGAAATTTCAGCGTTTTTCGGGGATTTTGGACATTAGATTCGAACTATCGAACGAATAACCATGATTTTCGTAATGCGCGGGAAATTTCCGATCGAATAACGTGGTGTTGAAATATTTTTAGTGAAAAAAATTTTTTCCCACCCACGGAGCTAGTTTTTTGGGGGGTAAACCCCTTTCGTCAAAAAATCGCGATTTTCAAAAATTCACCACGGCCACAAAAATCAAGATATCCGGATTTTTCTTACGCCATTCTTCTCGTCTCGGAGAGCTCTTCAAAAAGTTCGTAGTACTATTTTCCGTAGGACTAACGCGAACCGAGCTACAGAAGCGCGAAAAGTCGTTTTTTCGCGTTTTCGCGAACCCATCGAAATTCAAGATGTATCTAATTCCGGTCATTTTTAATCGTTTCCGAAGTTCTAAAAACCTATGTCGATCGTAAATTTCCCGTACAACAAGAAAATACCGGTTTCGCTTTTGATTTTTCAGATTTTATCGACCTTAAGCGGGAAAATCGTTATTTTCGGTTTTTTGCACTTTTCTCCCAGAGTTTTTGAGCTATCGGGAAAAAATGCCATATAATTTTCATCGGGGCGAAATTGCCTATCGAATGGCATTTGTGAAATTTTTCCGCGGTAAAATTTTTTATTTTCGAAACCCCCGAGTCACAAGGTTGAACATTAGGGTCGAAAAATCGACCTTTTTGAATTTCATCTTTTTTCCAAACTCTAAAAATCTATATCGATCGGAAATCGCGCGCTGATCACGAGTCCATTGGGTAGTTTTGAGGTCGGGTAATAATTTCTATGTGAAAAAGTGAAAAAACGTGAAATTTCAGCGTTTTTCGGGGATTTTGGACATTAGATTCGAACTATCGAACGAATAACCATGATTTTCGTAATGCGCGGGAAATTTCCGATCGAATAACGTGGTGTTGAAATATTTTTAGTGAAAAAAATTTTTTCCCACCCACGGAGCTAGTTTTTTGGGGGGTAAACCCCTTTCGTCAAAAAATCGCGATTTTCGAAAATTCACCACGGCCACAAAAATCAAGATATCCGGATTTTTCTTACGCCATTCTTCTCGTCTCGGAGAGCTCTTCAAAAAGTTCGTGGTACTATTTTCCGTAGGACTAACGCGAACCGAGCTACAGAAGCGCGAAAAGTCGTTTTTTCGCGTTTTCGCGAACCCATCGAAATTCAAGATGTATCTAATTCCGGTCATTTTTAATCGTTTCCGAAGTTCTAAAAACCTATGTCGATCGTAAATTTCCCGTACAACAAGAAAATACCGGTTTCGCTTTTGATTTTTCAGATTTTATCGACCTTAAGCGGGAAAATCGTTATTTTCGGTTTTTTGCACTTTTCTCCCAGAGTTTTTGAGCTATCGGGAAAAAATGCCATATAATTTTCATCGGGGCGAAATTGCCTATCGAATGGCATTTGTGAAATTTTTCCGCGGTAAAATTTTTTATTTTCGAAACCCCCGAGTCACAAGGTTGAACATTAGGGTCGAAAAATCGACCTTTTTGAATTTCATCTTTTTTCCAAACTCTAAAAATCTATATCGATCGGAAATCGCGCGCTGATCACGAGTCCATTGGGTAGTTTTGAGGTCGGGTAATAATTTCTATGTGAAAAAGTGAAAAAACGTGAAATTTCAGCGTTTTTCGGGGATTTTGGACATTAGATTCGAACTATCGAACGAATAACCATGATTTTCGTAATGCGCGGGAAATTTCCGATCGAATAACGTGGTGTTGAAATATTTTTAGTGAAAAAAAATTTTTCCCACCCACGGAGCTAGTTTTTTGGGGGGTAAACCCCTTTCGTCAAAAAATCGCGATTTTCGAAAATTCACCACGGCCACAAAAATCAAGATATCCGGATTTTTCTTACGCCATTCTTCTCGTCTCGGAGAGCTCTTCAAAAAGTTCGTGGTACTATTTTCCGTAGGACTAACGCGAACCGAGCTACAGAAGCGCGAAAAGTCGTTTTTTCGCGTTTTCGCGAACCCATCGAAATTCAAGATGTATCTAATTCCGGTCATTTTTAATCGTTTCCGAAGTTCTAAAAACCTATGTCGATCGTAAATTTCCCGTACAACAAGAAAATACCGGTTTCGCTTTTGATTTTTCAGATTTTATCGACCTTAAGCGGGAAAATCGTTATTTTCGGTTTTTTGCACTTTTCTCCCAGAGTTTTTGAGCTATCGGGAAAAAATGCCATATAATTTTCATCGGGGCGAAATTGCCTATCGAATGGCATTTGTGAAATTTTTCCGCGGTAAAATTTTTTATTTTCGAAACCCCCGAGTCACAAGGTTGAACATTAGGGTCGAAAAATCGACCTTTTTGAATTTCATCTTTTTTCCAAACTCTAAAAATCTATATCGATCGGAAATCGCGCGCTGATCACGAGTCCATTGGGTAGTTTTGAGGTCGGGTAATAATTTCTATGTGAAAAAGTGAAAAAACGTGAAATTTCAGCGTTTTTCGGGGATTTTGGACATTAGATTCGAACTATCGAACGAATAACCATGATTTTCGTAATGCGCGGGAAATTTCCGATCGAATAACGTGGTGTTGAAATATTTTTAGTGAAAAAAATTTTTTCCCACCCACGGAGCTAGTTTTTTGGGGGGTAAACCCCTTTCGTCAAAAAATCGCGATTTTCAAAAATTCACCACGGCCACAAAAATCAAGATATCCGGATTTTTCTTACGCCATTCTTCTCGTCTCGGAGAGCTCTTCAAAAAGTTCGTGGTACTATTTTCCGTAGGACTAACGCGAACCGAGCTACAGAAGCGCGAAAAGTCGTTTTTTCGCGTTTTCGCGAACCCATCGAAATTCAAGATGTATCTAATTCCGGTCATTTTTAATCGTTTCCGAAGTTCTAAAAACCTATGTCGATCGTAAATTTCCCGTACAACAAGAAAATACCGGTTTCGCTTTTGATTTTTCAGATTTTATCGACCTTAAGCGGGAAAATCGTTATTTTCGGTTTTTTGCACTTTTCTCCCAGAGTTTTTGAGCTATCGGGAAAAAATGCCATATAATTTTCATCGGGGCGAAATTGCCTATCGAATGGCATTTGTGAAATTTTTCCGCGGTAAAATTTTTTATTTTCGAAACCCCCGAGTCACAAGGTTGAACATTAGGGTCGAAAAATCGACCTTTTTGAATTTCATCTTTTTTCCAAACTCTAAAAATCTATATCGATCGGAAATCGCGCGCTGATCACGAGTCCATTGGGTAGTTTTGAGGTCGGGTAATAATTTCTATGTGAAAAAGTGAAAAAACGTGAAATTTCAGCGTTTTTCGGGGATTTTGGACATTAGATTCGAACTATCGAACGAATAACCATGATTTTCGTAATGCGCGGGAAATTTCCGATCGAATAACGTGGTGTTGAAATATTTTTAGTGAAAAAAATTTTTTCCCACCCACGGAGCTAGTTTTTTGGGGGGTAAACCCCTTTCGTCAAAAAATCGCGATTTTCGAAAATTCACCACGGCCACAAAAATCAAGATATCCGGATTTTTCTTACGCCATTCTTCTCGTCTCGGAGAGCTCTTCAAAAAGTTCGTGGTACTATTTTCCGTAGGACTAACGCGAACCGAGCTACAGAAGCGCGAAAAGTCGTTTTTTCGCGTTTTCGCGAACCCATCGAAATTCAAGATGTATCTAATTCCGGTCATTTTTAATCGTTTCCGAAGTTCTAAAAACCTATGTCGATCGTAAATTTCCCGTACAACAAGAAAATACCGGTTTCGCTTTTGATTTTTCAGATTTTATCGACCTTAAGCGGGAAAATCGTTATTTTCGGTTTTTTGCACTTTTCTCCCAGAGTTTTTGAGCTATCGGGAAAAAATGCCATATAATTTTCATCGGGGCGAAATTGCCTATCGAATGGCATTTGTGAAATTTTTCCGCGGTAAAATTTTTTATTTTCGAAACCCCCGAGTCACAAGGTTGAACATTAGGGTCGAAAAATCGACCTTTTTGAATTTCATCTTTTTTCCAAACTCTAAAAATCTATATCGATCGGAAATCGCGCGCTGATCACGAGTCCATTGGGTAGTTTTGAGGTCGGGTAATAATTTCTATGTGAAAAAGTGAAAAAACGTGAAATTTCAGCGTTTTTCGGGGATTTTGGACATTAGATTCGAACTATCGAACGAATAACCATGATTTTCGTAATGCGCGGGAAATTTCCGATCGAATAACGTGGTGTTGAAATATTTTTAGTGAAAAAAAATTTTTCCCACCCACGGAGCTAGTTTTTTGGGGGGTAAACCCCTTTCGTCAAAAAATCGCGATTTTCGAAAATTCACCACGGCCACAAAAATCAAGATATCCGGATTTTTCTTACGCCATTCTTCTCGTCTCGGAGAGCTCTTCAAAAAGTTCGTGGTACTATTTTCCGTAGGACTAACGCGAACCGAGCTACAGAAGCGCGAAAAGTCGTTTTTTCGCGTTTTCGCGAACCCATCGAAATTCAAGATGTATCTAATTCCGGTCATTTTTAATCGTTTCCGAAGTTCTAAAAACCTATGTCGATCGTAAATTTCCCGTACAACAAGAAAATACCGGTTTCGCTTTTGATTTTTCAGATTTTATCGACCTTAAGCGGGAAAATCGTTATTTTCGGTTTTTTGCACTTTTCTCCCAGAGTTTTTGAGCTATCGGGAAAAAATGCCATATAATTTTCATCGGGGCGAAATTGCCTATCGAATGGCATTTGTGAAATTTTTCCGCGGTAAAATTTTTTATTTTCGAAACCCCCGAGTCACAAGGTTGAACATTAGGGTCGAAAAATCGACCTTTTTGAATTTCATCTTTTTTCCAAACTCTAAAAATCTATATCGATCGGAAATCGCGCGCTGATCACGAGTCCATTGGGTAGTTTTGAGGTCGGGTAATAATTTCTATGTGAAAAAGTGAAAAAACGTGAAATTTCAGCGTTTTTCGGGGATTTTGGACATTAGATTCGAACTATCGAACGAATAACCATGATTTTCGTAATGCGCGGGAAATTTCCGATCGAATAACGTGGTGTTGAAATATTTTTAGTGAACAAAATTTTTTCCCACCCACGGAGCTAGTTTTTTGGGGGGTAAACCCCTTTCGTCAAAAAATCGCGATTTTCAAAAATTCACCACGGCCACAAAAATCAAGATATCCGGATTTTTCTTACGCCATTCTTCTCGTCTCGGAGAGCTCTTCAAAAAGTTCGTGGTACTATTTTCCGTAGGACTAACGCGAACCGAGCTACAGAAGCGCGAAAAGTCGTTTTTTCGCGTTTTCGCGAACCCATCGAAATTCAAGATGTATCTAATTCCGGTCATTTTTAATCGTTTCCGAAGTTCTAAAAACCTATGTCGATCGTAAATTTCCCGTACAACAAGAAAATACCGGTTTCGCTTTTGATTTTTCAGATTTTATCGACCTTAAGCGGGAAAATCGTTATTTTCGGTTTTTTGCACTTTTCTCCCAGAGTTTTTGAGCTATCGGGAAAAAATGCCATATAATTTTCATCGGGGCGAAATTGCCTATCGAATGGCATTTGTGAAATTTTTCCGCGGTCAAATTTTTTATTTTCGAAACCCCCGAGTCACAAGGTTGAACATTAGGGTCGAAAAATCGACCTTTTTGAATTTCATCTTTTTTCCAAACTCTAAAAATCTATATCGATCGGAAATCGCGCGCTGATCACGAGTCCATTGGGTAGTTTTGAGGTCGGGTAATAATTTCTATGTGAAAAAGTGAAAAAACGTGAAATTTCAGCGTTTTTCGGGGATTTTGGACATTAGATTCGAACTATCGAACGAATAACCATGATTTTCGTAATGCGCGGGAAATTTCCGATCGAATAACGTGGTGTTGAAATATTTTTAGTGAAAAAAATTTTTTCCCACCCACGGAGCTAGTTTTTTGGGGGGTAAACCCCTTTCGTCAAAAAATCGCGATTTTCGAAAATTCACCACGGCCACAAAAATCAAGATATCCGGATTTTTCTTACGCCATTCTTCTCGTCTCGGAGAGCTCTTCAAAAAGTTCGTGGTACTATTTTCCGTAGGACTAACGCGAACCGAGCTACAGAAGCGCGAAAAGTCGTTTTTTCGCGTTTTCACGAACCCATCGAAATTTACGATGTATCTAATTCCGGTCATTTTTAATCGTTTCCGGAGTTCTAAAAACCTATGTCGATCGTAAATTTCCCGTACAACAAGAAAATACCGGTTTCGCTTTTGATTTTTGAGATTTTATCGACCTTAAGCGGGAAAATCGTTATTTTCGGTTTTTTGCACTTTTCTCCCAGAGTTTTTGAGCTATCGGGAAAAAATGCCATATAATTTTCATCGGGGCGAAATTGCCTATCGAATGGCATTTGTGAAATTTTTCCGCGGTAAAATTTTTTATTTTCGAAACCTCCGAGTCACAAGGTTGAACATTAGGGTCGAAAAATCGACCTTTTTGAATTTCATCTTTTTTCCAAACTCTAAAAATCTATATCGATCGGAAATCGCGCGCTGATCACGAGTCCATTGGGTAGTTTTGAGGTCGGGTAATAATTTCTATGTGAAAAAGTGAAAAAACGTGAAATTTCAGCGTTTTCAGGGGATTTCGGACATTAGATTCGAACGATCGAACGAATAACCATGATTTTCGTAATGCGCGGGAAATTTCCGATCGAATAACGTGGCGTTGAAATATTTTTAGTGAACAAAATTTTTTCCCACCCATGGAGCTCGTTTTTTGGGGGGTAAGCCCCTTTCGGCCAAAAATCGCGATTTTCGAAAATTCACCACGGCCACAAAAATAAAGATATCCGGATTTTTCTTACGCCATTCTTCTCGTCCCGGCGAGCTCTTCAAAAAGTTATTCGTGCAATTTTCTGTAGGACAAACGAGAACCGCGATACGGAAGCGCGAAAAGTCGTTTTTTCGCGTTTTCGCGAACCCATCGAAATTCAAGATGTATCTAATTCCGGTCATTTTTAATCGTTTCCGAAGTTCTAAAAACCTATGTCGATCGTAAATTTCCCGTACAACAAGAAAATACCGGTTTCGCTTTTGATTTTTCAGATTTTATCGACCTTAAGCGGGAAAATCGTTATTTTCGGTTTTTTGCACTTTTCTCCCAGAGTTTTTGAGCTATCGGGAAAAAATGCCATATAATTTTCATCGGGGCGAAATTGCCTATCGAATGGCATTTGTGAAATTTTTCCGCGGTAAAATTTTTTATTTTCGAAACCTCCGAGTCACAAGGTTGAACATTAGGGTCGAAAAATCGACCTTTTTGAATTTCATCTTTTTTCCAAACTCTAAAAATCTATATCGATCGGAAATCGCGCGCTGATCACGAGTCCATTGGGTAGTTTTGAGGTCGGGTAATAATTTCTATGTGAAAAAGTGAAAAAACGTGAAATTTCAGCGTTTTCAGGGGATTTCGGACATTAGATTCGAACGATCGAACGAATAACCATGATTTTCGTAATGCGCGGGAAATTTCCGATCGAATAACGTGGCGTTGAAATATTTTTAGTGAACAAAATTTTTTCCCACCCATGGAGCTCGTTTTTTGGGGGGTAAGCCCCTTTCGTCAAAAAATCGCGATTTTCGAAAATTCACCACGGCCACAAAAATCAAGATATCCGGATTTTTCTTACGCCATTCTTCTCGTCTCGGAGAGCTCTTCAAAAAGTTCGTGGTACTATTTTCCGTAGGACTAACGCGAACCGAGCTACAGAAGCGCGAAAAGTCGTTTTTTCGCGTTTTCACGAACCCATCGAAATTTACGATGTATCTAATTCCGGTCATTTTTAATCGTTTCCGGAGTTCTAAAAACCTATGTCGATCGTAAATTTCCCGTACAACAAGAAAATACCGGTTTCGCTTTTGATTTTTGAGATTTTATCGACCTTAAGCGGGAAAATCGTTATTTTCGGTTTTTTGCACTTTTCTCCCAGAGTTTTTGAGCTATCGGGAAAAAATGCCATATAATTTTCATCGGGGCGAAATTGCCTATCGAATGGCATTTGTGAAATTTTTCCGCGGTAAAATTTTTTATTTTCGAAACCTCCGAGTCACAAGGTTGAACATTAGGGTCGAAAAATCGACCTTTTTGAATTTCATCTTTTTTCCAAACTCTAAAAATCTATATCGATCGGAAATCGCGCGCTGATCACGAGTCCATTGGGTAGTTTTGAGGTCGGGTAATAATTTCTATGTGAAAAAGTGAAAAAACGTGAAATTTCAGCGTTTTCAGGGGATTTCGGACATTAGATTCGAACGATCGAACGAATAACCATGATTTTCGTAATGCGCGGGAAATTTCCGATCGAATAACGTGGCGTTGAAATATTTTTAGTGAACAAAATTTTTTCCCACCCATGGAGCTCGTTTTTTGGGGGGTAAGCCCCTTTCGGCCAAAAATCGCGATTTTCGAAAATTCACCACGGCCACAAAAATAAAGATATCCGGATTTTTCTTACGCCATTCTTCTCGTCCCGGCGAGCTCTTCAAAAAGTTATTCGTGCAATTTTCTGTAGGACAAACGAGAACCGCGATACGGAAGCGCGAAAAGTCGTTTTTTCGCGTTTTCGCGAACCCATCGAAATTCAAGATGTATCTAATTCCGGTCATTTTTAATCGTTTCCGAAGTTCTAAAAACCTATGTCGATCGTAAATTTCCCGTACAACAAGAAAATACCGGTTTCGCTTTTGATTTTTCAGATTTTATCGACCTTAAGCGGGAAAATCGTTATTTTCGGTTTTTTGCACTTTTCTCCCAGAGTTTTTGAGCTATCGGGAAAAAATGCCATATAATTTTCATCGGGGCGAAATTGCCTATCGAATGGCATTTGTGAAATTTTTCCGCGGTAAAATTTTTTATTTTCGAAACCTCCGAGTCACAAGGTTGAACATTAGGGTCGAAAAATCGACCTTTTTGAATTTCATCTTTTTTCCAAACTCTAAAAATCTATATCGATCGGAAATCGCGCGCTGATCACGAGTCCATTGGGTAGTTTTGAGGTCGGGTAATAATTTCTATGTGAAAAAGTGAAAAAACGTGAAATTTCAGCGTTTTTCGGGGATTTTGGACATTAGATTCGAACTATCGAACGAATAACCATGATTTTCGTAATGCGCGGGAAATTTCCGATCGAATAACGTGGTGTTGAAATATTTTTAGTGAACAAAATTTTTTCCCACCCACGGAGCTAGTTTTTTGGGGGGTAAACCCCTTTCGTCAAAAAATCGCGATTTTCGAAAATTCACCACGGCCACAAAAATAAAGATATCCGGATTTTTCTTACGCCATTCTTCTCGTCCCGGCGAGCTCTTCAAAAAGTTATTCGTGCAATTTTCTGTAGGACAAACGAGAACCGCGATACGGAAGCGCGAAAAGTCGTTTTTTCGCGTTTTCGCGAACCCATCGAAATTCAAGATGTATCTAATTCCGGTCATTTTTAATCGTTTCCGAAGTTCTAAAAACCTATGTCGATCGTAAATTTCCCGTACAACAAGAAAATACCGGTTTCGCTTTTGATTTTTCAGATTTTATCGACCTTAAGCGGGAAAATCGTTATTTTCGGTTTTTTGCACTTTTCTCCCAGAGTTTTTGAGCTATCGGGAAAAAATGCCATATAATTTTCATCGGGGCGAAATTGCCTATCGAATGGCATTTGTGAAATTTTTCCGCGGTAAAATTTTTTATTTTCGAAACCCCCGAGTCACAAGGTTGAACATTAGGGTCGAAAAATCGACCTTTTTGAATTTCATCTTTTTTCCAAACTCTAAAAATCTATATCGATCGGAAATCGCGCGCTGATCACGAGTCCATTGGGTAGTTTTGAGGTCGGGTAATAATTTCTATGTGAAAAAGTGAAAAAACGTGAAATTTCAGCGTTTTTCGGGGATTTTGGACATTAGATTCGAACTATCGAACGAATAACCATGATTTTCGTAATGCGCGGGAAATTTCCGATCGAATAACGTGGTGTTGAAATATTTTTAGTGAAAAAAATTTTTTCCCACCCACGGAGCTAGTTTTTTGGGGGGTAAACCCCTTTCGTCAAAAAATCGCGATTTTCGAAAATTCACCACGGCCACAAAAATCAAGATATCCGGATTTTTCTTACGCCATTCTTCTCGTCTCGGAGAGCTCTTCAAAAAGTTCGTGGTACTATTTTCCGTAGGACTAACGCGAACCGAGCTACAGAAGCGCGAAAAGTCGTTTTTTCGCGTTTTCGCGAACCCATCGAAATTCAAGATGTATCTAATTCCGGTCATTTTTAATCGTTTCCGGAGTTCTAAAAACCTATGTCGATCGTAAATTTCCCGTACAACAAGAAAATACCGGTTTCGCTTTTGATTTTTGAGATTTTATCGACCTTAAGCGGGAAAATCGTTATTTTCGGTTTTTTGCACTTTTCTCCCAGAGTTTTTGAGCTATCGGGAAAAAATGCCATATAATTTTCATCGGGGCGAAATTGCCTATCGAATGGCATTTGTGAAATTTTTCCGCGGTAAAATTTTTTATTTTCGAAACCTCCGAGTCACAAGGTTGAACATTAGGGTCGAAAAATCGACCTTTTTGAATTTCATCTTTTTTCCAAACTCTAAAAATCTATATCGATCGGAAATCGCGCGCTGATCACGAGTCCATTGGGTAGTTTTGAGGTCGGGTAATAATTTCTATGTGAAAAAGTGAAAAAACGTGAAATTTCAGCGTTTTCAGGGGATTTCGGACATTAGATTCGAACGATCGAACGAATAACCATGATTTTCGTAATGCGCGGGAAATTTCCGATCGAATAACGTGGCGTTGAAATATTTTTAGTGAACAAAATTTTTTCCCACCCATGGAGCTCGTTTTTTGGGGGGTAAACCCCTTTCGGCCAAAAATCGCGATTTTCGAAAATTCACCACGGCCACAAAAATAAAGATATCCGGATTTTTCTTACGCCATTCTTCTCGTCCCGGCGAGCTCTTCAAAAAGTTATTCGTGCAATTTTCTGTAGGACAAACGAGAACCGCGATACGGAAGCGCGAAAAGTCGTTTTTTCGCGTTTTCGCGAACCCATCGAAATTCAAGATGTATCTAATTCCGGTCATTTTTAATCGTTTCCGAAGTTCTAAAAACCTATGTCGATCGTAAATTTCCCGTACAACAAGAAAATACCGGTTTCGCTTTTGATTTTTCAGATTTTATCGACCTTAAGCGGGAAAATCGTTATTTTCAGTTTTTTGCACTTGTCTCCCAGAGTTTTTGAGCTATCGGGAAAAAATGCCATATAATTTTCATCGGGGCGAAATTGCCTATCGAATGGCATTTGTGAAATTTTTCCGCGGTAAAATTTTTTATTTTCGAAACCCCCGAGTCACAAGGTTGAACATTAGGGTCGAAAAATCGACCTTTTTGAATTTCATCTTTTTTCCAAACTCTAAAAATCTATATCGATCGGAAATCGCGCGCTGATCACGAGTCCATTGGGTAGTTTTGAGGTCGGGTAATAATTTCTATGTGAAAAAGTGAAAAAACGTGAAATTTCAGCGTTTTTCGGGGATTTTGGACATTAGATTCGAACTATCGAACGAATAACCATGATTTTCGTAATGCGCGGGAAATTTCCGATCGAATAACGTGGTGTTGAAATATTTTTAGTGAAAAAAATTTTTTCCCACCCACGGAGCTAGTTTTTTGGGGGGTAAACCCCTTTCGTCAAAAAATCGCGATTTTCGAAAATTCACCACGGCCACAAAAATCAAGATATCCGGATTTTTCTTACGCCATTCTTCTCGTCTCGGAGAGCTCTTCAAAAAGTTCGTGGTACTATTTTCCGTAGGACTAACGCGAACCGAGCTACAGAAGCGCGAAAAGTCGTTTTTTCGCGTTTTCGCGAACCCATCGAAATTCAAGATGTATCTAATTCCGGTCATTTTTAATCGTTTCCGAAGTTCTAAAAACCTATGTCGATCGTAAATTTCCCGTACAACAAGAAAATACCGGTTTCGCTTTTGATTTTTCAGATTTTATCGACCTTAAGCGGGAAAATCGTTATTTTCGGTTTTTTGCACTTTTCTCCCAGAGTTTTTGAGCTATCGGGAAAAAATGCCATATAATTTTCATCGGGGCGAAATTGCCTATCGAATGGCATTTGTGAAATTTTTCCGCGGTAAAATTTTTTATTTTCGAAACCCCCGAGTCACAAGGTTGAACATTAGGGTCGAAAAATCGACCTTTTTGAATTTCATCTTTTTTCCAAACTCTAAAAATCTATATCGATCGGAAATCGCGCGCTGATCACGAGTCCATTGGGTAGTTTTGAGGTCGGGTAATAATTTCTATGTGAAAAAGTGAAAAAACGTGAAATTTCAGCGTTTTTCGGGGATTTTGGACATTAGATTCGAACTATCGAACGAATAACCATGATTTTCGTAATGCGCGGGAAATTTCCGATCGAATAACGTGGTGTTGAAATATTTTTAGTGAAAAAAATTTTTTCCCACCCACGGAGCTAGTTTTTTGGGGGGTAAACCCCTTTCGTCAAAAAATCGCGATTTTCGAAAATTCACCACGGCCACAAAAATCAAGATATCCGGATTTTTCTTACGCCATTCTTCTCGTCTCGGAGAGCTCTTCAAAAAGTTCGTGGTACTATTTTCCGTAGGACTAACGCGAACCGAGCTACAGAAGCGCGAAAAGTCGTTTTTTCGCGTTTTCGCGAACCCATCGAAATTCAAGATGTATCTAATTCCGGTCATTTTTAATCGTTTCCGGAGTTCTAAAAACCTATGTCGATCGTAAATTTCCCGTACAACAAGAAAATACCGGTTTCGCTTTTGATTTTTGAGATTTTATCGACCTTAAGCGGGAAAATCGTTATTTTCGGTTTTTTGCACTTTTCTCCCAGAGTTTTTGAGCTATCGGGAAAAAATGCCATATAATTTTCATCGGGGCGAAATTGCCTATCGAATGGCATTTGTGAAATTTTTCCGCGGTAAAATTTTTTATTTTCGAAACCTCCGAGTCACAAGGTTGAACATTAGGGTCGAAAAATCGACCTTTTTGAATTTCATCTTTTTTCCAAACTCTAAAAATCTATATCGATCGGAAATCGCGCGCTGATCACGAGTCCATTGGGTAGTTTTGAGGTCGGGTAATAATTTCTATGTGAAAAAGTGAAAAAACGTGAAATTTCAGCGTTTTCAGGGGATTTCGGACATTAGATTCGAACGATCGAACGAATAACCATGATTTTCGTAATGCGCGGGAAATTTCCGATCGAATAACGTGGCGTTGAAATATTTTTAGTGAACAAAATTTTTTCCCACCCATGGAGCTCGTTTTTTGGGGGGTAAACCCCTTTCGGCCAAAAATCGCGATTTTCGAAAATTCACCACGGCCACAAAAATAAAGATATCCGGATTTTTCTTACGCCATTCTTCTCGTCCCGGCGAGCTCTTCAAAAAGTTATTCGTGCAATTTTCTGTAGGACAAACGAGAACCGCGATACGGAAGCGCGAAAAGTCGTTTTTTCGCGTTTTCGCGAACCCATCGAAATTCAAGATGTATCTAATTCCGGTCATTTTTAATCGTTTCCGAAGTTCTAAAAACCTATGTCGATCGTAAATTTCCCGTACAACAAGAAAATACCGGTTTCGCTTTTGATTTTTCAGATTTTATCGACCTTAAGCGGGAAAATCGTTATTTTCAGTTTTTTGCACTTGTCTCCCAGAGTTTTTGAGCTATCGGGAAAAAATGCCATATAATTTTCATCGGGGCGAAATTGCCTATCGAATGGCATTTGTGAAATTTTTCCGCGGTAAAATTTTTTATTTTCGAAACCTCCGAGTCACAAGGTTGAACATTAGGGTCGAAAAATCGACCTTTTTGAATTTCATCTTTTTTCCAAACTCTAAAAATCTATATCGATCGGAAATCGCGCGCTGATCACGAGTCCATTGGGTAGTTTTGAGGTCGGGTAATAATTTCTATGTGAAAAAGTGAAAAAACGTGAAATTTCAGCGTTTTCAGGGGATTTCGGACATTAGATTCGAACGATCGAACGAATAACCATGATTTTCGTAATGCGCGGGAAATTTCCGATCGAATAACGTGGCGTTGAAATATTTTTAGTGAAAAAAATTTTTTCCCACCCATGGAGCTCGTTTTTTGGGGGGTAAACCCCTTTCGGCCAAAAATCGCGATTTTCGAAAATTCACCACGGCCACAAAAATCAAGATATCCGGATTTTTCTTAAGCCATTCTTCTCGTCTCGGAGAGCTCTTCAAAAAGTTCGTGGTACTATTTCCCGTAGGACTAACGCGAACCGAGCTACAGAAGCGCGAAAAGTCGTTTTTTCGCGTTTTCACGAACCCATCGAAATTCAAGATGTATCTAATTCCGGTCATTTTTAATCGTTTCCGAAGTTCTAAAAACCTATGTCGATCGTAAATTTCCCGTACAACAAGAAAATACCGGTTTCGCTTTTGATTTTTGAGATTTTATCGACCTTAAGCGGGAAAATCGTTATTTTCGGTTTTTTGCACTTTTCTCCCAGAGTTTTTGAGCTATCGGGAAAAAATGCCATATAATTTTCATCGGGGCGAAATTGCCTATCGAATGGCATTTGTGAAATTTTTCCGCGGTAAAATTTTTTATTTTCGAAACCCCCGAGTCACAAGGTTGAACATTAGGGTCGAAAAATCGACCTTTTTGAATTTCATCTTTTTTCCAAACTCTAAAAATCTATATCGATCGGAAATCGCGCGCTGATCACGAGTCCATTGGGTAGTTTTGAGGTCGGGTAATAATTTCTATGTGAAAAAGTGAAAAAACGTGAAATTTCAGCGTTTTCAGGGGATTTCGGACATTAGATTCGAACGATCGAACGAATAACCATGATTTTCGTAATGCGCGGGAAATTTCCGATCGAATAACGTGGCGTTGAAATATTTTTAGTGAAAAAAATTTTTTCCCACCCATGGAGCTCGTTTTTTGGGGGGTAAACCCCTTTCGGCCAAAAATCGCGATTTTCGAAAATTCACCACGGCCACAAAAATCAAGATATCCGGATTTTTCTTAAGCCATTCTTCTCGTCTCGGAGAGCTCTTCAAAAAGTTCGTGGTACTATTTCCCGTAGGACTAACGCGAACCGAGCTACAGAAGCGCGAAAAGTCGTTTTTTCGCGTTTTCACGAACCCATCGAAATTCAAGATGTATCTAATTCCGGTCATTTTTAATCGTTTCCGAAGTTCTAAAAACCTATGTCGATCGTAAATTTCCCGTACAACAAGAAAATACCGGTTTCGCTTTTGATTTTTGAGATTTTATCGACCTTAAGCGGGAAAATCGTTATTTTCGGTTTTTTGCACTTTTCTCCCAGAGTTTTTGAGCTATCGGGAAAAAATGCCATATAATTTTCATCGGGGCGAAATTGCCTATCGAATGGCATTTGTGAAATTTTTCCGCGGTAAAATTTTTTATTTTCGAAACCCCCGAGTCACAAGGTTGAACATTAGGGTCGAAAAATCGACCTTTTTGAATTTCATCTTTTTTCCAAACTCTAAAAATCTATATCGATCGGAAATCGCGCGCTGATCACGAGTCCATTGGGTAGTTTTGAGGTCGGGTAATAATTTCTATGTGAAAAAGTGAAAAAACGTGAAATTTCAGCGTTTTTCGGGGATTTTGGACATTAGATTCGAACTATCGAACGAATAACCATGATTTTCGTAATGCGCGGGAAATTTCCGATCGAATAACGTGGTGTTGAAATATTTTTAGTGAAAAAAATTTTTTCCCACCCACGGAGCTAGTTTTTTGGGGGGTAAACCCCTTTCGTCAAAAAATCGCGATTTTCGAAAATTCACCACGGCCACAAAAATCAAGATATCCGGATTTTTCTTACGCCATTCTTCTCGTCTCGGAGAGCTCTTCAAAAAGTTCGTAGTACTATTTTCCGTAGGACTAACGCGAACCGAGCTACAGAAGCGCGAAAAGTCGTTTTTTCGCGTTTTCGCGAACCCATCGAAATTCAAGATGTATCTAATTCCGGTCATTTTTAATCGTTTCCGAAGTTCTAAAAACCTATGTCGATCGTAAATTTCCCGTACAACAAGAAAATACCGGTTTCGCTTTTGATTTTTCAGATTTTATCGACCTTAAGCGGGAAAATCGTTATTTTCGGTTTTTTGCACTTTTCTCCCAGAGTTTTTGAGCTATCGGGAAAAAATGCCATATAATTTTCATCGGGGCGAAATTGCCTATCGAATGGCATTTGTGAAATTTTTCCGCGGTAAAATTTTTTATTTTCGAAACCTCCGAGTCACAAGGTTGAACATTAGGGTCGAAAAATCGACCTTTTTGAATTTCATCTTTTTTCCAAACTCTAAAAATCTATATCGATCGGAAATCGCGCGCTGATCACGAGTCCATTGGGTAGTTTTGAGGTCGGGTAATAATTTCTATGTGAAAAAGTGAAAAAACGTGAAATTTCAGCGTTTTCAGGGGATTTCGGACATTAGATTCGAACGATCGAACGAATAACCATGATTTTCGTAATGCGCGGGAAATTTCCGATCGAATAACGTGGCGTTGAAATATTTTTAGTGAACAAAATTTTTTCCCACCCATGGAGCTCGTTTTTTGGGGGGTAAACCCCTTTCGGCCAAAAATCGCGATTTTCGAAAATTCACCACGGCCACAAAAATAAAGATATCCGGATTTTTCTTACGCCATTCTTCTCGTCCCGGCGAGCTCTTCAAAAAGTTATTCGTGCAATTTTCTGTAGGACAAACGAGAACCGCGATACGGAAGCGCGAAAAGTCGTTTTTTCGCGTTTTCGCGAACCCATCGAAATTCAAGATGTATCTAATTCCGGTCATTTTTAATCGTTTCCGAAGTTCTAAAAACCTATGTCGATCGTAAATTTCCCGTACAACAAGAAAATACCGGTTTCGCTTTTGATTTTTCAGATTTTATCGACCTTAAGCGGGAAAATCGTTATTTTCAGTTTTTTGCACTTGTCTCCCAGAGTTTTTGAGCTATCGGGAAAAAATGCCATATAATTTTCATCGGGGCGAAATTGCCTATCGAATGGCATTTGTGAAATTTTTCCGCGGTAAAATTTTTTATTTTCGAAACCTCCGAGTCACAAGGTTGAACATTAGGGTCGAAAAATCGACCTTTTTGAATTTCATCTTTTTTCCAAACTCTAAAAATCTATATCGATCGGAAATCGCGCGCTGATCACGAGTCCATTGGGTAGTTTTGAGGTCGGGTAATAATTTCTATGTGAAAAAGTGAAAAAACGTGAAATTTCAGCGTTTTCAGGGGATTTCGGACATTAGATTCGAACGATCGAACGAATAACCATGATTTTCGTAATGCGCGGGAAATTTCCGATCGAATAACGTGGCGTTGAAATATTTTTAGTGAAAAAAATTTTTTCCCACCCATGGAGCTCGTTTTTTGGGGGGTAAACCCCTTTCGGCCAAAAATCGCGATTTTCGAAAATTCACCACGGCCACAAAAATCAAGATATCCGGATTTTTCTTAAGCCATTCTTCTCGTCTCGGAGAGCTCTTCAAAAAGTTCGTGGTACTATTTCCCGTAGGACTAACGCGAACCGAGCTACAGAAGCGCGAAAAGTCGTTTTTTCGCGTTTTCACGAACCCATCGAAATTCAAGATGTATCTAATTCCGGTCATTTTTAATCGTTTCCGAAGTTCTAAAAACCTATGTCGATCGTAAATTTCCCGTACAACAAGAAAATACCGGTTTCGCTTTTGATTTTTCAGATTTTATCGACCTTAAGCGGGAAAATCGTTATTTTCGGTTTTTTGCACTTTTCTCCCAGAGTTTTTGAGCTATCGGGAAAAAATGCCATATAATTTTCATCGGGGCGAAATTGCCTATCGAATGGCATTTGTGAAATTTTTCCGCGGTAAAATTTTTTATTTTCGAAACCTCCGAGTCACAAGGTTGAACATTAGGGTCGAAAAATCGACCTTTTTGAATTTCATCTTTTTTCCAAACTCTAAAAATCTATATCGATCGGAAATCGCGCGCTGATCACGAGTCCATTGGGTAGTTTTGAGGTCGGGTAATAATTTCTATGTGAAAAAGTGAAAAAACGTGAAATTTCAGCGTTTTCAGGGGATTTCGGACATTAGATTCGAACGATCGAACGAATAACCATGATTTTCGTAATGCGCGGGAAATTTCCGATCGAATAACGTGGCGTTGAAATATTTTTAGTGAACAAAATTTTTTCCCACCCATGGAGCTCGTTTTTTGGGGGGTAAACCCCTTTCGGCCAAAAATCGCGATTTTCGAAAATTCACCACGGCCACAAAAATAAAGATATCCGGATTTTTCTTACGCCATTCTTCTCGTCCCGGCGAGCTCTTCAAAAAGTTATTCGTGCAATTTTCTGTAGGACAAACGAGAACCGCGATACGGAAGCGCGAAAAGTCGTTTTTTCGCGTTTTCGCGAACCCATCGAAATTCAAGATGTATCTAATTCCGGTCATTTTTAATCGTTTCCGAAGTTCTAAAAACCTATGTCGATCGTAAATTTCCCGTACAACAAGAAAATACCGGTTTCGCTTTTGATTTTTCAGATTTTATCGACCTTAAGCGGGAAAATCGTTATTTTCAGTTTTTTGCACTTGTCTCCCAGAGTTTTTGAGCTATCGGGAAAAAATGCCATATAATTTTCATCGGGGCGAAATTGCCTATCGAATGGCATTTGTGAAATTTTTCCGCGGTAAAATTTTTTATTTTCGAAACCTCCGAGTCACAAGGTTGAACATTAGGGTCGAAAAATCGACCTTTTTGAATTTCATCTTTTTTCCAAACTCTAAAAATCTATATCGATCGGAAATCGCGCGCTGATCACGAGTCCATTGGGTAGTTTTGAGGTCGGGTAATAATTTCTATGTGAAAAAGTGAAAAAACGTGAAATTTCAGCGTTTTCAGGGGATTTCGGACATTAGATTCGAACGATCGAACGAATAACCATGATTTTCGTAATGCGCGGGAAATTTCCGATCGAATAACGTGGCGTTGAAATATTTTTAGTGAAAAAAATTTTTTCCCACCCATGGAGCTCGTTTTTTGGGGGGTAAACCCCTTTCGGCCAAAAATCGCGATTTTCGAAAATTCACCACGGCCACAAAAATCAAGATATCCGGATTTTTCTTAAGCCATTCTTCTCGTCTCGGAGAGCTCTTCAAAAAGTTCGTGGTACTATTTCCCGTAGGACTAACGCGAACCGAGCTACAGAAGCGCGAAAAGTCGTTTTTTCGCGTTTTCACGAACCCATCGAAATTCAAGATGTATCTAATTCCGGTCATTTTTAATCGTTTCCGAAGTTCTAAAAACCTATGTCGATCGTAAATTTCCCGTACAACAAGAAAATACCGGTTTCGCTTTTGATTTTTGAGATTTTATCGACCTTAAGCGGGAAAATCGTTATTTTCGGTTTTTTGCACTTTTCTCCCAGAGTTTTTGAGCTATCGGGAAAAAATGCCATATAATTTTCATCGGGGCGAAATTGCCTATCGAATGGCATTTGTGAAATTTTTCCGCGGTAAAATTTTTTATTTTCGAAACCCCCGAGTCACAAGGTTGAACATTAGGGTCGAAAAATCGACCTTTTTGAATTTCATCTTTTTTCCAAACTCTAAAAATCTATATCGATCGGAAATCGCGCGCTGATCACGAGTCCATTGGGTAGTTTTGAGGTCGGGTAATAATTTCTATGTGAAAAAGTGAAAAAACGTGAAATTTCAGCGTTTTTCGGGGATTTTGGACATTAGATTCGAACTATCGAACGAATAACCATGATTTTCGTAATGCGCGGGAAATTTCCGATCGAATAACGTGGTGTTGAAATATTTTTAGTGAAAAAAATTTTTTCCCACCCACGGAGCTAGTTTTTTGGGGGGTAAACCCCTTTCGTCAAAAAATCGCGATTTTCGAAAATTCACCACGGCCACAAAAATCAAGATATCCGGATTTTTCTTACGCCATTCTTATCGTCTCGGAGAGCTCTTCAAAAAGTTCGTAGTACTATTTTCCGTAGGACTAACGCGAACCGAGCTACAGAAGCGCGAAAAGTCGTTTTTTCGCGTTTTCGCGAACCCATCGAAATTCAAGATGTATCTAATTCCGGTCATTTTTAATCGTTTCCGAAGTTCTAAAAACCTATGTCGATCGTAAATTTCCCGTACAACAAAACAATCATAGTAATTTTTCTGGTAAATGAAAATATTTTAACGTAATAATAATTAAACAATTAAGAATAATAATGATAAAAATCGACTCTCACTTCCAAAACCTTTGAGCTTCCAAAATTTAATGAGTCGATACTTTTGCAGTTATTATCGCAACCGTTCCAAAAGCGCGATGTCGTATTGATACCTCGATCGAGAATATTGCGTCACACGAATATACGTCTCGATTTTCACGAAATATTTACCACGTCACGTAAACAAGTGACGTAATTTGTATAAACGCTTCGCGCATGGACAACACATTCACGGAAGATCAGAAGTATCTTGTCTTTTTTCGTATCGTAACTGATGAGTCGTAAAGAAAAAAAAATTATAAAAGCGAGAGACAAAATTCTCTTTACCTGTATATCGCGACCTTCTGCTGGTTCGATCGTGCTTGATCGAATATTCCAGCCATATTATCGCGTTCGTTCATAAACATTCTTCCAACAAAAATATAATAACCGAGCCAAAAACTACGGCCGAAAAATCCGTTCAACTCGACACGCGAGAGTATCTCGCAAAATAAGATAACGTTAAGTGTATAAAGTCAAAAGAGATTGAAGATAAACTCGAATCCCCCGGGTATTGTCGCGAGTTGACACGTGACGAATATGCAAAATAAACTCGTCTCGCGTCGAAAATAACACAGTGGAAACTTATGAATTCCGCAACGAGCGCAAGAAAGATTAAAGCACAATAAAAAAAATGTTTTTTGTTTAATGTCACCGATTTAAATCGCATTGCAGTATTGAATATTTCGAAGTTAAAAGAAGTCAGTGGATTATTCTGTTGCGTGACGAGAGTTTTAGACACGAGTGTGGCGGGGAGAACAAAAATTTAGTCTTGACGACAATCGGATTGCCGGCATTTAAGAAAAAAAAAACAACAACAACGAAAAAAGCACGAGCAAAACAATTTATTTTCGAAATTAAAAGTCGTCATAGAAAGGTAAGGATCGAAATCGCAAGTGCGCGTGTGTGCTGCGTAGAATGCGACGAATAAAAACGAGCAGATGATAAAAAAATGCAACGAAAAATGCAAAAAAGAGATAAACAATTGAAAAAAAAGGAGAAAAAAGAACCTACGAGTCCAGAAATGATAAAAAAAATGCGACGAATACCTGAAATGGCGAATGTAGCTGACACTGTCCCGGGCTCGGTTCCCTCGAGTGTATTGTTTAAGAATATGCTCGACGTACATATATATGTATATAAATATATGCGCCTATAAAATACCTGATATATATATACATATATATATTTATGTATAAGACAATTGTGTACTACGTGTGTTCTACAGTAAAGCCTGACGTGACGATGAATTCTCTACGGTAGAAAAGAAAAAGAGGAGGGAAAACATAATATTGTTTTAGGCAAGTTGCCAGAAACTCCAGTAGTTCCCGTTTTTACCGCAGTTGGCAATTTTCTTTTTCTCGCGGTTGAAAAATCGATAACATAAAAAAATGTTGTTCACGATTAAAATTCACCGATTCCTACGCACTTTTCGATTCGTATCTCGATCGTTTTTTCTTGGACTAGAATGTAAATGTATTTTTTTTTTTGAATATATTTTGTTACATGTAGAAACTAATTGATTAGTTATTAATTATTGTGATTTTTTGTTATTTTAGATTTTTTTAGATTGAGTGTCGGGATTGGATTGTTAAATAACACGTTGAAGTTCGTTTTATAAAGATTTTGAGGGCAAAGTCACGAGGGAGGTGAGAAGAGAAAAAAAAGTCGGCTTCGTTCGTCGAAAAGACGTGTCTTACGTTCTATCTGATCATTTCCCACGTGGATTAGTTCTGCACTTTTGCCAGCCAGAGAATGCTTAGTTCAACTCTCATCATTTTTTCTCTCTCTATCTTTCTCTTTCTCTCTCTCTCTCTCTCTCCCTCTCTCTCCCCTCTCTAGCTATCTCTTTTTATCACAATCTTCTGTTCGTCCTTCCGAGTTTCCTCGCTGTGCGGCGTCACGTACCACCCAAGTGGTAATCAGCGGAAGAATGGTTGATCGAGCCCGCGAATTCGAGAGTTGTTTCCACGACAATGCTCCCGGGCATATAAACGGATCGAAAAGTAGGAAGAATAAAATAAAATGAAATAAAACAAAATAAAATAAAATAAAATAAAATAAAATAAAATAAAATAAAATAAAATACAATAAAATAAAATAAAATAAAATGAAATAAAATAAAATGAAATAAAATAAAATAATATAAAATAAAATAAAATATGAAGAGTCGGTTAAATCTCAAAAGATACGACATATGTAATAACGGGCATTAAAATTCGAACGCGCACGTGGCAGCTTGACGGATTCGCGCGATTATTTCGTAGAGAAACGTGCGTCGAAAAAAAAATCTCGTAACGCATAACGGAATCTGATCGCGTCTGGTCGTCGCTCCATTGTTCCTCGAAATAAACGACGCGTCTTCATTCATTTCGACTCGAATGACGAGGCAAACCACGTTCGTTCGATCCCGGCGAACCGTAATTCCTCGCCCGAAGAACCGTTGAACCGGATGGCGAATTAATCTCGCGATGATCGAACTCGCTGCGACCGTACTAGACACGTTTTTACTCCGAGAATCTTTCGGCTTAAATTTCAAATAAAAAAAACAATACACCAACGTCGAATCTTGTCTCTTTTTTTTTAGTACAACGTTTGAATCAATTAATTTTCTTTTAAATTAACGATTTTCAACCAAAAATTATAATGAAATTAATTATTAGTAACACAAAAAAATAAAATATGTGTCCGGGCGAAAATGTATTAAAATTCGAGAAATAAAAACAATTTCAACAGACGGAATGAGAAATAAACAAAACCGATATTGCGATAATTTTGTTCTTCGAAACTCGGAGAAAAAAAATCTATTACGAGTTTACTCGATACGAGCAAACTCTTCGGTGCATCGAGGCGTCGACGATTAAATGATATACAAACAGAGTCGTTCGAGTTTGTTGGTTTATGTATCACGTTTTTGATGCATAAATGGTGTCGTCGCTATTGCGAGGCAAAGATTCAGCGAGTGCGGGGGAGAGAAGAACAGAGCCATAAAACGAACGAGGCAAAAAAAAATAGCGCGACATAAAAATCTATACCTCGTTACAAAGTCTCGAGTCGAAAAAAGACAGCTGAGCAAAAACCGATGCATTTTTATTACACGCGGAATAAGTCTTTTCGTCGTGTAATCTCCTCGAATTTTAAACGTGAATAATTAAATCCTGGATCGTCCGATGGAAAATATCCTTCTCGTTCGGGTCGATCGAGAAGTACAAAAAGAAAAAAGAAAAAGAAAAGAAAATATAAAAATCGAGGGAAGAAGAGCGCCTGTGGATGAAACGGATAGCGAACGAAGTACGAGGGAGTTCGTATATATTTTGCCACGGGACTCGGGTAACTCACGGTGGTGTCGTTTAACGAAATAACAGGTCCGTGTGAATTTCGGTATCTCGAGCCACCTGTTATTTATAGAGTTATCCAGTTACTCGTCATCTTTCTCTACCTCGTTCTCCTTCCTTCATATTTATCCCACGTGTATAATTTACGATAAAATCCAATGAAAAACAAAATATTCATAATTAAAAATATTTAAATAATAATTGCAAAACAATTTACCTCGAAATAATAAAAAAATTCAAAATTAAATTCTTTTTCTTATCCCAAAAAAATAAATCAATTTGAAATTTTCATCGTTCTCGATAACGAACTATAATTTTTCTCGCGTAATCGAAGCTAATGAAGAAAACAAAAAAGAAATATAAAAACACGAGAGGATCATCGCCAAGGGCGAGGGGTTGAGAGGTTGAAGGGGTTGATTGTGACAAGGGTGAGAAAAAAAAACGAAAGAGAAGAGAGAAGAGCGAAAAAAAACGATGAAAGAGAGGAAAAAGAAATATTAGGTCGAGTGTAGTTCGATACAGGTCGAGATGCACTTGCCAAAGTTACGAGGTTGAAAAGCTGAGGAAAAGGTGCAAGAAGTGCAGCTGCAGCTGTTGGCACACGATGCTGATGCCACACGGCAGAGACGAGATTTTCCGGACGAGAGTATAGAGTAGGAAACGAAGAGAGCGAGAGAGAGAGAGAGAGAGACCTAGAAGAGAAAAAGCTCGAAAGAGAGAGAGAAAGAGAGAGAGAGAGGAGAGAGAAGAAATATCGGGGAAGAGAGTCTCGAGACACTCGTGAAATACTGACTCTGTGAGGGAGAAACGTGTCATCCTCGCCAAGTACCTGACTCTACACCGCCACTATATATTCCCCTTCTCGTATTCTCCGTTCTCTCTCTCTCTCTCTCTCTCATTCTCTCCGCTCCCCCGCCACCGTTCTCTATCAATCTCTCTCTCTCTCTCTCTTTCATTCTTTCTCTCAGAGTTTTGCACCGAGAGTATTATTATTACACGAAAAGAAGGAGGGGCTGAGGGTGTGGGAGGTTTGAACGAAAAGTTTGTAGAGACAAAAGTATGTGAGACAAAGAGAGGGCGAGAGGAGGGTGAACGGAGGGTGAGAGGAGGTTTCAAGAAGATGCACCGCGCAAAGAGGAGAACGAGAAGGTGGATATATATATATATATATATATATAAGCCGTATATAAGGAGGAACGAAGAATACCGGCGATCCTTGAAATCTCGAGGACGCCTAGTTATCGAAACAATTGTGCCACTCTCTTCTCTTTCATTCTTCTCCCTTTTTTTTTCTCTTCCTCTCACTTCTTCGCTCTTTGTTCCACCCTTGGCACACCTTGGTCAATCGAGGCACCGACTTCTCGACGAACGATCGAACATTCTCCCCCGAATCATCGAAATTCAATAAACACAAATCACAATAAAAACAATAAATAAAAAAGGAACAAAAATTCGTTGAAAACAAAAAAAAAAACAAAAAATATCACCTTTCGACAATTCACACAGAAAGAACGACGAAAAGTGAAATTTTGAAATTCGATAATTTCCTGAAAACGCGAATTTTAAAAACGAACATATTATATTTAGAGATTCGTGACGATTTGTCATTGCTCGAATTGACGCGTAATTATTCGTACAATCGTGTTTTTTAGACGGTAAACCACGAAAATACAGAGACAAAGGCCAAAAGACAATCGCGCTGGCAAACAAGTTAAACATATGCGGCGGATGGTGGGGAGGTGGGAGGGGGGATTGCAGCAACGTACATACGCGAGTTTACCCACGTATTCTCCCGTGTACGACTCGCTCTCGCACTTGTCTGCTGCACCTCTCTTCGAGCTCCCACCCTCTGCTCCCTTCTCGTTTATTCTTCATTTTTTTTTGTTTTTGTTTTTTTTTCATTCATTCTTCGTTTTTTTTTACCTGGCAAAAATCTACGTACGCGCTTCGCTCGTACCCTCGCCGAGCTTATTCAGGTTCACGATCTTTTTTTTTCTGCTTTGCTTCTTTTTTCTTTCTCTCTCTTTTCTCTCCCTCGCGCCGTTAAAGCGACGATGCAAAAGCTAGCGCACCCCCACACACAGTGAAGGGCTTGTACACACGTACACGTAATATCGCGACGACCTACATTAAGGAGCGTTCTGGCACGGTGCCATAGAAGTGCGAGGCACACCGAGAGCTCGAGGCGTATTCTCGAATCTCTCTCTCTCTCACACACACACACACACATACAGTGTGTGTGTGTGCGTGTTATTTCGCCTCGCGGGCTCGTTAACTTGTACCAACGGACAATTAAGCGGAGTGAATCGATCAGCCGGGGCATTTAAGGCTCTCGGTGAGGGAGCAAAGGAGTTTAGTCACCGAAAACCAAGAGAGGTAACGTTCCTCCACGCCTCGAGGACGTTTGAGTTTTGCATTTTTTCAACGTGGATGGAAAATGGAAAAGGGTCGTATTTCAGCCGAGACGTCGTTTATCTTCGTTGCTTTCGAACGGATCGGATTATATTTATTGTTTTAAATAGATAAAGTAAATTAATTAAAGGAAGAATAATATTTGATCGAATTATTCGTTAATCAAAGCAACGTTATTTTTGTAATATGAAAATGAATTATCGTAAATTAATAATAACTAAACGAATAATGATTTATCGTTGAGAAATAATAATAATATTTGCTTCGTTAAATTCGTTAGTCCGGTCATTCGTTTTGAATCGAAGAAATTGTGCTTGTGTATAATTTATTTGACTGTTTAAACGTTTGGCAAATTTTGCGAAACGACGAGTGTATACTTTTGAACTTTTTCCAATAATTTATCGTTACTTGAGTCGATATTGACCGATCAATATTTCCTCCATCGTTCTCTCGAGCATTTCGATTCGATTAAATCGATAATTTATCTCGTGCTCGATAAAGTCAGACATTGAAAAACGTAAATCGAAGTAACTTCCGTTACCTCTTACGATGCTAATGAACCAATATTTTTCCCGGTTGTATAATCTACCGCTCCTCCAAGTTCGAGAAAATTTTCCAATTTTTCTCGTACGTAGCCAAGAGATAATAAAAAAAAAATAGCGAGGTATACACAGGCTCGTGGGGATTATGTCGAAAGTTTCGAAACAAAAAGCGGGTAATACGGGACTAGAAATAGCGATAAATAAGGAAAGAAATGATAATATCGCAGTAAAGCTATGATAATGCAAGTAACAGAAGCACGTACTCGTTTCTTTCGAGATGGAAAAAACGAAGAATAAGAAGGAGAAGAAAAAGAAGAAAAAGGAGAAAAGAAAAAAGAGAGGTGGGATGAGATAGAAGACGAAGGAGACGGTAAAAGAAACGTCACACTGCGGTCGCCAATGGCCCGGAGGGAGCAAAAAGACTCCGTTTTGGCATCGAATAACATCGTTGCATCGCCGCCGCCGCCACCGACGCCGCCGAAGCTACCCACCCTCTTTTCTCTCTCTCTCTCTCTCTCTCTCTCTCACTCTCTCTCTCTCTCACTCAATCTCTCTGCCCATCCGCCACTGGCACAAAACGTAGCGCTATGCGCTTCTTTTCACGACGCGGAGATATAATTCGCGATTGTTAATGCCGGCTTGGTACGTCGTGCGCGAGAAAAGAAGGATGAAAAGATACGGAACAGAACGATGCCAGGTCAATTGCGGCACACGCTAATAATAATGCGACTCGTGGCGCGAATAAAAATTCTTTTTTTCTTTTGTTTGTGTGTTCTTTTCTATTTTTTTTTTTTTCATCGATTCGATTCGACAAGAATTTTTCACAGTAATATAAAAGATCATCGGATAAAATAATTATAAAGATATTCGAAATGATTTCGAGATCGATTCTATAAATTTGTTAAAGAGATAAATTTAACGGATTAATTTTTGTTTTAATTAAGAATCGTATTAATTTTGTTATTTTTCATTCATTGAGAAATTAAGCAAAATCAATGAATTTGTGAGATGAGAAATATTATCTACGGGAATATAAATTAAGAAAATTTCAATTGATCTTTAATATATATTAAAAACACCAATCGATAATTAAATTAAAAACGAATGAACAAATTTACGATACGCTTGAAAAAAAAAAAAGAAAAACATACGAATCTTTGATTCGAAAATCGAATACGAATAAATACGAATATTCATTGACAAAATTCTATTATTCAATGGAACGTATCGCGAATAAAATCCGAATCGATAAATTTCTTACGAAAACCAATAACTCGATCGTTACGTACGTCAAGACCTAACGTTGTTATTTCGTTCGTTGAAAATAATTTATCAAAATTTTCATCGACGATCGTATTATAAAAAAAAAATGATTATTATCGCCACGTGACAACGTTAAATGAACGACGCATACGACGTCACACTGATACGCCACGATACTATTACACCACTTGTGTACACAAGAGGAAATATTACGTTGCTTTACGTACGAGCTCGTTAAAATTTTGTACCTATTGGTAGAAAGAGAGAAAGAGAGATGGATACAGAAAGAGAAGAGACTCTCGTCTTCCTCTTCTTGTTTCTATATGTATAACCCGACGTTTCGCAATATCTATAGAAAAATGCTTTGTAGATCCACGTGTGATTGCTCGACAAAGATCGTCGATGACGATAAAGAGAAGAAGAAGAAGAAGAAGAAGAAGTAAAAGAAGTAGAGGAGAGAAGGGGGTGAAATTACGAAGCAGTTAAAGAACTCGAAACGAATAACGAGGATGGAAAAAAAGCTGTTCAAATATTTGCTCGCGATCGTACAGAGTGCGTCCACCGATAATGAGCTTCGCTAGTATGTGTGCGAGAGTGCGTGTTGCGCCTCTGTACGATATGAAATATCGTACAGAGGAACAGAAGAAAAGAAAAACGGAACGGTGAGGTGGAGTACGTTTTTTTTTTTTGCAAACGATAGACGAAAATCCGCGCAAAATTCTTGAACCGTCGAACGTTTCAGCGAAGAGCCCGGAGAACAATTTTTTTTCGAACGACTATTTTGTTGTTATTTATTTTATTTTTGTTTTTTCTAGAGGTTCGAAAAGAAAAGAAAAATGTTAACGATCGAATGGAAAATAATGAAAATTGATAAACAATATTTTTGATATTTGAAAATATTGTTTTAATTAATATTTTTTTTTGTTATATTGTTATTTCTCGATCGGATTATTTTTTTCGAATAAATTTCTACATTGGCCACATCAGGGCCTGAAAAAAGAACGGAATCGAGACTCGACCGGGGGAAAGCTTGTTCACCCTCGACTATGGAGATGCCACGTAGCTACTCTGTTTATAAGGTAGAAGAATAAAAATAAAAAGTTAAATAAAAAATAAAAATATCTCGCGCTCGGCCAGCTTTGCAAACAAGGACTCTTACGCTCCAAAAAACGATAACCTCGCTCTCCTCGCACGTTCTTTCTCAGAGTTCACCGTTTCGGATGCTACGCGCCGACCTCGAAGGTTAACGAGTCCCGAATTAACTCGTCCGATGAACGAGACCGAACGCGGATCACCGGGGGAACGAGAAAAAAAAAACGTGTTTCTTTCGTGTGAAAATTTTTGAAAAAAAGGAAAAAAAAAGAAAGCATCGTTTCTATGACGATGATCTCACGTCGTAAAATAATAAAAAAATGTT
The DNA here is from genome assembly GCA_951802705.1 of Netelia virgata. NCBI lineage: Eukaryota > Metazoa > Arthropoda > Insecta > Hymenoptera > Ichneumonidae > Netelia > Netelia virgata. Next base: position 47,741,198 of record OX637863.1, read on the forward strand.
AACGACTATTGTGCGATGCGTCATGACTTTGAAGACAATCGTTTTGCGATCGGTGGTCAAGATGATTTTTTTTTCCATTAAAAATAATATAATTCATTCTTTTTTATTTTCATAAAAAAAAATATCTTAAACTTTGGTACGAATTAATTGTAAATTTATATGCGAAAATTATTAAATCGTTTTATACGAATGATTCGAAAGTGGGTCGATATTTGTTCGGCGAAATTCCTCTCTCGCGACGTTTTTAATCGAGTCAATGCTGAATTAATTACGATAATTGTATCAAATTCAATAATCATTGGATTATTTCATCGTCGTGTCCTAAATGCGACAAGCGTGTCAATTTTTTCAACGTTTCGATTCGATAATTGAATAATGAATAATGAAAAATTGGTCGTTAATAAACGATCGTCGTACGTTTGGATTGTTAAAAAAATGCAATAATTTTGATCGAGCTTAATTCTAACATGCTCGATCGAACGGCTGGAAAAAAATCGAAATGTACATCGACCAAGAGAGCACGTGTTACGAGAGATAGGAAGGAGGGAAAAAAATCTGTACCTGGTACCGGCGCGGTGAAGAAAGCCTGAGCCGTGCTGAGAACCAACGACAGAAGTACGACGAGACAGGACGAAGCTACGACGAACATCTTGAATAAAGTATCTTCCACCTTCGACCTCTTATCACCTCCACGGACCGGAACAACGCAAACAAACAAAAAAAAACTCGCTCGAAAAACCACCGCACTATTTCACTATTTTCTTCTTTATAATCACAGCAATAAAACGAAGAAAACGTAAAAGGGCAAAGAATACGATTAAAATTATCTTCACTCTCGTCGCAATTATTCTCGAAAAAACGTACCACTACGTTTATATTGTTTATTTTAAATTAAATTAAATTTGTTCTCGTATAACTCACGTTTACCCAGTCTCGATTTAAATATAGTAACAATTTTATTTTATTTCACTGTTAAATTTCTTGGCACTCGATCCGCGCTCTTCAAGGCCAATTTATCTCCGTACACTCCGTTTTTTTCTTCCTTTTAGTTCTTCTCGTCTCCTTCTCGCAGCTCGCGATTATAAGCTCGACGTAAATTATTCTTTATTATTTACGTCGCGTTATTGCACAGTTTCGTATTTCGTTTAAATTGATCATAAATAATAAGAACAAACAAAATGTAAAATATTCGTTTGGAAAGAATTCGGTGAACGCTCCGCGATAACGCGCGCTACCTCGCCGAAGTCTCGGCCCGTACTGATCCACGCGGAGGTTCGAAACGAGTTCGAAGCCGTTACTATACGTTTGTAACGGCCGAGAGAGAGAGAGAGAGAGAGAGAGAGAGAGAGAAAGAGAAAGAGGGAATACAGCGTGACCGCGAGTACACGTAAATTCGATACGCGGTAAAAACGACACGTTCACTCCTCGGTATAATTAATATTCGAATAAACACTATCGTTAATTTAATATACAAACGATATACGTAAATATATTTCTTGTATATATTATATATTTATATAATATAAATATATATCGAATCGAAGCGAGGATTTCGACTTGTCGATTAGTTAGCAACCGACGGTGAACTGGCTGGTGGCCGTGGCTTGGGCATCGTAATATACATAAACTCGGTGATAGATAAGCCGGTACGTTGTCGCAGGCGCGGACAAGGGTACCAAAACCCCACCAACAGAGACAGAGAGAGAGAGAGAGAGAGAGAGAGAGAGAGAGAGAGAGAGAGAAAGAGAGAGAGACCGAGGAGTCACCGGTTACTCGCGAGATACTCGTGACACGAGCTTCATCCTCGTCACTGAATTTTCATCGAACGGAGGATAATTGAGGAAGATGACGATAACAGGTAAAGCCCCACTTTGTTTTATATCTCGTATTCATCGAACTCTCTACTTTGATCCTTGCACCGTGTCGTGGCCTCTTCGTTTTTCACCTCGTCCATATTATTTCCAACGTATCTCGTTTTAACGCTTCCGTTTGGATTGAAAACGTAGTCCTTTGTTTTTTGTTTCGTTTATTCGTTCTCGTTTCGAGGTTTATCGAGGATGTATTTTATGATTTTTATAATATCGAGCCTGGAAAGAATTTATGCACTTTTCGTTGATTGGAGACGATGATCGTGGCGAAATATCTGGAAAATATCAATCTTTGAGTTAGTTGGGAGAGGAACGATTTGTCGATCTCGATCGATTACTTCATTCGGTCGAATCATCGTCGAAAGTGGTGATACAAGTGGTCATGGTCGGTTTTGGGTCAGACGCATTACTGTACCATAGACTGTAATAATAATAATAATAATAATAAGAGCCAGGGGGCACGATAATGGTAATAATAATAAATTTCTATATCGCCATACATACGTATAGTGTTCCCTTCGCTTGCATACGACATACTGCAACGACTACGCTTTTGAGAGCTATTAAATAAAACTGGGTTACACACATTAGGGATCGCCTGTGGGAGAGAGAGAGGAAAGGAGGATTCCTCGAGTGGTATTATCGATCTAAATTCCCGAGTCAAACGGAGTGTGAGAGAGAAAGGGATGGGGTGAGCGAGATGCAGAGAGAAAGAGAGAGACAGAGAAAGAAAGAGAGAGAGAGATAGAGCGAGATAGAGAGAGATAGAGAGATAGAGAGAGAGAGAGAGAGAGAGAGAGAGAGAGAGAGAGAGAGAGAGAGAGAGAGAGAGAGAGAGAGAGAGTGTGTGAGAGAGGAGAAGATAGTGGGACAAAGCGATTGAGACGAAGCACCGCAAAAGCGAGTTTTAGCGAGGCCAATGTTCTCTTCCCTATTCACCTCGTTTCTTCGGCCCTCTCTTGTTACATCCGAGTAAGCGCGTGCCCTCGCTCTCTCTCTCTCTCCACGCTAGCGAGGATGCTCTGAAACAAGAAAGAATAGGATACTGGAGATGAGAGTGAAAAAAAAGAAAAACTAAGGAAAGAAAACAAAAAAAAAGCGTAATGAGAACGAGTATCGATAAATTTTCATCCCCTGTGGCAGGTCGAAGGAAGATTGTGTCTTAAATCTTCTCTCTTATATTTTTGTTTACCCGTAACGCTTTCGTCTCTTTTCTTTTTTCTTTTGCTCTTGGATGAAACGAACACGACCGTAGCTTTTTCTCACCGGATGGCGAGAGACGTTTTTTTCTTCTTTTTTTCCTTTTTTGTCCTTTCGTCGCTCGCTTCTCTCGCGTTACCCAGGAATGCATTTTATAAACCGGAAGTGGCATGGATACTCCCGAGCTGACTTATGTGATACTTGACACACTCTTTTGATAGCCCGGCTCACGGTAGGACATCGCCGTCGCGTTATTCGTCGGCTCGGAATAAAAAATAGGATGAAGGGTGCTTAACGAGACATCAAGAAGAACTTCGCTAACGAGAGGAGCTTTCTCTCTCTCTCTCTACGTTTTTTCTTACCTCCATATACCGCGTAGACCCTCGTGACTTTCGTCTTTACCCTTTCCTTTTTATCTCGATTCTCCTACTTTCTTCGACGTCTGATGTGAAGTTTTTCTGTAATAAAAAGAAGAATACGATGAGAGAAAAAGAAACAAATATTATTATCATGGTTAACCGATAACTGTCGCTATGAGAAATTCGATTTTGTTTTTCAAGAGAGAATAAAAACGAGTCCTGTAGGATGGAATAATTTTTCTTTTTCGTTTTTAACGTACGAGGACGATTACATTGGTTCTTCTTTTTCTTTTTTTTTTTTTGACTGCCTTGATCGTCGCGACAATAACAATATTACACAATCGCGCCAAACGATAAGAGAAGAACTGATACGTGAGACGAGTTGAGAATTTTCTTACGATTGCATATCGCGAGTTTTAATCAGTCTATTTGCGATTAAAGAACCCGAGGGGCTTTGATAATCGTCACTCGATCGTGTCGAGTTCTCCTCGATTCCAATGTACGTTACGTCCGTTATTAAAAATATAAATAAATACATACGCGGTTGAATTACGAGAACGACGATTTGAATTATGAGAAAAGTGACTTGAATTATGGGGAAAAATAGAAATTTCTCACACGTTGCATAAATATTTTGGAAATATTTCGATTCGTCCGAGTGTCCGTCGAGACGTTCAACCCCCTGTTCAACCCCCATCGCGCCGAAAATTCTCGAATCTCGATCACGTGCTACTATAAAAAATTTCTAAACGCGATTAGAACTCTATCAGATAAAATATTATCGACGCACATAATTAATCGTATCGTGAAGTTACGAAATTTCTATTTTTAGTTTCAATCTCACGCAACGCATCCTTCCATTATCATTACGTATGGACGCAAGGTCGTCGATAATCTTTAAAAAAAAAAAACACCTATCGAACCTCAACGTACAAATTTTCATTTTTTTTTGTCTACGAATATAAAACAAAACATTGATTTTTTTTTACTCAATCAAAAGACAAACGAATCAAAAGAAGAAAAAAAAACGATTACGATTGTTTACCCGTCCTTATTTGTTCGCGATAAAGTCGCGAGAGATAATTTATTCCTTCAACGTGCAACAAAACAGTTCGTGTTTGGTGTACGCGATGCTGCAATCGCGAATATAACGCGTGCGCGAAAGAGAGGATAAGAAAAAAGAAGAAAAAAAAAAACGAAAAAAAAAGAAGAAAAAAAAAACGAAAAAGAACCAACGCGTCGAGACAATGCGGAAGTTGATTTTAGACCGAGGGGTGGGAAGGAGAAAAACGTAATTGAAAAGACGATGAGACGATCCGCGTCTCTCTGCGGAATTGACGCGGTAGCGAAAATAATAAAAAAATAAGAAAGAAAAATCTAGGAAAAAGAGAAGAAAAAAAAAGTGGAAAATAAAAGAAAAAAAAAATCGAGAAATAGTCAAGTCCGAGCCGTAATATCGTTAGAAGAGCGCGCTTTATAACGAGATGACTAAAATGGAAGGGGATTTGGTGTTGGCCAACGAGATGTGTTTGTGTGTCATCGAAGGCCGTGGAACGATCGCATCAGGTGCGTCGCGTTGAATTGAGAAAATGCGCGCACGCGCTCCTCTCACACACAAACACAGACACACACCAAGCCTCTCTTATGCCTCTCATTTGCAATTATTTACCGACGATGCGGAGATTTGAATAAACGAGGCAAAAAAAAAGAACAAAAAAAAAAGAAGCGCCTCGGTCGTGCCATTCGACTGAGAAAACATCTCGGCGCGGATAACGAAAATACAACGCACGAGAGAATTTACCGTACCATCTGGCGTATCGAGATTTTTTTCTTCGGCTTGAAATTTGTCCTTTTTTTTCAATAAAATTCGATACTTTAATTTTGTGCTGCGAATAATAATATTTTGGGAAAATTGTTGTTGTTGTTTTTTTAAATAATTAATTGTTCGAGGAGTTGATAAGGGATTGAATATTTTGGGTTTGGCATTGACGAAGCTTGACAAATAATAAAGTGAGAAAAAGAAGCGACGATGATGATCGGAAAAATTAATAAAAGAGTAAAAAGAGAGAGAGAGAGAGAGAGAGAGAGAGAGAGAGAGAGAGAGAGAGAGAGAGAGAGAGAGAGAGAGAGAGAGAGAGAGAGAGAGAGAGAGGGCGAAAAATCATTGAATTTCTTTGAATATTTTGTCGACGATTTTTATAATGTTAATAGCATAAATTTTCATGATTTTATGTATACGAATAATATTTAATGCGAAAGAGAATAATGAATTGATAATTAATTTCGTATTAATTAATTCATGATTAATTTCGCATCGATTAATTTTCCAAACAATATTGATTTGTATCGATAACGTTTTTGTCCAAAAATATAAAACGATTTGCCGATCGAGACGCGGTATATTAATTCGTTAATGCGAGAATTTTTGGTTGCACAGATATCGTGAAATTGAACAAAAACGAAATTAAATTGAAAACGAGAAAGGCAAATGTTACGATTGACAAATCGTCAACAACGATCGATCATTGGTAATCGAAGTGTATTTGTATACGCATATCGATACTCGATATCGAGCACGTAAATCTCATCTATATCGAATGATATCCTCGTGACTCCCCGACGACCCTCGAGAGAAGGGGAGACAGCTCGTACGATGAAGCTGTATATAGGGGAAGAGATATAATATAGAACGGCTACCGAGACATACCGAGGAAACTGCGATATGCATCGACGATCGTGAATCTCGTCTGTCGATAGCGAGCTCCTTGCCAAGGCCGTCGGGTCAAGCAATCAGCATACGATCCTCTGGATATTTTATACATAGAATTTAAAACAGTCTACAGCATTAATATCTCATACATGGCAAATTTTTTCTACAACAAAAAAATACCCTGTAAAAGGGATTTTCGTCGAACAAATTTCCTACGTAATAAATTTTCGAACGAACAAAAATTGTGTTTTTAAATGAAATTTTAACAGTGGATTAAAATTAAAGGTGTAGTAATAAAATACCCGATATAAGAAAAATTGGAGCAATGTGTATCTCGAGTCGATGTTCGAAATCCCATTTCTCACGTGTCAAGGTAAGAGGCAAAAATCCTTCGTGACGAGAGAACAATAATGAAGTATCGTGGAAAATTATTTTCGATAGTAGCTGGAAAAAGAATAATTTGAAATGATTAATAATAAAATAACACACAAAAAAACGATGATTGTCGATAATCGATTCCTCGAGACCTTTGATAACGTACGTAACATTCGCATAGATGAAAAAATTAAACGTGAATTAGTATTTACCTTCGTTAAATATTGAACGCGACGAGGTAAGGTGAACCGGCGATGTAATTTTGCCTCGGGTAAAATTTCCTGTACATCGGGATGCGATAACGCAATAACGCGGGGTCTCGGAGTTCTTCCGGTCGTCGATAACACCCGGTGGGAATGAAGAGATACGCTAGAATGGGAAAGAAAAAAGAAAATATTAATCATGGAAAAGCGAATGAAGACGAGTAAGATTCGTAGACTCGTATAATATTAGTTACGTTGATAAGATCGAGTCAGAAATGACGAAACCGTTTTATAGTTAATCCGGAATTCGTCGACGATTCTCGAGCGTGCGAACTTTAGCACTTCCGCCACGTAATCGGGTTTCCTCGTCGTTTTTGTTTATCGCTCACGATCTCCAGACACGCGCGGTCTTTCTTTTTCTTTTGCTTTTCCATATCGAGCATTGGGTTAATGTAACGCGATGAATCTATTCGCGGAACGGGCGAAGAATGTGTTTTTATTTCTAAGATTGTGGAATATTTGTACCTTAGCTCCATTTTTCTACATTTGGTCGAAAGACTTTGGCTCGTTTCTCGATAATAATCAATTCTATATTTAAAAGTTGATCATCTGGATATAAATGAATCAGGGGAGTGTGATAACGAAATATTGAGGATATTAGAAATCTTACTGGCTCACGGATAACAAAAATTGTTTTTTGTTTTCATTTTATTATGAGTAAATTAATAGAAATAGTAAATAAGAGAACTATGTTCGAGTTGTGTCGTAATTTTACTATCGGATAGGCACTTGGAACATTGAAAAATATGAAATATGCAAATTTTCACTTTCTCGTTGGCTTCGCGAATATCTCTAAATGTTGAATTTTGAAGGAGCTGTAACTTCGATTCTGTTGGAAGGATTTGGATTAAGTGCATAACTTTTCGAAAGCTGGTTCGAAGAGCTAGAAAATGGCGTTGAGTTCATCCCGATATCTAAGTTTCTGTGGCCGTGGCGATGATTTAAAAATCGCGGAATTTCGATCCGAAGAGAAAAATTGGATGAATCGATAGAAATTTAGAAAAATTTGTTAAAAATCGAAAAATTATCGCAGCCGGATGAACCAAGCGGCATATTAATGCTTGAACGATCAAGTTTCGACCGAGAATAATAGCGCAGATAAAAATTAAATGACAATTCAAGTTTCAGCCTCTTAAGTAAAACACCTAATTTTTCGCCTGAAAAAACTGAACGTTTTCATGTCACGTGAACTTTTGACTACTTGTCGAAACTCACGTGACTTGTCGAAAACGTTAAAAAAAAGATGTCGTATTTGCATGCTGCAAGAAACTAACAATTCCACAAATGCCGTACAATTACCATAAGAATTCGATAAGCAAAATTCAAAATATGCAATAAAATTTGATTCAAACAATTCAGGTTTCTCGTATGACCAATTTTTGTCCCCAAGAACTCCTTCGGCATGACAACAGCGACGTGCGATCGAACGATAAAAACAATAAATTAATAGTATGCAAATATTTTCATTTAAATTTGTTTTTCGCCACAACGGTGGAATTTAAAAAAGGAACAACAATGCTCTATCGACGACGACCACCCAACGGCGACAACTGGACAAACAATGAGTCACGAAACACCTCGATAATTCATTAAAATACAAAAGACGAAAAAACGATAAAAAAACACTCGCGATGAGATTAAAAAATAATGTAAAATTATAATCCGCGAGTGATAAATAAAAAAAATATATATAACGAAAAGAAATAAAAATAGATGCTCGAGAGAGGCAAAAGCGCGAACATTGTTTTTTATCGCTCGTCTTGACGGATACCAAGAATGAGTTACGCGGTCAAACACAGGCGTCCGCCATATCGTTAATCTATAACTCCCCTTATCGCCATCGTTCAGCTCGCGAAAACGGCAGATTTTCTTCGCGATAAGACACCGACCCTCCTCGCCTTACCGGCAATAATAAATCCATTCTATATTACGCTACTTCCACCACGATAAAATATAGATCATCGTTACCAAGGATATATTAATATCTCGAGTTTTACGTCGACGTCGTTCTCGAGAGATAAGTCACGGTAGAACGCGGAAGACGACGAGCCGAGAACGAGCTAGCGGCCAATAAAGCAATCGAATTTCGTCATTGACAGTTTCCGCGAGTTGTTCGAGGTTTCGATGCAAACAAAAAAAAAAGAAAGGAACGAAAAAGAAAAAAAAGAGAAAAAAGGCACGAGAAGAAACCAATCTTCTACGTCACCGAGCTAACGTAGGTCGAGACGATGTGTCATGTGTCGTCGACCGAGGTGATGAAAGAACGTCCGAGTCCTGAGAAATCGTCGATTCATCGTCGAGTTGCGGTGCTTCTCTCGTGACGTGAACCACGAACACCTTCGTAATTTTCATCGGCGAAACTATTATCTCGGTCCATTAAGTGACTTCCTGGTTGTGACAATCGATTACGATTCATGGATTTTTTATTTCCAGACGAGAATCGTGGAAAAACGGAGAAAATACGAATCTGTAACAAAATAATCTGGAATTAGAATGAAATAATTTGTATAGATAAGCGTAAGGTTGCACGTAATACGAGGAAAAGTAGCTTGATAAATTCAACGCGGTGAGTTCGTTAATAATGTAATGTGAGATGGGGAAGCGTAGTCGTCGTTCGCGAAGGTACTTTATGAATTTGTTGCGCAATTTGTTTTCCGGCGTCACGCTTTCCTGGCTCGATGAGTATTTTTCTTTTTTAAACGTTATTCGTCCCGAAGAAAGAACATGATTTTCCGCTACGACGTTAATAACGAGATAAATATTTTTCGCATCGAGACAATTTGTTTCTGTATGTCTTGAAATTACCACGTGTTTTGTATTTCAAGAGGATAAAATCGATAACCGGTTATTGGGCGGTAAACGAAGCGATTATATTATATTTTGTACTTGAGGCTCGCGATTGAGATAAGTTTAAGAAAATTGATTCTTTAGGTAACCGATCGTACGATTTTAATTTCATTTTAATTAAAACGCGTGTTTATTGTAATCGGATTAAGAAATTATCTGATTATGACGAGCACGAGTCTGTAACGATCTGCAAATGGGAATTCCAGACGATTACAAATTGTGAGGCCACGTTATGCGAAATTCTTATCTTAAGGTCAAGATTTTTGTTTCCCTCGAAATGTCTTTGATTTTTTTTGTTTGTTATTTTTTTTTCGAGGGACACGAGAATCTTGCGCAGAATCGAGAAATCGAAGAGATTTATTTTCAAATCTTCTTATAAATTTGTAAAATGAACTTTGGGTCGATGATAATATTTTTCGAGAAACTACGTGAATAAAAAAAAGAGAGGCGCGAGATTTTACCTGCTGGAAAGCGCACGTAAAAGAAAAAGAAACCTAGTGGGGTCAAAGGTTGGATTAAAAATACATCGAACCTTGAGAGACGTTTAGCGTGAGAGAAGACGATGCGGTCGTCGTGCATACGAACGGACGTCGCTTCTGACCGCAAAATTCATTGGTGTTTTTATTTTTTTTCTAGTCGTAACGTATTAATTCGCAATATAGAAACGGATCTGAAATGCGAAAATCACAAATTACCGATGATAAAACGGCGGTACTCGAGATTGGCCGATAGTGATCCGTGCGATAAGACAATCGTCTTGTATTAATAGAATAATCAAGCGTATATATAGTTTGCGAATCAACGCAAGATAGCCGCGGGACGACATTGCAATCCTTCAAAATCTGATGAATTTCGAGGAAACGCGTCAGACAACTGCGTCGCGAAAGATCCCAGAGTCTGAAAAAGATAATTGCACACGAGTAATAAATATGACAAAGTTTTATTTTATTTTCTTTGTTTGTTTTGTTATTTGTTTTGTTTTCTTTTCGTGTTTCATCAATTACATAGAAGAAAAAAATGGATTTCGTTGAAAAGTTAATGTCGACCTTATCCTTGGCATTAGAAGACCTTCAAAACTCGTCGCCGATCGCCTTGTCCATATATTGCTTGTAAAGGGCCATGAAACGTGCGACGAAAGCTTCGAGATGAAATATTGCTTTGGATCCACGATGCATACGATGCTCGTACGTAGCAGCCATCGTTGCGATTTCACCTTTCAGCTCGAGATCGCAATTTTTCGAAGATTCCTGAAGTAAACCGCGGAATATAATGTCACACGGTATCGCGTGTGTAAGCAGCTCGTAAAGCCGGTTACGAATTTCGAGGATTTTTCTCGGGCTCTGATCGGCAACCATCATCGCCGCGGTTTTTCGTATAAAGACTTGCCAGTCCGGTTCTGTGATATTTTGATCGGCCGTGAACGGATATCTGAAAAGGGAAGAAGCGAATAATAAATCTGAAAAATTCACAACTTTACTTCTTACGTATTTACTTATTTTTTTATGAAATATTGGCGGGTAATAATTCGATCTTGAGCCTACAATTCATTGATTGAATTTCTACTTTTGTTGCGATAATATAGAGAATATTTATGGACAATACAATATCGTTGGTTATCAAATGAATAAAAAATTGAATAAAATTAGATGAATATCGAATCAGACGATTGAGAAACTTACTGCTCGACTTTGCACGCTTCTAGCATCAATATCGCCCTTCTGAGATTTCTTCCACTCGCCGTTGCAACCCTCGTCGCCAATTCATTCGGTAGATCGAGGCTCTCTCGTTCGCAGATGGAGCGCAGTATACGTTTGATCTCGTCGATGGTCGGTGCGGGCACGCGAATTCCCAGACAACGCGATTTTATCGCGGACAATACGCGAGACGTCGTGTTGGCGCAGAGAATAAGGCGACATGTCGTTACATATTTTTCCATTGTACGACGTAACGCGTGCTGCGCATCTTTCGTTAGTTGATCGACGTTCGTGAGAAGAATGACTGAGCGACAAGAAGATTCGTCGATTAATGTTTTCAATACTGACTTTTCTCTGTACAAAATTGAATAAAACGCTACCTTTGAAATCTCTTTGACCACTGGGATCTATCTGATAAGTCTGAGCGGTAGTTTTGACTAAATCCATAACTACGACTCTATCGTAAATGCCGACGTCGCTCGGATTAACTTCTATGTGATAGTTGCTGCTTATAGTCGTGATCTCCAATTTCTTTTTGGACGGTGTCTGCGTTATAGGAGAACAAAAATTTAAAAAAGCTTCTAATCGACTCAAAATTCGAATGAAACAATTGTTAAATTATATCAAACGTACTTCGAACTGCATGCTTCCCATTTTTAGGTTTTCGGCTTTGCTACCATAAAGCTCTCGTATAATACTCATTATTCTGGTTTTCTTGCCGGCGCCAGGCGGCCCGTGAACAAGCAAGTGCGGAAAATCGCCTTTTTGAACCTAGGAACAAATATCATGAATTAGTACTAAAATAATATATATATTATCTATGATTAATTCATATAAATTTGTTGGTACACGCTGAGAGTCGAGTCCATTATTTTTCTTCAAATTATTTCAAAATTTATGAGGGGAAATGATAGTTACCATATTTTTTAAACTTTCCGCTTGTTGGGTGTGATAATCCAGCTTGCTGAGACCCGAAGGACGATATTTGTCAACCCACAAACTCATTTTAAGAGATATTACTTACAATATTTTTGTTGTTCTCAAATGTCTAACCTAACAGTGTCGAGGGACACTTCCGCGCGCTACACTTAACCAAAAAAGATGTTAACACTCAATTTTACACCTCGGAGACACTCACTCCACAACGTTTATCCTTGTTATAGAAAAAGAGTCCGACATTAGAACAGAAAAGTGTTAGAATTAGAAAAATACGAGATGATGAATGACCCGAATTATTGTTACTTTGGCACTTGTTTATGGACGTAGAAATTGGCGGTTTTTTGTGAACTTCGATGGGACGAAAGCCGGATGCGCAGGCGCATCGAATCTTACTCGCGTATCTGATTTACGTAGTCGGCCCGATTTTTAAAAGAAAAAGAAGTTTTTTATTTTAAAAACCTAATAAAAATGAAAAACATTTATGAATTTGAAATATTTGAAGGTTCTTGCATTATCCAAATCTAGCCAAATTTGTCAAGCTTTCAATTTTGACCTTAATTCCTGAAAAATACACGAAGTTAAAGCACATTATTAAACCTATATTAATCTCACTATCGACGACCAACAGTGTGCCCGATAAATTTCAAAAGTAAATGACGTTATAAAAAATTAAGACAATATCCAAAAGCACCGTGAAGTAGATCGTAGTTTTTCGATATATCATTTTTTACGATATACTTTACTCCTGTCAAAAACGCGACACGTTTTGACTTGATAGAAATAATATAGAATTGTACTGGAAAAAAATTAAAGAGTTCAATCGAAGGAAAGAAGGAACATATTACGTTCAGCGATGTCACGAGGCAAAAAGGCGAAAAGAAAGATCGGTGGTCGAAGAAAACCGGAATCTTCGGTAATCGCAGCGACGATACGATTAACGGATGTCGACGGATCTCCAGTCATACCTATAAATAAACCACGTACGCTGGAGCTAAGTAAAATCAAGCATGAATTAATTAATTAAACCGTCGATCGAATGAAATATAATCATTGTCAAGAAAAATTATCGATAATTTTTATTATCGCCAGAAGATTCGACAACGTCCTGCAACCATGTAAAATCTTTGCGATCCAAGAGCGTCGAACCGAACGAAAGATTAAACAATCCTCTGCTTCCAGAATCCACAATCTGCAAGGAAAAGAGCAACCTGTGTTTCGCAGAAACAAAAATAAACGGCAGGAATTTTACAATATTATTCAAGACCGACGAGCTTCAGAAACTGAAAAATGTCCTGAAAAAAACTGATCTCGTGAGAGTCTGGAAACAAAACCACAATATGAAACCAATTTTTATGAATTTTTATGAATATGAAAACAATTTTTTTTAATCTAAAAATAATTTAAATAAAAACAGTTCCAACGCTTGAATCGCGTCAATGAGATAATTCGAATGATTAAGAAAAAAAAAGGGCTGGAAGAAAATGATAAAAATGAACGGATTTTCGCAGTCGAGAACGCCTCTGCTCCTCGGTGCGATAATACTTGGAAAAGTTGACGTTGTTAAGAGACTCTTGAGAGACGGCTATCCGATTAATTCGCGCAGCGAGGAAGACAATACAACGGCGTTGATGTGGGCCGTGAGAAAAAAAGATCTCGCGATGATAAACCTCCTGATACGTCACGGTGCCGATCTCACTCTTCTCGACGAGAACAACGACAACGTTGCCCTCATCGCCGTACAATCCTCGTCCTGGGAGCAAAATGATTTTCTCGATTTTTGGAACAGCATCGATCGTCAAATCGATCTTAAGCACGAGAACACGAGTGGATACACGATACTGCATTACGCCAGGGAAAGACGTTGGCACGTTCTCGCTGGTTTGATCGATGAAGATGCCAGGAATCTTTCGAGAAAAACATTATTCCCAAAATATCCTTGCTACTGTTGCTATTGCTCGTCAGCTTCTGGAACAACGAGATACAGAGTCAATGGTGTATGTATCTATCTAAATAAAAATTATCGAGCTAATCTCGAAGGTCTTAATTTTTGTCATGAGTTTAAAAAAATTCACAAGATAAATCAGCGTTTTCCAATTGTTATTTTCTTCTTTTTTTTATGAACCGATTATGATTGAAACGTTCTACGTTACCACACGAATTCCAAGGATATGGAATCAACGCTCTCCCATCTCGGTGTTCTTTTCGACGAGATCATCAATCGTTATCGAGACACTTGGTCGCGGGATCGAGAACTCGGTTATCCTGATTTTCGAGGTGGCCACGGTGACTCGGCTGCGACGATCGAGGATCTCGTTAGCCTGAGACGAGAGGAGATCGCTCGTTTGAACACCGTACTTCCCAAACTCGAGGAATCCTATCTCCAGAAACTCCGGGATTGTTGGTCCTCCTTGGTCGCTAAAATGCGTCAAACTGCGTTAAGAGATGCACGAAAATTCGATGAATTCGTCACTTCGATACAAATTCGATTACTCACGCATCGAGTGTATCCGGAAAAAGAGGAAAATGCGGAATTCCATTCATCCGAGGTGAGAGCAACGAGTTCCTCCGGATTTCGAGAATTTTCGGATCGCGTAAACGACGAGACAACTTCCAGCTTTGACGAATCCAGCGGCAACCTCGAACTTCGTGCCGAAGTAACGCTTAATTCTTGAAAAATAATTATAAGTGTAATTTTTACATAAAATAAAAAAATACAACCGTTGGCAAAACACGAATCGACCTATTTTCTCAATGGACCAATTTTCGTTTCTCGACGCTCATTTCGTTTCTTTTTTGTTTTTATTATTAATTATACCTGTATACGTGACAGAGTTCAATATGATTTATTTATATATTGTGTAAAACGTCCATTTCTTTTTGTTTGTTTGTCTTGTTTATATAATCCGTAGGATATAATTAGTTTATTAATTCTCGTTCGCGATCGTTAACGATACGATAATGTCGAAGTTACGGGAGCGAGGGGGCGAAGTCTCGACGAAAGATGGCAAAGATCCTCCTGCGTCGAAAGGTTTATACGATATTTCTTTAAAACTATTATCTTGTCCTTGCCATTTTTGTATCTCGACTTTTTTTCATGCGGCGTTCGTTCTGTATAAAAGTTGAGTAAACGAGCGTGATAAAAGCAGCTATGGCTCGTTTTCGATTGTAATGAATTATTTTTATCTGCTAAATTGCTATGTTTTTCAAACCATTCGCGGGCTTTCTTCATTCTTCATTCGTCTATCGTAACGATGATATTTGATAATTAATATAAGTAACGATGAAACGTCTTTTGCTATATATGTGTTTTCTTATTTCTCTCGTGATTTGCAATTCCTCGAGGTGTAACGATTTTACGTTTCTCCCGTGTTATAATAATTAATCGACCGAGAGCCACGACAATTTAAATTGCTATCGCGGTGAGCCCGACCCTCGTCCCGATCCACGACTTTATCAATGTATTCGTTTCGTCATCGTTTCTTCTCACTATCCTCTTTTTTTCTCGTTATTCATCATTTTTATTTAAACGCTCATTCGCTGACGATATGACTGCATTCGAGAGAACATCGAATAAAACTACGACAACAATAATCGGCGATAATAATCGATTTTCTTCGAAGGCCTTGGAAATCACACGACACATACATACACCCACGCAGGCACACACACACCAATATCCGTCATTTATCGATGACAACGCGAATTATTATAACCCTCCACGTTCTTCTAAAAACAATGATTTTTTTTGTCCACCATCCTCCCCTGCTCCATTGAAATTGCTCGTGCGTCAAAAATTTCGCGGTATGACGATGCGTTTCTGCGTTTTTTTTGTTTCTTTTTTTTCCCACTTAAAGCCAATGAAAAATATACCGTTATAGTAAACGTAACTACTTCATCGTAATATTATATCTCGAGTAACAAATGTCATGTATATATTTCACTTAAACGCGACTCGCGAATTCCTCCGTCAATTATCGATCGTCATCGAACAATTTATATGTGTATATATATATATATACATATATATATATATATATATATATATATATATATATATATAAATATATGCATATAGGTAATATTATTCATAATATACTTAAACATTAAACAGTTCCTGGACGACTTTGGTAAATGAGTAATAAGTCAGTTAAACACTTAAATATTCGTTAATATTAGTCATTTGTAAATTCTGTCTCGAAAAAGTTTGCGAGAGAAATGCGAAAAAAAGGAAATTTGTAAACAACAACAAAAAAGAATATAAATACAAGCGTGCGCGGAACGTCGGGACGAATCGCCGACGCGTCACTCAATTCGCGTCGTGTGCGATTGGATATGAAAAAAGATTTCTAAATACCAATTGTCGTTTCTCTCTCTTTTTTTTCGTTTGAAAGCGTAATGTTAATGATTCTGGTAGGAAAATACACGAAGAAAAAGAAAGAAGTTAACGTCCCTTGCTTCTCACGTTGGCTCGAGAATAACGCGCGGTTTCGATCTTTTGACTCCGTTCGCGACGTTCAAACAGAGGAGAAAATCGTGCGGGCCTAAAGTGCGATCGCGTGCTACGATACGAAACAATGTAAGAACGCGAAAAATATCGATAAATCGTGATCAGAAGGGTGCGATTATGGCCGCGGCCTCGCCCCGACTCGTCGGTAAAGAGGCGCATTCTTGCCACTTGTTGGAATTCGGGTCGTAACACTCGACGGTCGATATCGTTATTTGGGTACGATAGAAATTAATTTCCTGTGACTGATCGCCTCCAATGACGTATAAACGACCGTCGGCCGCGGCGACAGCGGGATAAGATCTTCCCATATTCATCGGTGCAACGGCGGTCCATTTATTCTGTTAAAAAACACGAGAAAATAAAAAAGAAAGTCGAGCTAAAATAGAATCTAACGATAATTGCGACAAGATTAAACACTGTTGATATTTTTGTAAATACGATGAAACGAGTAAGAATTACCTTTTCGAAGGAATATCTTTCTACGGACGTAAGAACCTCCTGATTTTTGTTCGTCCCACCGACAACGTAAATATAACCATCGAGGATTGTTATACCCATTTGAGATCGCGGTGTGAGCATCGGTGCGAGATAAGCCCATTCACCGGTCACAGGATTGTAACTCATGGTGTCCCGACGATGTCGACTGTCGTGAGTACAACCACCGACTACGTAAATTAATCCTGAAACGATGGGAAATCGATTAATTTTCATAAGTTCCAAACGATCGATGTGATTTGTTTGTTAGACACGTATCGATTTTATTTTCGACGTACCTTCGTAAGCCACGACACCCATACTGAACCGTGGCTCCGGCAATTCACTATGCAGCGCCCACGTGTTCGAAACTGGGTCGTAAGTTTCGATCGAGCCGCCGATATCCTCACCAATCCATCCGCCAAATGCGTAAAGACTATTGTCCAACGCGCAAAGACCAAATTCGCATCTGGGCTCGACCATGCACGCGATCGAGGTCCATACGTTGTCTCGAGGGTCGTAACATTCGCCATTCGCTATTATACAAGACTCTAACTCGCCCCCGACGACGTAAACTTTACCGTCTAGCAACGCTACACCCGGAAGAATACGACCGATTCCTATCGGTGCGACCTCGCTCCATTCTCTGCAAAAACAATAAGATTTGTTGGATTAGAATTGAGTATCATTTTCGTGAAAAAAAATTATGAAAAGATGTATCGTTTATTGTCTTACCCGGTAAACGTGTCGTATTTCTGGATCGTCTCGTAAGTACTCTCGGCATCTCTTGCCCAACTGTCGGCCGTGTGTTCGCGTTTCGAACCACCTATAACGAGGATATTCTTCTTTGCGCATAATCTCGGCTGTGCTCGCAAAGGCACGAGACAACCCTTGTTAGAAACCAAATCTTTCTGTATGGAACGCAGCGCGACTATGAGACTCGCGTCTTTGCACTCGTGTATGACGCTATCGAGACGCGTCAGAGAGCAAAGACGAAGTCTGATGTGACCAAGTATCTCGAAAACGTAGCAGCGTCGAGCCGGAATATCGTGAACGATCCAGTTGTACGCTGCTTGGAAGACCTGATAAAAAATACAACAGGAACCGACAAATTATACACCGCTAGTGCATAACGGTGTAATAAATGTACTTGGTTTAATCCAAAACTACTGTGAAAGTATAAAAAAAAAAGGTTGTTTGAAAAATAACATGAAATACCTGAAATTCTGTATCGATGTGTATGTACTCGCTACTGAGAAAATGAACAAGATATTCCTTTGGCAGATCAAGGAACTCTTCCTCCTGCGACACTTGAGGAAAATTGACTTCGATAAAGCGTAGGGCAGTCTCCAGTAGATCTAGTCTGTTATGCGCTTCCGCAAATCTGTACATTTACAGAAAAATACAGACAATGAGGTTGAAATTAAGACGCAGATACGAAAAAAACGTTTCAACGAATTCAAACTCTCGCTTGTCCATGAATACAATGAAAAATATTCATGTAAACCGTGTTTACCTATAAATTCCAAGTGCATTGGAGTAATGTAGCTGCTGACGCAGATAAGCTATGCAACCCGAGACGACTTCGTCGAGTTCGAGCATATCCGCAGCTGCGAACAACTCCTGTACATTGTCCTGAGTAATATCGACATTACCGGTGTAAATAAAATCGACGAGTATAGAAAGTATATTGGCGGCGATCGAATGAATTTCGACTAATTCTTGTTGCTCCTCGACGAGGCCACCGGTGAACATCGCATTGAAATAAGCACTACCGGCTGCTAATACGGATCTATGCGCACGTATTATGCTGTCCCCGGCCACAAGACCGACATCGCTGAATTGATTTTTGAGACGCTGAGCATTGAGGTTTCTCAGAACTTTTGGGGCGTATTGCCCGACTGCGTAAACAGTGCTGGAAACGTCTGACGCTTGACGCATGGGTTGAGTAGCAAAACCCATCGTCTGAGAATTGTGACCACTCTTCAGTGGAGGCACCGCGCCATCAGCCATGAAACCATCGAGGTGACCTTTATCCACAGCTCCTGGAATAATTAATATCCATTCATTCGGGGCGACGACGAATTTATTCACGGACGTTCCTCCTTGTGATAACCGTAAACTTTCTATTATCGAAATGTCGTTCATGTTTGTTCTTTACTCACGACATATACGGGACAGCACCTTGTAGACGCTGTGAAAGGATTTGTTGTTGTTCTTTCCTTTCAAACGCATCACTACAACTTCATTTTCGACTATCAATTATTCCCCGATCTAACACCGATATATATGTACGTATACGCTAAGTATAGAAATCTTACGCACAGAAAGAAAATGTTTAACACTGTTACGAATCAATTCGAGAATCGAGGTGATTGTTCGATGCACTCGCGTATTGAGAAAAGTCTTCGTCCCTTAGTTGCACTCCACGATAATCCGTTTAACCCACACCCTCGATTAATTTTATTAGCGATATATATATGTATACGCTACGCGCTACGAGAATGTTTTTTGAAGTGTTCCGATCAAAAAGGTTCTAGCGACAATATATCGGTTATGGTTTTGCTTTTTTCTTTTTTTTTTCTTGACATATGTCAAAACGTTGGTGCCTTCGTGAAAGTAGGAGCGGTTCGTGAGGAATCGATTGTTACGGGGAAAAAACGGGAAACCGAGAGGGTATTAGAATAATAATAATAATTACGACGCGGGAGCAAGATGAAAATGGACGTTCCTCGCTCCGCTTCGAGACGCAACAGCCGGTTACATTTGCGATCGATGATTACGACACTGGAACTGACTGATATCGCGGATACTCAGTCTTATGTACTCTTCTATTGTTAAATGTTCTGTACGAATTTTTCCGACGAGACACCGATTTATGTTTCAACTTTCTTTAATATAATCCGTCGTACTCCGCGCCCAGCTGTTTATCATGCCTAGTATACTGAAGTTAGCCGCGCCACCGCCTCGCGGCAACCATGCGCGCGTCGGTGCGCTCCGTGAAGTTAGTCGCACATGGCGCCAATTTTAAAACATAAAAATGTTGCTCATTATGTTGACTATACTGTCATCGATTTATGAATGAAAGAAAGACAACTTCGTACTTTCCTGTCCGTGTTGTTTTGTCGTCTGTCGGCTTTTCCAACATTCAACAGAAAGACGTAATTTGATTGTCGCGAGAATTAAAATCAATCTTTCCCCCAAGTGCGTCGTGACCCGAAAAGTCGTGATCACGAGCAAAGATTGAACAGTTTTTAACAAAGCTGCCAACATGGTTTTGACCAAGGAATACAGAATATGTATGCCGCTTACGGTCGAAGAGGTAAATGATTATTCGAATGATTCTCAAACTGCCAAGTCTGTCGTTGTTTTCTCCAGAAATTACTTGATATTTTTCTTCGTATACGAAAGTACCGTATAGGACAACTCTACATGATAGCGAGACACAGTCACGAGCAATCAGATTCTGCCGACGGGGTGGAAGTCGTTGAAAACACCGAGTGCGAAGATCCCGTTCATGGCAAGGGGCAGTTTACCGAGAAAAGGATTCACCTGTCTAGGTAAATTTCTCGTTCTACAACTTTTAATTATCAATGTTAAAAAACGATATTCAAGGTATCGATGTTTTCCGCAGCAAACTTCCCTATTGGATTCAATCTGTATTACCAAGAATATTTTATATAACTGAAAAGGCATGGAACTACTATCCTTTCACCATAACAGGTAAATAATACAATCGATTACAATTTACTGTTTAATTCAATAAATAATTTAAATATCGATACCGCGTTGAACAAATTTCAAATAGGATAAACCTTTATTCTTTGTTTCATGGGTAACATCAGAATATACGGTAAGTAATGTTTCGTAAAAATCGAGAAGAATTTAAATCGAAAGAATCGATTGAAGAATTTTATGTTTTTCAGTGTTCGTTCATTCCAAAATTTCAAATATCGATTAAAACCCGATTTGAAGACAACGATGGATCTACAGAAAACGTAAGCATTGCATAAAGAGTTTCTATACTAGAGCGTTGAAATACAAAATCTCGCCTTACTTCTCGATTCATTTATAAATGGGACGAATCAATTTTTCGATCGTTATAAAAATACTTCAGATTTAATGAATTGTTGTACACTTACTCAGTGCTTAGGATTAACGCCGATAGAGCTGATCCATCGAGAGGTCGACTACGTTGACATAGCGTACGACGAGATATCCGCGAAGCATTACAAAGAGGAGGAAGATCCAAAGTTCTTTCAGTCGAAAACAACGGGACGCGGACCTTTGGTAGAGGGCTGGCGCGAAACGACTCATCCGATAATGTGTTCTTACAAGCTCGTCGACGCATCTTTCGAAGTCTGGGGAATGCAGACACGCGTAGAAGATTTTATTCACAAGGTGGATTATCACAAGGATTTTTGTTAACGTATATAAGAAAGAAAAAATAAAACAAACAATGTAACGAACGATTTTTTCAGTGCGTCCGAGAGACCCTTTTGTTGGGACATCGTCAAGCTTTCTCGTGGATCGACGAGTGGCACGCCATGAGTCTCGAGGACGTAAGAAATTACGAAACGAAGATGCAAGCTGCTACGAACGAGAAAGTACAGGTAAACAGAACTGAATTGGAACAACCAAATGCAGAGGAAACTTCATCGATACCTACGTCACCAAAAACTTCGCTACCATCGTCACCGACTCCTAAATCGCCTACCTCGGCGTCAAATCGTTCATGGTTCTCGTGGTCATAACCGATCATGGTGATAATTTTCCGTGAGCTTTATCGTGTTTATTATAGTAGGTGATTGCTAAAAAGAAAAAAGAACGAAAATCAGAAACAAAAAAGCTAAATAAAAAAATGTAGGTGAAAGGATGCGAGGAACGTGCGTAAAAAAGCTAACTGTCTATTCTCAAACGTAAATGTAAATATTCTGTGTTATCGTTGTTATAATAATTATTATTATTATTTCTATCGTCCGTTATCTCAAGCCTTCCAATAGCCATCTGGCTATTGCGGCGCCTGGATAGATATCAAAGTGAAATTGATGAAACATTGGTTTTTTTTTATTCGCCAGTTGTCCGTGGCATTTCATCTCGAGCGTCAGTAATTTGGACGTTTGTTTAAATCTGTGATCCACGCGTCAGCCTAAATTTGTCTTTAATTTTTCTATCCTGTTTTTGTTCGATAATTCCCTTAAAGACTTTAGCGATCGATCGAACCAATATAACTCTAAATATTAGACTGATCGTCTGAAAAAAAACGAAAGTTGTTTCCAATAGTACGATAATCATTCGTTCGCACGATTCTCGGCGACTCCCAATTGCAGGGTAGTTAGAAAAATGAATAAAGAAATACTAAAAAAAAAAAAAAAAAAAATACGCCAAATCCTGTTGCACGCCTGTATCGCTTGCACAGATCCAAGTTTCTGAAATTTAATGGATGAAAGAGAGACAAGGAGGACGAAGACGTATTCGTCAAGCACAATATTTGTAACTCCTGGAAATTGTTTCCCCCCTACCGAATTATAAACTGCTATATAAAGAAATATATATATGTATCTATATCTTTGTCCATATCTATATACATATAAGTAGTATTGCGTATTTCGTCTGCAGACTTTAAAGACAGTTGATATCAAAGAGCAACAACAGTTTTTCTTAAAAAAAATTGGCTCCAAATCTTCCCACGGTGATAAGCCCAGCCACAACCTTTTAAGGTATGAAGTAATTATATAAATATTTATAAAATTTACAATTAATCTAAATATGACACCATCAGGTATCAAATTCTAAAATCTTGCCAAATAATTAATTGCTCATCACCGGTGGGAAGAAAATACACAAAATACAACAAAAATATATTGAAGAACATAAATCTGTGTAGACTGTAAAAAAATGAATTATTCATAGCAAGGATTACTCCGTTTACAGTATAATCGTCCTGCTGTTGTAGGAAGGGTTAGCAACAGCAAAAATGCGAACGAAGGCTAAAACGTGAAAGTGGAAAATGCGTGCTCGGGGCTTTTTGGAAAAGTCGTTGAGACATGCGAGAAGTATGAGAGAGACGTGAGAGTCTACGGGGTGTGGAACGAGGAGTGCTTTGGCCTCGGGGTAAGCTGTAAAACCTACCCCCTATTAAGGTTCCGTTTATTGATCGCATATAGAAGCGAGGGTGCGCGCCAGCGCAACGAATGGTCGGGAAAGGGACGAGTGGGGGTGTCTTTCTGCTTTTCGTGCCATGGGACCACCCTAACTCAACCCCGACGACATCCCCCGAATTCACCGGCTAGTGTTGTTGTTGCCACGAACATGTCTAGCGGTGAGTCCGTGCTGTACCAAATAACAAAAATAACAATTTAATCCTCAATTTATATTGATTTTCTAGAAAATAGTGATAAGCTTTTGCCGATAAGAGATAAGAAATAAACCGTGGCTCGTTTGGCTTTTACTCGTTGATATGATATAAACTCTATCGACCTTTACAAAAACGTTTGATTTATCATTAAGAAAAATAAAAACCTTTGTTTAGCAAGACAGGGACTATATTGGATTCGCGACATTGCCGGAACAAGTGCACAGGAAATCTGTAAAAAGAGGCTTCGAGTTCACCCTGATGGTGCTGGGTGAGACGGGACTTGGAAAATCGACTCTTATCAACAGCCTCTTCCTCGGTGATCTTTACAAAGAACGACGAATTCCTGATGCATCTGGTACGCATTGTTTAATTATTTTTTAAACGTTCTCTATCGACTTATTTTGCTTTTGAGTATTTTTTTTTAAAGAAAATACTTTGTTTTTGTAGAACGTGTGGAAAAGACGACTTCGATTGAAAAGAAGACCATGGATATTGAGGAAAGAGGTGTTCGACTTCGTTTGACAATCGTCGATACACCAGGTGCAATGAAAATAGTGGATAATTACTCGCGAAATAGCTGTAATTATTCATAATTTTCTTTTCATAAATTTTAATTTTTGCGAATGCATCGAAGGTTTCGGCGATGCTGTGAATTGCGAGGACACGTGGAAAGCTTGCTCGGCTTATATCGACGAACAATTTCGTCAATATTTCACTGACGAGAGCGGACTCAACAGGAAAAATATACAGGACAACAGGGTACACTGCTGTCTCTATTTTATACCTCCTTATGGACATGGGTAAGATGATCTCAAATTTCTACATTTTTTTTTGTTCCTCGCTCATTATAAAGATTGAAACAGTTTCGAGGAGATAGTTGGGATTTTTTAAATATGTTTTTTTTCATTAACAATTAACGTTTTAATTCCTCAGACTGCGACAACTTGATCTGGAAGTACTCAGGCGATTGCACAGAAAAGTCAACGTTGTACCGGTTATAGCAAAAGCCGATACTCTGACGACACACGAAGTGAAAAAGCTGAAAGAGCGCATACTGGCTGATATCGAGGAGCATGAAATTCAGGTGAACTTGTTGTCTTTTTGTAATAATAATAATTGTAAAAAAAACACAATGATTCATATGTAAAACGTTTGTTTTTCATTACAGATTTATCAATTTCCTGATTGCGACAGCGACGAGGACGAAGATTTTAAGCAACAGGACAAGGAGTTGAAAGCAACTGTACCTTTCGCAGTTGTCGGCAGTTCCACGGTTCTCGAAGTGGCTGGACGAAAAGTTCGAGGACGTCAATATCCTTGGGGCGTTGTCGAGGGTGCGTTGCATTATTAATTCCTGTGACAAAATAATACATAATTAGTTGATAAGTAAATTTTGTTTGTTGGACTAAACGCGTCGAAATATCTTTCTCAATGTTTACAGTCGAGAATCCAAAGCACAGCGACTTCGTGAAACTGAGAACGATGTTGATATCTACTCACATGCAGGACCTCAAGGATGTAACACAGGACGTACATTATGAGAATTTTCGAGCTCAGTGCATCTCGCAGATATCCCAACAGGCCATCCGGGAAAGGAGGTACTTACGCATGTAAATAATATTATATTTCGTACTATTTTTCGTAGTTTATTAAATAGATCTTAGTCTCGCATCAATGTGTTTATCGTTACACCAGAATATTTACAATTAGATTAGTACAATTGTCCAAATTTCTTTTTCTTATATATATATTTTTTTTTCGATAAGGGATCACGTTTTTTTTTTTGTAGAATTAACCGTCGTTGGCAATTATTGATCGCATCGATATTACTGATAATTGAATCCTCGTTAAAATATATAACACATATTTTTCGTTCAAATTATTTATCAACGATCGTTTCTTTAATTTGGGAATTATTTTCGTTTTTTCTTGTTTCAGTAAATTGAAACGGGACTCGGGTCCCCACTTCGAGAACAGTATATCCGACACGGATAGACTTTTGTTGCAGAAGGATGAGGAGGTCAGTGATAATCGCGTTCACTTTTTCTTTTTCCCATTTATCCTTTACTTTTCCATCTTAAATTTGAAAATTTCGTTCTAGCAAAAATATCGTTGCGAAACGATTTGATTAATATTTGTTTGTTCGTTGCAGATCCGAAGGATGCAGGATATTCTCGCGCAAATGCAGGAGAAATTGAAAGCCACGGGGCAGGGTGGTGGCGGTGGAATCGGACTACGTGGAAGGGTTGGAAGTCTCGGCAATGATCTTGACTCGACAGAATTGGACAAGAAACGAAACAGCATTATAGACGTTTAGAAATAATAAAATGCAGTACGATCGATCGATCAACGATTGGGAGTGAACGATCGTCCGAAACAGTATAATAAAAGTCTCGTGAATTGCACGCAAGAGTCTCGGTGTACCGGACCTCAGCGAAAAATCGGATCGAAACAGGGCGACGAATGTTTTAATATTTTCTCGCGTGAATCTGAAATTGTATTCATTCGGAAAATCCGTTACAATTTGCAAATCGAAAGGGAATTTTCCAATCAACGATTCATCGATAATATACGTCGATCGTACGATACCACTCGACTCTAGTCAACGATTTTACGAATGAATACAAATTGAGAATATCATTGGAATTTTCATATTTTCTTAAACGCATCTTTGAACGTACTAATAATATTGTAATATCGTTGATAGTATTAGCGTGTATTCGCGAGACTCGTAACTATTCGACGCTCAAATTTGTAAGATATTAGCGTGTATTCGAAACTCCCCCGGAACCAAAACCTGTTCTTTTATAATATTTAAGGAATTAAAAGAAATAGACGAATTATTTAGTAAGATTAAAAATCGATCACTCGTTTGAATTTCATTTGTAGAAATGCATTTTTAAACGCGATCTTTATCTACCACTCTCCTCGAATCACACGAGTATAAAGTGATGCGAATGAGAAGTTGACTTATTGTTAGTTCTAATTTATCTCGAGTCGATTAAACGATTTGTTTACCATTATCGGCGTTAGATATATAAATTTTAATAATGTATGTAATACAATAACACGAGTAGCATTGCAATTACGTAAAAAATTGGAAAATGGATAATAATAACGATGAGACCTGGTAAAAAATGATTTTTCAATGTCCTGCGTTTTAATGTTACATCGCATTGATTTACATACTAAGAAGGTGACAGAAATTCGTTACTTACTTGTGACTGTTGCACAATGCGTTTATCGATTCACAATGTCACCTATGGCTCGAGAATTCTCTCGACCCATTCTCTTATCTCTCAAAACTTGGAAACCACGAACTTGTTTCGAACCAAAAAAAAGGTGAAAAAATATGAGTTATATGGAAATCATCGATAAACGGAGTAAAACTTGGAAGTTGGGAAGTTGCACAATTACTTACGTTCAAAAGTGAGTTTTACGAATCCTCGGAAATGCCTTCGTATTCAACGTAACAATAATTACAATGGTATAATAATTGAAGTACAGAGTACAATATATCGGAATGATTTGCGTCGACAACACGAAATAATAAAATTATAAGTCCAACGATGGTTTTCTCGATGCTCTCACAATTTTTGTTTTATAAAAATAGTCTCGGATTTTGGTTCATTATTTCCTCCAACTGTATATCCCCCTTCGAATTCGTTTACACCTCGAATTATTTCGTGGCCCGAAAAAATATGATTTTTTTTCGTTCGCTTTTTTTCTTTTTGTTGTTCTTTTTCAATCGGCACATATACGATTTGGCGATCGATCGCACTTTTATAATTGTAATCTCGCTCTCGTCTAAAACTCTCGCGGAATGTAACAAGTATATATATAATATTTCTATCATTGTAATATATATATAATATATATATTATAGTAGTATTTGTAACACATCTTGGTTTCCCTCGAAAACAAAACAAAAAAACAAAAAAACGAAACAAAAGACCAAAAACCGTTAGAATATTTAAGCTAGCCATCACGACAACGATGACAATGTTGCGATTTTTCCACCAGTCTAATGACAAATATAAACTCGCGCTTTCTTCGTCCGAATAATGTTCGTCTTTCCTTTTCCTTTCTCACGTCGATCTTTCGCTCGCTACGACCGTCGTTTATCATTTACATTAACTATATTATATATTTCATTTTCGTGTGGTTTTTGTTTTTTTGTTTTCTCATCAACTTGAGATATCACAATATTAACGAAACGTCGCAGGTTACTAAGAACTTGACGACGGATATTCGCGAATTGTTAATGTTTTCGGTGGAAAAGCTTTAGGTAACTATGTTCTCGTAAATTTGTATGTTATATATTTTATACGCTTGTATTAATTAATCGAGTACAAGTTTTTTCGAGAAAAAATCTTGTATCGTCCATTATTTAGTCCAAATTTATATATTCCATTATTAATTATTTTTTTCATCATTTCCTTTTTTAATCTTTCGTTGAAAATATTATCAAACGATCGTGTATATTTGTAACATCAGAGGCAGAAAAATTAGAAATGAACGAGCGAGCGATATTTGCTCGTTTTTCGGCAGCAAATATCTCGACAAACGTGGCGAGAAACGTGGTAAGAAATTTGTATAAATTACGTGATCGACGATCGTTCTCGAGACGCGAGAGGAAAAATAAGAACAATGAAAACTAGACGATTATTAAACGAACGAAAAATAACGTGTACGTGTTTTATCCAAAATCGTATAATAGAAATTTCGTGCATGGAAGACTGTAATAGCGTACTCGGTCGCTCCTATATATTCTCAATTATCTTTCTTTTCTCATGTTTATCCCGTTGATTCGATTATCCACATTTTTCGATAAAGCCTCGTAACGTCGTACGAAGGTGCGACGATTGATTAGTAAAAAATAAATAAATTGTTAAAGGCGAAATTGGCAGGGGCGATGCGCTCGTTATTTTTCCATTCCTCTTTTTAAAACGATCTTTCTCTTCGCGCATCAATTTCGTCCTCTTTCCACACTAAAACTACGAGAAATTAGATTAAATACGCGTTTAACTTGGCAGACATTGTTTTTCTCGTTTCATTAAAAACCGACCCTTCTCGCTTCTCTTGCCGAGTCGAATATTTTTAACGATCGATCGTATCTCCGATAATTGAAAAATAACGATCGATCATTCATTATCGAGAATAATTCGTCATCGATTATTTTTATCCATCGATGCGAATTTTCTCCAAAGAAAATATTCGATCGTTAAAAATATTCATTGGCTTCGTGCCGATAAATACCAGACGCCTGTCTATCGTCTCGCGAAGATCACAATGTCCCATGTACCACTCGTCGCAATCGGAAATATCGCCATAGCGATAACGCGATTAGTATTATCGCGATTTGTCGCGTTGCATTGAATCGCGGCAGAGCGGGAGATCAGCCGAATAGATTGGTCACGAGTGAATTGAAACCGTTGCTTATGGAGGAAAATATGCCATTGTTGGAATCCGATGCGGTGTTGGCACCGGAACTTGGACGAAAGTGAAGGGTGTAATCTCGATGTGGATAACCAGGACGCGATCCAGCCGCGTTACCGGCGTAAGGAGCTCCCGAAGATCCTGCCGATCCTGCTCCACCGTCACCGTTGTCGTCTTGCCTCTGTTCGTACCCGGAAGCACACAGAATTGTAAACAAACAACAAGAAATTAATAAAATCATATCGACGACAACGATAATTATAATTAATAATTAACGATCTTTCGCAATTTACGATCGATCTATAATCATTAATTAACGATAATTCGATAATAATTATGATTAAACATTTATAGCACGAGTATGAAAAAAATTGTAACAGGCTAGAGGCGGAGCCACGGGAGAAAAATTCGCAAAGAGAGAACAATTTTTGACTAAACAGTGAACAAGCCAATGAAATATATAATGAAACAATAAATTCCAATCTTTTCGATTCCCTATATAAAACGTTCTCCTCCTTCGTACAATGATTATATTCATATTCGAAGAACGATTGTGAAATCAATTTACAACAATTTTATAAAATATTATCGATCTTTGATCGAGACTCGAATTATTCTTTCGAGAGATTCTCGGGGTAAATTTAATTCAGCACCGATGACGAAATTAATGCTAAAGAGGATTATGGCGTTAATTAAAAGGAATGAAAATTTCCGACGGGAGACCGTACGAGCGAGCGTTATCAACGATTTTTTGTGGGGTTTTGTTTTTAATTCGAGACGGATCATCGATCGATCCGGATTTCTTTCTCGACGAGTGGAACAGCTACGACGTCATCGTCTCGTTACGTCGGACGACTCGTCGTCCAGTCTACGTCGACGAGGGTCGACCATCGTCCGAAGAAATATTACTAGACTGACATACTACATGGGCTATCGATCCTCCACTGACGACAATATTTTTATCTCATCGCGAGGGATAAACCTCGAGCATCTACGACACACTTTTCTCGTCACGATCGTGTCACGCGCTTCAGATATGGAAATTAAAATTTCGCTTATCGCTCGTTCGTCCTCTCGATAATAAAAATCTCAAGAGAAAAATCAATAACGTTAATTTTCAATAACAACAAAATCCTCAATCACCCCCAAAAAAAATCCAAATATCTTAAATTAAAAATTAAACAAAAAATGTTGTCAAAAAAGCCGAACGAACAAAAAAAACAGCGAACTAAAGTACCGAAAAAAATATTCTTTTTTTGCAAAAATAAAAAATTTTATCGAATTAATTTCATTTATCGCGATAAAGAAAATCATCGATTGTCTTTTCGAACGTTGCGAATTAATTAATCGACTAATTTTAATGCGAACAAATTGACCGCGCTGTACAAAGACGAGAGGGACTCGAGCATGTATATTCGCTAATTGGGGTCGCTCTCGTCCGGTCACGATTAATTAACCAAGGTACATAGAGACACACACACTCATATATATGTATGTATGTATGTCAACGTTGCAAGAGGGCAGGGGGAGGGGGTGGCTGGAGTTTGGAGCACAAGAGTCGCAGCGAGTACGAGGATACCGCAAAAGTGGTTGTTTCGCTAATACAAACGGGAGAATCGCGGCTCGATTCTCTCCGTCTCTCGGTTTTCGGCCTCATCTCGTCCCCACCCACTTGTCGCACTCGACGACCGACTCGATAATAGCACGACCGCAAACGTCGATAGAGACGGACAATAGAGACAGCATCTCGTTGCAACGTTCGAGAGTCTCTCAACGCTAAACCGATCGTCGTGGAAAAGATCGTCGTTGATGATTTTTTATTTGTTTCATTGTTCAATTTTTAATAATCGATATGAATTTAACAAATTATCATAAATTTTTACTGTTGTAATTCAACGGGAATTAATGAAATTTCATTTGATTTTAATTTTATAAAAGATTGATTTGATTAAATGTATTTGATTAAATGTAAATGGAATTGTAATTCTAATTGAATGAATATTAATTTAAATTTGATTAAATGTAAATTGAATTGAAATTTGATTATATTCAAATTAATTTACATTGCATCAAATTTACATTCGTTTAAATTCAATTTAAATTCCATTGTGTGATATGATTTAATGTAATGTTTAATTTTTGAAAAACAAATTAATAATTGTCTGCGTTTTTAAGATGAAATGGAAACAAATGGCGATGAAATCGAAAGGTTTTTTAAAAAATTCGCTCTACGATCAAATTTTATTATAAAATATAGATTCGAAAAATAGCTTCGCGAAGATAAGTCGCGATATTCTCGTTTATCCGTAGCTATTTATGTTCGAACGCTCCGGTGAATCCTCAGAGGGGGATGATTTAAAAAGACGGAGGAAAAAAAAGTCCTATAAATTGACGAACGAGCGGACCTAGAGTATAACGATAAAATTATCGTCGAGTACTCGTTTTTCACTAGCCTGGCTTTCGCGTCTCGGTGCGAATTTTCATTTCATCGTTATTCTCGTGTAGCCCGAAACCCACCCAGCGTCGACAGAGAATTTAATCAGCGATATGATACGACAGATATGTCTTCATCTCTCATCCCTTCTCTTCTCTCTCATCCCTCATCCCTTCTTTTCTCTCTCTCATTCCTCATCCCTTCTCTTCTCTCTCTCTCTCTCTCTCTCCATTTTCTCCCTCTCTCGCTTTCTCTCCCTCTCTTTCTCTCTCTCTCTGTCTCTCTAGTCTCTTGGGATGCCCACGTACAATTATTGACGGCTGTGAATAGCACAACTCTGCATCGTTAAATTTCCATCGAGCTGAGAAATATACGAAAATAGATAAATTTTCATTCATTAAGTTACTTTATCGTCGCGAATTCAGACGTCGATCAAAGGTAATCCTTCAATCGTTGAGGTAAAATGTCTCGACGTTATCACCGAAATGCCAACGAAATTAGCACCCTTGGCTCTTTGAATTATTTTCCATCCACGATTTTACCAATATTTCGTTGTTTATTTTAATTGTAGAAATTTTTTTAAAAAATAATGAAAAACTGGAGTGAAACGTGAGACTCATTTTTTCCCTTGTATATACGTTGAAATATTCTAACGCGATAGACATTGGAAATTATAGTTTGTGAATAAAAGTGAAAAATATGAAATTTCGTGTTGGACTGTACATCGTTTGCAGTTGTTATCGTTAGCTTATCAGCGAACCGAGTGTTCTCGCACGGCTGGACACACCTCGGTGAAATGGACCAGCTAAAATAGATGGTTCAAGATTTTCTCTCTCTCTCTCTCTCTTCTCCGTTTATTTCTTTTTCAGCAGGAAATAATCCCTCCTATTCACGTTAAGCACGAGGTTCTCCTGACCCTTCGGCAAAATCTGGTGCGAAATTGCAGTCGACTGTGAGAGAAAGACTGATAGTGAGAGAGAGAGAGAGAAACGGAGAGAGAAAGAAAAAATAAAATAGAAAAAGAGAGAGAGACAGAGAGAAAAATGCCCAAGTCTCATTTTTCTTCCTTGGGTTTCTTCGTTCTCGTTGATGTTCCAACGTTCTCCCCATCGGATAATAATGCTTCGCGCTTGTCAAGATCCTCTCTCTCTCTCTCTCTCTCTCTCTCTTTCTCTCTCTCTCTCTCTCTCTCTCTCTCTCTCTCCTCGAGGTTTCGAGCCAACCTTCCTCTTTTCCTTCGCGTTGGTCCTTTTCCCAACCGCACGTTTCTATCCCTCGTTTCACGAGGAAGAAGCGATTATCGTTCTCGCCAGAAAACGATCATTTCTAAACGAGAGAGTGAAAGAAGGAGGGAAAATACCGTTAGCTCATAATGGCTACAAAACTCGAATTCCAAGCCTGTCTTCACGGGTGTCTAAGCAACCTGGCAAACCTGATCTTTTTCTCGATTTTTTCCTCTCCTTTATGACCACCGAGACGAGAGAGAACAAGCGTTAAATTATACGCAATTTGCACGATGCGCATCAAAGCCACTGGGAATTTTTGTTAAGTTTATGTGTCTATAAATTCTGTAAAAAAAAAAAAAAAAAAAAAGAAAAAAGAAAAAAGAGAGAAAGATGTATATGTAACAAAATAATTTGTAGTAACTGAGAAGCAGCAACGTCAACAGCAGCAGCAGCGGCAGCAGCAGCAGCAGCGATAGAACAGGAAGCGCGCGAAGCAACACAGCGATTTTTACATAAAAAATATTTTCAAACAATTTTCGAGAACGGTCCAACGTATCGTAAATTTTTCATTGTTCATTAAACAAATTAGAACCAAAAGAAACGAGTCGTAAAACGAATATTCATAATTTTCAAGTGTAAAATTATTTTCTCGTTAGAATTAATTAATCGGGAAAAATTTGAGTTTCGTTCGAGAATGAAAAATAAAAAAATTGTATTTTCGATAGAAAAAAAAAACGATGATTTATTGCGAAGATACGAAAGGACCGAGCTCTTTGATATTTCATTGTCACAGGTATAACCTGCTCGCTCGTACGAATACTTACATTATCATTCGTGATATAATTCGATCTAGCCAACGAGATTTAAATGGGATTATTGTTTGTTTCGGTTTGCTTCTTTTTGTTTTTTCGTTTTCTAGCTGTGTTATCGTGTTGTCGTTGTTGTCGTGCACTTTTCGGTTCTCCGAGGAAGGTTGAAATTAATTGAGATTGAGGTCAGGTAGGGTAAAGAGAGAAAGACACACAGAGATAGAGAGAGAGAGAGAGAGAGAGAGAGAGAGAGAGAGAGAAGGAAAGAGAGGGCTACAAGGATTTTCATGCCAGGGACGTTGAAACAAGCTGAATAATTAATGTACATTCGTGGTATTCACGAACGAAAGCCTAATTATTCGACCTGATTCGACGAATACAGAAGGCAATCTCGATCGTACGTCGAAAAATTTGATAGATCGTTTAAATAATCGTTTACTAGGAGTCGATGGAACAAACTGAGGAGATTTTTAGTTGTCTTTTTTTTTTGTTTCTTTTTGCTTTTTTTCTTCGAGTTATTCGTAAGTGGGAAAAGCGATGGAGTCCGGGTCGAGGATCTGTTCCGGATAATAACCATGATCGTCAACGGGTCTTCTCCCACCAGAATTTTGTCTCTTTTGCTGGGAAGTATTGCCGCTCGTATCGCTGCCACTAATAGCAGCGTTGTTACTCGATTGTGTTACGTATCGCTGGCCCCAACCATCCTGTTTATCTTCCAAATTCTGAAAAGACCACACCGTTCCCCTTCACCGATCGATCCTCTGCCATTTTTAATCTGTCTCGGCGTAAAGACCGTTACGACCTCGTCAAATATTTACAAAAGAACGCCGGTTTATCGTTAATAAATACACATTGTTACTAAACCTATGAATTTTCGACTTTTACAGCCAATTTTTTAAAACGATATTTCACCGGATCGAGTTCTCGGCTCGTTCTACGATCGGTGGGCAAACAAAAACAAACGATATATCAAATATCTGTAGAGACGAAGAAGCTTGAAATACTCGAAAGATTTTCAATATTAAAATTCAATTAAAATTCTTGTTGCATCTGATTTTAATCAGATTTTTTCAATTAAAAAAAAAAGACTAAATTATATCAACGTTACAATTTTTTATCCGCTTTGATTTTGATCTAACCACTTTAGGAAATTTGTTCTAGTTTCATCCAAGCGAAATGACTTTGACTTTGATCGACGTACCAAGTAACGATAGAACGGTAGCGTCCAATCGATATCGTAAAATCAGATTTAACGTAAGAAAAATGTATTCTTTCTTTATCAAAACGACGATCGCTCACCTTGGTCGCGTGAAGCGTGACGTTCAGCAAAGTTGGATGCTGCTCTATGACCATGAATTCCACTTCTCGCGGGGCGTATCCATTAGCATAAACCTGGAGGTATAATCGATATAAAGAAAAATAAACGAATAAGAGAAATAAATATAAAATTAGGAACGCGAGACGAGACGATTAAAATGAGAAAAAATGCAAGTTAGACAGAAGGTCGTATGAAAAAATGATCCTCCGGCGATTTTATCCTCGTCTATGCATCGTGAATCTATAATGGTCTATAACCGTGAAATATAAACGTGCCTCACCCAGTCCCGATATAAAAATACGCTTCAAGGACTCGAGACCGAATGTCAACCGTTTATCGCATCGAGGACAAACTTTACAATATTTCTTCACGATTAAATCCACTTTTTTTCAAATTCCTCCGACGATACAGAAATTTCAACGAACCTCGAGTTTGTAAAGTCCTGGCAGTAATATCCTCCAGAATTCGCCGTACTTCGTCGTCAGGAAACTGATGTCTCGCGACTTAATTTTGACGGAAGCGCGCTCGACCGGATTTCCATTCTCGTCGATCACGAAACCGTGAATTCCGCGATGAGCCTCGGCCAGGAATTTGATTAAAGCCTAGAGACCGGAAAATCATTCGTTAGAATTATAACGTATTGTCAAACTGGCAAAATATAGTAACGAAAAATAACGAGGAGAAAAATGTTTCGAGTTATTTTAAATAGTAATTGTTCGATTTGATTTTTCTTACGACTCGATTCTCGTCCCAATAACGAGGAAGATCCTCAGCCGGTGGATATTTGCAGCAGGATAGTTCTAGGGTGATCTCCATACAACCGTTCCATACGTAATTGAAGTCTTGCATACCACCGGTCAATGGATACCATTCGGCACCGTTCGTTATTCCATTTTTGAAACCAGGCTGTGCCGCGGAGCAAGGCGCGCCGCGATGCATCGTCCCGTGATTCTCCGAGTAGGTCAACGAAAGATGACGAAAAACGTCGTCGTCGGGTGATATACTCGGTGTCGACGAGTAACTCTGAAAGACTGCGAGAGACGAGAATAAAGAAACGCGAAATTACGTGATTAATAAAATTTCATTTATGAAAAAGCTAATTAAATTTATAAATTTTGACTAAAGAATAATAAAAAATAAAAAAAAGGATCAAGTTTGTATCGTGATGATCGAATTTCGTAGGATATTTCAAATTACCTGCGCACAAAGGTGCCGATCGACATATTCCTGATAGCGTGAAAATATTTGAGAAAATATAAGATTTTATTACAAAGGCATAATTAAGGAAGTACGACTAATTATAACGAGCAATAAAATGTATACGTGTGTTTTACGAATGGAGAGAAAAGCGAGGGTTCAAAAATTGCTGTTAATTTGCAATTTTTGAATCGTAATTTTCGGCACGATTTGACAACAAAAAAACAACAGCAATATTTCTTCGCCGAAAGTTTCAAATTTTGCAAATCGAAGATTATTTCGTAGTCGTACGTTCTTAACCGAAGCCTCGCGTCGTTAATTCGTTCACGACTGAAACGAGAAAACCATCGTCGATATAATCAAAATCGAAAGATGGACGAAAAACGGACGAAAGCGAATCGTCGTTAATCGCGAATACTTTCGTGCCTATTTATTTTCTTTACAATTCCATCTCCTCGCAAAACAAACTTCCTACGTCATGCGGTCGAAACCGGAATTCTCCATCGAGCGACGACGACCGTATCAACACGTGATGGAACGAGGAAAACAGGTGAATATAACTAAACAAACAACAACAAAAACTCAGAATCTTCGTCCTCGTTGTTTTTCTTCCAAAGATTTTAACGACCATACGTTTTTAAACAAATCTACGTTTTTTGCTCAATTTCGTTCTTTCGACCTATTCGTTCTCGTCGAGATTATTCAACCGCGAATTTACAAGCCGTGAAAACATAACGAATAATCGTAACGTTTCTTCATTCTCGAGAATACGATGACAGGATTTTGTTTTTGTCAGTCGAAGGACGAAGAAATTGTTTCAACGAGGAATACAAACTAAATTGTCGAGACTCACGCGAATTTGGAGTATTGTCGAAGGGATAACTCGCTACGAGAGCTCCACCGTGAAGACTTCCCGAGAGTACGAACTGGATCTTCGATACCCATTCCTTGACCGCCTCGGTTTCTGGCTGGCTCTTCTTGTTGTTCTGCTTGAAGTAATCCGGGAAATTTCGATTAAGATCAAACCCACGTGCGCAAAATCCCTCTTTCGAGACCTCGAAACCGTCGGGATTCATCGACGGTAAAATGTGTATCCGAGTGTTGTCCAGTAGCCAAGTAATGTAAGGATCGGTCCCGTACTTCGTCACGAACAACTAAAAATAAATGGAAAATATATTAAAAAAAAGAAAAGAACAAAATTAAACGCGTGACTCGTTCGAGGGTTGGCGTCGTTCGAAAAATATTCGCTGGAGAATCCAGACGTTTATAGGATTAAGAATCTGGGTCAATCCGACGAATCGACACAAATTCAAGGCCACGATGAGAGCGTTACAGGGTGGACAAAATTATGTAAATCCTGTAACGCGTGTCTTGGAGAAAGGTTGAAATATTGTTGGGAGAAAATGTGAGCGAAAGGAGGAAAATTGGAAATAAGCCCTGAGGATTAACGACAAGGACGGTCGACGTAACAGCTCCGAAACGATGAAATGGAAGAACGCAATCATCTGGAATTAACTCGATCGAGGTAAATTATACGAGAGGGAAAATTTGTGAATAGTCGGAATAAAAAAAGAACTCGTGAGAAACAAATTTTTGAGCGAAACGAACCTTACGTGTTTCGCCTCTGTTCTCGTTCGTTGGCACGCGACGTAATTCAACTTCGTTGATAACGAAAGCCGTCTAATATAAAAGAGCAAATGCCTCGATTGCGCAACGAATGAAATTAGCTTTGTACGATAAAGCAACGTCGAGAGAGAAAATTTAGCTCGTTTGTTACCGACAAACCGAATGTACAAAAGTTATCGCATTTATACGATGCAACGCGGCGTATATCCTCGCTTTATCATTATTATTATTCTTTTCCGAGCGAGTGTACGACAAAAAGCGAGTCCGACGTTTTTTTCCCATGACTTTGGTAAAAACAAAGGCATTACAGTTTTTTCTTTAACTCCTTTTGTTCCGAGAGACCGAGACATTCATTATCCAAGAAAGTGTCACGGTCCTTTTCTACGGTGCTAAAGTGTCTCTTCTCTACGGTGCTAAAGTGTCTCTTCTTTTTCTTGTTTCTCGTCCTTTTTTATTTCTTCAACCGCTAGGAAACTCGCGAAGGAAGTGGACCTACCGCAATTTCGAAAGAAGAATGATAACGTTACGAACGTTATATTTAGACTTCCCGCTATGATATGCTTTAATCGACGACTCCAATAAAACATCCTGACTGAAAGAAAGATTAATTTTGTATATTCGACCGAAGAATTTAAACACGAAAAATAGTACTTTGAGAAAGTCTCGACGGTGGAATTGATAACGCGTTGAATTAATCCTTCTGTCGATTCATCTTTCGTGCTAATTATTCAACGATTAATTGGAAAAATAATTGAGATTTTTCTATCGGAGATAAAAATGTTATCTCGAAAAATATTTTCAAGTTTATAAAATTAATCAAAAAATCCCACGCTATGGTATCGATATTTAATCGAACGAAATGTACATCTAAATTTATCTTTTATGCTTGATGAGAACGCGACGAATAAAGTCGACTGTTTCTGTCGCTTTTGTGAAATATCCTTGACCGTCGTCGGATAATTATCGAGTTCGATGTTCTGTGACGATATCGCATTTGTAATAACATCTCTCGTAAAGATTCCCAACTTTTCTCTTTATCCCTGCGTAGAAGGATTCGCGAGAGCGATTTTTTTTCTACACGCTCGAACGAATCT
Source organism: Netelia virgata (assembly GCA_951802705.1). Classification (NCBI taxonomy): domain Eukaryota; kingdom Metazoa; phylum Arthropoda; class Insecta; order Hymenoptera; family Ichneumonidae; genus Netelia; species Netelia virgata. The sequence goes on from OX637863.1 coordinate 47,779,935, forward strand.
CAATGAGCCGCGAAACGATCGAATATCTAGCGGGAATCGTGTCGGGCTCGTTCAAAAAAACGCAAAAAAAAGGTCGTTATTTAAACTAAAAAGGAATGTAGGAGTTTCTTTTTTTTATGTTTTCTTAAAATTTTCTATAAGCAAGAAACGACTGGAAATACGGTGATTTTGTACTTTTCGTTGTTTAACGATATTCCTTTTTATAACGTAAGAAGAATTTTATTTATTTTTCTTTTAATTATTATTTCGTAATAAAGGTTTATACGATTTAACTCACGTGAATGAGATGAAGCATGAGTTCACGTCCAACCGCCTCGTTTCCGTGTATATTAGCTATGTACTTAACGTCGGGTTTTCCGATCATGTGCTCGTAAGGCGACGACGATACCACCATTACCCACAAATCGCGTCCTGAAAAGCAATAAGTAATACCGAGGGTTGAACAGAAACGTTCGATTATCGATAAAAAAATATATATTTATAATATAGCGGGATATTTCACGAAACGGTGAATTATTTTATTTGAATAAATATCAAAACGGTTAATTCGAACGTTAAAATGAAAAGTCAGAGATTTAAGGCGTGAGAATTTTTGTCTTCGTTGGTTCGAAAAATATTCGAATAGAAAAAAATCTTAAACGCTGATTAAACGAATCGGGATTACCTTTGACAGATTTTCCTATGGAATAAAGGGCAGTGAGATTTTGAAATCGAAGCGAGGTGGCCCGAAGAAATCGGCTCATCTGCTCGTAATTGTGATACTTGAATTCGATATTGTAAGGCTCGTCGAATATCGAATAACGAGAATTGTAGTGTCTCGAGATGTCGCCGTCCTGGCCAATTGGTTTTTGTGAAATTGCAACGGCGGTTGCACCGCCGTAGAGACAGCAGAGTGCCAGCAACGAGCTCGTCAAAAAATTCGTCAACATCTTGAGAGTTTGAAACCTGAAATGAAAGAAAAAAAAATGAAACTAATAATTAGATAAACGTCGATAAAGAACAAGAATATTTATCGAGCAATAAAAATTATACGAGTCAGTACTTTGGGAAAAGAACTTAACGATTTAAAAGAAACAAATAAACCTTAATTGCCTGTAATCGAGCAAAATTAAAATAACGTAAAATAAACGGATAAAACAAAATAAATTAGAAAAAAACGTCGAGAAGCGCCGAGAGGTTCGGGCTTCGAGACCGTTATGATTAGGTCAAGACTGGACGAACGACTATTATAGAGTCCCGTTTCTATAATCATAAACCCATTGAACGCCTCCGATGCTTCGCCGCGACTCTCGATGACGAATCGATCATTTATCGAACTGGAAACGATAAATTGCGACGGAAAGAAAAAATTACGAGGCTCAACCAAACTTTCATGGTTGAGCAATCGTCGGATTGATTTATTTATGAAATATTGAGTCATTTGTAATAATAAATAAAACATAAGTCGACGTGCGAATTATGAAATTCGTACGAGGGAATTTTCACAAATGATGAAAGATTATGTGTTTAAAACAAACACATAATCTTTCATCATTTGTGAAAAAATCGCGAAGCTTATTTCGACTCTGTGCACACGAAAGAACATCTTGAAAGCGATATCGGCTCGTTGACCGAACGAGATGAAATGGGACTGTTATTTTTTTTAATTATTTTTTGTTCTTATGCTTATCGAAATATTACGACGCCTCTTTGGACGATGGCCAGGCCTCGAAGCGACGAAACGACTGAGCAGACTTCGAAATGACCAAAGACTACGACGTACCGATACCACTTGTGCGCGACTCTTCAAAGATCTGTTTTCTTTATTCTACTTTATAAGTGTCGTTTCGAGACAAATCGATGAAATTCTGACAAGATTATTTTGAGATTTGCTTTGAAATTATTTTAGCGTCAAATCACTCGTCGAAAAACTGACAATGAGTTGTTTTTGAGATTTTAGAAAAAGGCTGGTTTTTTGACAAATTAGCAAATATAAAATATCCGATCAATCTTAGGTTGAAAAAATATGAAAAAAATTTGAAGCTTGTATCTCGATGAATAGGTTTGTGAAAAAAATAATTATGAAGCAGATGCAAAAAAGTGTTGGAAAATTTTGACCAACTGACATGGAACGACACGTGTAAATAAATATAGCGTACGTGTTACATCGGAATGTGCACTTTATATCCTCGAATGAATACTTTTCTAAGCGACTGGTGGAGCAGAGAAACAGAACACACACAGAGAAAAAGAGAGAGAGAGAGAGAAACATCCACGTATACGAACCGTATGAAAACGGAAACAAAAGGAAAGAAATGGCACGGAAGCTCTTTTTCCACTTTCCTTCATTCTTCGTTCTTTCCATCTCTTTTTCTTTCCTGCGTACACCAACAACTCGACTCTCAGAGAAAAGACCAGTTCAATTTTTAAACGATTCGCATTTTTTCAACTTGTCGAATTGAACGTTAAAAAAAGAAAAATAATTTACAAAAAAATAAAAAACACAATATTTAAATAAAACGTTTGTAAATATAAAATTTGGAAATAAATATTACAACTCGATCTTAAACTAACGACACCGGTCCATTTCTTTTGTATCTTCAAACTCGTAACATGAGAACTCACGTTCCCAATTAAAAGTGAATTCGTCACAATTTTTTAGAATTTTGTGCTATTTTTTCCTGCCGTATGAAAAATGAGAAAAATTGTTATTTTCCAGCAGGACGAATGTACGTGAATTCAGAGACGAGAGACACGGTCCACCTCGGTATAAAACGCGTGTCTATACGTTGGGCAAATAATGATAAGAATGAAAAGAATGCGTGAGCAAGAGAGCAATGAGAGAAACGAGATTTGTTTGCAAGTGCCGCGGCGTCACTGGAATTCCCACGTTTTATAGCGTCAATAACGCCTATATGTACTTTTCGCCCCGAGAACAATGTTTAATATGGATATTTACTCGAGGAAAAATCTTCCACGAACTTGAAACAAATGTAAAAATAAATTCGCGCTCTTTTCCACAATAAAACAAGAATAACAATAATAAATATTAAATAAAAAAGAAAAAAACAAACAATGTTTTATGTTTAAAAATAAACAAAAATAACGATGAAACGAATAATGTGGGAAAAAATTAATTAAAAAACAAGTAAATGTAAAAATAAAAAGAGACAAAGTTTTTCAAAGTAATTTGCGAGATGTTTTTTGCATTGTTCGAAGCTCTAAAAATCGAGTCGTGTGTATAGAACGCGTCTTTGGTGTGTTTAAGTGGGTCAACGCGGCTTCGATCTCGCTCTGTTGCGGATATCGAGTAATATCGAGCTGTACCTCACGTCCGCCTTCTCCAGAGCAGTGTCTGTAATACACGTTTCGTCGCTTCTCTACTTTCTCTCTCTCTCTCTCTCTCTCTCTCTCTCTCTCTCTCTCTCTCTCTCTCTCTCTCTCTCTCTCTCTCTCTCTCTCTCTCTCTCTCTCTCTCTCTCTCTCTCTCTCTCTCTCTCTCTCTCTCTCTCTCTCTCTCTCTCTCTCTCTCTCTCTCTCTCTCTCTCTCTCTCTCTCTCTCTCTCTCTCTCTCTCTCTCCCTGCTCTCTGTCCTCTTGCCGATGCTGTGGTCTGCCCTCATCTCCGATTTTCCGGTGAATGCATTTCGGCTTTATCGCCTTTTCGTTGTTCGACGACAATCTCTCTTTCCTCCACCTAGATATTTATATAGATAAAATATATAATAACTCGAAAAGAGAACTACGTGTATATCGTATTATTCGATATCTTGCCCAGTTTCCAAATTCCTTTTCTCGTGACGTTTCTTCCCGACGATATTATTTATCCAGGAATTTAATTGAAAATGAAAAACGATGAAACAAAATTTTCAACGTTCTAAATTTCATGAAAAACGAATGAGGGAAAAAAACGTAATAATTTCAAGGAATTCGAAAATGAGAACGATACGAAAATAGATCAAAAAAAAAAAAGGAGAATGAAAGAAAGAAGAAGAAAAAAAACGACGTTTGAGCCACAAAAAGTCGTTTGAAAACGGTGAAAGCTCAGGTGGGAAACTTTTCATCGTTATTCGAGACACGTTGCTCACCGAAGAAAGGAGAACGAAACAGGCGAGAGGGAATCCGTGAGAGTAACGGAACTCCTTCGGGAATCTGCTCTGACGCACCTAACACAGCTTTACTCGTCGCTCTCGTGGCACGCTCTATTTTTCTTTTTGTTGGTCAATGGGGAATCGTCACCGTTGTAACGAAAAATATATAAATACAAAATCTATTATAAGAAATGTAATAAAAAAAAAATTATTATAGTAAATATAATAAATACAAAATTTATTATAATAAACATAATAATTAAAATACATAATTGTATAAGAAAAATGATTGTAACGTAAATATTAAGATTTGTGAATAAAAAATATTAATTATTAATAAAATAGTTAAAAATTCATAAAAAAAAATAAAGAAAAAACTAATAGTGTAAACACATGGTTCCCTCGTGATTTTCAAATGTTTATCGAGTTTCCTCTACGACCCGAGAAATTTCTCTCAATGTGCGAAAATCACGAGCAAGCGATATTTAAATTGCAATTAACGACAGAGAGTTAACTCGAGAAAAAAGCTTTGCGCTTATTTCGCGAAAAAATTGAAAATAGAACGAGCTTGAATATTTTTACAAACTCGACCTATTCGTCCATTCGAATAACAAATCTCGGTATCTCTACGATTATTTCCTTAGAAAAATTCCGCCGAATACTTGAAAATCGACAAAATATAAAATTTAATTTTACCAAAAATAAAAAAAATCCTCGACCGATATCAACAAAAATATAAACCAACGAAGATATTTGCCTCTCCGTCCCGCTAGTGAAATTCAACCACGATCGCTCAACAACATTTTAATTGCCCAAACGCTCAAACCCATCCGGTCATTTTTTTCAAATACATTTTTTTCTTCTTTTCTTTCGCTATTCAAATCGCCCTCGGCAATCCAGAACGGACTAATTTTTCACTCGAACAAAGCTTCCTGCTACGAGCGACGGGACAACAAAAATGGTAGATAATTGAAAAAAAGAATAACAAAACAAAAATTAACAAAAAGTAAAAGCAGAGCTAGGAAAGCGATGCGCGCTCGTCGGAGCGATAAGCGTCCACGGTTTTGATGTTACGCGTCGCTAACTTTTACGCGCGTAAATCCTCGTGCGTTATGTACCGTTCGTTCGAATGAATTATATTTATACAGCTTAAATATATATGTCTTTAATAGCGTTGGAGGTCGAGGCTACGAGAAGGAGGTGGACCCGGTTTCGCATTTTGCGTTACGCTCAAACACGCCCGGAGAATCCGGGCCGCGCGCGCCATCACCACGTCCATCATTACGTACACGCGCGCAATTTATTTCAACAAATATATATATATATATTTAAATATATACACCTCTATATGTATATTTAAATATATACAAATATATATATATATATATAGAGGTGTATATAAATATATATATATTTAACATAACATATATATAACAGTACCCGTATGACCTACCTAATGTGTGTCGCCAATTAACGTACTTGGAAAATTTCACTGTGTACGGAACGTCTATAGTACTTTCTCGTTAAACCGCTTTGTACGATGATACAATTTATATATATATTTTTTTAATCTACAGACTCTCAACGAAATCGTTTTTTTCCAATCAAGGCAATTATATATTTGTATTTGTTCGAAAGAAAAATTAAACATTCTTAATAATGAAATAAAGAAGTATTTTCGTAATTAGGTCATGTTTCTTATCGAAGGCTGGTATGAAATTAATATCAATGAAATTGGTGAAGCTAAAAATGTATGAATGAAGCAAATCTTTTTGTTTGTTCGAGGTGTTTAAATATCTTCATTTTTTGTTTAAGAACAGTCTTTGTATTTTTTACGGGTAATTGGGTCATTGGGGAATTAATGTTTGTGGAACGTACCGGTGAAATTCTTGAGTTGAAAAAAAATAATAAAACAGAATGAAAGAGGTAGTTGGCTTATTTGTCTCGAGGATGAACGAACCCTAAACGACCTATCGAGAAAGCTGTTTGTTCACTTTGTGACGAAAACCGGATTCGATGTAAAATCCTACTGGAGAAAAATCTAGTGGAAAGTTCGATTATCCGACGTACGACACGAGTTGCTACTTGGAACGAATCAAAGCTAATTAACAATGTTAGCTCGTCGGATAAATATCGCTTCGATTGAAAATTTATAGTTTGTTGGTCGCGATGAAAAAAAAAAATCTATCAATCATATTTTTAACGGTTTGAAAATAAGTTCTGGAAGAATGAGATCGATCGTCGATTAATCATTTCTTTTTAACGGTCGAGACTGTCGAAACTTTTCCGCGAACTAATTCGATTCAACGCTAATCGCAAGTTTCACGCACGAAACAAATCTCCAATTATTTTCGTACATTCTTCTAGCCTCTGCGATTGGAAAAACGTTTTATCGACTAGCAGTTGTCTCGAATTATTCGAACGAAGAATAATCCTATTTTACAAAAAATTATTCTTCCACCAATTAACGAATCACTTCGATATTTAAAAATTTCATATTTCTTCATAATTTGTATTCCCACTATGAATTATTCGACGAATAAAACATGAACTTAAAGTAAAATATTTCAAATTTTGTCTGGATTGAAAAATATTGATCAAGCTTCGTTATAATTTTCAAAAAAAATAACAAAATTATCTCACGTTGCTCTATCACGAAAATTATCTCCTCCAGGATTCTCGATCGTCTCTCGTTCGCAACGTGGTAGTTTCGCTGGTGTCAAAGCCGGCGGCAAAAAAAAAATTAGCCGTCGAGAACCGACGAGACTCGAGTTCGAAAACTCTCGACGAGAATTTCCTCCGTCGAAGACGACAGTCGATCACGTTGAACTTCGAATATAAAAAATTCAAAATATCGGCAAGTAACTATGACAACTGTGTGTACTCTCCAGTTGTCACTTCAAACTATAATTATAAACTCGCGAAAAGTAAAAGATTTAATAAAAATTCGATTCGACCGTTGATAATTAAAAGGTACGTTTCATTGGCGAAAGTATGAAAATTGGACGGAGAAAATTCAATCGAGACATCGATGGAAAACAATAATTCAACGAATTTCAACGAATTTTAAATAATAAAACGAAACGTGCTCGAAACGATGTTTATAATGAGAAAAACGAAGGGACGGACGAGAGCTAGCTGGTCTCGGCTGATCTCGGCGCGACGAGACCGCGATTGGCACTGACTCGTTCGTTTCTCGTCGTCGTCCTCGTCGTCGTCGTCGTCGTCGTCGTAGTCGTCGTCGTCGTCGTCGTCGTTGGGGTAGTGAAACACACGGAATTTACTTGCTCGTGTGGTACCGCGTTAGGGTGGGAGAGTCAGTCGGTATCCGTGTTTGAAGAGGACAGGAACTCCCTACTTCCTCACTCGTTGCCCTCTACGAAGCTGTATATCCGTTTCATCTCTTGCTCTCCCACTCTCTTTCTCCCTCTCTCTCTCTCTCTCTCTCTCTCTCTCACTCTCTCTCTCTCTCTCTCTCTCTCTCCCTCTCTGTCTTTTTCCACCGTCACGGATGCGCGAGTCTTGTCCTTTTCATTTCCTCGTCGGAGTTCTCTCGCAGCGGATGAATAAAGCGTCCGAGTCCATTGGCCGTGTAACCGAGAAAGAAATAACAGTTATTGGCATAGTTTGATCTCTTTCTATCCAAGGTCGTGCGATAAGGGTACGTGCCAATGATTGGAGGGTGGCTGATAACTCACCTGGTTACAATTTATACTTACACGTAGCTCGTACAAGAGAGAGAGAGAGAGAGAGAGAGAGAGAGAGAGAGAGAGAGAGAGAGAGAGAGAGAGAGAGAGAGCGTGCTTCGAAGACCACCAATCCTCCCACTCTTCAATCGACGTGCCGGCTTTACCACCTCCTTCGCTTGTTTCCTCTCGGTTATTCGGACGTGGGTGTACCAGCGACGAAACCGAGGGATGCTGCTACCCCTCGTGTAAAAAGAGAAAAAAGAATCGCATCGTGCATAAAAAGAGGATCAGGATCAGGGTCGCTGTTGATCCAAGGTCCTCGAGTAAGAACTCGAGATGTGCGAGATTAGTTTCGAATTTGAAAGCCGAGAGGTCTCTACATAATTGATTTTTGTCTCATCATCATTCGAGATCGACCCCGACTGTACCTTCCTCCATGAACCGAGTCTGTAATATTTATAAAAAAATATTAGAAAAGTAAAGAAAAACGACATATCGCCATTTGCAAATTTTCATTAACCAGAGACTAATTAAAGAAATAATGTTGACAAAGTATCGAATAATCGACGAACTAGGGTCGATTATAAAATTCGATAGCAAGTTTGATAACAATGAATAGCTAGGAAATTGGGAATCCTTTTTTTTCCTTCGAAATTTCTGTAGAGGATCAGTCACCTTCCTCGGTTCGACGTGTTGGACTATAAAGCTTCATCTGTTGTCTGGTATGTGATCTAGCACGTTTCTCTGTGTTATGTGCCTCATGAGCAACGCTTAAAGATACTCGAGTCTCCCGACGGCCCTCGAGCACCTCGCTATTGAGGACGCTGTCCTACTACGTGTCCTCTCTCTCTCTCTTTCTTTCTCTCTGCCTTCTCCTTTTTATCTCCTACACGAATAACCAGTACATAGGTAAATACATGTTACATGTAGAATATGTTTGTCATGTGCAACGGATAAAATACGGTATATAGACATACTTAACTCGACACGTACAGCACCAACTTTTTACTATGTATATGCTTATGTATTTGTGTATTGGTGTGGATTGGAAAAGTCTCCGATGCAGTATGTGTGCTACAGGCGTATTTCTATTTCGGAGTTTTCCACTTCCTCTCAGCACACACGAGTGAATCTGAAAATAGACAGAACAGGAAGTAGCGTTGTCCGGTGTCTCTCATAGTTCGGAACTGAAAGTATGTCGCATTAAAAAAGAAAAGCGTCATACATTCGGGCATTGTTATAACTTTGTAGTTCGATAAAATCGCATGGAATATTTCAACTGTAACGTTGTGAAAAATATATTCAAATTGTAGAACAATATTTTATAATACTTGTATTATTTTTGTCAAGAATTTAATTTTAAAGTACTCGTTTAAGTTTCTCAAATCTTTACTTCAGATGGACAGATATTTATATTATAATATTCGCATTAGACGCATTAGACAGTTCTTAGGATGGTGAAGGTTAGCCTAACCATCTGATCTTTGTTTATATTCGCATTTTCGTTATATCTATATCGTGGTATATACAGCACAAAAGTAAACTTCGAATATTATTTTTGCAGAATTATCTCTTATCGTTTCGAAAAAAAGTAACGGTGAGTCGTTGATAACAGATGCGAATTTGTTTTCAAGGTAATGTGCGAGCTTTGAAACACCGTTTGCAAGATTTGTATCAATATTGTAGATTACAAATCTTGGTTTATTCACAAAATCAATTGGTCGAACTTAGCTACCTATTTCGTTTGAATTTACCTGCTGTAACCGCCTCATCAAGCTAGAGTTTTTTGTATCAAGGTTAATGATAAAAACAATCAATAATATGCATACGGATCGATATTGTAAGAAGATAAATATCGAAATTACCCTTACCAAACCTTGCAGTAACTTATCTGATGTTTACAGCGCCCTAACCTAAAGCGCTGGAAAATGAAATCGGAAATGCCAGGATTTGACTCGCCCGCTCGACGCGCCATCTCGCGTACCGGAGCCGAACTACATTTGAAATTGGTATCGCTGCAAGTTACCATTCGCATCAAATTTAATTAGGAAATAAGGAGGGTTTCTTTGTTCATATCGCCGCCAAGCGAAATTATTAAGGCAAATATGATGTTTCTGTTTTTATTTACATACTACAAGTAATCAGGGTTTCGTTATTAATCGTAACCAAATAACGGCGCTTCGGCATAAGCTTTGTACGGATCATTCGAGTTTGCCCGTGGACGTCGACCGATGGGCTCAAGATCCGGATAACACTTTGGAAAAGTTCGTTCAACCGCGGCTCGAGCTTCCTCGCGCGTTATACTTCGCGTCGTCATTACCGACATGACAGCTTTGCTCTTCACACATTCCTGAAATCACGAAAAAATGCATTTTACACAAGATAAATTTGCGATTCTATTAATCTTATGAAAAAACGAAAAAATTCATCTCAACTACCTTGTGCCTCTCTTTAATATTGAAAAAGGACGCCTCGCCCTGTGTGGCTGCACTGAGGAAACTGCAGTGTGTAAGATTTGCCGCACGTATCTCGGTACAGGCGAGATGATCGAGATTTTTAAAGTCGAGATTGTTTCGACAGAAATCGAACATGTGTATCATCTCGTGTGTCAAGACACCCCCAACAATTCCGGAGGTCTTTGATGTATTTTGACAAACTACGATCTACGATTATTTGTTCCTTGGATTTAGTCCAATAAATTATTTGTATTTCTGATTAAAAAGAACCCAGAATATTGTGGAATCTTTCTAAATATTTTATGCTTAAAATGCATTTTACCTGATTCAGGTCGGGGTCGTATCCTCCGCTGACAGAAGTATCACAGAATTCACAGGATATATGTCGCCTGATATCGATTGCGCTGTAACAAAACCAATCGTGATGGAAATATGTACTTTTTTAGAGGCAAAGGTCCGGGGTGCAGAAAATTCAAAAAGTTTTAATCATTTGTAGATAAGAGCGCGCAAAACGATACTGACCATCCAGAGGATTTCAAGGCACCCATCATCAGTTTCACTAGTGGATCTATGCAAAACGAGATTAATGAAATAAAATATTCGAGGAAATAACGTAAATATAACTCACACTCAGAGATGGTACGTACGTACTCTTTGTGACACATTCGTAAATGTTCCTTTCGCAATGTATTTTCTCCAGAGTATAACGTCCTTCCAGCATACAAAATGCCTTGAACCAATTTGTTTTGTGCTTCTCCCCTCGTCTTTCCGGATAAAGATCATAACCCCATGTTTCATTACCCTTTGGAACCGATGAATCCGACGATTGACTATGGGTCGTTTCACCGGCTTTGGTGAAGTGTTGATTTTTATCCGTATCTTTATTGTCACTAGTGTTCGTCATATTGCACTTGTAACTAAATTTTTTGCCGATCGCAGAAACAATACAGTGTTCGATAAAATGAAAACTCTCTTGTTTTAACGTTAATTTATGTTAACGTTACATCAGAAGCCAGTTTCTAGAATATTTTGAGGTTAGAAATACCGAGATACATGTTCGATCGGAAATGACGTCTTTCTCGTGCGAAAACACGTGATCGAATGTGGATGTACACGGGTTTGAAAATGTGTGGGAAACACACACATCAGTAGTGACTTATTGGGGCAAAATGGCACATTTAAATGAGTTGATGCGTACGCAAGATCAGCTGTTTTCGTGCATCAGAAGATACGTCGATAAATGTGATTTATTCAACTTAATTTGAACATTATATTTTCCTAAACAGACGCAAATTCATAATACTGTCTCATTACTGAAACAAAAAAATGGCGTCGCGTTTTAGTGGTGCATTGCAAATAACAAACCTCGACGACTTTATAACCCCGTCGCAAGTGAGAAATCTGTTCGTCACATCTGTCAAGTTGCTATTTTTAACTGACTGAATAAACTAACATAATATTCTCCATTTATCAAGGAATGCATAAAGCCTGTTGAAATCAAGAAAACGAATACTAAAACCGGAGCAAAGATAAAGATACAAGAAGATGGAGCTTATTTCGAGCTGGACAATGTAAGGAACAAAACCTATTCAAAACCGTTACTCAATAAAGGGCATTATTCAATAACGATGATTTGCTTTTTTTTTTAATGAAAATTATTCGTCAGAGAGGAACTACAGAAAAGCTTGAAAAGGTTGAAATCACACTCGCCGATTGTCTCGCATGCAGCGGATGCATCACATCAGCCGAAAGTGTATTAATCACCCAACAGAGCCAGGAAGAACTATTGCGCATCTTTCAAGAAAAAAATGATCAGATACAGGTTGCTCAAAGTTTGCGTGAATCATATTTGCTGGAAAATCAATTTTTTTTTAAACATCCTAATATCAAATAGATATAATAGAAGATTCCATAATTTCCTCATGTATAAATCACCATAATCGACATATCAAACGTATTTTTGGACAGAATGGCAAGACGGAAGATTGCAAATTCATTGTGGTCAGCCTCTCGGTACAGCCAGTGTTATCGCTGGCAGCGCGTTACGAGCTTCAACCCGAGGAAGCAGTTCGAAGACTCGCCGGTTACTTCCGCAGCTTAGGAGCGGACATGGTACTCGATATGACCATCGCCGAGGATTTTGCGCTTCTAGAATCAGCTAAGGAATTCGTCGAGAGGCACAAATCGTCGAAGGAAGGATTGCCAAAACAATTACCAATGCTAGCATCTTCTTGTCCCGGTATGGCCATTCAAAAAGATTCTTTCCTTTTTTCCGGATTCAAAAATCTTTTTTCCGCCGTGTCCCATGTTTAATTATGTTTTTTCGTATTTTCTTACCGAAAGGCTGGGTATGCTACGCCGAAAAGACACACGGTAATTTCATATTACCGTATATAAGCGTTACAAAATCGCCACAACAAATAATGGGCTCAATGGTGAAATATCATTTAGCCGAAACCAAAGGAATGTCGCCCGATCGAATTTACCACATAACGCTTATGCCATGTTATGACAAAAAATTGGAGGCTTACAGGGAAGATTTTAACAACAAATTGAAAGACACCCGCGACGTTGATTGCGTCATAACTGCTAGTGAGTAAAATACCATTTGAAGCTAAAAAAAACTTACTCAAATCTTCGTAAAACCTGTCCAACCGAATTTTTCTCCATCGCGACAATTCCCTCCCTAATACTCCGTCGAAAACGTTTCAGTCGAATTGGAACAAATGCTGGAACAACAAAGAACACCGTTAAATGAGATAAATGAAGAAAAATTGGACAGGCCGTTCGGCAATTGCAGAGACGATTCGTCCGACGTTGATATATGGTCCCACAATGGCTCAGGTTCCGGTGGTTACGCCGATTACATCTACGACTATGCTGCAAAAAATTTATTTCAGATCGACGATGCCAAGATCGAGTACAAAAATCTTCGTAATCCAGATTTTCAAGAAACCGTACTGGAAAGAGATGGCCAAGTTCTATTGAGATTTGCGATTGCTAATGGTTTTCGTAATATTCAGAATATCGTGCAAAAGCTAAAAAGGGGAAAATGTACGTACGATTACGTGGAAGTCATGGCGTGTCCGGCTGGTGAGTGAAAAAAACAAAGAAACCAATAAAATTAAATCCAAGGAAAAAACATAATTTGTAAAAATCCATGCAGGTTGTATGAATGGTGGGGCACAAATAAGACCTCAGGACAATACGCAACCACGAGAATTAGCGTCGAGGCTCGAGTCCGAATATCGCGGAATTCCATCCATCAGACCCGAAGATAACGAAGCGATGAACAGACTTTACAAAACTTGGCTAGGCTGGTCGAACTCCGACAAAGCATCAGCCTACCTACACACTCAATATCACGAGATCGAGAAAATGAACACGGCTTTGGCGATGAAATGGTAATGGATATTTTTCGCTGGAAATAAAGGATATTGTTGATTTTTATAACTAGGGTCTTTCAATTTATCTTCCGTCTTCGTACCTCGTTAATCCTTTGACGATACTTCGGTTAAACGATAAATTTATTGTATCGATGGCCGAGTGAATTACACACATAAATTAACAAATAAAACATTCGTTTGCGCAATAACCAACGCGACAATAATAACAACGTGTAGAAAATAGTATATACCTTGCGATATAATATAGCATTATCTCGGATATCGGCTTCTTATTTTTCGTACTTTATTAAAATGAGATTAACAAAATAAATAATGATGATTATATTCCGCGGAATAATTATCAATCGTGTATGTGTGAGCATATACATATCATTGCGGATATGTATACATAAATTCTGCAAATGATATTGAAAATCTCTTTGGAACTAGCACATGTAGCATTTTTTACCAAGCATAACTGCGAATGTTTGCGAACTTCGAACTTCTTCCCTCGCGTTTCGTCACGAAACGTAGCGAGGCTTGCGCAGAGTTACATGAAGATAATAAGATTATGTATATTACATTGATGTTGCATCATGATACATATACGTAAAACCTAGATATAATTCTCCGTCAATTTAATTCTAATAATCTTTATAAGATCGGTCAAAAGATTGTCTCACTCATTTCCGTTCTCCAATTTTCGTCTCTCGTTCCTTTCTTTCAAATCCTCGACGAGCTCTTTCTATTGAATAATCGAACGACAGACTAATTCATTTCATAAACCTACAGATGGTTTCTTTCGTCTTTCGCACCCTCCCTTTCTCGCTTTTATGCATTTCGACCTGACACAACGAAAAGCGATTTCCCATGACTTTTTCATTTCAAACCGATAAAGAATTGTGCTTAATTACTCAACAGCTAATTCGGATACATTCTCATCGGCTTATCACGATTCTAAAACTGTATTGCCATGTATGTCATAGAATGAATAAATTAGAATTATTACGCTCTTATTAAAGAGCGAACGAGCATGAAAGTGATCATGAATTGCTTCGTACGAAGGTCTTGAGATTAAATAATAATATATCACCGAACACCCTTGTATCTTTTTTCGTTATACGCCCAATTCTCGATCTGCACCACTGTCTATTGTCACTGTAGCTATTCAATTCGTAGATTTTATATATATATACACATATGGTATACAATTTTATCATATCATTTAAAATACCGATAATTGCTGCACCATATATGTTTATACATATATAATTTATATTTACGATAAACTGATCTCAGGCGGGATTACCTCGCAGTACTTTGGTTGTTAGCCAAATGGTTATCGTTCTCGTTGCACTCCAGTTCTATCATCGGTATTTTGAGATCTATGTCATTCGGCAAACCTTCCTCGATGTAACGCATCTCCTTGGTGTCGTTTTCGTAAATGTTTTCACGGTTTTCCAAGCTTTCGCTCAACCATCCCTGACTGCTCTCTACTTCACGCGATACGACGAGAAATAATTCTTTCTCTTTGCTTTCTATTTGGTCCTTCAGGTATACTAATAACTCATCGTCCTGTAATGATGCTGGGTTTATTTTTGTTATAGAGTACGTACGAGAAAAGTGGCATGATTTTTTTAGATTTTTGTAATGTACCTTGCCGATTAATTGGGGCGAATCGAGCTTCGAGTCAAGATTGTAAAAGGCACCGTGTATCTTTCTCAACGCTACCCAGTGACGTCTTTTCAATGGTAATAGAACGAAGCCTAATTTGTATTCCGTTGGTACATTTAGGATGAAACCGTCAATGTTGTCGAGACAAAGACATCTTGGATCTCTGTGGAAATAATATCTATTTGAATCCGGAGACTAGTTTATTTCGTATGTTTGCACTGGCTCAAAAAATAGAATCTTTGCAAAAGATTTAGGAAACGCTCTAAATAAAAAAAAAAAAAAATTATGCGCGGATATTGATCGATGACTTTTTAAGTCGTTCTTTTTTTTCCTCACCTCCGCTTGTCGAACCAGATAGCCTCGCAACCCTTTCTTTGCAACGCTGCCATTATCACGTTTATGTCGTAATTGCCAAGCCCGAGAAGGGATTTGTGAGGATTTATCCATACGTCGGGACTCAGGCCATAACATATTTCATCGAGCTGTTGTTTGCTGAAGCCACGCTCTTGGAATAAATTGTTTAGCGCATGCAACGCGCACAACTCCTTCACCTGACGGCGAACAATTTTAACCTAGTTTTAGTACTCCACCAACTTGTTTATGACATCGAGAAGCTCGTTTAGTAATTCATATATCACCTGACGCTCATGATATATTCCGGCACCTGTCATAATATCAGTTATGGAGCTCGCTACCATCTCGTAACAACTACATCGTTTCGTAACGCAATTTTACTTCTATTACCGCACTACTACGACGAAGTCATGATCTTTTGTATTATTCAATCTGACTCGATAAGTCAGGCCTGTTTTCAGCGACAAGCAACAAGTTAGGTTAAACGTTGGAGCGATCGCGCACCGTAGTAAAACCGGAGAATTGTGATGCGAATGTATATTTAGTTCATGTTTGTAATGATCCCGGGTTCATTCAACGCTACTATTGACAAGTCTATACGAATGTACACGTTGACTCTTGTGTTATTTTCAGTTATTTCTAACTCGTTTCCAAGTGCAATACTCGCGTCAAACTACAGGCAATAGTTTTGGTAAGTTAGGTTAGGGTCGAGCTCCGGGGGAAAGGTAGAGGACAATCGATATCTTATCATTAGCATCTCGAAAGTTGTGTCGATAAGATATCGATCTCATATACGGAAAAGTATTGTTCTGGTGGGGCATTTGACTTATAAAGAAATATGATGCATTTTTACCGAAACGATATATTGCATCACGCAAAATACCCGTAAGAGTTAGTCAGCCTCATGATGATTATTAAGCTACATTTCCATTTGAACGTTACAAATATATGTTCATGCATTTCGTATGTATACCTTTCTTGTATAAAATATATAACGATGCAAAAATGTTGTAGCGCAGAACTATAGAACCATAACCGCCGCGGGAAATTCTTCAACATCAAAGGCAAGATACAATGTTATGTATCCATCGACACTATACATAAAATAATGTATGATGTAAATAAAACTTTCCCAGAGAGATCAATGTTTTATCAATTATTTCGCTAACACAATCAAAGAATTGAGAAAATTTATATCCAAATCATGGCGAGATACTTTCGCTACGGCCATTGTAAAAAAAACAATGGACCGAGCAATTTGCGGTGCAGCGCACCTTTGCGACGAACTCTGGAACTACGTAGTATACACGAATGCACTTTTACTAACAGTCGTCGGAGCTTACGTTTAGTCACGATTGACTTGCCGTCATTGTCGTTTTAATCGCTCTCATGTATTTGTGCTATTCGCGTCTTGAATTATAGCTAAACTTTTGCAAGTACGTATTGTCGAAATACGTCAAGAACATTCCCTCGCCGTTTATCGATGTAATTCCATATTGAATATCATAATCACGCGACTGTACAAAATACATTCTCCTCTTATGTATTATATTTTTACGTGCGCGTAAATGTGTGGCCGCCAACTTTCTCGTAGCAAAAGGGTCGTTGTTTATTTTTGTGTTCTCGCATAACTTGGAAGACTTGTCCCCCACCGTTCGCGCTAATGACACGTACATATGCTTGCTTCTAGATCGACTATTTATCGAACGTTTTCATAATTTCGATAGCGTTTTGAAAAGCTGTTCCGTTCGAACCGTCTTTCTAGAATATTTAATCAAGAACCATTGCTTTTTTGTTCTTTTTCACGTTCCAAGAACGCGCCTGAGTTTATTCTTGTATTTATTTCGTCATATTGCTAAACGAAATCGTAATCTTATTCCGTTGTTTGTTATCAGCGACACTTCCTTGTTTAACTTCGTTATCAAAGCAAAAGATACTTAAAGAACGAGACGTGTTATTTTTATTACTATTATTGCAATTTCGAAATTTGTTTGATGAATTTTTCGGTGTTTATCTATGGACATAAAATACATTGTTGTTACAGATGAACAGCCAGACTTGTGAGTGAAATTAACTAGTGTATTGGGTATAAAAAAAAAATAAAAATAAAAAATACAGGAACTTTCGCAATTGCCGAGTGCTCACTGAAGATTTGCATTTGAGACAGTAATGCGATCATCTCTGTCCACAATATACAGAAGAAAATTGGGTTTCAAATTTTGGAGGATACTTTTCGTGAACGAATGTACCCTCAACGGGTGAACGACAGTGAACATTGAGACAGAAAATAAAAAGAAAATAAAGCTTACGTAGATTAACGAAATCAACCAGATTGGAAAAAAAGCGTCATGTCCGGGTCTGTAGTGGTACCAGCGGCGCCTCAAACGGTCAACAAAGATATGTGTCCTACCGCTGCCGATTATTCCATTATCAGAGGAAAGGTAATGATAATTTTCTCATTTGCCAATTATCTGAAAAAAAGAGAGCTATTAATATCTAGACCCGAATAACTGTTTTTACCTTCCTATGAAGAAAGTTGTATAACGATTGACAACGATTTAGCATTAATCTCGAAATTATTTAAATAAAAATAATTATGTTGTAAACTACCTTTATCAATGTTTCAAATTCCAGGACGTTCTTGTAAGTCCTTCGGAGGATCAGTACGAGTTGCTACTAAGAAGATTGAAGGAAAGAATTAACGACGGTGGAAGTGAAACTATATTTGACATTGGAATCGGCGAAGGTCATTTTCCCATTTTTTCGGCGAACTAATTTATTTTAAAGATTATCTATATTTTAAAAATAAAATTTGTTCGTCGATTCACTCTTTTCAGATGGTTCGGAAGATGGTCTTAAACCGGACGAGTACGAAGCGTCCGTTGCGACTTTACAGTCGCTGGCCGCGACGCTCGAGGCGGATTGTGTTCTTCTGCGACAGATAAAAGTCGATCAGGGTTTTACAGGACAGTATCTCGTACGAAAAAGGCTAGATCAGCAAGATTTCCTTGAGATACGAGTGGCAGTAGTGGGTAACGTAGATGCTGGAAAATCGACACTACTCGGTGTCCTCACGCACGGTGAATTGGACAATGGTCGGGGACTTGCGAGACAAAAATTGTTCCGTCACAAACACGAGGCCGAAACGGGACGTACAAGTTCGGTGGGAAATGATATTCTTGGATTCGACAGTGTTGGTACGTTCACATTTTTAAATTGAATTAAATAATTTTTCGAGTGAATTTAATTCATCGCTAAAACAGTTAAAAATCGAAAAACCTGCATAGCAATTTACTGTAAATCATTATATCGTAAAGAAAAAGCAAACAAGCGTATAATATATCGTTACGATATTCTCAGGTAACGTCGTAAACAAACCAGAACACGGTTCTCTCGATTGGGTAAAGATATGCGAAAAATCGTCAAAGGTAATAACGTTCATCGACCTGGCCGGGCACGAGCGTTATCTCAAGACAACGGTCTTCGGTATGACCGGTCATGCTCCAGATTTCGGTGAGTTTGTACGTGTATCGGTTGGTCGATAGTGAAAGGAGAAAGTTGCTCTCGTTCGCTCCGTGCCGTAGAACCCAGCGAACGATGAAACGAGCTACCCGAGCTTCGCAACATTTCACTCTGTAACAAAGTTTCCCGTATTTTTCTCCCTCCCCTGTTACGTAGGAATGCTTATGGTAGGAGCTAATGCCGGAATTGTCGGAATGACGAAGGAACATCTGGGACTGGCCCTGGCCCTATCGGTGCCCGTATTCGTCGTTGTGACGAAAATCGACATGTGTCCACCAAAAATATTGCAGGAAAATCTAAGACTGCTTATCCGGATTCTCAAGTCACCAGGATGTAGAAAAGTGCCGGTAACTGTAAAAACTCCTGATGATGTTGTCGTGAGCGCCACTAATTTCGTTTCGGAAAGGTAAACATAAAAAAAACTGAAGATAAGAATTTTGTTCGAAATACGATTCTCGTATCTGTATGACTAATCCTTTGCAATGACGTAATAATGCTAATTCTGAAACGATAAATAATGAAAAGATGTGAATTTTTCACAGGCTATGCCCAATATTTCAAGTCTCAAATGTGAACGGGGAGAATCTACATCTTTTGAAAATGTTCCTTAACTTGCTAACGGCAAGAATAACTAGTCACGATGACGAGCCAGCTGAATTTCAGATCGATGACACATACTCCGTACCAGTGAGTGTCTCGATATCGCTTTGTAATCTTCACATTGAAATAAGCATCGATTGGTTGCATCAGAAAGCGAAATAAGCTTTTAAAACTCCAACGAACGTTTCCACCTTTCAGGGAGTCGGTACGGTTGTCTCGGGTACGACTCTCAAAGGAGTTATTCGACTAAACGATGTACTTCTACTGGGACCCGATCCTCTCGGTCATTTCACGCAAATAGCCGTGAAAAGTATTCACCGAAAGAGAATGCCCGTTAATGAGGTGAGGGGCGGGCAAACAGCGAGCTTCGCGCTGAAAAAAATCAAACGATCGCAAATACGCAAGGGAATGGTAATGGTCGCGCCGATACTGAATCCCCAAGCTTGCTGGGAATTCGAGGGAGAGATTTTGGTACTGCATCATCCGACCACTATTAGTTCGCGTTATCAAGCTATGGGTAATTTAAAATTTACGTATTTTTAGCGAAGGACCAAAGAAATCTAGAAAAAAAAAAAAAAAATACGCGAATGTCGTTTATATAAAATTTTACTTTCAGTTCACTGTGGAAGTATAAGACAAACGGCATCGATACTATCGATGTCACAGGACTGTCTCAGAACTGGTGACAAAGCCCTCGTACATTTCCGTTTTATCAAACATCCGGAATACATCAAACCTGGCCAACGAATGGTATTTCGCGAGGGTCGCACAAAAGCGGTTGGCAATGTTTTACGCCTGATACCTCACTCGAATACATCTTATTCGCAAAACTCGCGGTCGGGAAAACCGAATAAAGCGGGACAACAGCAAAGCCGAGGACAGAATGGAGCTAACACGAATTACGTGAGTAATCGTGAAAGAGGGTAGATGAAATTTCATTATTTCGTCGAAAGTTTCCATTTACAATTGAGTACGGATCAATCAATTAATAATTGGTTTATTGTTTCTTGTATTAAGATAACGGACGAAACCGAGACGAGTGCGAGCTTCGAATCACAGGCTGCTAAGCGCGAGAACACCCCGCAAAAATCATGCTCGGGGCCGACGAACAAAAAAGGAAGAGGACGTAGAGGCGGTGGAAAATCTCACAACCTTATAAGCAATAATGTACAGCCCCTTTCCGAGCAAAATCCACCCACAATCGTATAAAACGGGAGATTCTTCTTCCTTACTCTCTTTCTGTGTACAAAGTATACATAAATAATGCTTCAACGTATATGCGTGAGACTTTGGCGACTTTCGCTTTCATCAGCTCGTATTCAAAAGTGTTCGCATACACATAGCCTATGTTTTTCTTTTTTTTCATTCCGTTTAAGGTATCTTATCATCCCTTTCCCATGCCCAGATAATATGAGAGAGGCACAAATTAGATCCAAACTTCTTGTTTTTAATTTCATGGATCGATATATTGCAATCGCTGTTGAGAAAATTTGGATCGCAGATTTGCATGATTGTATTCACTCGCGCAATATTTCTCGGACAGAGAGTGCGCGTATCTAGGGTTTCTCACTGCCGATTTTGTTCAACTAATACGATTTTTTTGAACTAATAGCTCCCGATTATCTGTTCCAGTTAGAAATATATTGAAATTTACTGTGCAGTTGTGTCGAAACGAGCAAATATAAGTCATATAATATAATTTAAATTTGTAACATCATATATTGTAACGGATTTAATCTTGTCTTACGAAACTAGCAAATGCTACGTATTCCTAAGGAAGCAAAAAAAAAAAACTGTAGCAGTATTTCTCTGTCAATATTCAATACAATGAAACTCGATGCTTCGAAAGAAGAATGCAAAAGGGGAGATGTACGATTATGAGTTATGTATAGATTATTATTATAAATGCGAATGTATGTAACGATAATTCAATTCTTTCGTATGGACTTTTTTGCAGCTAATGAGAAAGGCACAAGGTAAATGGTTGTTTAACAAGGATAATCCTTTTTTGTTTTCGATGTTTTTGTGAAATTAAACTAGATTTTTTTCAGCGTCTGTAAGGTAATAATACTACTACTGTATGGAACCAATTACACTTTCTAATATAATCATTACGACAAATACATCGTTTATTTCAACAACAGAATTTCCGATCAATGATTATTTTCGATTGTTGTCGATACTCTTAAGAAGTAACGACAATTTTCCATCACCTGAGAATCCTCTTGTTTACCTCAGTTTTTCTTGAGTTTTTCCTTAGCATCCTGAATTTCCTCTTTCATGTTCGCGGTGAATCTTTGTGCAATATTTTTCAATTGCATAGCAAATTCTTTGGGATCCGATGGCAAGCGATGAGCGCCGCTTACCGAACTTGTTCGTGATAATATGTTAACTACGAATTGTGCCGCACGTCTCATGGGTCTTGATTCGGCTAATTTGTTTATAAGTTTCTCATTGTTCATGATATAGCTCATTAACATTCGCAGTACCATTGCGACGACAATTTTCGTTATTTACGAGGTTGGTGAAAAATTGAGATTAAAAAATTGAGATTGCACGGAATTAACGAAGAGAGAGACTAGACTTTGGGTATTTCGAAAGTACACATATTACGATATTTGAGCAATAGCTCCCGTTTTAATCTCAGCTGCTTCCTGAGAGTTTCCAACTTTTGCAGCTGTTCTTCCTTGCTGTATTCAATTCCCGGCAAACGTTTGATCTGAAACGAGCAGTTTATATTTATTTACGTACTTGCAGTTTTTATAAGCAATTCCGTTTGCAATAATAGGAACTATGTAATAAGGGTTTATAATTTGTTTTCTACAAGCACGTTTCAAAAGGATTGAGAGAGAACTAAATCCTTGTATCTTTTTACCTGTGATCTGACCGAATCAAGTTTCTTTTGTAAATCAAGAATCTTGTGACTCGTGTCTTGAGACTCCTTGGCCTTTTGTGTATTGTCGTAAGGATCTTTTTCCACACTATGTGAGAGAAAAAACAATTGTCAAGAGAAAAAAGAGAAATCATAACCTAATTATGATATGATAAAAATTCTCTTAAAACACCAGACCTGTCGAAATTGCCAAGAATAAATGGCAATTTAACGTGCGTAAATTCACTAATAATAGAATCTATTCGGAACATTACGAAAGCAAACAACTATCGTGCAGAAGCGCGAATTGTATTTATTTAAATTTCGAGCGTCGAGTTGAGGTTAACATCCATACATTGGCTCTAAGTTCATGAAAAAACATAATATTTTAGAAAGAAATCAATACCCTGCGTTCTTTTATACAATGTCCTCGTTCCTGAAATTGTATTTATAAATCGTGCTGCGAGAATGAGACGAGTATTGATGGAAAAAATAGAAGTCGTTTGTCAAATGGAAACGACGAAACTTTTCGTGATATTTCGTGGTATAGAATAAAAATACTCATTGGATCGCGAATGAAATATACAGATAAGTCTTATCAATAACATTTGACGTGTCGACAATGAGAATGATTATGATAGCAGTTTCCAGTGCTAAAATCTAAAAATTTCAGGTACCTTATCGCACTGATAAACTAACCTTCTTATAATCTCGTAAATAGGCGGAAGTATCTCGATGTCGAGATCATCAACGGTGAACTGATTACTTCGTGGAGGGACAACAGATTCTTCTGGCAATTCTACAACCTCCATAATATCCATTCACTTCACAATAAATGTTGCTGACATTATATTAATAAAGATTCACAAGAATAGAATAGAAATAAAGTACGTGCACATTTGTTTTTTATCAATTCGGAATCTTGACACCGGAAATGGTTACCAGGAAGTAGTAGTGGTGCGAGTCTACGATAACTCGAACCGTGATCGATAATATCGAACTACTGAATTCGATATATCGATATTAGTATCGAATATACTGGAACAACTTGAGAGTTGTGCGAATCGCGACCAACTTCCTTTTCCCTCGTACAACTCGTGAGGGATCGGTACGTTCATGCAACAATATTAATCCATTTAATTTATAATAATCTTATATCTCAGAAAATTTGAAGTTATTCGAATTTTCTCAACGATTCTTTCTGAACCAGTGTTTTCTATTATTTTTGTTTAATCGGTGTTTTTTTTCGTATTATAACAGGTCTCAAGATGGGCCGACGTCCAGCTAGGTGGTAAGTCGACATCACGCTTGTACATCTGTGTTTAACCTCGTAGCGTTTTTTTTTTCACAATTATTCTTGGAATAACTTTCATAAATGCACGCAATCACATGATGCATTTGACGATTTTCTGAACCGAGAATTTGTCTAGTTTTCGTTGTGCCGAGGATACATTGCGATTTTTCAAAGTGTATTATAATTCTCAAATTTTATAAAATAGCATTAAAAAATGACGCACCTTACCTTTTTAGTTACCGCTATTGCAAGAACAAGCCGTACCCGAAGTCTCGTTTCTGTCGTGGTGTCCCCGATCCCAAGATTCGTATCTTCGATCTTGGCAAGAAGAAGGCATGCGTCGAGGATTTCCCTCTCTGTGTGCATCTTGTGTCAGACGAGTATGAACAACTCAGTTCGGAAGCCCTTGAGGCTGGACGTATTTGCTGCAACAAATACATGGTGAAAAATGCTGGAAAAGATCAGTTCCACATCCGAATGAGGCTTCATCCTTTCCACATCATCAGAATCAACAAGATGTTGTCATGCGCTGGAGCTGATAGGTGAGAAATTGCTCCGATAGAATATCTAAAACAGAACGTACTTTTTTTTTGGAACGATTGCAGTAAAAATCCCATGTCTTCGTTACAAATCGATCAATAAACTCGCAACTGTGGAACTATTGTCAAAAGACTCCACAAAGATTCTAAAAAGAAAAGTAAAATTATGTTGCAAGTCTCTAAAAAAAGATTCAGTATTAAAAGTTCAATTTTCATTCTACTTAACAAATTATAACTAAAAAATGTTCATTGCTCGAATTTTCTTGATTAAAGTATGAAATTACTGTTCGCAGGCTTCAGACTGGAATGAGAGGAGCTTTTGGTAAGCCGCAAGGTACCGTTGCTCGCGTCCGCATTGGTCAGCCGATCATGAGCGTACGATCGTCCGACCGTCACAAGGCTGTGGTCATAGAGGCTCTTCGTCGTGCCAAGTTCAAGTTCCCCGGTCGTCAGAAGATCTACGTTTCGAAGAAATGGGGATTCACGAAGTACGAACGCGCAGAATACGAGGACCTGAAGAACGCCGGTCGTCTGGAACCCGATGGTTGCAACGTCAAATATCTTCCCGAGCACGGACCGCTCGACAAGTGGAAAAAGTTCAAGAAGTATTTGGCTACTCTTTAAATCGAGTATCATGGAATACAATTGGAACTCTTTTGTAAATCTTGGTATTCAATAAAAAAAAAAAACTGACAAATAATGACGACATTAATCAACATCGATAACGTACTTTTTACATTTTATATAACTGTTGAAACATTTCATAATCGATCCTGTCAATATACATATATAAATTTTACGAAGTTTCAAGTATAAAATCAAAGGAGCACGTGCTTATCACGTGGAGAGCTTAATTTATATATATATATATATAGATATATATATAGATATCCGTATACCTAAATTGTTTTCACAAATGACAATTTTAGTTCGCACCTACGATTCAATTGATATAACACCTATAAGTATTTTTTCAATAAGAAAAGAAACATTATATATCGTAGAGTCTTTTAAATATAATCCTCCAATCCCGCGATTAGTATTTTTCCACCATCCTTCGATATTATGTACAAATTTTGATTACTACGTGATAACTCTGCGCACTCGATAACGCATCGACGTCCCACATTGCGATGCAAACAACGATTGTGATGTTTTTTTTTAAGCCGCGATGAAAGCGCAGAAGAGTTTTAAAAGAAAACGAAGAAATGTTGCATTAAGATGTATAAATACGTATCGGCAGATGAAATTTCGCAGTATAAAAAGATAGTCCACGTTGTAGACTGAAAACATATGTAGGACATGCCTAAATCACGTGTAATTCTCCCGATGCCCAAGTAGCAATTATTTTTGCACCTCTTCCTCTGTTTAACAACACCCCGTTGTTCCATTGTTCTACGGCGCGTTCTTCTTTAAATCTTATCGTACTAAAATTGATGACCATTCATGACTTTAGTGACAAAATGCGATTCCGACATAAGATTCGTGTAAACGTTTACGCGCCGTCGTCAGTGGGAATGACAAATTATTTCTGCTGCACTCATGTTGTCGATGCTCGGGAGATCATCGTCGTTGTCAACGTCGCAGTTGTTGCGATGAGAATCAAGCGCATCGGTTCTCGTCGTGGCATCCAATAGTGGCGACAATTTCTCGGCCTCGCTATCATCGTCTTGTCCTTGTCCCTGAATCAATGACTCAGCAGTTTAACGACTGGCAAGAAGACAATAGACATGCAAAAATACAGGATGACCCGTCGATGGGGCTTTATTCCTAGGTAACTTGGGAACGAACGAAACTCGTTAAGCCAACCTTCTGGCGATGCACGGAAAAATGTATGAAAATAACGGAAATCAAGGACAAAAATGTTAAGTTTCTTTTTTACAATCGCTACTCTACCTCGTAAGGAGACGCTGATTGTTTCTCGTTGACCAGACGTAGGGTATCGCGGGCACGAAGACTACTGTTGTCGCGCTGATGTCCCGAACTCTTGGCTCTCATACCGGGCGAACGTCCGTGCAATTCTTTCTGCGATGATCCGTTTTCATCACGAGCCAGTAAAACCGACATGCGAAATTCCGGTGTCGGACAGGGTGTACTGCTCGATCGAGCTGTTATCTCGCTGTCTTTTATCAACGAGTGTTTCGATACTGGAGTCCTCTCGGCTGATCTACGAATCAATTTGTCTCCTTGCCATTTGGAATCGTAAATGTTCATGCGTTAAAAAAATAACTATATTTATCGGATTCCGCTTTTAAGG
This sequence comes from Netelia virgata, assembly GCA_951802705.1. Classification (NCBI taxonomy): domain Eukaryota; kingdom Metazoa; phylum Arthropoda; class Insecta; order Hymenoptera; family Ichneumonidae; genus Netelia; species Netelia virgata. The sequence continues at coordinate 47,806,647 of OX637863.1, forward strand.
TAGCGAACGATTAAGAGGCAGCGCCGAAAGCACGAAAAAACGACATTTTCGACCCTTGCAAGACCTTTCGACATGATTGCTCATCGTTATTCCCGTTAGAAATAACATATACATCAGAATAGCAGGGTAAGGTTGCCAAATTTCATTTGCGCACCTGTTCAAAGCTTCTACAGCTTGTATCGCGCTTGCCGTGTCCGTATCCGGTGTGTCGGGCGATTCAGCCGGAAGTATAGCCGCTCGTGGTGTGCAAGGTCCATTGAGAGCTTCTATGAGCGATACAGCTTCGTATCCTGAGGGTATATTTTCCGAACTTCCCTGAGCATATCGCGAAAATAATATTTATAACATTTAAATATAATAATTGTGAAAAATCTGTCGATTACTTGGTCTCTATTTTTTGTTTGTTACTTCTGGCAACGGTGGGTTTGCTACGACAGCTCCTGTTGCTTTTTGCAACGCTTTGATCTGAAGAAGGGCTCTGAACGGCGCGCGACAGATGGGACAATTGTTGGCTTGATATCGCAGAGAATCGGCGCATCCGTTGCACAGACATAAATGTTTACAGGGCAGAATGAGCGTGTCTCGTACGTCGCACATGCAAATTACGCACTCTGAACCATTGTCTTCTGTATCCTCGTCACTGCCTTGCTACTTGGAACAATAATATTTTTTGTCAATTTTGATTAAAAAATGAGTTTGATATTAAATTTTCATTACCTTGGCATTTTCCGTGTTTTTATTCTCAATGCCATATATTTCTTGCAACAAATAGCACAGTCCGTCGACGTAGAGTTTCTGCTTGAGAGCTTTTAACAGAAATGAGCCATCCGATTGTTTTTCCACTACAGCTATTGTCGTGTGGGACTTTTTCGGTTCTTCCGAGCCCTCCTCAGCGACGCAGTGAATGGCTATCGGTATTATCTGCAAATGAACGTCGTTAAGTTTTGTTGAAGTTGCTTTTTCACTTGACAAAATTCTTTTTATCAAAGGAAAATTGAAATTCATTTGATAGGAAATTAATTGCAGCTAGATGAAGGTATAAACCAACTTCGCGATCTGGATTGTAGAGCAAATCTTCTTCGTTGTAAAGCGTCGGGTCGAATATGTGCGATGTCTGACAGAATTGTTGATTAGCGCCTTTCTTGTAGTGGAATGTTTCAGAATTCATCGAAGCATCACGCGGCAGATATCTGATAAGCGATATTGAATGATGAAAAATAATATTTTGTGACTAAATAAGATCAGAATTAATATTGTCTACTCACGTAACACCTTTCGTAGTGATTTCCTCCGCACAGAAATAGTAAACTGTAATAGCACATCGAACATCACAGTCGAAAGTAAATTCTATGTTAAAGCGTGTCGACTTTTTATCCGAATCTCCATCGGCGTAAGGACTGATATCGTTGTGAGGCTGTGACGATGTAGATGTCTGATCGACGCTTCTACAGAGCCTCAATGATTCTTTTCGAATGTTCACTAAACTTTTTAGCGTCTTTGTGGGATCGTTCGCTTGTGGTGGTGGATACGGAAACTAAAAGTGATAAGAAAAATATTGGTATGAGACAAAATGTTTCTCTATTCGCGATAATTTGGATTCGTGAGCGACGCAACTCCACTGACAGGGGTCGGACGACTTCCCAGAAAATTAAGATCCGTATTTTCGCCAAAGAGATAAGCTTCCGGTTGTGGCGTGTCGAACCTTTCGCCTCCCATTATAAAGTGGCTACCAAAATAGCTTCCTGCGTTGTTTAAGGGACATTAGTAATATGTAAGATTGTTTTTAACTTTGTGATACATGGTGCAGGGACTGGAGTAGATAAGAAAGGATATTTTGAAAATTATTTAAGTGCACTTTGGAGGGAAAAAAGGTTAGGATTTACTGGAAGGGTTCAATTTTGTCTCTTTACTCTGGTTCTTTTTTTAATACTGACCGCATCGAGGTGGATATTTGTATGCGTGATTAGAAACGACATCGACTTCCTCGACACCCGCATTTTGTCTACTCGTCAACGCGCCCATTATGTATAATCTTTCTCGCAACTATTCAATGCTTCTCGTCGTTTGTGTTTTTTCCTTAAGTCCAATTAACCTGACACCTGGTCTACCAACAATGAAGAATCGTCACGACCGAGCGATGTAGTTAATTCCTTAATCCACTTTGTATTGACTCCGAAAAATATAACAGATGTTGTGATCCAAGTTTTGACGGATCGGAGTTTTGTTCTTCGTTTACCAACACAGACGCACCCTTCGGGAACCAAACTTGGCAGCCATAGACTAGAGCAAGTACACCGAGACGGGTGACAAACTTGTAGGTTATGTACCATTTCCGGGATGCAGCGAAGGCTCAAATAATCAATGTAACAAATAAAAGTACTTTTCAATTGCAAATGAAGTTGAAAAGGTGACAATAGCGGTAAAAAATCAGAGAATTGCATTTGGTAATTTACTGATCTCACATTTTTATCGAATCATCGATACGATTTTAAAGAAACTTAAAACCGGACATACAATGTACAAGAAATTTCAAATTGAAAATGCAGCTCTTGTTTTTGTACTTATGTTACATGCCACCGTAAAACCGATTATAGACCATTATTTGTCTCACACACTCACTTATTGTTAAGAGAAGTCTCAAATACTCAAACTTTTATCTAAAATATTTTACGAGAGAAAAAATGATTGTTATCATAATGCATTTTGCCAAAATATATGCCCGTTGACACTCTTGCAATTGTAAATAATTTCTTCTCGTTAGAAATCTGCCTGTAAACATTCACCAATGGGAGCGACATTCTAAAAAAATCTTTGCAATACTCAAATTTTTTATCAAAGTTCTTGTAAGATAATGCAAAAAAAACAGTTCTTATGGAAATATCGTAATATACATTGTAAGTCCTAGAAACTAAGCAAACTTTAATACTAATTCTCGATAATTGAAGTTCGTGCAGACATCGATATTGTTACTCGATCCTGCCACACTGAGTATTTTGTGGGGTGTTTCACGAAGGGCTATGCTGTAGGCGGTACTGCACGATATTGGAACTTTTGCTAATATTTCACCCTGATAATTAAGATGATAGATATTAGGCATAGCACCACCAGCAATTACTCTCTCCTCGAAGATTTCGGCGGCGTGGATTCCCTCGTCTGGCAGATCGAAGACCATAGCGGCTTCCATCGTTCGTAAATGCCAGAGGGACAAACTCGGACCACCTCCGCATAGCTTTTTATTGATAAATATTGAATATTTCAGTATAAACGAAAGAACAAATATTTTTTTGAATGTAATTCTTTGCCTTACCAGCCAATCTTCCGTAAAATCGACTGCGCCAATCCATTTTCCCAAATTCGGCCTTGCGACTTTCGTCTTCAAATGAGGCGTCAGGATATTTGTATTTTCGTACGTTCTTAGATCCCATAATCTCACTGTACCGTCCTCACTTGCTGACGCTAACTGATTGTTGCTTTAGAAAAGAATGTTAAATTCTGTATAAGCTTCTTCTTCGATTCAAGATGGATAAGGCTAGAACCGAACAAACGCGTTTACTTACATTCGAGCTAGACTGTGAATATAATTATCGTGACCCACGAATTGTCTCACAATTTTTCCATCTTCCAGATGAATAACATAGATTTTGTTGTCACCGCAGCCGACGTACAAAAAATGATTTTCTTTACAGTATATCATATAATTAACATCCGGCTTCTCATAGGTATCCCTTTAATTGTTAGAATATTATTATCAGCAGGTTGATTTATCAAAGTGGAAATTCTCCTTAAGCAAAGCGCACGTAAAGAATAAAACTGGTAGTAAAAAAAGCGACTAACTTGTCAGCAGGTATATTGACGACCCAGGAAGTTTTAGCTTTTGATGCTTTATTCGATAATATCGTAGCCCAATCCCATCCTGCTATCTCTCCATTAGTTCCGGTAACAAGAAAATGTTCCGTCGCTACCATACTCTGCACATGAGATTCGGGATGAGCCGCAAACTTATAAGTGGGTCCTGGTGGTTCATTTTCGTTGTCGATTTGTCGAGGACCCAGGACTTTAGGCAAACTGAAATGAATTATAAGGCAGTTAGAACAGCGATAACAGAGTCCGAACGATTCCGGTATGATAGGTAAACAGCGTCATAACCTTAACGTTCGATCGTTTAATCGAAATGTAACATGAAGTGTGAATGAAAAATTCGTTTTTTGTAACGAATATAAACTTACTTGTATACGGATATATCGCCGTAGATATTACCAGCGAGAAGAAAGTTTCCCGTTGGTGAAAAACACTGACACAAAACTGTGTTGTAATACAACTTTTCGTTCAAAACCTCCGGCATGTTGACTCTGTCTTTAAAAATGGCGGTTTGCAGAGGGAACATAACCTCTAAATCTTTTTGAATATTTAAACACAATGTCGATGGATATGATCGAATTTATCGGCAAATTGTAATTCCTGTATATCGAGCGACTTAAAATGCACTATAGTCCCTACTGTTAAAAAACTTTAAACATTTGACAGAAATTGCTTTAACAGTTGTAGGCAACTTGTTCTCACTACGGTAGGGGTCGAACTTGCATACCGTTAAAAACAGATGGGACACCTCGTTAAGTCTCGATAAAAGGTCGATAAAAAAGGAAATCTGCAAGTTTGCTTCACATATGTTTTTTTCTTATAACAATGCGACAGGTTTACGTCGTTCTTACGCGCGTTTGTCATACCGGATGATAAAAGAGAGTAGTAGTAGCATTTACTATTGTATGTAAAGGATCGAGGCCAAACGACGAGCGAAGGTTTCTCCGCCCCCTCGTTTTGTCTCGACATCACATCAATTCCAAATCGCAATTGCTAATAAATTGATCGATTGTCACTCGTGCGAGAATTTCGATGAACGGTCCACGTAATTACGCGATGCTACGCGTATCAAAAGTTCACGTGAACGAATCTTATGGATCATCGTAAAAACGTTACGAATTGCATACAGTGTCTTTTGTGTTTCGTTAGTGAAATTTTTGTCAGTTATCAATTCACGTCGATGACTTCGCTTTCCTATAGGTAATTTATGAAAGATCGCGAACGACGATGACACGATCGTTCATTCGATAATACTCGCGAGACACGTTTTTTTTTATTATTATTACATCTGTACGATCGTCCGACAATATTTTTGATTTTACTAATGGTGAGTGTGCTTTGCTTCGTAATTTTTCTTTACGTTCCCCTTTGTTTTTCAACATTCAGTTTGAAAAACACATGACTAATTACGAAAAGATTATAGAAGATTGACCAATTATTCATTGAAAAACTGAATACCGATTTTTGAAAACGAATAGTCATTCCAAGTCAGTGTTCCAATCAATCGTAATATTTTTACCACAATTATAAAACCAACGCAAAAAACGAAACGTGTAAGCCTATTAAGAATCACATTAGGTTCGATCAAATTATCATTAGCCAAATGTTATTTTCCTGCTGCGCGTTGTTGACTCATTCAATGAAAAAGCGATATGCTATCACTATTTGATTTACATAAATTTATCTCCAGGCTCTTCGTATGATGTCAGCTATAGTGCCAGGAACACAGAATACAAGTGACGTCGAACAAGAGCGAAATCACATAGCCGATAGGCAAAAATTGCAAGAGGACCTCTTAGCTGCAGCTAAACTCTGTCACACCAGATTCGGCGGGCGTGCAGAATTAGCCACGGAATCGGATCAATGCGTCTCGAGACTCTGTTATGCCTTTGAGACGATATTTCGTCATGGATTGCGATCCAATCGAATGGAAAAATTGAATTCAGCACTGAGGTTGATATTCCAACAACATTCACATCATATTTGCATCTTACGAAAGTTTCACGGCAGTAAGAATACTACAAATGTTTTTCCAGACACGTCTCTGATTTAGTTTCCGGCGGTACTTCGAGAAACGGCAATAATTCGCCAGACACAGCTTTTTGGCCTTGCATTCGTGAACAACTGACGTGGCACGAGCAAGATCGTTTTAGCGTATTGAGAAAAGTCAACACGGATCTTGGTCGCGGACGAGCTTGGCTACGTGCGGCATTGAACGAACGTTCGCTCGAGAGACATCTGCATGCCGTTATCGACGCCGATGCCCTAGGTCCTTTTTACGAGGATTGGGCATTCTTGCGCGATCAGGAACGGAGTACCGTACTGCCAAATGTTGCTGCAGGTTCGATTGTCTCTATCAGTCCTGAATCTAAATGATTTATTTGTATTTTTCAAGGAACTTGGAATGTACAATTCTGCATTGTTCTATAATTTTTAGTCAAGTCTTATATTGGTCATTAAATCGTAATATTGTTCTAGGGCTCGGTACGATTCTTTTCGCGATAAGGATAGACAACGAGGAGCTCGACGATAGATCTGCGAGTAGCGAAATAGCAAAGTGTCGCGTATCACAATCGGAACCTATTATCTCTAGTGTGGTAACGGGTAAGTGTTCCTTGAACTTCTTAGAACGTGAATAATCGACAAAATCTTGAAACTGCATAAAAATGTATTTGAAACAGGAAATTCGAGTATAAATCGTGAAAAGAGGAGGAAGAAAGTGCCAACGCATATAATATCGTTCGATAACGAGGACGACGACGACGACGACGGTGAGGGAAGTTATGACGATTCGACTGGGATATCGGCAAGCGCACCCCCAACGTGTCTCAATTCACCAACAATGGTGACAATACCGAAAGATTCGGCGCTTCCGGAAAATTCGTCGCGGCCGAGTGTCGACGATGAAGGAAAAAAAGACACTGCCAATGAAGTATCGAACGTTAAGAAGGTCGATTGGGGAAGAAGGTGAGATCATTGACCAAAAATCATCTAAATCTCGTTGCTGACTTTTTGGGTTTTAATTTCTATTCTTTTTCAAAAACATAAAGCGATTCTTTGGAGGAAGAAAAAGTATTGACTCCGGTCACCGATGGAGGAAACATGGGAGGCCTCGTGCCGGTCTCGCCGTTGGACCAAGCACTTGACGACATGCTCGTCACTCTGCCGAGCTATATGGACGTGAGTATGAGGGAGAAAGAATCGTAATATAATTAAATAAAAATATAATACAATGGGATAAAAATAACTTTGAGAAATCAATATTCTCGAACTATCTTCCGTATATGTAGTTTCCTAACGCAGTTTCTATTGGAACACAGGATGGAACGGAGGTGACCGAGGCAGCGATCGAAGCCACCGAGCCTCTCATCGGCCTTGACGTTCATCTGGATGCCGAGAATCTCGACGTCGATGCGCTTCGTACTCGTTTAATGGCGATGGGCGAAGTTCTGGAACAAGCTCGTGACGATGCGGTCACCAGCAGATCCCAACTGGCTCGTTTTCAACGACAACATCAAAATCATCTGGAGCGTCACGAGTTGCAACTCCAGGCTTTGAATCGCGAGAATGAATTATTGAGACAACAATTACGTAAATATGTGACCGCTGTACAAATGTTAAGAAGGGATTCGGACTCGACCGTTTCCGAGGATGATCCATCCCCTCATGGATTGGATTATCACAGCGAGGCTGAACAGTATCAGGAAAAATTGATTCAAGTTGCTGAAATGCATGCGGAACTTATGGAATTCAATGCGAGGCTCACCATGCAATTGACGAATAGGCAAGTGACGATTCAGCGACAAATATTCGCTATTTTTTATTTCCGTACGAAGTTAAATTATGTTGGAATAATCGAATTATTTAAAGGGATCGGTTGGTGAAACTTCTTCAAGCGGAATTGGAATGTCTACGTGGACCACTCAATGAAGACGACTTACCCAACGAACAGCCTCGTCTCATACACATCTGGATTCCATCGGCTTTTCTGACAGGCCAGACGTCCGACATTCATCACGTTTATCAGGTAATATGAGAATTTCAGTAGATAAAACCAACGTAAACAATCCTCGATCACCTACATTTACTAGAAATAAAAACAGACGAGACGCGATTAACATCGTACGCTTTGCGAAACGATATTTCGCATTTTAATATTAAATTGTGTTGTTTACAATTTTTTTTTGTATAGATTCACGTGAGAATACGAGATACCGAGTGGAACATTTATCGACGTTACGCTCAATTTTACGCTCTGTACAGAGAATTGAAGAAGCACGACGCTATCGTCACAACATTCGAATTTCCACCGAAGAAAACTCTTGGAAACAAAGTAATGGTGATCAAATTTTGTAACTTTCTCGATGGGAATCTTGACGAGATAATACATGTATCAAATTTTTTACTCAGGATGCCAAATTCGTGGAGGACAGAAGGCTGAAGTTGCAACAGTGGCTACGACGAGTAGTTGGGAGATTGGCTCAGTGCTCGCCGGCCTTTATTTCCAGGCCTAACAGACAAACACTGATATCGCTGATGCCGTTCTTCGGGTAAGAATAAAATGGTCTTTGCTCGGTATTACTCGCGAGAAACGTCACGACGTTCGACAATTTAAATGAGATTTTGGGCGCGCGGATAGAAAACGACGGAACAACAATCTGACGACGTGAATGTTTTTCCAGTGACTTGCCCAATAACGATGATTCGAGGAAGAATAATACGTCTCGAAATACGTTTTCCTCTTCGCCTCAGTATATGGGTTTATAACTGTTGAACGATTTTCTTTTATAGTGAAATTGTGTATATATACATACATACAAACTATACGGATATCCTGTCCTAAGGTAAAGAATTTTTATTTAATGTATATATAAAATATACGAATAGCGAAGGGTATGGAATCAGGCATAAAAAACATATGCCAGAATGATTCCACACAAATGTCGCGAACGAGCAAAAATGTATAGCGTTCGGGACTTGGGAGCGTCGAGACGATTTTTCGCGAAGAAAAATCAATTTTCGCCCAACAAAGTGTCCGAAAATTGTACAGAAAAAAAAACAAGGGAAGGAAAGATGACGTTTCTTCGTGGTTTGTGTAGTATTGAACGTACTCGAAGCTGTAAAACATACCAGAAAAAGAAAATCATTAATAATGCGACGAAAGAAACATATTTCTTTCGGTTTAGTGTAGGATAGTGCAGGATAGAGAAATTGGAAGACGTATGTGTTTAATTCCATACTGAAAAAACGCATTCCAAAGTCTGACATGCTACTTAAACAAACAAAGTAAAATAATGAAACGAATAGCGTTCCTCAAAACTTGCGAAAGAAAACGATAAGAAAAAGTTTCGAGCGGATCTGTGACGGAGGGAATCGTAATAAATTGTCATTGTTAAAAGCTGGACTTTTATACCGCCGAAGAGATGAAAATATACTACACGAGGATCTGTCCACTAGAGTTCACAGAAGCGAGAAATAATCGCGAACAAAGTTGCTCAAGTGTCGAGTTAACCAGGAAAAGAGATATGCGAGAAATGTGATTTTTTAATTACTTTTCTTTCCTTTCGGCTCATGAATTGACTCATAAGCGATTTTAAATAAAGAAGGAAAACACGGTCGTAGTGATTTTCATTGAGTGAAAAAAAAACAAACAAAAAAATAAAATAAATCAATCATACTAGCAACGCGATTCACAAGGTAATTTGGAAAAATAGATTTAGCCTGTCCCAACCCCGCTGGCCGACCTAGGTGGTGCAGGGATACCTACGCAAATAAAAAACAAAAAAACATTGATATTAGAAAAAAAAAAGAAAAGATCATTTATACTTTATGATCAGAATAAAAGTGAATATAATAAACAATGGATGGAAAATATTTTTATTGATACTTACCTTAAGAAAATAAAGAAGAAAAACAAAAAACAAAACAAAAAACACCGAGCACCGTACATATACGCCGTTATATTTTCTTAGATAACAAGCGCATCCATGACTTTGTATTATTTTAAAAGAGAAAGGGTTAATAAAAGTTGCATTTTATTGTATTATTTTTTTCTCAGCGGGTGTATAAAAAACTTCCAGTTTTGGATATTAACTTTATCCGACATACAAATTGTTCTTTTTTTCGCATTGGAAAGTTTCATCTCTCATTCTCACTCTTTTAAAACTTTTTCTCTCTTTCTCTCTCTTTCGCTCCCAGCATCTTACAAATTACAATGTCATTATCCGTCATCATGTTTATTCATCATCGCACTCTTCGATAGTTACAAGTACAGTGTTGTGTTTCTTTTTTTTCTCTCTCGTTTGTTCCTCGTCTCGGTTTTAACTCGTAGTTTTTAAGGTGCAACTTTTTTTTGTGGTTTTTTTTTCTTTCTTTCTTTTTCTTTTTCGTCTCTATTTTCCTTTTATTTTACTTTTATTTTTGTATTATTATTTCATATTGTTTTCAAAAAATTCGCAACTATACAGTTTACATATAGTTCATTAGGTATGCGCGTCTGGACAGTCCTAAGGGTTGTTCTTTATTTTATTTCTGTGTTTTTTTTCCTTTTGTTTTTTTTAACGTTTTTTTTGCTTCTTTCGTTTTGTTTTTTCTTTTTAAAAATGAGAATGTAATTGACATAATCACTCTTGTCCATTCTGAAACCTGCTCAGATTGTTCGTTATCATTGGTTTTTCTTTTTTCATTCGTTTTCTTTCTTTCTTTCTTTCTTTCTTTTTTGTTTCGTTTGTTTTTTCTTTTCGTTTAAGAGATATGTTGAGAACATGTATTTTTAATTGTATATAGTGGTTTTTCGTACCGGAAACGATGAACACGTTTCTGTTCTTTTTTTTCGTTTTTTTTTCTTTTCTTCGAAACTTTCACTAGTCGTCGGAGAATAATAAGAGACGTTTTTACATTTGTATTTATGTGTTTATATATGTGTGTGTATGTGTGTAAAATGTATTTTCTGTACCTTTACGGTTTTCTTTTCGTTTCTTTTTTTTCCTCAATAGTAGTATTAAAATACCTAAGAGCGACGATAGGTATTTCGTATAATTAAATATCAACGAAAACTTTACAATTTTATTTTTGTTTGTTTCTTTTCTCTCAATTACTTTGGAAGATTCGTCCAAACAGTATAACAGGTAATTTTGTTTTTCTTCAATTCTTTGATATTTTTAATAAATTTTAATCGGGCAGTCTATCCGCCGCGTTTTAATCGCGCATTGATTTCTCTTTTCTCTCTCGCTTCTTCTTTTTTCCACTTTCCCTATCCCCGCCCGCAATTTCGTTTCGCGATCGATACGAGAAAAAGCCTAAACAACGAATAACACATTACCAAAACGTGAACAGAGACTCGTTTCTTTTTTTTTCTTTCCGTTTTTTTTGTATTTCTCCTTCTTCGGAGACCACGGTGTGTCGCATCGACAAATTGTGACAATTATCGGCGTCAGACTGTCCAGACTTCAAAGACTCTAAAAATTTGTTTTCTTTCGATCTTCTTTGTCAACACGCACACACATACACACACGAATTTCTCACAGAATTTGTTCACACATTTTTTTGTATTTCTTCATTTCTTTCATTAATAAAAAGAATTTATATTAATTTTTCACGAATTTCTGTTTCGAACGTTCGTCGGGGTGTGTATTGAAAATTATGCGTGTACACGTCTATCCCGTTTCTCTGTGTTTCTTCTTTACTCTTGCCCCCCCCCCCCGTCCATCCACCTTCTACAGTCGACTAAAAACGTATTTCTTTTTTTTTGTTTTTCTTCTCTTCTTCTTTTCTTTTCTCACCGTGTATAAATGAGTTTTTAGCACACTACGTCACGCATCCTAAGGCATGAATTCATTTTTTAAAATCTTTAAAATTCATCGTCTCTCTCTCTTTCTCTCTCACGTGGTTTTTCCCTAATCGTTTTTATACCTCGCGCAGGCTTTTTTTGTCTCTCGACGTTTCGTTTTGTTTCTGTATTTTGTTGTTGTTTTTTTTATTTATTTATTCATCTTTTTATTCGCGAACTAGTGAGCTTTGAGTAGGAAAGAAAATAGTCTAAGATCGAGAACGAACGAAAAACGAAATATATATATAAAAAAAATATAATAATAATAATAAAAAAAGAGAGCATAGACCAGTGTGCCAGGTACTTGTGTGTGTTATCGTTTCTCCATTGCGACTAGCCAGTAGAAATACGTAGCTCGTTATTTGTTACACTTATTATCATTATTTAAACAAAAAAAAAACAAAGAGAAAAATCCTAAAAAAAAAAAAAAGGAAAAGAACAATCGTTTTTCTCGTTTTACAATGCGAGGCTCTCTCCTCGCGTATTCCCATCCTCGTTTTTATCTCGTTAACGTCCGATTCGTGAACGTCTCGTCGTTTTTCGACGAGACGAAAACAAAGAGAACAAAAAAAAGAACAGAAAAAAACTCACATAAATAAACGAGAAGCAAAAAACATATTTCAGTCTCTCGAATAATTCGTTCGTCATTCGCCGTTACGTCAAGGAAGGATTGTTTTTCTTTTTTTTTGTCCACGCCAACGAATTGTAACTCGTTCGAAGCGACGCGACTTGGAACGCGATTTGAGAAAATGACAAAAATGATTAAATTTCATTTCGCAAACATATTTCTCTGCTCTTACGACGGATTACAAAAAGTTGCGATAAGAGATTTTTTTTTAATCTTCGAATATTCGTAATAAAAAAAACGAGACACGGAGTGCGTCGCGACAAGAATGGAGAACGAAATATTTGTGTGTGTTATAAAAATCAAAAAGAAAAGAAAAAAAAAATACTTTTTTTGGATCAAGAATTTTTGATCAGAGGTAAAAAAACAAGACAAAAAAAGAAAAGAAAAGATCCGCGATCGCTATCAACGGCAATTACATAACCCCGCGATTGAATACATTTTCTACATCGTCGTCGCAAATTTTCAATCAATATTTATAGAATATTGTCAGTTTCTGTCTGTTCCTCGTTACCCTCGAACTTCCAACGATTCCACAAAAATCCACCATCCAATTCAATCCGTGTGTTCTCGTGTTTTCTCGTCCATCGCACGATCGACATTATTCTCGTTCGTCGTACGTTTTCTTTGTTTTTGTTTTCTTCATCCCGGTTTGAATTGATTTACCGTTCCCTTTTCCTCTTTCGTCCTGTGTATTTTTGTCGGTTGTACATATTCAGTTTTGTATTTCTAACGTTAATATGCACGTAGGAGGTTCCCACCGAAGATTTTCCGTAGCCCCTACGAAACCAAATATACTGTTTTTTTCATTTTTTTTTTTTTTTTTTCATTCATTTTCTTTTTTCGTACGTGTCTTGTTGACGAGAAAGAAATGAAGAAAAAAAAAGAAGAGCAAAAAAAAAAATATATATATATAAAACGAAGAAAAAAAAAAGAACACACACTAAACAGAGAACCGTAGGTATGCAACGTAAATTCGTGAGCTCCTCGTGGACATTAATAATAATAATAATAATAATATTATAATAATAATTATCGAATATTTTATCATAAAAATAATAATACAAAACGATACAAAAAATGAAGAAGATTCTAACGAGAGTGTGATCCTTTCGTGTCAATATATATATATATATATATATATATATATATATATGTATGTATGTATATATATATATATATATAGTAAATATGAGGATTAATTATTTCAGAAGTGATAAAAGTCTTAACGAGGAAATAAAACACTTACAGTTTGGGTCACCTATGTACATTACCTATAGGCATACATACCCCACCACCCTCTCTTTCCATCCCCTCACTTTCTCTCTCTCTCTCTCTGTCTCTCTCTATCTTTCTTTCTTTCGTATCTCTCGTCATCCGTCGGCTCTCTTCACCACACACATCATTCCCCGAACATAATAATTTCGACTTAACTTTTGTCACCTGCTCTCTCCAAATTCGCGCAACATTCAAAATTTAATACTTTTTTTTCTCAATCCCCCCCCCCCCTGAATAATTTTTTTCTTGTTTTCTTTTCTTTTTGTTTTCGCCCCAGCCTCCTTCTCCCCCCGTCCCTCCCATTCTCCTGTTTCCCATCCCATCTCTAACTCTCTCATCCATCTGTATACAAAACTAAAGTTGTTTAGCGCGATTTTTCAGCGCTAAATTTAGAATACACAATTTTTGCATTTAGTCTTTTTTGTTTGTTTGTTTTTGTTTTTTTTGTTTTGTTGTCCTGCAAGAACACAATGTTTATTCCCTAAACGTCGTTTTCAGCTATCACAAATTATTGTTCCTCGTAATTTTTTTCTTTTTGTTTCTTTTTTGTTTCTCTTCTCTTTTTTTCATTTTATATACCTCATACATTCGTCATTATTCATTATTATTTATTGTTTCGAATATTCGCAACAGTCTGCTCGCTGTTGGTTTTCATTTCTGTTTAATTTCTCTTATTTCTTCTTGTTTTGCTTTCTTCGCGCGACACTTTGTTTGCTTTTTCCAGAAAAAAATTATTGACGCACAGACACACGCACACACATACGCATACAGATTTACGCACACGTTCGATTTTTCTTTTAACTTCGATTGTACAAGAATCATCGAGATGACGACGACGACGACGACGACGACGACAACGAAGAAAGGTCTCTCTCGCACTGGGAAATAGATAACCACCGTTATCCATTTGACTATTTCACGTTTACTTCTTTATCTCGCCATTTCCTTTCTTCCCTTCAAACGTTCGTAATCGCATTATGAATTTTTCTTTCGAATTTACAATCGTCGATGTACGACGCGATAAATTATTACACCCTCGATTAACGAAGAGGTTACTTTAAATCATCGTCGTCGTCGTCGTCGACGTAAACGTAATCTCGTAATCATTCGTAAAATGTCGGGATAATCGTGATCGTGAATAATTGCGTTATGCGTTATAACGACGAGATATTACATTCGTTTGTTCGGGTGATAAAAGTAAAATAATGATGTATAGTAATAATGAACGAGTCGAGTTGTGAAGACGGCACAACGACGACGAAGGCGCGGTTAAGGTACGAAATCGTGTACATCGACGAGAAACGACGACGACGATTACGACGACGTATGAGCCAAGGATCGGACTATGGATTTGGGGGTGGTGTGGCCGGTGTCGTGTGCGAGGATGGCGACATACTCGTGACGGCGGCCGCAACAACCATCGTTGGACTGGCCGGTTGTTGCAATGGCAGGAACGCTGATGTCAAGCTTGGCTTCAACTGGAATGCTACGCACGGCTTCGGACAATAATCCAACTTGCTCAGGTCTATCATCGGTCGCCTTTGTAATAAACAAGATAAAATACATTTTTTTTCGTTTCGTTTCTTCGTAACAAAGTACTTAAAAGATATTCGAACACGTTTACACAAAAGAGGAACAGCGAACGATCATCGCAGAGATAATAAAATAAAATTAAGCTCGTTAAAATTGTATATTTACCTGGCATCTTCAACAAACTTGAGATTAACTTTCTCGCAACCATCCGGAGGTTCCCTCGCGAGGAACCTATTGATATGGGGAGATGTGCCGAGACGTCCTTCTCTCTCCTGTTCCGGTGTCGATCCACGACTTCCACCTTTGATTTTTATCGTTTTGTTTGATCGTGTCGTTGTTGTTGTTTTTTTTTGTTTACGTTTGTGACAATGAGAATGATCTATTTTCCAATATACTCGATGCCAAAGCAAGCGATGTACGAAAGAGTGCGAGATTGAAAATTCTCCATCGTTCAAAAAGCTCATGCCTCGATAATTTGTAATAATGAATCAATCACAACGTGATGTGAAAAAATGGAAAAGAAAGAAATATTCGTGGGGCTGGAAATTAATTAATTCTAGAGGCTTTGCGGATGCGATAAGAATTAATTTTCAAGCCGAAGGAAACGAACATTAGCGATGTGGAAAGAGAATCGAAATAGCGACGAGGGTCTCGTGTTTACGTGCAAGCTGGATTAACTTTTATCGAGGGAAACCTGGGAAAACGTGTAAAGCGTGGGGAAAAAGCAGAGATAAAAATTGAACCAACGTTCTTGACTAGTCGGACAAAAGATTCGATCCGTGGTATTCGACTGCGATTTGGTATTCTTCAGCTAACGGGCGATTCAATGTTTCAAACAAGTTGCTATGAAAAAACCATGATGCGCATCGAACAAAATTGTGTATTAGATGCTGTTCGTCTTTCGATCATCACAAAAATGTGCTCTACCCAACTTCGTTCGAGATCATTTAGATGAAAAAACATAAAAACGAACGGAATACACAGACACACATGATAAAAAAAAAGGTCGAAAAATACATGTAAAAAAGAGAGAGAAGGCAGAATAATTGTGTTTGCAGCGATTGTGAGCCAACCTTGTGGGAGGTCGCTAGGCGGACGGGAAGTATCCATAACACCTGGGATCAGCGGAGATTCGGAATTCCTAGACGGAGGTCCTGTTTCGTTTAAACACAGGCATCCTTGCGATTAATATTGTTTTTTTGTCTCTAGCACCCCCTCCCCCTCTAGTTAGTGCGTTATTTCAAAAGAAATTTTACTTTACGTTTTTGTACAACGTATTAGCGATTTTGCATGCACGGATTCAATCCGCAAATGGACTTTTCGTTGATTCAATGAGAATACCATTTGCGAGATATTGGGCGCGAAAAGTTTTGCGCAATAAATAGTCGTAGAAACAGAAAGAGAGAAAGAGAGAGAGAAAGATTAATAAATTTTTTTCAAAGGACTGCATATATCTAATTCGTTGCATTATTTTTCCGCTTGTACCAAAAATATATGTAGCCCGTTAAAATAGATTATCCAGTGACTCACCCGAAGAATACGAACTGGAGGGAAGATCTGTCGCCGGCGTTTGAGTGTTCACGCTTCGTGTCGCTCTCAAGAGATCTGCTAGGGGTGCTCTGTGTCCTTCCGGTGTCATCTGCTCGCGATATTTCGCGTACTGATAAACACAAATGTTACAGATATTATAGTCGGAACAAGAGTAGAGATTTCGTCGAATTTCTTTTGAAATATTCTTCTTAAATTTACCTTGTCCTCCGTAGAATGTTCGGGATCGTTTGTGTTCACCGCAGACTTAAGCACGAGGCCCTCGATCTCTTGGTTCAGTCCTTCGATAGATGACCGCATTGGCGGCCTCATTGGTTTCACTGGTATGTTCATAGGACTTGCTTTTGTACTGAGACTGAATTGGTTGTCTGCACAAGGAAAAAAACACCAGGTTATCAAGAATAATTCTCACGATCGATTGTTTCTAAATTAAGCTTTTCACGATTCTCAAGGAGATTCGAATTTAGGGTTATTATTTCCGTTATGACGAATACTAACGCATCGAGGTCTGCGACGCAATACTGGGTAATAGTACGGTATGATCGCCTGGCAATGCAGGCGGTGGTCCACCTGGCATTATAAGACCAAAAGCCGCTGTTCTTTCTCTGCTACTCGTGCTCTCCTTGTTTCGTTGCAATCTTTGCCTTATGTATTTGTCCTTTAACTTTTCGTCTGTCGTAGTATTCTGCTCCGGTGGATGTCGAGTAAGTAATTTTCGTGGTTCGCTCGACCATTCTTCGGTCTGTAATAAAATAAAGAAAGGAAGCGTTAAAAAATCCCTGGCTTGAGAATATTTCAGCGTAGAGAGATGGAAAATAATCGGAAGATCTTTGAGCTTACCTGAGTCGATTTGTCCACGAGTAAAAGACTCGTGTGAATGTAGTAAGAGTCGCGCGGCCATTGTCCTTTCAGATAAATTGTGTCCAGAGACGCGGTTCTACGAATGTTTTGGCTACCACTAAGACCGTCACTGCAGCGACCACTTAGTGTCTTTGACTTGGCTGAAACAACGGAATGTTAGAAATAATACTATTTTGTTTAAACGACGAATAATTAGTGGCAACGATATGTGACGATTGAAATTAAAATTGTATGAACGCAAGAAACCGAACTAAAAAAACGTATTTCGGTCTCCAAATTCATTAATATTCCACCCGCAAAGACGTTAATATTACAGAATTTCATGCAAGGAACAACGCGATAAAAACTGAGAGATCTTTAAGCGCAGAGTCGCATTATTAGTTTTGTAGTCAATGACAAACATAAATATCTACAGCAATCTTTTTAAATTTAGGAATAAAACATCCTGGTAAACAGATCGTCACAATTTTTTGCTAATCGTATATAATGCATTGTTCTTACGCAACTCTTGTACCGATTGGAGTCAAATTCTTTTGTACATAAAAACTGATCTTCGAATGATCCAAAAAACAGCAATAAAAACCATAGGACCTTCATCGATTAAGAATTTCTCTTAATCAGAGTTTAGACATTCGGCGCGTCGAAACAGGTGGTGAATTCAATATCAAATGTCTTAGGTCCTTTCTAAATATCATGCAAATGAAAATTCACAAACTCAAAGCTTTCTTCGCAGGGGCGCACCAATAAAAATATAACGTGTACCCGATGCCGCTCACTGTTTTATATCCATAAAAAGCTTTGACTCGTTTCGACAGTGACAAAACATTTAAATCAGCAGTTTTTAAGCAATCCAACCAAACTCAATTTCGAAACGAACTTTCCTCGTACACAAAGACAAACGATTAATTTTTTTCATAAAGATTTAAAGAAATATGAAGAAAAAAAAACAGTTTCCCACACAAATTCATGACAATAATGGTAAAATAACCACCGTAAATTTTTCACTGGCACGTTGGACAAATTTTGTCAAGAAAACTGGATAAAAGAGAAAAATACCTTTGTAAGAGAGTGAACCAGGGCTTCGTTGTCCCGATGACGAGGACGACGTCTCCGGCGAGTTGCGTGCCGCTCGCCACGCGTTTGCGTTTGTCGGCGATACCGTAGGACTGTTGCTGTTGCTCTTACGTAGACTGCTTCCCTGTCTGCTCTGTCGTAATAGAGAACTGACGGGCAACGTAGCACGCATCGGTCCTTGTTTCGTCGTCGAGCATGGCGAGGACTTTCGCATACGCTGCGATCCCGACATTTTGTCATGTGTGGTGGCAAAAGTGGAGACACACACGAACACACACACACACGCACAAACAACTCACAAACCACACACCCACAGTCACGCGCGCGCGCGCGCGCGAGCACACACGGACACCGAGACACACGTAGGCACGAACGTTCCGTACGCACGTACGCACACGCCCGCGCTCGCGGCACTCACGACGAAGATCGCACAGAGAGACGTAATTCTATATATGCACGTATATTAGAAGAGAAAAACGAAAAAGACCGAACCGAACGTCCAGAGGAGATCACCAGAAACTCGTCGAAAAGTCACGATCGAACGAAGAACCGCGAAAAACGAATTGCGTCAACTCGAATTACGAACTCCCGAAAATCCTGACGGGGACGAAAAAAAAAAAAACGAAAATGATTTTTTCGACGCCTCGCCTCGACGTACGTGAAGTTGAAAAAAAGGGAACAAAAAAGAGGCGAATCGACTACACACTTCTGAACGATGCGTCGCTCCGGTGGCGTTGGGGCTTCTCTCCCTTCGCTCGTGTTTCGCTATCGCGCGTCTTTTTCCAAGCAACACAGCTTTTGTCCTCTCTCTCTCTCTCTTTCACTCTTGCTCGCTCCACCAAGTCCAGTCGGTCGCGCTTTGCACTACGGAGGATTACGCGGGGACGATAACGCGAACTGCAAAAAAACGAACGCGATGAAAGAATTAAAAAATAAAGAAAAAAACAAAACAAAAACGCACACGAGAGAACGTTGATAGTTTTTTTTTTCACTCTCAATTTCCGTTCGTACCGATTATGATACCGAGGTTACGCGCAACGATCGTGGAGATCGCGGGAGAAAAAATGAAATAAAAAATAATAAAATGAAGCGAGAAGAAGCCGCGCGCTGCCTGGTGCTGCTGCTGCGTCTCTCACACTGTGGACTCGGGAGACGACGCTCCCCGTGTGTTCCCGTCCTCGTTCCACACACGCAACACTTGTGTATATATATACAAATACATATATAGGTATATATATGTATATTCACCAATATGTATCAGACTCTAGCTCGTGTGTAATATATACTCCACAAAACTATGTATATCTCCTCTCTCGTTTTACACCGCACACGAACGGCCCATGCCAAGCGCGAAGGGGGCGGAGGGGAACTACGGTATTATATATATATATATATGTATATATATGCGTATAGTACAATGTGGTACTATATAGTATATAGTACACTACACGCCGCTTCTACTACGAAACGATTCACGCTCGTACACGCTCACGGACGTCTCTCTTTCTCTTTCTCTCTCACTCCGGTCCTCGTGAAATTTTTCACGAAACGCTCGGTGTTCTCTCCTCGCTGACGCCGTTTTTTTATCACTTTATGCGCCACTTTCCCGATGTTTTAGACGGCACATTGTCTCTTTTATGACCGGCACAAGTACAGGTGATTTATCTTTTTTCTTTTTTTTTTCTTCGTAACGTCCCGACACAAACGAAAGTACGCGTTGTCTTCTCGCTTCGTGTCACGATTTTCCGGTTTTCTTGATCTCGTATGACTGCTATCCGTCTTTTTTTTTCGTCGTGACGTAGTATAATCGTACACGATATACGATCAGAACTTGTGTAATGGCACAAGCGGCGAAACACACGCACTACCAGAGTTTTCTTTATTTTCCGTGCTGCTTCTCGGATGAGACCGACGGACACGAGCCGCACAGGGGCGAAGCGTATACACACCGTCGTATTTTAACACGATACCGATGACCAAACGGAGATGGGGGATACGTAAAAAGAAAAACGGTGGGGAGATTACTACTGACGTTGCAGTACTGTAGTGGTGTAGTAGGTATAGCGGTGGAGAGACGGAGGAGCGGTACGCAGAGATAGATCGCAGGAGTACAACACACCGAACAGTGATTTATTTTCTACACACGCCTCGAAGCGCACAGGATCGAGAGAAGAACGTCGAGAAACGTATCTCACGAAAATTCGGATGAAATAAGCGTAGTCATTTTTTTCTCGTTCATCTCGTTGTTTCACTCGTGCATCTATTTATTTTCTCTTGTTTTTTTCTTATTAACGTGCAATACTCTCAAGCTCCGGGGCTCTTTGCACTCTGGCTATGTCAGTAACGCGTCTTGTCATTTGCAATGTTCTGCTGGTTCAACACGCACGTCACGTGATCGCGGTAGAAAATTTTTCACTGTTCGCAGGAGAGAGCGAACATGGAGTGAACCGAACTGAGAGTAGCGACGCTCTCGGTGGATAGAGGCAATAGCTTTCGTAGTGTGTACACGTAAACATAAATGCATATATATGTATATATACATATGTATCTTACGGATTTTGGTACTACTACGTATGTCGGATGGTAGTACGAGAGACGCAAGACGATGCTCCGCGTTCCATTCACTACCACTGCGTCGCAGAGGGCCTGCACATGCGAGGCGAAGAAAATGATGGTGGGAATTGAGGGCGTATGAGAGAGGAAGGGAGCCAGGGATGGACGAAGTGGCGGTGCGGGAGGGCGGAATGTAATGCGAGGGAAAGGAAGCGTACTCTAGCGTCCCTAGTGTTTTCTCGCTTCATCCAATGCTTCCTTTGATATCTGTAGGCGTCTCTCGCTCGAGCTCCTTTAACCCTTTGGTTACTCACTTGCTGCTGTGGTGGGAGATACTACAAGTATATGTATATTATGTATATTAGATGTGTACATAGGGCGCACGATCGCCAAGCCAACGCTTTTCTTGCACCAGTGATGCTCAATGCGGCTTTACAAAGTCTTTACATCCTGCATTCATAGTATACTGGTTATTACTATACAGTTTGTGCTGTAGTACTACTATCAGTGTGGACGGGAGGAATGAGGCTGCAAAGCTAGCTGCACGACTCCGAATGGTGGAATTTCATGTATTGTTTAAGAAATGTCATTATTTGCCTGTATCTGTATACGAAGAGATGCACGAAGACTTTTTTCTACTCTCATATAATTTTACTTTCAGCCATGATAAAAGATAATGGTAGATACTTTCTTCCTCCAAAATGATATTACGTTGCTCCGTTGCACGGATTCTGATTTTTTGAATCAGCGCGAGAACAGCAGCGCGGCGACATTTACCCGTCCTTCGAAGAATTTCGTAGCGAGACAACTTGCTCAGTCGATACAAGACCTAGTCTTTGCACCGACATGACTAGTTATACTTGCGTTGGTAGAGGCATTTTAAACGAGGCTAGATGGCAGCACCGCTTGGCGGGACGCCGTCTCGTACTCGGTTCTTTGTCCTCTACGAAAAGACAAAAGAAGATAGCATTTTCTCACAAAGAGACTTGCGTCCTTCTACCTATATCATTATCAGAAATTACATTTAACACTGAAAATACGACTTTGGTCCACTTACGGACAAAGATATAACGAAATAGAATCACTCGTGCTTCGATTTAGAGGTACACGCACCGTGCCATATTCTTCCAAGCAGAGTTTTTCGTGATTACCCAGTTCCGAGGAAAACATACCTGGTACTTCACACGACAATGAAGTTAAACTGATGGATCTGCCAAAGATAAACACACAAGATCTGGACCAAAGTGTGTACAACAAAGGACCTGGGAACGCCGACGTTACACAGCCATTGGCGACTATTGGGGATGCCACAGGTCGTGATGATGGCTTGCTCTCAAAACACGTATAAATTCATCCTGACACGAATCAAAGTGATTAAACGCATGTTTAACTCGATTTTCATGAAAAACGGACTACCAATTGTGTGTCATAAAACGATATACATTGTTACTCATTGTATGTACACCACAAGGTTCAAGAGAGTTCAACTATTCAAAAATCTCAGCAATGGCATGCCGAAGTTGAAAATTCTATACAGGACATGCAGCGCAAAATCGAAAATGCTGAGGAACGAATCGATAATATGAGAAAATTTCCGTATGCTGACAAAAAATCAAAGTCGGCACTGATAGAAAAGTGAGCAGGTTTATTTTATTTGGATGTTATTCTTAGACACCCCCAAGCGTCCAAATGATATTTTTCCGTAAAAAATAATGGTATTACAAGTTTTATTATTAACAGGTTAGATACAACTTCTGAAATGGTTACTACAATAACGAACCATATTAATTATATAACCGACACGGTAGAATTATGTCAGCAACACAAGGAGCATCTATCCAATATTTACCGTGGTGTAATAAGTCAACAACGCGAAGAGGTAGATAGACTTCAAAAATATGAAGAGGTGACACGCAGAACCCTATTTGACCTACAGATTGATTATATGACATGATTTTCGCAAACTCTGGGTCGATTACGATAATAATTTGCAAGATGTAAGTTGAACAAGAATTGTTGAAATGTAAAAAGGAATCTTCTTAACAACTGCTTTGTTCATTGGCAGAAACATGCGGAATTTGCAAGTGCTCGTGCTGAATACAAATGTGCGTGGAACGAACTTGAAAGGCTTGTCAAAGAGAAAGAGACTTTGAAGAGTTGAGACTCTTTGACAGTGAAAGTTGTAGTTTTTATCTGAAAAATGACTGTTTGAAATACGTGTACGTTAAATGATTTACAATTAGTTAATAACAATGCTTTGCTGAATGGCTAGAAACTTATCAAATTTTTCGTCTATGTGTAGGAAGAAAGTCAAAGATATGAAAATAAAACTGGCTGAAGTTTCTGCTGATCTTCAATTCCTGAAAAATGAAAATTTGCAGACGAACAACGACACTGAAAATCTTGGGGTAAAGTTCAGACTATCTCGGCTTTTTATTTTCCAACCCTTTTTGACATGTAAAACTTTCGTATTTTTTCTATGTTTAGTTTGAAATGATAAGCAATGGTCTTGAATCTACAACAGTTCAACTAGAGGAGGAATTGGTCGGAATATCTTCGATTAAAAGTACGGGTCATGAGCTCGAGGAGAACTTGACGCACGAGGCAAAAGAAGAAGAATCTTTGACGACGTTGATAAAGGATGGCAATGAACATATATATAGATACGCATAGTAAAGATGAACAATAAAACTATCGAAGTAAGTAATCGATTCGCTTTCGTTTTTTCTTGCTCATACATATTTTTGGACAGTTCACTGTTTGGACTGTTGCCTTGCAGAAATCCAGACACATAGTGGTTATAAGAATGCAACATCGCAAATCGGCGGGTCAGGGACTACGACAGCTGCTGGTGGGCAAAGATCTACCGTTGAGGCAGTGCAATTCACTCAGAGAACAGCAGAAAGAGCTCCACAAGGAGCATCTACGTCGGGACGACCATCTGTCCTCGAAATACTGACAAATGGAGTTGCAAAAACAAAAACTCCCGCAGTATAAATGGTAGTAGATTTGAACCCGGTGGTAGGATAGTAAACAATATGGCGCCAGCGACCGTTACTGTTCGTCTACGATTCCTGATTCCTTCGGCAAAAAATCCAGAAAAAAACGGAAAAATCTTCGCACGAGCATGGAAATTACGAGTCGAAACTTTAAGAAGGATAGGTGAGGATATTTCGGCAATAATTTTAACTGGGTATTGTTTAAACATTGTGATAAGATGCACAGACGTGTTACTCCACACACGTTATAGAGGTATTCGTGTTTATTTTTTTTTTGTCTCTAATTAGCTTTAAGTATAAAAACCATAAGAAAATCGGATTTGCCATTGAAACAGAAATTCGAGCAATACGAGACCGCTCGAGAAAATCCAATAATGATCAAAACCATTTGATATAAAACCTCTAATATTCCCTACGTTTGGAAAGGGCAGTGAACACAAAAATTCAACAGTTGCTGATTTGAACCAGGTGGTAGGGTAATAAGTAATATGGCGCCGACGCCCGTTACTGTTCGTCCACGATTCCTGATTCCTTCGGCGAAAAATCTAGAAAAAAACGGAAAAAACGTCGCGGAAGGTTGGAAATCACGTGTCAAAGCTTTAAGAAGGATAGGTGAGGATATTTCGGCAATAATTTTAACTGGGTATTGTTTAAACATTGTGATAAGATGCAAAGACATGTTCCTCCATACACGTCATAGAGGCATTCGTGTTCGTTGTTATTTTTCCATTTTTTGTTAGTTCTAAGTACATGAATACTATTTCACACAATTGTTATTTAATGGTGAGGTAAAATAAACATAAAACATGTGCATAAAATATGCGATAGGCCAATTCCCGTATTGTTAGTCTGCATACGCGATCCCGGGTAAATTAAATATATGGTGTATGAACGAGAGAGAGAGAGAGAGAGAGTCACGTGATCGTTTCTCCAACCGCCGATCAGACGGTTGACTCCAGCAGTTATGTTTCGTTCTTGGAGGAGAAACTACGACACTTGTGAGTAACGGTTAATGTCGATTGTTAATTTGCAAATAAAGTTTATAAAGGCGTGCAAGAACATGAATTGATGTAACTCGGAATAGCAGGCAGCTTAGGTGAGCTTATTCAAATAATAGGTTATACTCGGGACATAGTAATTATCGTAAATTCGTGTTTACTTATGAGTGACTGTAGAAGGTGGAATGTCCCTGCCACAACAGGAACAATACATCGAAATTATCATATATTGCAGCAAACTCTTGCGTTTCTTTCGTTATTCATTAAGATTATATCAAAGCAAACATCATTTAGGACATCCAAACATGATAGGATGTCGGCAATAATAAGAAGGATAGGTGAGGATATTTCGGCAATAATTTTAACTGGGTATTGTTTAAACATTGTGATAAGATGCACAGACGTGTTACTCCACATACGTTATAGAGGTATTCGTGTTTATTATTTTTTTGTTTCTAATTAGTTTTAAGTATAAAAACCATAAAAAAAGCGGATTTGGCACTGAAATAGAAATTCGAGCAATACGAGACCGCTCGAGAAAATCTAATAATGATCAAAAATATTTTAGATAAAACCTCTAATATTCCATACGTCTGGAAAGGGCAGTGAACACAAAAATTCAACAGTTGCTGATTTGAACCGGGTGGTAGGGTAATAACTAATATGGCGCCGACGCCCGTTACTGTTCGTCCACGATTCCTGATTCCTTCGGCGAAAAATCTAGAAAAAAAAGAAAAAAACGTCGCGGGAGGTTGGAAATCACGTGTCAAAGCTTTAAGAAGGATAGGTGAGGATATTTCGGCAATAATTTTAACTGGGTATTGTTTAAACATTGTGATAAGATGCAAAGACATGTTCCTCCATACACGTTATAGAGGCATTCGTGTTCGTTGTTATTTTTTCGTTTTTTATTAGTTCTAAGTACATGAATACTATTTCACACAATTGTTATTTAATGGTGAGGTAAAATAAACATAAAACATGTGCATAAAATATGAGATAGGCCAATTCCCGTATTGTTAGTCTGCATACGCGATCCCGGGTAAATTAAATATATGGTGTATGAACGAGAGAGAGAGAGAGAGAGAGTCACGTGATCGTTTCTCCAACCGCCGATCAGACGGTTGACTCCAGCAGTTATGTTTCGTTCTTGGAGGAGAAACTACGACACTTGTGAGTAACGGTTAATGTCGATTGTTAATTTGCAAATAAAGTTTATAAAGGCGTGCAAGAACATGAATTGATGTAACTCGGAATAGCAGGCAGCTTAGGTGAGCTTATTCAAATAATAGGTTATACTCGGGACATAGTAATTATCGTAAATTCGTGTTTACTTATGAGTGACTGTAGAAGGTGGAATGTCCCTGCCACAACAGGAACAATACATCGAAATTATCATATATTGCAGCAAACTCTTGCGTTTCTTTCGTTATTCATTAAGATTATATCAAAGCAAACATCATTTAGGACATCCAAACATGATAGGATGTCGGCAATAATAAGAAGGATAGGTGAGGATATTTCGGCAATAATTTTAACTGGGTATTGTTTAAACATTGTGATAAGATGCACAGACGTGTTACTCCACATACGTTATAGAGGTATTCGTGTTTATTATTTTTTTGTTTCTAATTAGTTTTAAGTATAAAAACCATAAAAAAAGCGGATTTGGCACTGAAATAGAAATTCGAGCAATACGAGACCGCTCGAGAAAATCTAATAATGATCAAAAATATTTTAGATAAAACCTCTAATATTCCATACGTCTGGAAAGGGCAGTGAACACAAAAATTCAACAGTTGCTGATTTGAACCGGGTGGTAGGGTAATAACTAATATGGCGCCGACGCCCGTTACTGTTCGTCCACGATTCCTGATTCCTTCGGCGAAAAATCTAGAAAAAAAAGAAAAAAACGTCGCGGGAGGTTGGAAATCACGTGTCAAAGCTTTAAGAAGGATAGGTGAGGATATTTCGGCAATAATTTTAACTGGGTATTGTTTAAACATTGTGATAAGATGCAAAGACATGTTCCTCCATACACGTTATAGAGGCATTCGTGTTCGTTGTTATTTTTTCGTTTTTTATTAGTTCTAAGTACATGAATACTATTTCACACAATTGTTATTTAATGGTGAGGTAAAATAAACATAAAACATGTGCATAAAATATGAGATAGGCCAATTCCCGTATTGTTAGTCTGCATACGCGATCCCGGGTAAATTAAATATATGGTGTATGAACGAGAGAGGGAGAGAGAGAGATCGAGAGTCACGTGATCGTTTCTCCAACCGCCGATCAGACGGTTGACTCCAGCAGTTATGTTTCGTTCTTGGAGGAGAAACTACGACACTTGTGAGTAATGGTTAATGTCGATTGTTAATTTGCAAATAAAGTTTATAAAGGCGTGCAAGAACATCAATTGATGTAACTCGAAATAGCAGGCAGCTTAGGTGAGCTTATTCAAATAATAGGTTATACTCGGGACATAATAATTATCGTAAATTCGTGTTTTACTTATGAGTGACTGTAGAAGGTGGAATGTCCCTGCCACAACAGGAACAATACATCGAAATTATCATATATTGCAGCAAACTCTTGCGTTTCTTTCGTTATTCATTAAGATTATATCAAAGCAAACATTATTTAGGACATCCAAACATGATAGGATGTCGAATCTTTTTTTTTTCTCGAAAAAAAATTACTTTTCTCGTGTTTTTAATTCTTTTGTAAATTAAAAAAATTGATTCGGTGAGCACAAATGCAGGTTGTCAAATCTTATATATCTCGAAATAATCGAGAAGTTAGGAATCTTGGTATAATTTTTCAAAGATTCGTTGATAATACTTACTGCCCAGCATAGGCTATATACATATAGGTAATGAAGAGTGGCGTGACGCCCTGCGCATGCGCGTCGCACGAGAGCTCTCCCGCTCACACTGCTGGCCGGCCGGCCGGCGCACGGCGCCAGTCCTTCAGTATCATCCCGGCCGTTGTTGAGTGAACACGGTGTTTTTTTAACATCCCGTTTTTTATCCTCCTCACTTTTCGTGCATATAAATTAAGTATTATTATTTTTTTCCGTAAAAGGCCCGTGTCTCGGTAACATATTTGTGTGTTTAAAAGACATACGCAATTTTTTGGAAATCCCGTTTGCTCATCTCATTTCCTGAGGGTTCAGCTCAATAACTAAGTATGAAGGATAATGTACGTGCGAGTTATTAATATTGATATCTCCTACTAATTAAAATGATATCTATTTTTGCATAACTGCATTAATGGAGTAAAAAATATGAATAAACGAGACACGTACAGTATTGGACGTTCCTAATAAAACAATTTAAATGCATACGCCAAGCTCTGTGGGAATTTGCGAAGGGAATATAAAACTGTACGATAAAAACCATAGGATTATTTTATTCAGTCGTTTTCGTAGCCACAGTATTAACATAGCAATGTTAAATTTTATTTCTATATAAATCGTATGTACAATAATCGTGCTAGTCGGTCTCTCGGCAAAGTCACTCGTATATACAGTGTATAAACAGCAATAGCGCGGTATAGATATATACAGCGGCTAGCGTGCCCGGTATACTGACCTTGCGTCGTACTGCTCATGCGCGTAGTACGTGGTCTCTCTCTCGTGCGTCGCACGTTCTCTCGTCAGTTCGCTACTTTTATCGCGGCCGTGGCTGACTGAAGTGCGTCGTGCTTTATTCATTTCGATTTTGGATCATGATTTAACATTTTTGATCCTCAAAAACGCGAAGAGAGTAATTAAATCATTTCTCTCTCATATTGTACAATAGAAAAAACTTGTTCCGTGTGTGAAAAATATATATATATATAAAAAAAAAAATATTTATACATAAAAATATATGAAGGCGAATTCCGATCCTAATAATATATAATTAATAAATATTTGTAATTATTTACAGATGTTTGTGATATCGATATTTAAAAATTCGAGGAAATACTCCACATGCGTGGCAGTTCATTCGGAACGATTGCGGACAATATCACGTCTCCTGGCAAATAGTGGCACAATTGTATAAGAATTTGAAAATCGTCCAGTGTTTCACGACTGGAGGATCTTATGGAATCTTTTTCGAATATAATCGAAAAAATACGTGGGTGTCAAAATGGAGACGTGGGACCAATCATGGCTTAGAATAAGGTAAGAATCAGTATCTAAGATTGTCAATGGGAAATTAAATTGCTCAATTTAGACATTTTTATATACAAAATATAATAATTTTTTTCTTTCTGTCCACAGTGAAAGTATGCGTGAAAGTGTATCGATGAGTGACCAAACTGAGCCAAATTGAGACAAACTGAGCCAAATTGAGACAAACTGAGACAAACTGAGACAAACTGAGACAAACTGAGCCAAGCTGAGCCAAGCGGAGCCAAGCGGAGCCAAGCGGAGCCAAGCGGAGCCAAGCGGAGCCAAGCTGAACCAACCTAAGCCAAGCTGAGTCACACCGTGGAATTTTCATCATCAACAAGCTACAAGAACTTCAGATGGTATCGTTATTTTTTAGATTCCTCCAGCCTTCGTGCCGTAGGACGAAAGGTCCCAAGCGGCACGAAGCTTTGCTGGTTGTATTGTTATCTCCCAGGGCACTTGCATAGTGACCGCGAGTCGATTAAAAAATGTCGAGAAGCCCAGGTCTCGATATTAATAATCGATTCACGAGTGGCCCCATTGTTTATACGTATTTAGACTGATAGGGTATTTTTCTTGGCAAAATTTTCACGTTTATTATAAATTCATTAGTAAAAATTGAATAAGTCAATTTAACGATTAAAAAATATTATATACACAAATTTGCTGAGTTCGGCAAATATATCTTCGTTAAAGCCAAGAAAAACTTCGCGTGGCACAGCGATCTTATCCGAGCGACATGTTCTCGAACGTTCGTCGTTTGATTTTTCAAAATACTTAAAAAATTTCGCTCGGATTTGGTCACTAATGCCAAGGGTTGCTGTCAGTTCTTCTAGCACGCGATTCCACTCTGGAAATTCGCACAGGCACTTTGTGCAACTTCGTGATCGCGATTAGAGTCTGCTCATAAAGCATAATAAGTATGATTTCACTTTCGAGATCATTCATTATATATCTACTTGAGAACAAGTAGTGTCGAATCTAGTACGGCGTTGCTAATTTATGAGAATTAATCAGGGATTAGATTCAATAAATTCACCGTTACATCTTACAGTACATTAAGCATCCTATTTCTCAGCCCCTTCTCAATCGCTTCTCGTTGTGCAAAACTTAACTTGTTGAAATAAATTTTTGTATCAAAATAAAGTTCACAGTCAAGCTTCACTTGACCATGAACCTTCTCGGTAAGCTTCACTCACCTAGGAGGAAAATAGTGTCGGACGCATACGATTAAATACATGAGAGCGACTATTTAATAAATTTAGTCTTTTAAATGACGCGATTAATAATGTATGAATTTGGAAAGTTTCCAATGATATCGAGAAAGTGGCATTGCACGAGAACAGAGCATGCGCGCGTTGTTTGAATTTGGAGCACTCGGCTTGCTCGTCGAGTCATTGATAGTTGTTAGGGTTTTGTCGAGTCAGTTGAATCGTCATTGACTTTCAGGGTAGGTAGTTATAAGCATTCATCTTTAAATGCACAGCCGTCGTCGTCGTCGTCGTCATTTTCGATCTCGCCCTGGCTCCACGATAACTTTCGCGGGGCAGCTCCTGCGAAAGTTAACGACGAACGAAGGCGAGGTCGCTGTAGATTAAGAAAAATTATAAGTGTGCGAGAGCGTCCACCTTCCTACCCAGAGGTGGCGCCCGCTCGGGTGATGGACCACGGTTGGGGCCGTGGTCCCTAGTTAGGTTGTACACCCGGGCGTGGAACGGACCCCTATGAGTGTGAAATAGAAATTGGGAATAGGGAATTGAATGTGGCGCGTTTTTTTTTCTCTTGGTTTGCAAATACGAAACCGGTACTGGGGTTAGGGGGAATAGGCAGGAACCCTGAAAGGCGCGTAGCTATTAAGTAACGTAAAGATTTCACTTCCGTGTGTGATGGTTAGGCAGGCAGGGCAGGGAACGGTTAAATAATGTTCGATTCTTCCTCGAGGAATCGTTCATTTTTTGGCTCGTTTCCGCGTACAAATTTAAGTTACTTGCGAGTTTTATAGGTTTCAGGATCGAACGATTTATTTATGCTCAAGGTGAGTCTATGCAGTTGGAACAACTGCATAGAAATCATCTTGTGGCTGAAATAAATTCAAGTAGATATTAGTCAAACGATATCTCTTTTTACGAGATTGTTTGACTTTATGAAACGCATCCGCTGCCTTCAGCTCGGACATGTGCGTGTTGCGAAATTATTGCTCAAAGTTTTTTTTCTCACTGGGTGAAACTCTATTTTTATCCCCGCGATTCATACATTTTCGTAAACTTTGAGCGGTATATTTCTTGATTTTCTCAGCGTGGTGGCATCGTGGGATCATCGTGGGATCATCGTGGGAGTGCGGCATTTACTCTCGAACGATCGCATGTATATCGTTCGAGGCTAGATTGCCCACATGAAATTTTCGGTATTTACCAAATCACGTCGTCACTATGCACTGCCCCAAGTCACAACCGTGTGACACCCTTTTCGAGTTTGTTGGATATTTTTGAGTAGTTGTCGAGTCATTGTTACCGAAAAAAATATCTAGAATCACCCCTCCCAATCGCGAATTCACGCTGTTCTTATTAAATGTCGTGCTGCAAAGTTGCAGTGCCAATGTGAATGTAATTAGCTCGCGCAAGAGAGTAAGATCACGCGCGGGAATGATCATACGTCCATACGTTTTACGTGGATGTCATTTGTAGGATGTTCTGTTTCTTATGATTGCAGGGCGTCGAGGGAACTTAAAAAAACACATTTCTTTTTACTAATATACAGACCTTATCCTTTTCACGTTTTTAAATATAATTTTCTCTGATATATTAATTTGTTCAGTTTTCTGTTTCAGAAGGTCATTTACCGTCTGTCTTGGCGTGGGAGCTTTTAATGTTTGCTTTATGTTCACAGATTTCTATGAATGTACGATGTTTGCTAGTTAATGTTTTTTAAAAAAATTAGAAGTCATTGAATTAATGATATGGCGAAGATAGACCATGAACTCAACCCATGAATAGTAAGAGTATTCGAGTAATCAATTTGTTGAGGAGAAGGGTCGAGCTGCTTTTTTTTACATTGATATTTCGTATGTTATACAGGTGGAAACCTTTATGGTTCGAATTTAATTGAAAACAACTTTGATGGGCAGGATCGTGACTTGAGGTTAATAGTGGCTTAAATTAAGGTAAAAATCATTATCCAACGTATTATAATATAATTTGTCGTGTTTCGGAAATGAGTCTATACCCCATCATAAAAGTTTTATTTAATATTGTCCATTGCGAAGCTTAATAATACTTCTTTGATATTTTTCATTTCGTTCCGTCGCGAACATTATTCACTCTCCACTAATTCTATGTATTATAAACATTTTGTCCTGTTTCAGTAATTCGTCTATCCGATCGGAAAATATACATGTTATGGGTGGCTGGGAGGTGCCGTGGGGCTGATCTTGGTTTCGAATAAGGTAAACACCATTGTCTAATATTTTCTGTGACAAAATTTCATACTCAAGCAATATCTTACATTTTTCTCCACCATGAAAATTTGTCATTCCTTATTGATACGATGTATTACATATACTTGTCGTCTTTCGATAATGAACCAATTCAATTAAAAAATATGTGCCGGGAGACGATCATTATCGTTTCGTGGTCTGCGTGATGTGAAAGCTATGATGTAATTTCGCATTATAACGCGATTAATAGATCGTAATAATTAATTTTTGCAGTTTTGAAGTTTATCAACTAACTTAAATTAATTAATTGATTGTTCGTTCTCTTTGTTTACAGTGAGGCGATGAGCTAACAATAAGCTGAATCAAGTTGATTCCGGCTGAGCCTCATTAATGGGTGGTTGGGCGGTGACGCGGGGTCGATGGTGGCTCGAAATAAAGTAAGAATTTTTTCTAATACATTACACTTTCTTCAAACATAATCTTTTTTTATTCATATAATTCATTGTCAATATTTTGTCATGTTTCAGGAATGAGTCTATTTGACCAGAAAAGTATATGGGTGGTTGGGCGGTGACGTGAAATGGATCGTGGCTCGAAATAAGGTAAGAATCGTTTTCCAATATTGTCCCTGACAAAATTTAATAATTGTTTCATATCTTATATTACTTTAGAATATAAAAATATTTGTGTTTTAGAAACGCGCATATCCAATCGGAAAGACTTGTGCGGTGGTTGGTATTGGCGTTGGGAGAACAATGAATTGCTATACGGTAAGAATCGTTACGTAATAGTGTCTATTTAAAAATTGTCAGCACGCCTACACTTTTCGCCAGATTTTTTTGTACTGGAAGTAAATATAATAGTTGTTTTCTTACTGTCCACAGTGAAAGTGTATCCACGAGTGACCAAACTGAGCCAAACTGAGACAAGCTGAGCCAAGCGGAGCCAAGCGGAGCCAAGCGGAGCCAAGCGGAGCCAAGCGGAGCCAAGCGGAGCCAAGCGGAGCCAAGCTGAACCAACCTAAGCCAAGCTGAGTCACACCGTGGAATTTTCATCATCAACAAGCTACAAGAACTTCAGATGGTATCGTTATTTTTTAGATTCCTCCAGCCTTCGTGCCGTAGGACGAAAGGTCCCAAGCGGCACGAAGCTTTGCTGGTTGTATTGTTATCTCCCAGGGCACTTGCATAGTGACCGCGAGTCGATTAAAAAATGTCGAGAAGCCCAGGTCTCGATATTAATAATCGATTCACGAGTGGCCCCATTGTTTATACGTGTTTAGACTGATAGGGTATTTTTCTTGGCAAAATTTTCACGTTTATTATAAATTCATTAGTAAAAATTGAATAAGTCAATTTAACGATTAAAAAATATTATATACACAAATTTGCTGAGTTCGGCAAATATATCTTCGATAAAGCCAAGAAAAACTTCGCGTGGCACAGCGATCTTATCCGAGCGACATGTTCTCGAACGTTCGTCGTTTGATTTTTCAAAATACTTACAAAATTTCGCTCGGATTTGGTCACTAATGCCAAGGGTTGCTGTCAGTTCTTCTAGCACGCGATTCCACTCTGGAAATTCGCACAGGCACTTTGTGCAACTTCGTGATCGCGATTAGAGTCTGCTCATAAAGCATAATAAGTATGATTTCACTTTCGAGATCATTCACTATCTACTTGAGAACAAGTAGTGTCGAATCTAGTACGGCGTTGCTAATTTATGAGAATTAATCAGGGATTAGATTCAATAAATTCACCGTTACATCTTACAGTACATTAAGCATCCTATTTCTCAGCCCCTTCTCAATCGCTTCTCGAGTGTGCAAAACTTAACTTGTTAAAATAAATTTTTGTATCAAAATAAAGTTCACAGTCAAGCTTCACTTGACCATGAACCTTCTCGGTAAGCTTCACTCACCTAGGAGGAAAATAGTCTGACTCATACGATGAACTACATGAGCAACTATTTTGAATAAATTCAATTTTTCTAAATCACGCGATTAAAAATGTATTTATTTGAAGGTTTTGTTTATAATTATCGAGAAAGGGGTATTGCACGAGAACACAGCTTGCGCGTGATATTTGAATTTGGAGCACTCGCCTTGCTCGTCGAGTCATTGATAATTGTTAGGGTTTTGTCGAGTCAGTTGAATCGTCATTGATTTTCAGGGTAGGTAGTTATAAGCATTCATCTTTAAATGCACAGCCGTCGTCGTCGTCGTTATTTTCGATCTCGCCCTGGTTCCACGATAACTTTCGCGGGGCAGCTCCTGCGAAAGTTAACGACGAACGAAGGCGAGGTCGCTTTAGATTAATAAAAATTATAAGTGTGCGAGAGCGTCCACCTTCCTACCCAGAGGTGGCGCCCGCTCGGGTGATGGACCACGGTTGGGGCCGCGGTCCCTAGTTAGGTTGTACACCCGGGCGTGGAACGGACCCCTATGAGTGTGAAATAGAAATTGGGAATAGGGAATTGAATGTGGCGCGTTTTTTTTTCTTTTGGTTTGCAAATACGAAACCGGTACTGGGGTTAGGGGGAATAGGCAGGAACCCTGAAAGGCGCGTAGCTATTAAGTAACGTAAAGATTTCTCTTCCGTGTGTGATGGTTAGGCAGGCAGGGCAGGGAACGGTTCAATAATGTTCGCTTCTTCCTCGAGGAATCGTTCATTTTTTGACTCGTTTCCGCGTACAAATTTAAGTTACTTGCGAGTTTTATAGGTTTCAGGATCGAACGATTTATTTATGCTCAAGGTGAGTCTATGCAGTTGGAACAACTGCATAGAAATCATCTTGTGGCTGAAATAAATTCAAGTAGATATTAGTCAAACGATATCTCTTTTTACGAGATTGTTTGACTTTATGAAACGCATCCGCTGCCTTCAGCTCGGACATGTGCGTGTTGCGAAATTATTGCTCAAAGTTTTTTTTCTCACTGGGTGAAACTCTATTTTTATCCCCGCGATTCATACATTTTCGTAAACTTTGAGCGGTATATTTCTTGATTTTCTCAGCGTGGTGGCATCGTGGGATCATCGTGGGATCATCGTGGGAGTGCGGCATTTACTCTCGAACGATCGCATGTATATCGTTCGAGGCTAGATTGCCCACATGAAATTTTCGGTATTTACCAAATCACGTCGTCACTATGCACTGC
This sequence comes from Netelia virgata, assembly GCA_951802705.1. NCBI lineage: Eukaryota > Metazoa > Arthropoda > Insecta > Hymenoptera > Ichneumonidae > Netelia > Netelia virgata. The sequence goes on from OX637863.1 coordinate 47,842,557, forward strand.
CCCAAGTCACAACCGTGTGACACCCTTTTCGAGTTTGTTGGATATTTTTGAGTAGTTGTCGAGTCATTGTTACCGAAAAAAATATCTAGAATCACCCCTCCCAATCGCGAATTCACGCTGTTCTTATTAAATGTCGTGCTGCAAAGTTGCAGTGCCAATGTGAATGTAATTAGCTCGCGCAAGAGAGTAAGATCACGCGCGGGAATGATCATACGTCCATACGTTTTACGTGGATGTCATTTGTAGGATGTTCTGTTTCTTATGATTGCAGGGCGTCGAGGGAACTTAAAAAAACACATTTCTTTTTACTAATATACAGACTTTATCCTTTTCACGTTTTTAAATATAATTTTCTCTGATATATTAATTTGTTCAGTTTTCTGTTTCAGAAGGTCGTTTTACCGTCTGTCTTGGCGTGGGAGTTTTTAATGTTTGCTTTCTGTTCACAGATTTCTATGAATGTACGGTGTTTGCTAGTTAATGTTTTTTAAAAAAATTAGAAGTCATTGAAGTAATGATATGGCGAAGACCATGAACTCAACCCATGAATAATAAGAGTATTCGAGTAATCAATTTGTTGAGGAGAAGGGTCGAGCTGCTTTTTTTTACATTGATATTTCGTATGTTATACAGGTGGAAACCTTTATGGTTCGAATTTAATTGAAAACAACTTTGATGGGCAGGATCGTGACTTGAGGTTAATAGTGGCTTAAATTAAGGTAAAAATCATTATCCAACGTATTATAATATAATTTGTCGTGTTTCGGAAATGAGTCTATACCCCATCATAAAAGTTTTATTTAATATTGTCCATTGCGAAGCTTAATAATACTTCTTTGATATTTTTCATTTCGTTCCGTCGCGAACATTATTCACTCTCCACTAATTCTATGTATTATAAACATTTTGTCCTGTTTCAGTAATTCGTCTATCCGATCGGAAAATATACATGTTACGGGTGGCTGGGAGGTGCCGTGGGGCTGATCTTGGTTTCGAATAAGGTAAACACCATTGTCTAATATTTTCTGTGACAAAATTTCATACTCAAGCAATATCTTACATTTTTCTCCACCATGAAAATTTGTCATTCCTTATTGATACGATGTATTACATATACTTGTCGTCTTTCGATAATGAACCAATTCAATTAAAAAATATGTGCCGGGAGACGATCATTATCGTTTCGTGGTCTGCGTGATGTGAAAGCTATGATGTAATTTCGCATTATAACGCGATTAATAGATCGTAATAATTAATTTTTGCAGTTTTGAAGTTTATCAACTAACTTAAATTAATTAATTGATTGTTCGTTCTCTTTGTTTACAGTGAGGCGATGAGCTAACAATAAGCTGAATCAAGTTGATTCCGGCTGAGCCTCATTAATGGGTGGTTGGGCGGTGACGCGGGGTCGATGGTGGCTCGAAATAAAGTAAGAATTTTTTCTAATACATTACACTTTCTTCAAACATAATCTTTTTTTATTCATATAATTCATTGTCAATATTTTGTCATGTTTCAGGAATGAGTCTATTTGACCAGAAAAGTATATGGGTGGTTGGGCGGTGACGTGAAATGGATCGTGGCTCGAAATAAGGTAAGAATCGTTTTCCAATATTGTCCCTGACAAAATTTAATAATTGTTTCATATCTTATATTACTTTAGAATATAAAAATATTTGTGTTTTAGAAACGCGCATATCCAATCGGAAAGACTTGTGCGGTGGTTGGTATTGGCGTTGTGAGAACAATGAATTGCTGTACGGTAAGAATCGTTACGTAATAGTGTCTATTTAAAAATTGTCAGCACGCCTACACTTTTCGCTAGATTTTTTTCTACTGGAAGTAAATATAATAGTTGTTTTCTTACTGTCCACAGTGAAAGTGTATCCACGAGTGACCAAACTGAGCCAAACTGAGACAAACTTAGCCAAGCTGAGCCAAGCGGAGCCAAGCGGAGCCAAGCGGAGCCAAGCGGAGCCAAGCTGAACCAACCTAAGCCAAGCTGAGTCACACCGTGGAATTTTCCTCATCAACAAGCTACAAGAACTTCAGATGGTATCGTTATTTTTTAGATTCCTCCAGCCTTCGTGCCGTAGGACGAAAGGTCCCAAGCGGCACGAAGCTTTGCTGGTTGTATTGTTATCTCCCAGGGCACTTGCATAGTGACCGCGAGTCGATTAAAAAATGTCGAGAAGCCCAGGTCTCGATATTAATAATCGATTCACGAGTGGCCCCATTGTTTGTACGTGTTTAGACTGATAGGGTATTTTTCTTGGCAAAATTTTCACGTTTATTATAAATTCATTAGTAAAAATTGAATAAGTCAATTTAACGATTAAAAAATATTATATACACAAATTTGCTGAGTTCGGCAAATATATCTTCGTTAAAGCCAAGAAAAACTTCGCGTGGCACAGCGATCTTATCCGAGCGACATGTTCTCGAACGTTCGTCGTTTGATTTTTCAAAATACTTAAAAAATTTCGCTCGGATTTGGTCACTAATGCCAAGGGTTGCTGTCAGCTCTTTTAGCACGCGATTCCACTCTGGAAATTCGCACAGGCACTTTGCAACTTCGTGATCGCGATTAGAGTCTGCTCATAAAGCATAATAAGCATGATTTCACTTTCGAGATCATTCACTATCTACTTGAGAACAAGTAGTGTCGAATCTAGTACGGCGTTGCTAATTTATGAGAATTAATCAGGGATTAGATTCAATAAATTCACCGTTACATCTTACAGTACATTAAGCATCCTATTTCTCAGCCCCTTCTCAATCGCTTCTCGTTGTGCAAAACTTAACTTGTTAAAATAAATTTTTGTATCAAAATAAAGTTCACAGTCAAGCTTCACTTGACCATGAACCTTCTCGGTAAGCTTCACTCACCTAGGAGGAAAATAGTCTGACTCATACGATGAACTACATGAGCAACTATTTTGAATAAATTCAATTTTTCTAAATCACGCGATTAAAAATGTATTTATTTGAAGGTTTTGTTTATAATTATCGAGAAAGGGGTATTGCACGAGAACACAGCTTGCGCGTGATATTTGACTTTGGAGCACTCGCCTTGCTCGTCGAGTCATTGATAGTTGTTAGGGTTTTGTCGAGTCAGTTGAATCGTCATTGATTTTCAGGGTAGGTAGTTATAAGCATTCATCTTTAAATGCACAGCCGTCGTCGTCGTCGTTATTTTCGATCTCGCCCTGGTTCCACGATAACTTTCGCGGGGCAGCTCCTGCGAAAGTTAACGACGAACGAAGGCGAGGTCGCTTTAGATTAATAAAAATTATAAGTGTGCGAGAGCGTCCACCTTCCTACCAAGAGGTGGCGCCCGCTCGGGTGATGGACCACGGTAAGGGCCGTGGTCCCTAGTTAGGTTGTACACCCGGGCGTGGAACGGACCCCTATGAGTGTGAAATAGAAATTGGGAATAGGGAATTGAATGTGGCGCGTTTTTTTTTCTCTTGGTTTGCAAATACGAAACCGGTACTGGGGTTAGGGGGAATAGGCAGGAACCCTGAAAGGCGCGTAGCTATTAAGTAACGTAAAGATTTCTCTTCCGTGTGTGATGGTTAGGCAGGCAGGGCAGGGAACGGTTCAATAATGTTCGCTTCTTCCTCGAGGAATCGTTCATTTTTTGACTCGTTTCCGCGTACAAATTTAAGTTACTTGCGAGTTTTATAGGTTTCAGGATCGAACGATTTATTTATGCTCAAGGTGAGTCTATGCAGTTGGAACAACTGCATAGAAATCATCTTGTGGCTGAAATAAATTCAAGTAGATATTAGTCGAACGATATCTCTTTTTACGAGATTGTTTGACTTTATAAAACGCATCCGCTGCCTTCAGCTCGGACATGTGCGTGTTGCGAAATTATTGCTCAAAGTTTTTTTTCTCACTGGGTGAAACTCTATTTTTATCCCCGCGATTCATACATTTTCGTAAACTTTGAGCGGTATATTTCTTGATTTTCTCAGCGTGGTGTCATCGTGGGATCATCGTGGGATCATCGTGGGAGTGCGGCATTTACTCTCGAACGATCGCATGTATATCGTTCGAGGCTAGATTGCCCACATGAAATTTTCGGTATTTACCAAATCACGTCGTCACTATGCACTGCCCCAAGTCACAACCGTGTGACACCCTTTTCGAGTTTGTTGGATATTTTTGAGTAGTTGTCGAGTCATTGTTACCGAAAAAAATATCTAGAATCACCCCTCCCAATCGCGAATTCACGCTGTTCTTATTAAATGTCGTGCTGCAAAGTTGCAGTGCCAATGTGAATGTAATTAGCTCGCGCAAGAGAGTAAGATCACGCGCGGGAATGATCATACGTCCATACGTTTTACGTGGATGTCATTTGTAGGATGTTCTGTTTCTTATGATTGCAGGGCGTCGAGGGAACTTAAAAAAACACATTTCTTTTTACTAATATACAGACCTTATCCTTTTCACGTTTTTAAATATAATTTTCTCTGATATATTAATTTGTTCAGTTTTCTGTTTCAGAAGGTCATTTACCGTCTGTCTTGGCGTGGGAGCTTTTAATGTTTGCTTTATGTTCACAGATTTCTATGAATGTACGATGTTTGCTAGTTAATGTTTTTTAAAAAAATTAGAAGTCATTGAATTAATGATATGGCGAAGATAGACCATGAACTCAACCCATGAATAGTAAGAGTATTCGAGTAATCAATTTGTTGAGGAGAAGGGTCGAGCTGCTTTTTTTTACATTGATATTTCGTATGTTATACAGGTGGAAACCTTTATGGTTCGAATTTAATTGAACAAATCTTTGGTGGGCAGGATCGTGACTTGAGGTTAATAGTGGCTTACATTAAGGTAAACATCATTATCCAACGTAGTATAATATAATTTATCGTGTTTCGGAAATGAGTTTATACCCCATCATAAAAACTATATGAATCGTTGAGTGGCGTTCCGTCGCTAACATTATTCAATCTCCGCTAATTCTATGTATTATACAATTTTGTCTTGTTTCAGTAATTCGTCTGTCCGATCGGAAAATATACATATTATGGATGGCTGGGAGGTGCCGTGGGGCTGGCCTTTTTTTCGAATAAGGTAAACACCATTGTCTAATATTTTCTATGACAAAATTTAATACTCAAGCAATATCTTACATTTTTCTCCACCATGAAAATTTGTCATTCCTTATTGATACGATGTATTACATATGCTTGTCGTCTTTCGATAATGAGCCAATTCAATTAAAAAATATGTGCCGAGAGACGATCATTATCGTTTCGTGGTCTGCGTGATGTGAAAGCTATGATGTAATTTTGTGGGGAAACACGATGCGTGAAATATTCAATCCGTATTAGCGTTTTACTAATTAAAAAAATATAATAATTAAATTTCATCGTTTAAACATTTGAGTATGCAGGCAGCTTGTATTAAATCGCATTATAACGCGATTAATACATCGTAATAATTAATTTTTGCAGTTTTGAAGTTTATTAACTCATTTAAATTAATTAATTAATTGTTTGTTCTCTTTGTTTACAGTGAGACGATGAGCTAACAATAAGCTGAATCAAGTTGATTCAGGCTGAGCCTCATCAATGGGTGGTTGGGCGGTGACGCGGGGTCAATGGTGGCTCGAAATAAAGTAAGAATTTTTTCTAATACATTACACTTTCTTCAAATATAATCTTTTTTTATTCATATAATTCATTATCAATATTTTGTCATGTTTCAGGAATGAGTCTATTTAACCAGAAAAGTATATGGGTGGTTGGGTGGTGACGTGAAATGGATCGTGGCTCGAAATAAGGTAAGAATCGTTTTCCAATATTGTCCGTGACAAAATTTAATAATTATTTCATATCTTATATTACTTTACGATATAAAAATATTTGGGTTTTAGAAACGCGCATATCCAATCGGAAAGACTTGTGCGGTGGTTGGTATTGGCGTTGGGAGAACAATGAATTGCTATACGGTAAGAATCGTTACGTAATAGTGTCTATTCAAAAATTGTCAGCACGCCTACACTTTTCGCCAGATTTTTGTATACTGGAAGTAAATATAATAGTTGTTTTCTTACTGTCCACAGTGAAAGTGTATCCACGAGTGACCAAACTGAGCCAAACTGAGACAAACTGAGCCAAACTGAGACAAACTTAGCCAAGCTGAGCCAAGCTGAGCCAAGCTGAGCCAAGCTGAGCCAAGCTGAGCCAAGCTGAACCAACCTGAACCAACCTAAGCCAAGCTGAGTCACACCGTGGAATTTTCATCATCAACAAGCTACAAGAACTTCAGATGGTATCGTTATTTTTTAGATTCCTCCAGCCTTCGTGCCGTAGGACGAAAGGTCCCAAGCGGCACGAAGCTTTGCTTGCTGGTTGTATTGTTATCTCCCAGGACACTTGCATAGTGACCGGGAGTCGATTAAAAAATGTCGAGACGCCCAGGTCTCGATATTAATAATCGACTCACGAGTGGCCCCATGGTTTATACGTGTTTAGAGTGATAGGGTATTTTTCTTGGCAAAATTTTCACGTTTATTATCAATTCATTAGTAAAAATTGAATAAGTCGATTTAACGATTAAAAAATATTATATACACAAATTTGCTGAGTTCGGCAAATATATCTTCGTTAAAGCCAAGAAAAACTTCGCGTGGCACAGCGATCTTATCCGAGCGACATGTTCTCGAACGTTCGTCGTTTGATTTTTCAAAATACTTACAAAATTTCGCTCGGATTTGGTCAATAATGCCAAGGGTTGCGGTCAGCTCTTCCAGCACGCGATTCCACTCTGGAAATTCGCACAGGCACTTTGTGCAACTTCGTGATCGCGATTAGAGTCTGCTCATAAAGCATAATAAGCATGATTTCACTTTCGAGATCATTCACTATCTACTTGAGAACAAGTAGTGTCGAATCTAGTACGGCGTTGCTAATTTATGAGAATTAATCAGGGATTAGATTCAATAAATTCACCGTTACATCTTACAGTACATTAAGCATCCTATTTCTCAGCCCCTTCTCAATCGCTTCTCGTTGTGCAAAACTTGACTTGTTAAAATAAATTTTTGTATCAAAATAAAGTTCACAGTCAAGCTTCACTTGACCATGAACCTTCTCGGTAAGCTTCACTCACCTAGGAGGAAAATAGTCTGACTCATACGATGAACTACATGAGCAACTATTTTGAATAAATTCAATTTTTCTAAATCACGCGATTAAAAATGTATTTATTTGAAGGTTTTGTTTATAATTATCGAGAAAGGGGTATTGCACGAGAACACAGCTTGCGCGTGATATTTGACTTTGGAGCACTCGCCTTGCTCGTCGAGTCATTGATAGTTGTTAGGGTTTTGTCGAGTCAGTTGAATCGTCATTGATTTTCAGGGTAGGTAGTTATAAGCATTCATCTTTAAATGCACAGCCGTCGTCGTCGTCGTTATTTTCGATCTCGCCCTGGTTCCACGATAACTTTCGCGGGGCAGCTCCTGCGAAAGTTAACGACGAACGAAGGCGAGGTCGCTTTAGATTAATAAAAATTATAAGTGTGCGAGAGCGTCCACCTTCCTACCAAGAGGTGGCGCCCGCTCGGGTGATGGACCACGGTAAGGGCCGTGGTCCCTAGTTAGGTTGTACACCCGGGCGTGGAACGGACCCCTATGAGTGTGAAATAGAAATTGGGAATAGGGAATTGAATGTGGCGCGTTTTTTTTTCTCTTGGTTTGCAAATACGAAACCGGTACTGGGGTTAGGGGGAATAGGCAGGAACCCTGAAAGGCGCGTAGCTATTAAGTAACGTAAAGATTTCTCTTCCGTGTGTGATGGTTAGGCAGGCAGGGCAGGGAACGGTTCAATAATGTTCGCTTCTTCCTCGAGGAATCGTTCATTTTTTGACTCGTTTCCGCGTACAAATTTAAGTTACTTGCGAGTTTTATAGGTTTCAGGATCGAACGATTTATTTATGCTCAAGGTGAGTCTATGCAGTTGGAACAACTGCATAGAAATCATCTTGTGGCTGAAATAAATTCAAGTAGATATTAGTCGAACGATATCTCTTTTTACGAGATTGTTTGACTTTATAAAACGCATCCGCTGCCTTCAGCTCGGACATGTGCGTGTTGCGAAATTATTGCTCAAAGTTTTTTTTCTCACTGGGTGAAACTCTATTTTTATCCCCGCGATTCATACATTTTCGTAAACTTTGAGCGGTATATTTCTTGATTTTCTCAGCGTGGTGTCATCGTGGGATCATCGTGGGATCATCGTGGGAGTGCGGCATTTACTCTCGAACGATCGCATGTATATCGTTCGAGGCTAGATTGCCCACATGAAATTTTCGGTATTTACCAAATCACGTCGTCACTATGCACTGCCCCAAGTCACAACCGTGTGACACCCTTTTCGAGTTTGTTGGATATTTTTGAGTAGTTGTCGAGTCATTGTTACCGAAAGAAATATCTAGAATCACCCCTCCCAATCGCGAATTCACGCTATTTTTATTAAATGTCGTGCTGCAAAGTTGCAGTGCCAATGTGAATGTAATTAGCTCGCGCAAGAGAGTAAGATCACGCGCGGGAATGATCATACGTCCATACGTTTTACGTGGATGTCATTTGTAGGGTGTTCTGTTTCTTATGATTGCAGGTCGTCGAGGGAATTTAAAAAATAATTTTTGTTTCACAATATGAATATTTTGCCTTTTCAGGTTTTCATCCTTTTTTATTTCAGGTTTTGTCAAATCTTTTAATCGTTTAGTTTTATTTTCCAGTTTCACGTATCGGATGAACTTTAAACATCGATCCCATTTTGTTCGTCCTTCTTTTTTATCCAAAATATCGAGTGTCTGGTGGAAAATTGTCGTTCAATTTTCTACGAGACTATTCTCGTTTTTCGGACTAAAAAAGAGACGGTAAAAATCGCCTGACGATGATGCAGGTCATGGAGGGAATATAAACAAAAAAATTTGTACCAATATTAAGATTTTGCCTTTTCAGGTCTCCATCGTGTCCCAACTAATGCTTTTTTATTTCAGGTTTTGTCAAATCTTTTAATCGTTTAGTTTTATTTTCCAGTTTCACGTATCGGATGAACTTTAAACATCGCTCCCATTTTGTTCGTCCTTCTTTTTTATCCAAAATATCGAGTGTCTGGTGGAAAATTGTCGTTCAATTTTCTACGAGACTATTCTCGTTTTTCGGAGTAAAAAAGATACGATGAAATTCGCCTGACGATGATGCAGGTCTATGTTCGAAAGATGTACGAAATATGGGACATCTTGGTATTCCAATTAGAAGCAAATATTAATGAGCAATATAACATTTTTATTTTCTTTTTTGTTTTGCTACTTTTTTTTAAAAAAGCTCTTAGCTTTTCTTTTTATTATTATTTTGAGACAAGAGTTTTTAGTGGATCCATTTTGCCTTGTCTAATTACTCGTTTCGTAATAATTTGAAATCACACGAGTGACGCTCTTCTCCGGTTGATTTTTCTGTGAATAGCAAATTTCGATGGATTCAAATCCAAAGTTACTAAAAAATTAATGGTAGAACAGGAAGAACGTCGATTGAGTAACGTGGTTGTCGGCCACAGCCTCGTTGCTTTTTCGACGTTCCGGGTTAAGATAAGACACATAGTAATGGCGAGGTCCCTGGCCAGTTCCTCGTCATTCTTTGTGATTCTTATCAATAAAGTCCTGTATAATGACGACATCCAGGCCAGATGTCGTCATCATCAGACTTTTTTTTGCATTAATTAAATTTGTTTACAATAATCGATGTTCGATACTGGAGAAGAGCTTTCACTTCGTAATTAAACACGTACATTACCATTTTATTTTATCACTCGATACGACAAGACAAAATGAACCACGTAATGAGTCGATAAATAAAGCTTTGACAATCCTTGGCAACTTAAAAAATCCTTGTTTTGAATAATTGCATTAGTCTCTCTTGCACTCATTAAAATTTCTGATCACCTTAAGCTTTGCTAATTTTCTAATAACATCTTGAAAACTGCACAGTTTTTAAAAATTATCGTGCGACTGTTTTTTACTTTTTACATGCATGTGCTTTTTTTTCTTTCTGTTTTCTATGATTATTCTGATTTGTGTTTTTATTTATTTATGACTTGTGCCTTTTTGAGAGGAAAAAGGAGGAGTATGCAGCGTGTGTGCTTTCGGTGTTGTAGCTTGCTTTGTAAATTGACTAGCACTTTTTACTTATTTTGCTGATATCACGCACATAATAATTTCGCTTTTTATAACGCGCTTGATTTTCGAGAAATGTCGTGTAGCACTAGACAAATAATCGGTATACACGCTATATACTCCGGGTCTCGATGAGCAGCGACCTCCACGTGGTGGGACCTGGATAACCAATATTACGAGAATGACAATGGAAGGATAAAAAGTTTTGTCCCTATCCTTGTATATTCACGTAATGTTGGTTAACTAACAGCTGCTTCATTTAGTATTCGTCGAACGATCATTTTATATTTTCGATTACAGATTGGCTTTTTACGTTTCAAGAGTTGTTTCAAGAGTTCAACTATGGGATTCGACGAGTTGCGATCACTTTTCTGCACTCGACGAATTTTTTAAGTTGGTGAGCGATATTGAGCCAAGTTTTTCATTCATATACTCTTTTCGTTAATTGTATTATTATTCTCAGCTTATTCATTCAATCTTCACGTTTAGATCACGGATGATCTTCAATTTTGTATTCTTTCAGAAGGCCATTAGGACAATATAATGTGCGAGCAGTAATGCGTACTTATTGTTAGGCGTTTCAGAAAAACTGAAGCAATTTTTTTCCAACCGAAAAAAAAACAAATCTGCCCACTATGAACCGGTATTAAAATGAAGCAAAGTTACAAAAATAAACATTTTTTTAAAAATATAATTCATTAAGAATGCTTCTAGTTCGGCGCTAGCTTATCTCATCTTGAAAAATGTCGAATTATATTTAATTAACTACTAGAGTCAGTGCAAACATCATCCGTCTGCCGTACCTACTGTCGAACTCGTTTCGGTACGTGGTGCTTCGCAGCGTTGATAGGTATCGCTGTCAACTCGGATGGTAAGTACGTGGTTGAACTTACTGAGCTCGTGTTTTCTCTTCAACGAAAAGAAAGAACGAATTTCTTTCCTTTACAGCATTCTGTCGTGTCCGTATCTCAAACAATCAACTTAGAAGCATAGCGGTGAGTCAAATGTACCTAAAAATGGTTTTGAAGTAGCGTATGAAAATTGCGAGACACTAAACAATCATATCTCCGTTAGTCTTAGAGGTTATATTTTCTGCTTTCCTTATGTTTTGCTGCTTCATCGTTATTGCTACAATTTATAATTAATATATTCTTGAATTTTGTAATGTTTTATATTTATATTAATACGATTATCATCATGTCTCGTTTGAGGTAGCCCAAATGCCGATACGCGTCTCTAAGTATAACTTTAAAAAGCCACAGATGGATCAACATGAACGTCGTGGATCTGTACCAGATTATTCTCATCTGAAAAATTCATCTAATCTTCATAATGTATACGGCGTTTCAGTCATTTTTCAAACGTTTCAGTCAAAGTTCGATGTTGCAAGTCATAGTTTACTATTAAAATTGAATCAATAAGTATCGCAGTTTGGCAAGTCCTTGCCTAAGTATGTTCAAAAGTAGGCATGCATGCGCAACTTTGTAAAAACCTAGTGGATGAATATTGCAGTTCATTTTTATATCATGAACGTTATGCTATATATGGGAAAGATAATTTTTAGACAGATAATAAACTTTATCATTGTTTGTAATGAGCTTAGAAGACTTACGCTAATGCATACTTCTTATCGTTGGATCACTTTAATTCTTTATTCGTTTCTTATTGATTACCAAAAGCAAGCAAAGTATATTCCAAATTGTAAACTCTGTACATTAATGCAGCTATTTTTGTATTTGAAACAAAAATCGTATACATATACAAGCATACTAAAAAATTTCAATCCGATCAAAGATTAATCACTCGCTCTTATATATTTCAATTTTGCATCCTTCTCGCTTTAATAATCATATTCCAAGTATGGTTTGAGTTCAAGTCATCCATCCTAGATGCATCCTACTCCAGCCTAGTAAAAAATAGCAATAAAACAAATTTGCCGTCGTTTGGGTCGTTACAATCGAGTTTCGCATTGTTCCTATCATCACACCCCTTTGTACGAAACTCAACCGCATTCCTTCAAGACCATTCCCAATTTTCTCAGATCTCTAAAGGAGATGATAAAAAAAGCTCGCTGGAATTGTGCAGTACGGAAAAGCTTCGAGATACGCATAGAAGCGATCGCACACACGAACGTTTTCCTCGGTACACAACAAGCTGGGCTGCATAACGTTGCCATGCCATTATCGATTCCACGGTACGACTGGTGTAGCCCATAGTAAACTCGGGCGGGTGGGGAGGAGGTTGCGACTTGGAACGACGAGTTTGTCCCATATTTCCACGTCGTCGTTGAGCTTAAAAGAGAACGAGAAAAAAGGAGACACGAAGAGAGAGAGAGAGAGAGAGAGAAAGAGAGTAAGACCTAGAGAGAAATAGAACCGTGGTCAGTGAGCCTCGTCCAAGTTCGCAAGCACAACGACATCTTAGTTTCTCGTCCAGATCGGTGAAGAGTTCCGAAAATTACGTCCAAGTACTTGCATTTAAGAGAAAAAAACGATAACACGTCCCGGACAACAATCCCTCCAATGTCCAAAAATAAAAAGAAAAAGAAGAAAAAGTAACAACAAAACATACGTAAAAAAAGTGAAAAATCAAGAAGATCATTCAACAGAGTTCCTGCACTTTCGTCATTGTTCGTGAAACTTTCGCGGATCATGTCGTGCCGGTTTTTCCGTCCTTGGATATTCTACGTGGCCTTAAAACCAAACAAGAAATATTCCATGTCGTCGTTCCGTTTCAATTCTTCTTACTCATTGAAATTTGACGAGTTTGCACACACGAGTAAGCTCGAACATTATCGAAGAATCGTGTCTCCGTCGAGCAACATAAACAACGATACATCGTCGAGATTTGCATTCGGCATTTTGAATCTCATCAGTCGCAATGTCAATCGACCGTAATGCGAAACGTCTCGGCATCGACGCTACCAACAGCAGCAGCAGCAGCAGAAGCAGCAGCAGTAGTAACAGCAGCAGCAGCAGCAGAAGCATCTGCAACAGGAAAAAAACTTGTGACAAATCCTCGATCTCGGATAACTCGTTGTCCAGTCTCTTCAACGATTTGCTGTTCGCTGCAGGACACGTTTGCACCACCGGAACAAAGACGAACGAGACGTCTTCACGGTCTCCAATTGCCGTTGCATCCTCAACAAGTGGTCGGCTGGTTTGTTCTAATAATCATCGTCATCGGTACATTCGTGTTCGTTCTGCCTCAATATTCAACGCCACTAAGAACGATTCTGAGCTGTTTTCTAGGTATTTGTTTCTTGGTTCACGCCACATCGCATCTAAGAGCGCTACTGTTAGATCCCGCGGACACCCAGATACGTCGACGTCCCAGCAACGTCGTAGTCCCGGAATTCGATCGTCGTCGTCATCTTCACGTTATCGAGAATGGACGTTGTCATTTGTGCAACATAACAACAAGCTCGAAAAGGACGAAACATTGTTCCGTGTGCAACAAGTGCGTCGGACGATTCGATCATCACTGCAAGTGGCTGAACAATTGTATAGGTGGTAGAAATTATTTGTCATTTATCGTTTGCGTCGTAGCCGCTGTTATCGGCTCAACGACGAACGTCGTTCTCGTCACGATCGAACTTACGCTCGTTGGTTTACGATACAACGTCGCCTCGTCCTCGTCCTCGTTGTCAGGGACAAATTTTACCCTCGAGAGGGAGAACGGAACGGCGACCATGGACAACGCGACATTGTCGCTTTTGCCGTTGCCAGGCACCGGCTCTCTCGTTATTATCTCGATAGTCGGTGTATTATCGGCCATAGCAGCGATATTACTCATACATTTGTGCTTCTTTCATGGTTACATCGCTTGTCTCGGACTCACCACTTACGAGTACGTGAGGAACAAACGTGAACGAAACGCTATTAACAACGCTCTGCAAACCAACTACTCGGCGAACAACGGAGGGACGAATTCAACCTTGTTCTGTGGACCAAACTCACGCTCGGGGACTAACGAGGATTTACCAGTGCGTTATCATTTCTGTAACAGTCTGACCAAGGACGTTGGGAGTAACGGTCAAAACGAGACTACGAGAAACGTTTACATATGCTCGAGCCATCCACAACCGGTGAACGCAACTTTCGGTGATAACGGTGTACCCGACAACGGAACACCTGGTGCTGGCAATCGCGAGAAACGTAATTTTCACTTGTACTTTTCGTACGACAGTCGTGACGACGCGACTTCCATCGAATTGTCATCGTCGCAGACCGTAGTAGGGAGTGACCCAGCGGTGGGAATTAGATCCATCGATTCGATGGATTTGAAACCATCCACACCGTCACCGGTCTCTTGTTGTTTTTCCATAATGAATCATCACGCATGGTCCTCGAACAATTCTGGCAACAGCGATAATCAGCAGGGTTATCATCGTAGTGGTTCTGGAAAAACGAAGAAAATACGTCATGGAAACGGTGACGGTGAGAACAATGAGAAGAGCATACCGAGATCTTGCACGACCGTGAGGAGAATACAGACTTTCTTGAGGACGAGATTGAGGAAAAATTCTAGACAGAGGTCTTTGAATTCGGACGCTAATTCGAGATCGAGAAAGAATAAAATTACGCCAATAGCGAGCACGGATGCGAGCGAGAAGGTGGATGAAACGGGAATTCAGCAAGCGCAACAAAATGGCGTTGGTAATATGCCCAAGGAGGAACAAAATGGCTTACAAACTAGCCGTCCACCGGTGAAACTTCCACCTTTAAGTTTGCCAGCAAAACCAAGGATTTCTCAATTGAACGGCGTTGGCACGGATAGCAACGTTGAGACGATCTTTTCGAGTTTACCCGCCGCTAAGAGGAGCCAGCAGCATCTGAGAATACGAAGACCATCCTTCAATCGACGTCCAAGATTCAAAATGGGTTCGCACGTGACCCAAACGGCACAGTTGTCGCCGATTCCGGAGTCCGAATTGTCGAAACCGGCCTCACCGAGATCACCGCCGCAGCTCAAACACTTCCCATTTCCACCGAACCAGAATTGATCGCAGCGACGATGGACCATTTATTGATTTTTTTTCTTCCTCGACATATTTGCATGCGAGATTTGGAATTTGACTTTTTTGGGGTGTAAACGGACTCGATAGATGAGTGTAGAAAGTATAACGAAGGAAACGAATCTTTTTTTTTTTAGATGACTCTGTAGAAGAGGGAGACCATAATTAACGATAGAGCACGTATAGAGGAATATTGAAGATGGAAAAGAGTTTAAACAAGGCTTTCGGCAGTCAAATATTTGTGGGGAAATTTGTACTTCCGGTTTGAGGTTCCTTTACAGTAAAAAATAGTCACTGAGAAGTACAATTTTCTTTTGTCTCGTCGTGGGTGAGATTTCGAATATTGTTTTCAATTCCCAACAAGCCATGGGAAGAAAACAATTTTCTTTTTTGAACATTTAAACAAATATCCGAATAGGTAAATAAATAAATTCGACTATTCGTATGAGAATTTAAACAAATGTCGAAATTCACACCCGCTTAGTTCTTATTACTCATAACTTTCTATATATATTTTCTTACAAATTGTTTTCATAAATGTTGATTGTTTTTTTTAGGACAGTGTTCTTTGAACTTTAATATTAGATAACAAAATAGCAGACTTTGAGAGTTGCATGCACGAGAAAAGAAACGAATTTTGTCGTATAATCGAGGAAACAAATGAAAATAAATATATGGGAAGACAATCAAGTGGTCGATCATCCTCGCCAAAGCACGTGTTCTGTTCCATCAGGAAAAAATTACTCACGCAAGCAATTTTTCAAATTACCACTTGTCGTTTCATTAAAAAAACTACTTACATTTTCCTTCTCGAGTGCAATACAATAAAAATAAATAATACAAATTTTCAATTAGTCTTTCTCGAGGGCAGCCTATAAAGATTTAACTATTTCCAAGCGAAAAGAGTGTCAGAAATGCGCAAAAATGCTGTTCAAGTACGACCGTAAAAATACTTAAAAATGTTTTTTCAATTTTCGTTAATAAGTGCAATCGTAAAATTGCAATACATTTTTCTTTATAATTCTTCAGTATTATACAAGAATCGAAAGATAGAAAAGTCGAGGCAGCAGCTAAGGTGTTGGCATGTTTTCGAACGAGAACAGAAAGTATTGAAAACAATAAAATGTGAATTGCAGCCATTGAATTAACGAGAGCGAAAAGGGTCCTAAAGAGATACGAAAACAAACATTTAAAAAAGAAATAAATTAAGAAAAACGAATGGGCCAGGAAAGTAGATCCGTCCGAAATCTCGATCGTACACTTGCACACACCCGAGGGGCTCAATGAATTCGATATGACTATACGTAAACCGCGTGCATCCACACTATAATATAGTTTATAGAAAAAGAATAGTTTATTTATTAAAAACAAACAAGAAGAAATAGAGTATTATCATTCATTTGTAGTCGCCGATCGAATGCGTGAACATATTTCAAGTAATTTTATACCAATTATTGTACATAAAAGTTGTTTGGGTAATGGACGTTGATTGAAAAGTAAAGAAAGAAGAATAAAGGAAAGTATTGGAAGTGAAGAAGATAGTTTAGTTTTCATATTTATACGCATTTAGCGTTCGAAAGGATGACAAAAGACTATCTTCACGTTTTATTCTAGTCTCAAATTTCACTGCACGATGGAAGAATAAATAAATAAGAATGAAAATACGAACGAGGTTTCAGAGATAGTCTAAAGTTGATTATACAGTGGTACGGCTTGGTACAGGGCATACCACGATTATTGGTTCTTTCTGCCCGTCTGTTCGTTCGCGTGACAATCCCATTATTCTCCGATAGACGAGCCAACCCTTATCGTTCGTGTGGCCCTTGAAACAAAAAAATAGAAATAATCAATCGGCCATGTCCAAGGGGACGTGAAAATAGCTGTGCATTATATCCAGCCTTCATAAAGTTCCTTTGCTTATCCACCCATGCATTCTATATTCTTTTCTAAATAGTGTCTCGTGCAATTTTTTCCTCATGATTTTGTTTATACTATATTAAAAACAGATGGATATTATTTTCTTTATTCCAAAAAAATCTTGCGCATATTAAAAACTGTTATCGTTCATGTATCTCATTTTTTCCTAGGATACAAAGATGTCGGATCCCGTTGACAATTGCGAGAACAACGAGAAGACGGAAGATTCTCGTTCAACCAAGGAGTATCAGTTCTGGAGAGAAATTCTGGGTTCACCCCGTTACGTCGTTGCGCCCATGGTAGATGCGAGTGAATTACCCTGGCGTTTGTTATCACGACGACATGGAGCTCAACTTTGCTACACACCGATGCTTCACTCCTCGGTTTTCTGTCGGGATGCTAAATACAGAAAGGAAGCTTTGGCCAGCACAGCGGAGGATCGACCGCTTATCGTGCAGGTTGTAAAAAAGTATTACAAGGACACGAGTCACGAAGAAAATTTCCTAAAACATTTCCATTCCATGATTTAAAAATGCAAAATTTGTTTTCTCTCACTTACAGTTTTGCGGCAACGATCCGGATGTATTGCTGGAAGCTTCGCTTCTTGCTCAGCCTTATTGCGATGCTATCGATATTAACATCGGTTGCCCACAGGCAATTGCTAAACGTGGAAGATACGGTGCTTTTTTGCAGGACGATTGGGAACTTTTGACAAAAATTGGTTGGTCAAGCTTTGACTTAATAATTCATAAGTTACTGATGACGATACCTTAATTTGTTCAATACTTGATCGTTCTTTTAGTCAGCACACTGAAAAAAGAATTGCGCATACCAGTTACGTGCAAGCTCCGGGTATTTCCGGAAATCTCAAAGACCATAGAGTACGCGAGAACGCTGGAAGCTGCGGGTGCTAGTCTCTTGACCGTTCACGGTCGTACACGGGAGCAAAAAGGACCCTTGACTGGGCTTGCATCTTGGGAGCACATAAGAGCAGTCAGGTAAATTTCATGATTACTAACGTCGACTTTACGTCGTAAAAAGTTTTGAGAAATAAATAAAAATCCGTTTTACATTAATTTATATATTCTAACACGTTTATGTTTTTGCAGAGAAGCTGTGAGAGTACCGATGTTCGCGAATGGAAATATTCAGTGTGTTCAGGACGCTGAGCGTTGTATCGAGGAAACGAAAGTCGAAGGAGTTATGAGCGCCGAGGGAAATCTCTACAATCCTTATCTATACGAGTCGAGAAATCCTCCGTGCTGGGAACCAGCCCTCGAGTATCTCGACCTCGTTGAGCTTCATCCAGTCCCTCCTTCTTACGTTCGAGGACATCTGTTCAAGTTATTACAACACACGTACGTGGAGCTTCAGTTTTACTAATGTTATTTTGTTTATTGTCTGCAAAATTTCTAATGTTCTGGCATGAAAAATTCATAACTCTCGTATTTTACACGATACTAAAGCTTCCTCCATGACGAAGCGAAAAATGTATGCACAGCACACTTTTAACTAGATAGTCAGACTCTGCTTATCAGGAAACGAGGAGGTGAGATCCATGCTGGCAACGAACTCAACGATGCAGTCGTTCAGGTCGGTTGCCGAGGCGATCAGAAATCGATACTTGCCTTATCACGAGGGGCGCTTACGATGGTCGGATGATAGAAATGGTTAGTTTTTGCTGGTACAAAATATTCGAAAATAATTTATAGAATTAATGACGAAAATTGGATCGCCGAATTGTGAACAACTTGCTAAACTTTATCAATTAAGTAAATACGTTTTCATTTTACCAAACAGATTACAATATGGAACTTCCGCCCTGGCTGTGCAAAAGCTACGTGAGAGACTCCCCTGAAGATCACAAAAGCAAAATTGAAGCTAAAAGAATAGAAATGGTAATTATTATTTTAAAAACTGTAAATTCATCCCCAAAATTCTATAGATTACAGTTAATTTGATGAATTCTAGGAATCATCTCCGATGAAAAGGAAGCATGATTTCAAGGACGAAGAGGACAATCATATATCGCGAAAAAGATTAAGGAAAATGCGAAGAATATCACGAAGACCAAATAGAACGGCACCGACGGTCAAACGTGGCACGGAGTTCTGCCACAACTGCCCAAATCCTCTCGTACGTCGCGACGATATTAATAAATCTTTTTCCTATCTTTAAAAAACGAATAAATCACAAATAATTCGTTTGCTTTCAGGGTTCCAAGTGTGAGTACAAACTCTGCCGTCAGTGTTGCAGAAACAAATGTTTCACGGAAAATCTCAATTGTCTCGGGCACAGAAATATGGCGAAAACGCGACGCGAAATGGCTATCGAGTATGCGGTTAAACGAAATACTCCCGAGAACGTCGAGACTTGACGAAAAATCTTCTCCGGTTTTAGAAATGACATTTTTTTCCAATAAAGGTTACATTAGAATTCCGATACTCGCGACGTTCGAATGGCTATCACGATAGGTACAATCGTGATACAATTTCTTCGAAATAGTTGCAGAATCGAAGTTCTACCGTGTAAATACGTGTAAAGAGAACGTTTCGTTTTTTTTTCGAAGTTGCTTCATTCTGTTTTGCTCCACATTCCGAATAATTTGTACTCCTTACCCGTTTGTGATTTTCACGTTCCCCAAAAGTCTTGGATTATCTCGAAAACTACTTCTTATTTTAATCATTATCTATTATATTATTTACAGAGCATTCACGTTTCTGTTCATGTGTGTGTGTAAGTGTGTATACGTGTCAAGAGGGCAAAATTCTGAAGTATGATACAAAGTTAATCAGCTAAAAATTATTCTACAGATGTACAATCAAAGTTGACGACGTATACAGGATTTTTCCGTTAACGACACTTTGTACACTCGCTTGGTTTTGCCTTGAATCGCTTCGATTGACACGACACAATGAAAAAATCAATTTTTCACCTACGACGGCGATGACGCGGTTGGCGTTAGAGTTCTCGTTAAAATGGTCAATGCATCGGAATCCGTTTGCTGCGTTGCTTTAGAGTGTGTTTTTGGATCGGTTTTTTCTTTAGAATTGGTCCAATACTTTTTGCTGCAAAGCATCATGAGCATGAGAGCCGGTAGGTGAACGAGAGAGAAACGGAATAATTTTCGGGAACTCGCACTGTCCGACTTCTTATAAAATTGCCAAGCTGTAGTAAGAAAAATAACAACATGAGTTAGTTATTAGATGAAAAAATATCATTACGACTACCGAATTTCGGTTTTTCTAAAAAGTAATCTTACCAAGATATAGAAAATAAACATTCAGAGGTGTCGATGCTATGGCGAACCACCAATTCGTGACATCGAGAGCAGGAGCGAGATAAGACAAACCCATGAGCACAGCCGTGTAACGCAAAGCCGTTCGTCGACAGAGTCCTGGATTCGTGACTGCCATCATTCTGTAGCCGGCTCGCGAATAATCGGGACGGAGGTTCCACGATAGAGCATTAAAATGCGGAAATTGCCAGGCATATAGCATACCGGACATTATCCATGCGCCAGGTGAGAGAATGTCACCGGCGCAACCAGCCCATCCCATCAGCGGTGGTATAGCTCCAACTTAGCGTAATAAAAAAAAAACAAAAATTGCAATCCAGCAAACAAAAATAGTAATAACAACATTTTGTGATGTATAGATTTTATCGATTTTCCGTATATGTAGAGGAAAGAATTCTCACCAATGGAACCGACCCAAGTATTTAAAATACTGATGCGTTTCATGGGTGTGTAAATGAGTGTGTAAAGAACGAGATTAGTGGCACCCAGAGCGGCGGTTAATCCGTTGACTTGAAAATACAGCGTCGAGAGTCCAATGACGCCTGATACCGTGGCGAACAACATAGCCTCTGCTGGTCTAAGAAAAAAGAAACAAAATCGTACTTTGTTAATTGTCCTTCTCTTGGGATTTTTTTTTCACAAGATAACAATAATCGCGTACTAACGTTAAGTATCCACGTACGAGAACTCTGTTCTTGGTTCTTGACATTTGAGAGTCGAATGGAACTTCGAAAAATTGATTGATGGCATTAGCGGTTGCCGACACGAAACCAGTTCCGAGGGAGCACATGATGAAGGTTTGGAGCTCGAAGGGAGCAGGTGCCAATGCGTAACCACCCATTGTCGTTATTACTACGAGACCTGGACAAAGGTGAACGATTTTAGGGTAATTGAAAAATGAGTTTTAGGCAAGTTTTAATATTTTATAGTTCGTTCGAGAAATTTTACTATGAAATAGTTCCGACGAGTCGTTTAGAGTACTCGCATTTGAGCTTAGTAAAGTTTAAAGCCATAGTAAGTTCCCTTTATGATTTAATACTTACTAGTAAGCCGTATCTTTGAAAGCATGAGGCAATATTTATGAAGTTTAGTAACATCAAGTGTCATTGGCCGCCATTCCGACTCTTTATCCTTCTCCTGCTTCTTAATAAGGATATCGTGCGTGATTAATATCCGCTCAGGATGTCTAAATAATTCTTCTGGTGGACGAAGCGACGCATGATTTATTAGTCCTATATGCGACTTTGTTTTCTCCGATACACTGATCCATGGCGATTCCTGTAGAGGAATTTCTTTTGGTGCAGGCTGTGGCGCAGGCTGTGGCGCAGTCGCCGAGTACTTGAGAAAAAAAATTGAAGACATTTTTATGAATAATGTTTGAAATAGATTGAAACAGTAATTGAGACATCGTGTCAAAATAACGTCGATCTAATATTGTTTGTTGTTATTAGACTACATTCGCATAAAACGAAAGAAGTATTTGTATGAATTCTGCAACGTAATTACCACTGCTGACAGAATTTTGGAAGTTGATGAGCATGTTGCATTCCGACAAAGCCTCAGTGGTGTAAGAAGTAGTATCATCCTAATGAAATCGTTCGGTCTAAACACGTCGCAAAGTCGTCAACATCCTGAATAAAAAATCATTTTTAACTGTTTTGTCATAAAACGTATGGAGATGTAAGTGGTAAACACATTCGTCGACAGAAGACGAAGGAGCTGGGTTTAACCTATACAGAATTCGGTAAGACAAGAGACTTGTGTTTGAATTCAGATGAAAAAAAATCCAATGTGTCATTAATAATTTAAGCGGCAACAAAAAGCCATGTAACTCACATGCTCACGACTTCTCTATGTCATTAACAATCTGGTATTGCATAATACCAGGTCGAGAGACAATTTGTGCCCTCGAAGTACCACTGTCAAAACTCCAAACGGGGTATGTTCTTGCCGAATAGAAGCAGAAGAGCGCATTTAAAAGATCACATGTCTAGCATGAATAACACAATCATACGAAGAATGTAAACTCCATTTGTTATATTCATAGCTCAGAAACGGAAATAGCTGCCATCTAGCGATAGACTTCCGAACGTCATATACCGGTACATCCCGTAGAGGATCCGAATTCGTGACATCCGGTTAACATGCGCGTGGAGTGCAGCGGGAGATGCGCGTTACCGCTCTTTTGTTTGAAGCCATATTATCATAGTCGCTGGTCATCGTAACAACACGCTCGTCAGTTTTTTGTCCACATCTCATCTTATTGTAGACATGTGATTGCTCGTTCGGTCTTCGATTACTCTCTCAAGTGTGTCGGTCTCGACAATAATGGTGCGAATAAAGATAAAACAAAGTAGTGAGTACGTATCGATTAAAATCCACGATCGTAAGTTATAAATTGTCACCCGGCTCTCGTGTCTCTCACATACCGCCAGTGTGTGGCACTTGTTTTTCGTAAAGTCGCCAATCTTTTAGGGTCATTATTAAGTATGCAGTACTCCATTTTTGTGAGTGGTTACAGTGTATAACGAAAACAGTAGTGTACAGTGAAGTAGCGTATATCAATCGACAAGCATGAAGACGCGGATGGATGTCATAGATCGCGTTGCGACGCCATGGTAGATCGTTGGCAAACATCGTCGTCGCTAAAGAGTGAGTGGAATAAAAAGAAGACATCTTTTTTTAAACGTCAATAATTCATCATATACTTTAATTTGTCCAAAGAAGATAATTCAATACATGAACTCGCGACTCTCGTTCGGTTTCCTCGATAACGGATAAACATATCTGGACATTTTATTTCTCCAAGAATTCCCGCAAAATTTAGCAGTGTCGCGTGATTGAAAAACATCTCGCTGAAACCCGTGAATTATTCGCTCAAGCAGAGTGCTCGTTGAACTTTTTTCCCAGAGATTTCTCGCCCCTGTTATCCTATATTTATATGCGTTATCCAAATTTGAAGTGAGAACTCGATACTATTCTCTGCTCGCGCGAGTAACAATGGGTTAAATTAAAATGAGTCAACAGCATAATACATACATATATACATATATATGCGTTTGTCTCTATATATGTATATACATATACATATTTTATAAAACAATCTCGTGCTGAAACATCGTCGCTCGGGCGTCGTTTTAGTTTTTCCGATTTCGCTCGATATTTCGATAATCTCCTACGCTTATCTTCTTTTTGTTTTTCATTATCATTTCTTCTTTTTTAGGATTCTTTACACAAGATAGACTAACAAAAATATAACTCTTATTTATCACTGACATTTATACGCACACCTCCGCTCCCCGCGTTCCCTCGACCGTTGTCAATTATATTACCATTAATAATATACGTACAATAAGTAAAATACTTTGTAGTCACTTAAAAATCTATCGTATATACGCAGTTAGAGGTCGTATCGCACTCGATATACCCAACGAGGTTCCCCTGGCATCTTTTTCGAAAACTTTTGCACAACCTGTAAGTTTATTAGGTCGCATACAATATATGGAACGTTTTCTGTAAAGAAGACCACATTTTCCAAAACTTCTCAGATATTACCCATGGTTTCCCAATTTGCGGTACAACTCGAAACTGCGCTCTGTGAATATTTTGTTATTCTAACTCCCCTTCATTTCCAAGTTACGTATGTGTTTGTTTATCTTCGTTTAATTTCACAGGGACGAGTCGTAGAAAATAGGGCTGAGACGCAAAAGTGAAAACGAAAATAGCGAAAGCTTGGAAAGGATTTTAAAGTTGCGGCGCAAACTGACAAATACGGTGAAGTACCTGAGAAACTTGAGAAAAAGAACTTTGCGAAGAATGTCTTGTACGTAAGTACAGAGTAAATGATTTTCATTATTAACGGAAGTTCCAACGGATATTAAGGCTTGCGCACAATTCGAAATAAGCTAATAACGTTGGTTCGAGTCGACAAGAATTTGAGTGATCTCACCGTACGCTAAAGATCTGAAAGAAGTCAAACATATTGATATATGTTTGACTTGGAAAATTCATTTTGAATATTAATCGTACCAAAAGATTATTCAGACTTTGGTGCAAGAAACGTGTTGAACAAATTCTTCTCGTAAATTCGGTGAAAAATCACATACGCATTCAAATTCTGGTCGCATCGAAGATCAAGAGATGACATTTAGATTTTCATTGGAATTATACAATTCGCTCATTCCTCAAGTACAGTTTTCTTTTTTGTTTTTTCGTTTGACAGAACCTCGTGGCGCATATCACGTACAATATCTGGAACGACTCTCGTACCATAATTTCTTACAACGATATACAAACAGTCAGCATGCATATTTGCTCGTTGCAAATTATTATTTTGTTCTTCTCTCTCGGTCCTAACTATTTCAGTTTTAGTATTTCTTTTTTTTTTTTCTTCAGAAGCTTGAGGTGTGGCTTGAGCACGCGGCATGTGTGGCTTATTTAGCTTCTTTTGCTTATTTTTTGTCTGTACAATGAGACGATGAGTTTAGTCTTGCTGGGCGTATCAGTGCACTTTGGCCGAATAGCGAAGCTTCGCAATTTATTTACTCGTATAGGTTCTTATTTGTATGTATATCTTCCGTTTCCTTTTTCTTTAAACTATTTTACACTTCTACGCGTGATCTCTACACGGTTTTACGATGATTTTTTTTTCTTCCTTTTTTTCTTTTTTATAAATATACTACACGTATCAATATACAATGAATATTTGTTACTTTGCTCGCTCTTGAGACGTTACGAAAGGCCAGAGTTTTGTGAAATTTTGTGTTTTGCAGAAGAGAAGTGATTCTTGTTGAGTTAATCGTGAACACTGTTTTGCTTGATTCTAATGAGTGAGCAATTATATGCGACTAAACATTTCCAAAATAGTCGCGGGTAAGTGATATGAAAATAAGGATTTTTTTGCACACAAATAATAACGACAAACATGGTTTTTTTTTAATGCAGGCAAATTTCTGGAGAATCGAAAGAACGAGAATGATATGGATTTTAATTCAATGGCGATATTGGCCTTTCGCATTGTTTTAGTCTCGGACAACACAAGAGCCATTTTCTCGCATTTCATCGTCAGGTAACTCAGTTATCAACAATGTGAGTTCTTTTTTCCGTCATGGTTTATCACTCTCTCTCTCTCTCTCTCACTCACGCTCAATAATCAGGTAATCATATATAAGATTGCATGTGTCGTTCAGTCGATGAAGAAAATCGACGGAGATGAGCGATATTCGGCCCGTGAAATTCTACTTTCACTTTTATTTTTTTTTTTTATTTTTCTTTGTTTTTTCTCATATTTTGAGAACGATCGAACGATGCAGAGTCGAATAAGTCGTAAAATCAGAAATAATTCATCCGAATTTATCATCCAAATACAACTCTGATTGTTTAATAAATGATTATTTTTTGTCGTCGTTGAATAAAAGAAAGAAATCTGCATAGCTCGACTTCTCTGCAATTTCAAATATTAGCTCAGTTCGATTCACGTATAAAAAATAAACTGTGTGTACGATTCACGAGTATCTGGATGAATAAACGAAATATTATGTGGGGGGAAAAAGGAACCAAGCCCGAGAAAACGTTTTGAGACGGTTTTTTTTGCTTTTCGAATTAGTTCGTCAATTGATTTATCGCGTTTTAATTTCAGCAAGACGTCCGGAAGATAATTCGTTCACTATGTCACTGCCGGGATTCGAAGAACGAACGGCAGCGAGCGAAACGTCAGAGCTTCTCCGGCGCGACGATCCTCTTGTTCTCGTTTCTCGTTGGTGAGACAGATCTGGAGGTCGTGGGAGGTCCAACACTCGTGCTTCTCGCCAATGGTTCGCCCTTGCTTCGAAAACCTGGATGAAAGGTAGCCCTCTTCGCCGCTCTGAAAGAACTGCCGAGAGAACAAAAAAACAAACGAAAAAACATTGCGATTATTATCTTGTCGAATTACGAGTAATAATTTTATTTCAAAATTTTGCAGTTTGCGTTAGTTTCATTCTTTGTTTTGTTTAAACATTAATTTTATTATCGGGTCATTGTTATTCTTGTGTGCGACATGTGCAAAAAGCAGCTGTGCTTTCTTCCTTTAAAGAGTAAATTCTTTAATCGTCTCTCATCGTTAACAGAGTTTCGTTAGTATTTTTAAACATCAGAGCTGGGCAAATTCCAAAAATTTGTCTGAAATTTCTAATGACATTGTGAACAATGTCTTAAATACTCGTTCGTTATTTTAATTATAACGTGTTCCCAATTCTGATGCGATTTTGAGTTTTAATTTGAAAGAAAACAAAAATAATAATATAAATTAAAATCACAGACAATAACGTGAAGCATTCACAGGTAGAATGAAAATTGATCGATTAAATTCACTTGAAACACGTCGAATTGTAAATTCGATGCTGTCGTCGTGCGTTTTATCCACTGAAATGAATTCTCGTTTCGATGAGCTTTTTTTTTTCTTTTTTTTTTAGTAAAACGTGAAAAGACGGGCATGATTACACAAAACATGACAAAATATTTATATATGAGAGATGTGGTGGCGAGAATATTTAGAAGCGTGTGGTGAAACAAAGCAGGGTCTTTAATCTTCGTGCCACTTTTCGTATTTTTGTTCTCGCTAGATTGATTTCGTTTGGTCAAGCTGGTAGCAGGCAAAGCCGTGTGTGACAAATATTTTTGTTGGTGCTGTGACGACGAGATGAATAATGGCTATGAAGGATGAGAATGTCGAAAACAAAAGTATCATAGAATCTTTCGATTTTTCTTTAACGTAAGGTTAATTCACAGAAAGATCGTTTATTATCGAGTTAATGATGAATCGTGCGTCTCTTTTTCCTGGCTGGTATGCGGTATCGTCAGACTCCCGTATATCGGCATTCACATCTATAAACGTGCACCAATCCGGTAAATTTCATTTGCGACAACGAGCGTTCTCGTTCGACTCATGAAAAACAGAAATTTCAAAGAATTAATGAAAATTAAAAGTAAAAAAGAAAAACTAATACAAGAATCTCAATTTTCCTTTTTCTCATTTCATCGATCGAGTCTGGTCGTTTTCACCGATATGTAACAATATTTATCCTTTTTTTTTTCGTATCAACATCAAACATTCCACCTATGTCGAGTACAGAGCTGGCCATTTTCACGAATGAGAATAAGTTTGATTATTGAAAAAAAATCGATTTAATTCGTCTTTCGATTCGTGACTTTGTCATTATCGATTCGTTCGTCGATTTGTCCAACTCTGTTCCTATAACACGGGCTGTCTTGCGAGCTTTTCTATACACATAAGAAAAAATCCACGCGCGTATCTCTACGCGTATGGATTTAAAAAAAATTTCAATAAGTTTTCTTGCTATTCATTTTGCATTTTTTGTTTGTTTTTTGTTTTGTTTGCAGACGGTCCATCGAATTTTACCTTGAATCGCTAAATCGTGAATCTCGTACGAGGAGGAAGGGGGGAGAGAAGAGATTATCTCGATTTATTTCGATCGAGATATCAGAGGCAGAAAGACAGAGACAGAGGCGTTATAGAATTCTCGGTCCCGGCTGCGTCTTACTCAGTGCTTTTTTTTTTTTTTGTCGCGAGAATATCTCCGGATATATCGTAATCGATAGTTTTTTTGGTTCTCTAGGCCTGCTGGAATCGTCATCATCATCGTCGTCATCGTCTGCTGCACGCGAGCAGGACTTTCGACTTATAGTTTGATTTCTTTTTTTAATTTTTTTTTTTTGGATTTTCTCTGTTTGCTTTTTTTCTTTAAACGTAAAAATTTGTGAGTTTGGATGTGTAGCAGATTACGAGAACACGTTGCTGCTCGGCTTTTCAGGGGAGCTTCGATAGCGCGACATATCCTCACAGCAGGTACCTGGAACGAATAATTTCGTGAGCCGTTTAGAGAGGGAGAATATTTCTTGCTTTCGTTTTTTTTGTCATTCGATTTTGATTCTACGTTTATTTGTTCTTTTTTTTTGTTCAAGGTAACTCGTCTATTTATTTTTGACTAAAGGGTATTTGGGACGAGGGTCGAGCAGGTCTGGTTGGCAGAGCATCCCCGAAAGACTTGCTACGATAAGGAGGTGAAAATGCAATTTTGAGTGATTTTTCTAGAAGTTCAAAAAATCTGTGAAACAGTGTCTCGATAGTGGGAAAAATTTATGTTCCGAAAGTGACGATAATAAATTATTGGTTTCTGCGATGGTTGATCTAGTCGTGAAAATAATACTTCGGCCATTCGGAACATGCAAAATGTAAATGGAAAAATTCAAACAGTTGCAGAAAGCGTAAAATATTATCGTCCTTCTGTTCGAGCCCATTTTTTTTATTAATAGAGGAATTCGTCTCTAACTTCGTGTGCAATATGTAAATTCCTCTATGGGGGAAAGTTTCAAGTTTTTTTTTTAAGAATCAAACCTTCGACAGTTTAACATTAAACAATTTCCTAAAACTTTCTTTTCTCATAATTACAGATCATAACATTTTCCTTAGGATCGTTCTCTCAGTACAGACATTTCATGTGCAAAGCGGATATCGTGAATAAAAGAAAACATTCGTACGATCAAAGACCCATAAAATTTCCGATAATAATTTCGTAATTGTCCCAAAAAAATTGTACATCTCCCCATATATATTTCTCCAGAAAAACTAGGTCGCGTCTCCCACCGTTTAACACATCAAATATTATTTTCACATTAACATAAAAAAAAAGTCTCGCAAATCCTCGAGCATTTCATTATTTTTCGAACGAATTAAAAATCTCATCCGTTCGAATATTTTTTCAAAGTGGGGGGAAAAAAATTGCTGGTGCTTCGTTCTATATCGTACAATAGGTAATAATAATATTGGTCAAACAGTGAAACGTGGATTTATCATGTATCAAGTTCGTCAATACGTTAAATATCATAGAAAAAAAATGTATAGACAGAGAACGAAATGCAGGCGAGAGATAATAGATAATTACCAGTGTGAGTGATTTAATTGTAGGTAGATAATAGTAGTAGGTAGTAGTAGTAGTAGTAGTAGAAGTAGTATCAGGTAGTAGGCTTGTGTTAGATGTGGGTTAGGTAGACTTTCCGCTTTAAGTACACGCTGCTTCGTGCAGGTGAGCAACTGCCAACCGATGTGTCGTTACTGGAACAGAGCCTTGGCTCTCTCGTATTCGTTTCACGATTACTGAAAAATGTATTTTCACTCTCACGACACAAACGAGTAATTGCAAAAAAAAAAAGAAAAAAGGAAAAGAAAAATTTCTTTTTTTTGTTTCTGTAAACAATCCAAACCGGACGACGACGAAGACGACGACGACGTGTGGCGATTCCGGCAAGACAACGAGGACTGGCGTTATAAAAAAATGCTAATAATAATTCGCTTGAAAAAAAAATCGATAAAATCGATAGCAAATAATGATGAAAAAAAAAGTAATTATTATCAGCCCCTTGCATCTTTCTGCCTCTACTTCTTCCTGTGTACACTACGATTTCATACGATATACCGAGCATAGGCGAGGACAAACTCTAGCTCTAGTTGCATATTGGTTTGTAAAAATTTGAAAAATCAAGAACTAAAATAAGATAATTTGAAGGAAAACAAAAAAGATATAAAAAAATATGAATTAATCTTTAAAATTGGTTCATCGACTAAGAATAATGCCTATCTTCCATCTCTCTCTCTTTCTCTCCTTCTCTATTAAATACATTCTTGTCTCACGTTGATTCGCAATTAGCCAGTCCGCGTGGTCCAGCTCGAATCCGTAGTTCTAAGTTAGTATTGTCGGGCTGTCGTTAACCCTTGTATTTCCGCAGCTGGATACAAAATATACAATATACATTGTATTTCGTATTATTCGCAATGTCGATGGATAAACGTATTCTATGAAATCGTAATAATTAACATACGAAGGCACGTAATACGAAGATTATCGCGACGATAATTAATATTCATAAAAATCGTCGATAATTGTGAATTTTAATTATAACGATCGTTATTAAAAATAATAATACGAATTATTATTATAATCGATAATCGCAATAAGCATTATTTATAGCGACAACAATTAACGGCATTGATAGCGATTAATATTATTGAAGATAATTGAATTATTAATTATCATTAATGATATTAGTATCGACGGGATAGCACGTAGAAATATCAATTATCGATTAATTTTAACGATCGATAAAAGTACGATTGATAAATAGCGGAATGAAAAATTTCGTTACCTTCTACGTCGTAGCGAAGCGTTGAGTCCCGGAAGACCGAATTGTCCTCGCGGTATGACCATTCTCGCGTTTCCTTTGGCTGGTCTCGAGCCACCGTGAGCTTGCAATTGTGTCAAATGCGCGGCATAACCCTCGGTCAATATCGTTGCCAAGTTTTGGTGTTTTTTCGATACTTTGCCGACGATTATGATCTGATGAGGTTTGAGATTGATAGCCGTGTAAACGCTTATGTCTTTGCTACTTCCGTAAGCTTGATGTATGAGAACACCGTGTTCCTGGACGAGATTGTTGAGATAAGCGGCCTTGTGTCCAAGCGGATCGGTCGAGAGACCGTCGGCGAACGACACGAGACCGTGAGGAAAATTGTGTTGCGACAGCCACGAGACGACTTTCTGCTGTTGTATATCCGGTCTCGCTGTTATATAAATTATCAGGTAGCCTAATTCTTGCCAGTACCTGAAAGAAAAGAAAGTCGAGGTATTACAATTTTTGTCTCTTCGATGAAAACAAAAATTGCATTGCTTTTTTTTTTATCATTGGGTTTTTAAGGAACTGGATTGTTGGCATCGAAAAATTCGCTTTCTTTTTTATAAGAACTTGTAATTTGACGAATATATTCTTCATCGGAATTCTCTTATTTCTTTTTTTTTCTCGAAGATTAATTATTCGTTGAGGTAAAACAAAATTGATATTTTTTTTTGCTTGCGTGGAAGAGAAGTTGGGATTTTATTGTAATTACCTCGCTATGTCCACCGCGCCTGCTCGCACTTTTGGATCGCGACCGGTTACTGACATACTAGCAGTGAACGAACCGTCTATACTGAACACCACACACTCGGTTTTCGGGGGTATCACAGCAATGAAAAAGTCCACCGATGTGTGATCGCCCCTGTTGGTTAAAGAACTTTTATTAATAATCGATTATTCGAATAATTATTGACAATCGATATTTT
This sequence comes from Netelia virgata, assembly GCA_951802705.1. Taxonomy (NCBI): domain Eukaryota; kingdom Metazoa; phylum Arthropoda; class Insecta; order Hymenoptera; family Ichneumonidae; genus Netelia; species Netelia virgata. The sequence continues at coordinate 47,874,145 of OX637863.1, forward strand.
CAATAATTATTAATGATCGATAATTTAAATAATTATTAGTGATCGATAATTCGAATACAAAGAAAATGATCGTTGCGAGTTAGAGCTTTGCTTACCGAACGACCATTTTAATGGGATATAAACCATAACCGAGAGCCTTCTCGTCAGGAATTCTATAAGTTATTCTTCCAGTCTTATCCGTCACTTCTGTAGATAATAGAATCCATTCGCCCAGAGGAGCGTCTTTCATCACATGAATATCGATCTTTTCTCCTGTTAATTGATGAATTAATTCATTTACTTAATTAATTTGTAAATGTAATTCACATATCGATAAAAATTGATTCATCGATATCATGAAAGAATGAGAATCAATGTGAATCATTTGATTTAATAGATTGCTAAATTCCACGCTTTGATGAAAACTAACTCAACGTATTGTAAACTATTCAAGGAACATGTAAAAAATTTGTTCACTGACCCGTTAAAGCTATCACGTCTATTGGAGTGTACATGAAGCGAGCTATTAATACTTGAGGTGCACCTTCCTTAACGATAACGTCGTTAGCTCGATGATTAGCTGCGACATTCTGCGAATTAACAATACACAAATTTCACACGAATAGAATAAATTTTCTTGAAATATCGAGTGGTCAAAATTACGATAAAAATTATCCACGAATCATAAAATTGATTCGATAATCGATTATCATCGTTTGATGAAAATCGACTGAAATCTTGACACTATGGGTATTGCGAACAAACATTTAGTATCGTTTTAAAAATGAAAAATTTAATTAATCGACGGAGGATCGAATTTCGCACCTTGAGCTTGACCGATGTACGTTTCTTGTTCCATTTCTCGCGCGCCTGGCCAGGACGGAATGAAGCTAGATCTTTTTCCTCTCCTCGTAACATAGGAAGATCGAATCTGCCCAATTGTCGTAATATGAACGCAATAACGTCCGAGGATTCCCAGTAGCTCGCGTGAAACAAATGTGGCAATGCGTTCGTCGGGAAATTGGCCAGACCCTCGGGACAGTAAAGAGCGTAGTCTATCCTCTTGTTGCCCCACCATTTTTGCGTTACTGTTGAGATAAAAATATTTTTAAACAAAATAATTTAATCAATTTTTGTTCAATATCAAATTTTTATAAAACTCACGAGCCGAGACAGCTTGAAGGGGCACCGTGTCTATGAGGCCCGACATCGTGCTCTGCAACGATATATCGGACATCCTTCGCATATGCGACAAAGGCGTGTTTGGGATGTTGAGACTGTCCGTAAATAATTGAGGATTCGTTTGGATCGCCTCGACTACGAATTAAATTAATTCAATATTAATCTTACCAATTTTTCATTCATTTTTTTCTTAGACGAATTATTAATGGTCGAACGATTTTTTTTTATCAAGGTTGGCAAAAAATGGAATCGTTGATAAATCGATCAGCATTGTCGATTAGAAATCATCATATTATCGATTAGAAATTAGAAATTGAGTTAGATTGATTTTATCAAAATCGACGAGATTAAAAGATCGACCCGACTCGTAGATCGATCGATTTATCGATGATTCTTATTATTATCAATAAATTAAAAAATCGACAATCTTTTTCTAAAAATCGAGTAACTCACGCAAATGATAGGGGTGTCCATTGCCCAATGGATATTTCTGATAGCGTGCAACGTTGACCGGTGGCAATTGAGAAAATCGTGCAGAGATAAGAGGCTCTAGTCTCGCCGCTACCGGATCGGTCGGATGAAATAGATTATAAACCTGATTAACCAACGGTCTTGGTATATTGCTGCTTTTTTCCCCCGTCGACGAAATTTTTCTATACGCCAATACGAGCGACAAGGGACTCCCGAACATGAAAAATTCACTGACGTCGAATTCCAGTTTGCAGTGTTGAGAATTGTCGCTAAAGAAAATTTTATTTATTACGTTAAACATCTTCGTTGATTAATTTTTATTCATTCGTTAATCAAATCGATCGAATAACAAATAAAACAATATTTATTAATTATGCGACGGGTTTAATTAGAAAATAAAAAAAAAATACCTGGTAGACGAGGATCTTCTTCTGGGCGAGGGTGCCGTTAAATGTTTACCATCCTCGATACTACCGTTGTTCTCCAACCCCGTTTGATTGTCATTTTCCAAAATGCTGTTTTCACTGTCGTGTCGCGACTGATACTGGACCGAACGACACAAAGCGTCGTAAGCCAATATCGAGCCGACCGAATCACCGACAAAGGACACTTGTCCAGCGAAACCACGTCCCTCCTCGCTTCTGATAAATTCCTGATAAACTTGATTCGCCCCATTGACGACTTTTGATACCGCGTCCTGATACTCTGGGCTCGAACTCGCGAGCAGGGGAATCGCTCCGATCGGTATCGTGTCCCGGGTCATCAGTGGCGTGTCGACGCACGATGGCGAAACGTCGAAACTATAGGGACTCAGGCTTTAACGACAAACAAAAAACGAAATCAAAGTTGAAATATTTTATCGATGAGTTTGATCGAATTAAACTGGTCTAATCACTCTAAACACTAATCGATCGAATCGATCGATTAGTGAAAAAAAAACGCGGGGCATTATCTTTTGCGAAATCTTTAAAATTGTTGGAGAACAATTTTTTAATGTTTAAATTTACAGTTATTTCCATTTTAGGTCGACGAAATTTGAAAAATCGAAAACGAAACTGGGAAGAAAAATTTGCAACACGGTAATTTATAAAATTGCTTATTCAATAGGATGCATAAATTGTTGGCCGAAAAAATAGTATTTATTCTCCACTCGACCTTTTCAAGTTACCAAACAGTGCAAGAGCTGTTCAAAAGCATCAAAGTTCATTCGCGTAATATGTGGACGCGACTGTGGAGGAAAAATATATAAAAATCTCAAAGGCTGAATTTGTAGTCTCAAAGGGAAATTTAACTAGCTGAATAACTTAAATTCAATAATTATTCTCTACTCTTGCGGTATTTATTCGTACAATTTCATAAATCCTTATTTATCATTATTTTTTGCACGATTATTTTTATTTTATTATTTTTCTATTGTTTCTTTTATTACGATAAAACGTTCTCTTTCTTCTTCGCTTATCACTCGAGATGATAGAAAATATGCATAAATAAAAGTGACGAAACCGAAATTGTCACTGAAAATAATTATTATCGTCGAATTTTTGTTTGGCTCGAAAATATATTGTAGTAAGTGCTTATCGCCACAAGATGGCGCCACCGTATCAATTTACTTCAAATTCGAGTATTAAATCCACCCGAGTGTGCTCGAAACGTGCTAAATCGAGTGTCAATAAGTTTCTGTTGTACATATACGCATATGCATTTCTGATATCATTATCAGTCTCGTTAAGAAAAAAATCTAAATCAATTAAAAAAAATTAATAAAAAATTACCTAAAATGATAAAATAAAAAATCATGAAACGAGCTGCTGCTTACCTTGACAAAATTCCAAGGCCCTCGGTACATATGGACGGACAAGAGACGAATTTGACCGTAATGTGGCCGACCATGCTTGGGTAATGTTGTCTCATTACGGACTCGAAGGCTCCACGGAAAGTAGTTATATCGGACTTTTTAGCGGCGAGATCGACGTTCGCGTCTGTTGAAAAACAAATATAGAAGAATTTTTCAAAACCATAAAAATTCATTTTAATTGCTTCATTACAGAAAAAAAAAAAAAAAAGAAGAAGAAAGTTTTTATATGAAAAATTCATACCTAGAACGCTTCCCGCGTGCATGGCGATGAGCAGAACCGTGGTTCTGCAGGGTTGATGAGTGGGCGAGTGCTGGGGCGATGGTGGACAGGATATGTCTATACTGGTCGAAGACTTTATGTGAAGCCTTTTGCTGCTTCTCTCGCTCGCCACCCTCTGCAGGTACGAGGGTGAAAATATGCTGTCCTCTGTTGAATAATTCGTCGTAAAAAATTGTTGATTAATTATCGACAATAATATTTGATTGATTAATCGATTATTGCTAACTAATAACGCGTTATGAATAGTCGATTATCGACGAATTCGGGAGCAATTATCAACGATAATGATTAATCGATAATCGATAATTGGTTATTGCTAATCAATAATCGATTAATCGATCTATAATTAATCATAATTTCAAGTTCAATTACCCTGATTGTCGGCTGCAGGCGCGATCGGTGATACCGAGTCGTCCTTATCGGCGAGTAAATCGAGCGAGCTCCATTTGGCTAGTGACGCGTTGTCCCCAAAATCCTCTGGACGTTCGATGGGTAGCGTTAAATAGATAAAGAAGAACGACGTTTCGTTATGAAAAAAAAAAAATGCCTCCTCGACACCGAGTAAAAATATAACAGATGTGCTTTAATAATTGTAATAATAATATTAATAATAACAATAACAACAAGAATAATAATAATACAGCACTTTGTCACACGTTCAATCCCCGCGGTCATTGTCCGTTCTGTTCTTTTTTTCCCCTTTTTTATTTTTCTTATAATTTTGTCTTTCGCGAATTTGACAAATCACATCGAATCTGTCTCACCTTGCTTCCGTTAACGGTTCGATTAGTTGCGCTTTATTTTTCTTATCTTATGAATTTTTTATTTCTCATTTTTTGCTCTTTTCATTGTTAAAAACTAAAAACATATTTCTTAAATCATATCGACAAGCAGCAGCAGCAGCAGCGGCAGCGTGACTATTAAAATGTACAAAAGCCGTGCCTGGCGTGCATGCTCTTCTGCATTAGTTTTCGTTTATTTTTGTTTTTTTTTAAAGGTGATCATGCATTTTATTAGAAAAAAGAAAAATAATTTTAAAAAGTCGCCCATTAAATATTTTTTTATGAATCACATTTATATCGCCTCGTTCCCAACGCTCGAGGATTAAGATTATCGCGTTTCACGTATTTTTTTTCATATATTTGCATTTTATATATATTTATTTTATCTTTTCCTTTTTTTTTTTTTAATTTCCTTCGGTATTTATTGTTTGTTTTTTATCGTTGATTTTTCTTTCTCGTTTCTTCGCTAACTACGTGTGTCTCGATGTGTGTGTTCGTGTTATCCTCCTACCTTTTCGTATCGTCGGTATAACGAGGCCGGCTGCATTGTAATTTGTCGGTTGTCGACGAGAGAGTGCGACAGAGAACAAAGAGAGAGAAAAAAAACACATAGAGAAGAGACAGTTGAACTATCGAGACTATAGCTTGCAATTCGTGCTGTATATATCAATGTATATTTTTATATACGCTCATATATATATATAAATATGTAAATCTATCAAATTTGTCTTATTCCCATTTTTTTTTTGTACTCTACGTTCCGACGTACTCAATCTTTTAAACGCCTGTCTCGCACCGTCATTCGCACTCTTGTTCGATAAACGCGGATGCGGCGAGAATTTTTCTAATTAATAAATAAAAAATAAAAAATAAAATCTTTCGTGCACAAAAACCATTCTAATCGAGAAAAACGTACTAATCTCTTTCTTGGAATCAACGCTTTTCGTCGCTACTTCGAACCTTGTGCAAAAGCCTTTCCCTAATCTTCGTTCGACTAATCGATACGTACGCGATCAATCGACGAGCGAATCGATCGATTGATCGAAACGAGAAGAAAAAAAAATAAACAATGACCAACTGAAAAATTGAATTATTTTGCGGCGTGACGAAAAGAAAATTGCTAGAAAAATTACATTCGTCTATGCAAAAAAAGGTAGTTTAGATTATTTTTTTCTTGCGCCTATCGCCTAGTATTCTTTTTTTTTTTTTTTTTTTTTTTTTTTTTTTTTAATTGACTATGTCGATCATTGCCATCATGCGATTATTTTTCTTTTTTGCATTGCGTTAAACTGCGTTTTAAATCGTTAATGCATATAAAGTAGGTCGCGTATCGTTGCACGACTCTAACGAACTCCGCGGTTCGCACGTTTTTTCACGTTTCCGGTGCTCGCGCCGTTACCTCGACAATCGAAGTACTCCTCCTCGCTGCTCGATTCCGACTCCCTCACGATACTCTCCATTCGTAGATTAGCCATTTGCAACTCGAAACTCTTTGCTGAACTCGGCGAGTGCAACGACTGATGACTACGATTCCAGCCCTTTTTCATTCTCGTCTCGCCACTCGTCTCGCTCGTTTTCTCTTGCAACTTTGCACTGTCGAGCAGAAAATAAAAACAGATATTTTGTTTGTCAATTAATTCTCATATATAAATTATAAAAAGCGAAAACAAAAACAAAAGAAATATTTATTCACCGAAAATCAATAAAATTGAATAATTTAATACCTTTAAAATTTATTTCCAAATATAACAAAACAAAATCGTTTAGTAATCGATATATTACGATCGACATTTAATTCTCAATATTAATCAACGAATTGTCAATTATTCGTTAATTGATTAAAAAAAATATATCAAATAATAGAAAGAAAGGTGTGATAAATAATTTTTTCTTACGTCGAGGCGACCAACTCGGTCGGTGAATCCTCGGGTGTCCCGTCGCCTTCGGAACTAACGGCTGTGTTGATAACTGGTATCTCCGATGGTTTTCTAAATGCCGGTGGACTCTGAAGATCCTCATTTTTTTCGATACTTCCGAGGGTCGCTGCGAGAGTCTTGGCAACTTGATCGGTGCCCTGCATCGGCGTCGTCGCTGTATTATTCGATTCTGATTTTTCCTCGTCGTCGTCCTCGCCAGCCCCGTCTTCGCCGTTCTCCGCACCTCCCATTTTCTGTTGTAGAGCTAATTGCGTTTGTCTCTCGATCTCCCGTATGTCCTCCATCGTTAGACCGTTCCATTCGTCCTGCCAGGCCCAAGCTTGACGATGCGCCCTTACCATAGTTTTTCTCAACGCTGAATTCATCAATTCAAGACACAAAATTGACAATTAAAACAATTAAATTTTTTAGAATAATAATAATAATAATGAAAAATGTAGTAAATTTCATTAAAAATAAAACAAAACAAGATGGAATAATTGCTGAGAATACAAATTCATAAATCCGATAAAAATGTATTGACTGTATCAATAATAGTTCAATTTTATTAATATATTTTTTCATAATAACAATAATAATACCAACGACAAGATATCAAAATAAAAATGGAAAATGTTGTAAACTTGTTTTAAAATCAAAAGAATGAAAAGCTTTTCATGAATAAAAATCGATAAATAATTGAATCGATGAATTCGATAAAAGAGCCTTCGAGCGATCAACATTTTGTTAATACTGCGCGCACGAAGGTTCGCAGTAAAAGTATTCGAATGGAATGTAAAATAATAATGAAAAAAATGGAGCAAGAGCAAGAGAGAAAGAGATAGAGATAGAGATAGAGATAGAGAGAGAGAGAGAGAGAGAAAACTTTTCGAGTTTTCGTCCTCGATTATGCGATACTCACCCACGTCGTGTATGAACTTCTCGAGCTTGGTCTGCATGCCCCAGTAACGGAATTCCACTCGACATAGCTTGTAAGCGCACATCAGAGACTTTCCCGAGCGCGTAGGCTGTGTCCTTCCCTTTAGCATTCATATATTTCCCGAAAGATAAATGTCGAGCTATCCTTTATGCATGTGCATATCGATATAAAGGGAAGATGGAACGCTTTCGATCTATACTCGTAGCGTATATGTACCTACTATACGCCTCTCACGGTCGTTTCGCGAACACTCGTCATTTTCTAAGCAATCGGTATTTTATTTAATTTATAACGTAAATGATATCACGTATAAAATTCTACGCAGTTGCATTTCCATCCGGTTTGAGTTTCAACGGAATGTACAGAATTGCAAGTGAACTGGAATCTTCCAGGAAGCTTGAATTAATCGTTACATTTTATTCACCGACGATGAATAAATTGTTTTTGTGGTATTTTTTAATGAATTTTCATCCCACGGAAAAATTTCATTCGGACAAAATTCATTTTTCTGAATGAATTTCGAGGAGTTGCGTCAAAATATAATTAGAGAATAAAAAAATGTACGAGATAATTATAGGAGGATCGAAGAGTGGAATGAAATTTTGTTAAATTTGGAATATTGATTTTTAACGTTAATTAACTCGTTAATTAATTGTCAAAGAATAATAAAAATGAAAGAAAGAATAGAAAAATCGTGCGGTAAACCCGAATTTTGAATTAAATAATTAATTACTAGCGATTTAATATTGATTAACTCGTTAATTAATTCACGATTCATTAATCGACTAATGAAGTAAGCCACGATTAATTAATTATCGAAAAAATACCAAGTCGACGTAACAAACACGATAATGTAAAAATATTCCATCACCATCAACCCCCATCCATCAACCCTCTATTTATCAACTTTTTCGTCAACTCACCCTGACGTCGTTCCAATAGTCCTCGAGCCACGATTCCGTCAGTGGTCCTCGTCCTGTTTTTTCCGAGACGTATAATTTCGGATCTTCCTCCTTGACGTAATCGGCCCCGAACAATTGATCCTTAACGACGTCGATGACGTCGACGATTCTGTTTCGAAGATCGCTCCCCGAGAGCTTGAAAACATTTTCCTGGTGGCCATTGTCGGGAAAATAATACGTCTCGATTTCGACGGAAAATTTCTCGACGAACGGACACGTGTAACGCGTCTTGGTATACGGATAAGCGTTCCAGGCTTCCTCGTTGACGGTCAGCGCCGATTTTGGCAACAACGATTTGAACCAACCGGGCAAATGGCTACCAACGTGATATATTTTGTGTGTGTACTGGCCATTACCACCACCCGGACCATCGGTGTAAGGCTCGTTCACGATTATCTCGACACCGCTACCAACCCCTTTGCTCTCGTCTCGCGATTTTTTCTGTAAAGAAAATCCCCATTTTATTGTTTTTTTTTTTGAATATTTAACAAAATTGTTTCTATTTCTTTTTTCTGCCTTATTTACACGTGACGATATGGCAATTTTAAAAAATGGAAACGATGGAATTTTCTAAATTTATAATAATTTGAAAAATATTATTATTTTGCAATTAATCGATTGATGATAATATTGAGATTAATCGAAGTTGTTTCATCATTCAATTTTTTTTCTTTTATAAAAACAAAAAATGTAAGAGGCATAACGCGTTATTTGAAATTACCGCTATCATGTAGAGTTGAGCTATCCGATACTCCTCTACCGTGAGAGGCAATGGTATTCGATACTCCTTTATCAACATATTGAACCTCGAATTTCCACGATCTCAGTGACCTCGTTTCTTTGCTATCCTCGCGTCATGATCTGAAACAATTCAAGCGAGAAAAGTTGATTCGCTAATTTATAATTACAAAATTGTTGTAATTTTGCAGATTTAAGACTCAATTTTTAAACACCTCGTGAAACATTTTTATTTTAAATTGAAAAATTTAGAAAAATAGAAAAATTCATTAACGATTAAACTTTTTTAATTTCTCGTTTCTCCCTTATCGAAAAGGGGGCTCTGATTGTCGAGGAGAGTTTGTCGCCTCGACGAGTTGGCCAATAGGCTTAACGGCAGGGTGGCTAATACTCGCATTGTACGTTAAAGGCAGATGACCCAGAAAGTCAAAGGTGTATTGAGATTTTGGATTGGAAAACAAATTCCTCGAGGGTTGCTCGATACGACAAATAATTAATCGTTCAATCTCATCGAGTACCTACTTCGCAGGGACGAAGGAAAAAATCCATAGACAAATCGGTGTGAATTATCGATGTGGCAATTGATTGAAAAGTAAATGAAATTGATCGATTAATAATTCATTCGAACGACGAATAATTAATCGTTTCGTCGACCCTAGATTTGCCAGCCAGGGTGAAATTTATCTACGCTTCAATCTTGGAGTAATTACCTACTAGTTCTTCACTTGACAAGATTACAAGACAATTTTATTAACAAAAACATAAATTCCAGTAAAAAAAAGTACAAAATAAAACAAAAATGGTTTAAATGTAAAATTCTTCCAGAATAATTTTTTTTTCGTTAAGGTTCGGTTTCTCGCGTGAACTCGATCGTACGATAACAAATACAACAAAAATAATAATAAAAAAAGAAAAATTATTTCAAACAACAAAATTCATCGATTCTCGATCGATCGTCCGATTAAAAGAGGAAAAATAATGATAAATCGTCGTCTAACCCGACGTATCGAGACACCTCTCGCGTCTTTCTTTCATCTTTTCTTAGATATGAGAAAAAAGAAGACAAAAAAAAGGTCTTCGTCGTCGGCGATGACGCAAAGATAAAAGGAGTCAATTAATAACTCAAGGCAGTAATGACCAGGTAGCCTTAGGGGTAGTCGTCTATATAGCTTGTGCGCACGGTAGCGGAATCTATAGTAAGTACGTAGTAAAACACGTCAAGGGACGGTGAGAACAGAGCCTGAGTGTGAGTGTGAGAGAGAGAGAAAGAGAGAGAGAGAGAGAGAGTGCTGAGTAATCAGGGACAGTGAACGCCCTCCGGTGTTTCAGAGCTCTCACTATCGTTGAAGCAACGAACAGAGCATACACGAGGAGCCTCCTGGTCGTCTTTCTTTCTCTCTCCATTATACTCTATATCCCTCTTGTCTCATCCAGTTCTCGATGTGTATGTGTCCTCCTCTGTGTCTGAAGCACGTCAAGTGCCTGACCGAAGGCGGGTTTGTACCACTATATATGCTTTATAGTGCGAGAGAAAACTCCCTTACTGCTACCTCTACCGTGAAGAACCTTCGGTTCGCATAACCGTTGCATATATATATATATATATATATATATAGATATATATGTTTACATGTCATAGACACACAGCATCACCTGATAAAGTAAAATCCGCCTCGGCCTAGATAACGACGTTTTTCTTTTCTCGGAAAAAAGATTCGTCCTACACTTCTCGCGTCCTTGGGACTTGAAACGAGGGTTGCAATCGTAAAAATTGTACAATCCGGGCGTAGATACGATCAAACGATTTATTTCAATAACAAAATATTCGAGAATAATATCTGTTTGTTTTTTTTATGATAAAAATTTTGTAAGTTTTTTTCGAAATAGAAATCAAAAGTAACGGACGAGGGAGAAAGTGAAGAATAACATACATTTGAATTATAAAAATAATTTATTTTTAAAACAAAATTGTATCGATAAATAATTCATAAATGTAATAACCGTCCGCGCGATAATGCATGATCGATTGTTCGATTGTTTTTTGCTTTATTCTTTTTTTTCGTTGATAAATTCAATGTTTATCGTCAAAATGACAATTTGATTGATAAATACAGGTTGATTCGTGATTCATGGAGGAGAAAAAAATATGTTTGAAATAATGTTGATCAAAGATATTGGATATAGGCTCACGCAATCCTCGCGTTTATTATTGCACGCGCGAGATTCGTCACAACATACATCGTACGCGTATCGCTATATATATGTAGGAATCGAATATATATATATATATATATATTCGATTCTCGATATTTCTCTTTGCATAGCTGGAGCGACTGCTCGTCGCTCAGAATTCCAATTACTTGCGACTGTACAAAGCATCCTCGATGCAATAATCTATACATCTACATTATGCATTGAATTGCCATTATTATTATCATTATTATTATTATTATTATTATTATTATTATCGTTATCGGCGCACGAAGGCCAATATAGATACGTCTTGCTCAAGAAACAAATACGTGTATCGGCGTGGATCTAATGGGAACGAATGACTACGAACGAAAAATCAATCCAACTCATTCTCTCCCTTTAGATATGAAGATGTAGAAAAAACTAATTCTAGTCGCATTTGTCTCTTGGATTTTCTTTTTTTTTTTTAACTTTTTTCATAAAGAACAAATATTCTTATCGTTGGTACGTCGAGTATATTGAGTCTCATTTTTTTTTCGTCAACCGACTCGGTCTAACGATCTCCGTCGGTTTCGAAAAACTTTCGAGATTGTTATTTGTTTTTTTGTAATTTTTTTATTTCTGAATTTTGTTTACCTACTCGTATTTCCTTTCTTCTTCCTTCGTGCCGAGCATCTCATACCATTTCCGGTCTGGACTCGACCGGATCTCAAACGTCGCTTGACATTTTCGTACTTGTTTATGTTTAGTTTGATTTTTGTAATTTTCGTTAATTGCCCGCGAATTTTCAATTCACTCTTGTAAACACGTCATTTTATTTCAATATTATGATTCAGTCGTTTTTTTTTTCAAGATTAGATGGCGGTGCATTGGTGAGTGCGAGTCGAAATCACTCTTGGCAACCGTGTGAAAAATTTGCCCTCGAAATGAAAAAAAATATATATATATATAGCAAAAAAATGAATTTGCAAAAAATACAAAAACGAAGAACCGGATGAGACGTTTCCCGGGCAAAACCGCACTGATCCGCGGCTTCGACCAAAGTCCCCTGACGATCTTACGTGTCTTCCTTGAATCGTGTCTTTTCGACGATTGCTTTATTAAAAAAAAAAAAAAAAAAAAAAAACGGTCTACGCAATTTTTCCCAAAACAATAAAATTCGATAAAAAAAAACAACAACACAATCTAACCGAGATCCTCGTTATTTCCTCGTCTCGTTAAAAGTGTCCCGTGTAGAATTAAATTCAGTCGATAAATCCGTAACGATTCTTCAACAATTTAAAATCACTCTCCCTCGATCGATCGCGATAATTTTTTCATAATACGATTAATTTCCACTCCGTCCACGAAATTTATTCGATCAATCGTTCATCACAACGTTCGTCCTCTTTTTTTTTTACATCGTCTCTTTCAATTTCTCGATTTTTGTGTGTTCTTTTTTCTTTTTTTTTCACGAACTCGTGAAATTACATTTAAAAACGTTACGCGTGTAATCACATTGTTGCATATCGAACGTAATAAGCGAGTTATTATTATATCTTAATTATTTATTATCGATCGAACGATCGTAATCTTGTTATGCTTTCTCCGGAATATTTTTTTTCGACGAACGTGAGATTTTTGTTTTTCCCCCCGAGGACGAGACCGAGACAAGAGTGTTTTTTTTTTGTTTTAGCGTATAACCTTCGGACTCGAGCAGCTCGCGACGAACCGCTGCGCGTCCGGGTATCAGTCTCCCGCGCTGGCTCGTCCAGCACTATATTAACCGGGTACCCTCGCCGAGCATCCGATATCTCTACTCGACTCGCCTCTTTCTCTCGCTCTTACAAACTCGTCGTCTTTTGTTTTTTCCTCGTCGTCTTATCTCTCTCTCTCTCTCTCTCTCTTATATCCTATTTCTTTTTACTATTTTTCCAGCGCCTGCGCCCGAGTACGGAGCTTGCACTGTACATGCGTCTGGCTCTTCTGTACTATCGTTACTACCGTGTGCTTCTCGTAGGGCGCCTGTTTGCCCGAGCCCGGTCGACTCTCCAACTCTCTCTCTCTCTCCCTCTCACTCTCTCTCTTACTCTCTCTCACTCTCTCTCTCCCTCACGAGTGGAGTTCTCGAGCCGATATCGTCCTCCTCAGTGAAACGCTGCTGCCGTGCACGCATGCGCGTACGAAAGTCTCGGTCCTCTCTCTCTCTCTCTCTCTCTCTCTCTTTCTGTCACTCGTCCTCTTCTCTCTTCGCCACTTTCTCCACCTTACCACCTTGCGCCGGCTCTCTCGCGTACGATTATTTGGCATCGCGCATGCGTGGACACGCTCACGGTCTGCGCACACTCGCGTATCCCCTCCCTTCGAACTTCTCTCTCTCTCTCTCTCTCTGTCGCTTTTTAGCTCTCGCTTTACGCCGTGGATCGGTGATAAATTTCTCTCCTCGGCACTCTCGAGTTTGTCCTCGTCGAATGTTGGTGCTCTGCCGTTTCACGATCACACCTGTGAACGCTCTTTGTGTTCCGTTATTTTATCTATTTTCATAGTTTTTTTTGTTCTTTTTTTATACTAAAAGCACTATCAAGTTCACGCCACTCTCTCATCCGCGTACGAGATAGCTATGCGAGATTTTTTTTCGAGACCATTCACCTGCCATTCTCGATTATTATCGACGTCGATAAAAAAAAAAGCTCGAGGTACACGCCCGTAAAGAAATTATACGATCTACGTCGTACAGGAAAACCTATTGTTATTATTTATTTTTCAGAAACCATCGAATTTACGATCGTCCTGATATTTTTTCAATAATTTACTATTTAGACGACAATTTTATACGTACGAAGAATTTATTTACGATAAATGATATCGTTGTGAAATCACACAATAGCCATAAATTATATTTTATAATATATCTTTTATATAGTTATACAGGCAATATATAGTTTTTGCGAGAGAAATATAGATATTTGTAGAGAAACGGGGAATTTCGAATGTAACCATACACGTTTGTAGGTTCCATCAGACGGATAGAGCGACAGAGATTCGTTGTCTTCCCGCCACCATCCTCTCTATCGATCGATACACCCATCACCCTTTCCGCGCCCTCGTCTACCCTCGGCGGTGGGTTGAGAGAGGGGGTTATAGACGTTTCTATAGCAAGAGAGCCTGGAACCGCCGACGGGAATGAAACGCGAGAAGAATGGTTATGCGCATGATCGTGAAATGTACCGCATTAGTTGGGGTAGGCGTAGGTAACGGAAAGTCCCTTTTTTTTTATCGCGCTAACGGACATCCTGGACCCGCGAAAGCTCCTCTGGCTTGACCGTAACGCTATTGGCAATCTCTCTTTGTGTTCTCTTCTTCTTTTTCTTTTTTTTTTCATTTAAACAATTTTTTTATTTCCTATCCCGTTGACTCATCTCCGACGTTAAATCGGACGAGCTTCGGGGGATGAATAATGCTTTTGGCTATCCGACGTTTCAGGAAAATTTTTTAAATTGTGAATAAAAAAATTGTATTAGCGTTGAATTTTCAGGGATTATAGATGTTTCTTAATATTCCGTCGAAAGGGATGTCGTTTAGGGGTTGTTTTTTTATAAGGTGGAGGAAATATTTTTGTCATTATTTTTTTAATTTTTTTAATTTTTAGAATGACGAAATGTTTGCGTGGAAAGTCGTTCGCTTTTTTTAACGAATTTTACGAGTAAAGGTAATAAAGGGCGTTATCGGGGTGACCATCGAGTCCTTTGGGGAATTTTCATTTTTTGTTTTGTTTTTATCACTATTATTATAGTTGAACGCGTATCTCGCTCTTCATTCTTTCGACATCGATCTGACACGAATTTTTAGGCGGGTCACGTAGTTTTTTTTGTGTAATCCCGTTGAGTTTCCGTATAGTTAGATAAGTGGATAGAGAGGAGCACGGGGTGGCGCGAACTTCCTCATATTCATGAGAAAGTCGTCTCGACACACGTTCCTAAATAAATAATAATTAAAGTTCGTCCTTCGCGAAAGAAATCCCAGCGAACCTCGATCCCTCGTGTTTCTCGCCGAGAGACGTTTTAACGAGGACAATTTTGGCTTCAGCCTACGTCATTAAAAACGAGATAAATCTTCATTTTTGGAAACTTTCGTCGCGAAAATCGCGACCTCGGATCGTTTTTACGTATGAAAAATTCAGTCGCGGTTTTTTTCGCGAAAGAAACATTCGGATATAAAAAAAAGACAATTTTTTTGTACTGTCATTTGCGTTTTATCAAAACTTTGTAAGAATTTGATTTTTATTATTTTTTTTTAATTTTTTTATTTTTTTCAAGATTGATAAATTTCATTCCAGGCGAATGGTCGCAACGTTTCGAAGTAGGTACAGCCAATCTTTGCGAGCCTGGTAATTTTTCAAATTCGACGAATACGACGAAAACAACGTTTTAATTAAGTTTTTATTACAAAATTTAATTAAAAACTTACTCGATTATACACGTCGAGGTTTTAGCGGGTAATACGAGTCAATTATTTTCTTTAATCTCGTTGGGATCATCGACTTCGTAACCGTCCGGTGGTATGGGATTTTTTATGGGATTGTGAAACAGGGTGTGTTTACCATCGCCCCAGGGAAATGGCTACGACGCGTTATAAGATAAAGAACGAACGATCGAATTAATTAATTACCGTTTTAGTTTTTAATCGATGATCGATTTGTTATTAAAATTTTGCAAGCCAATAACACGCAAGCATATATTTCTTATAATTAGCAACATTTTTGAACACACACCTTGCTCATTCGATACATATGATCCCAGGGTACGTATTTGGGCCTCGGTTTCGTCGCTTCTTCCTTCTCTCTCATTCTTGTTACCAACGAAGTCATTAAGATCACGGGCAACGCGCCCAGCAGCGCAATCATTCTCCAAAATCTCATTTTTCTCGCAATCTCTAAGTTCCCACATAAATTTGCATATTAAATTTTATTCACATTTAATACAACAACAACAACAACAAAACTCGAAAAACTCTTGTAACAAAAAATAAGAAAAGAAATTGAAAAATCGTCAAATTTGGTTGATTTTAAAAATCATGCAAATAGTTAAAAAGAAAAAGATTTTTTATTAATATAATTTTCTTAATTAGAATTTCGTGTCTTCGATAATTACGACTATTTTCATAAAAATATCGTTATTTTTTTCGTACCCTCGGACGAAGGACAGATAGAAGGTGATTGTTCAGGATGAGATTTTCGCTTCGTAGAATCCGGACATTGAATCGTCGCTGATAATTTACATTCCCTCGGGCAGGGCTCGTCGAGACTGGGTCTCGAAGTCGTCGATGAAGTCGCGGATTTTCGAGAATCGGAGCAGCACGTATCTCTTCGCGAAATATCCGAGGGCGTCGCGCAACGTTCGTCGGTTAACGTCGTTGCGTTCTCGGGCGAATTCTTCAGCTTTGAGGTCGAGCCGCAGACATTTCCGATCGCGCTCGAACTTTTCGGCTTGCAAGGTTTGTCCTTATCGTACGTCGACGATGTCGAAAAACCCGAGGTTCCCGAACGATCTCGACGATGCGAGTCGCGAAAAGAATTTCCAAAAACGAGCCACGTTTTTGAAAACAAACATTTTCTTCTTTCGTCGAGATTATTTTTTATTTTCAAAAAAAATCTCGGCCCTCCAACGTAATTAGAAAATTGTCTCGTCGTCCTCGTCGAACGTGACACAAAAATGGCCATCGCGCATTTTTTCTTAGACCTCGTTAAAAAAAAAAAATAACAAAAATTTGACGGTTAAGATTTTTTCCAAGGGAAAAAAAGCGAGACTACCTTGACACGACGTGACGGTGACGTTTAACCGTGAGAAAGAGCCTCGAACGATTTTCAATTATTCGTCGAAAGTTTCATCGAGCAAAAACCATTCCAATTAAAAAAAGTAAAAAGGAAAACAAAATTTTCCCGGAAAATAATAACGAGTGAAAATTTCAAACGCCGCAAACATCGATCGTCCCACAAGAATAATAATCTCAAACTCCCTTTCATAAAAAACTTAATTTTGCGCCAATTATTCAATCTTAAATCCGTCTTAATTTTTTATAACAATTTTCCATCCTAACCGCATTCACAATTTGCTTATAAATTTTATTTTCTCCCCAGATTCATCTCGATATCCCTCTCGACGAGAAAAATATCCACTCGTCGCCGGCGCGTGTGAGAATTTTCAAATTCACGTACCGGGTGTTCGATTTCCATGCAGAAAAAATATATCGGGTGTCGCAAAAAACAGACTCGTAAAAATCAGAGACGTCTCCGTCTCGATCATACACATCGATATGTATACAGACATACGTGTATATCGCGTCGTATATAGCGAGGGAAAAAGAACAGGAGACGCCCGAGAAGTGCGAAGTGCGAAGATACTCCAGTCCGAGAACCGTCGTTGAAACCGGAAAAATGCAACGACCGCGTTCCCACACGGTAAAACACAAACCACCGACTTGGTTTGTTTCATCCGTGGATAAATATCTATAGAGGTGTAAAACGACACGAGTCGGGGGCGAACTGCTGTAGACGCGGAGTAACATCGGCTGGCTACGATATTTACCTACTTTTCTTGTTTGCCCCACGTGCTCGAGATCGCACATGCGATTGCGAGAGTTTTTTTTCACTTTCTCCCTCTCTCTCTATCTCTCTCGTTCGAAAAGTCAATACCGGAGGAAACAAAGTCCGAAAAAAACAAAAATAAAAGAGAAGAGAAACGCTTTGATGAGTCGCCCATGCGAGGGAGAGAAATCCGTATAATCCGACCGGCCTAACGACTTATTTTCTTCTGCCTTCTCTCGGCAAAATCCTCGTCCCATCTGTACACAACGAGAATAATCAAAACGAGGAAAATAAAATTTGTGCAGACCGCGAATCGAGGAAAGTAGTCGATGAGCATTTTCATTACTTGGAATCTTGAAAATCTCGATGGTCTGTAAATAACGAGAAAAAATAGACGCGAATCGAAAATTTAATTGAAACCAATTGAAAATTGTTTCGAAACGAAGTTGAAATTAACTAGAATTAAACATTCGTTAAATTCGAGTTAAATTCAAAAAGAGAAAAAGAAAAGAACTCATAAAAACATTCAAAAATCTTTGGAAACATCTTCGATCGATTTCTCTCTCTCCCTCTCTCTCTCTCTTTGGTATTCTCGAAGGTTCTCGAACGACGCAGTATCGTTTTCCACCTACCACGAGGGATATCTACACGTGCCCTATTGTGTATTTGACGAGAATTGCATCCCCCCCTTTCTCACCGACCGGAACATCACGAGAAACTGCGCTAGACGAAGGGCAAAAAGACTCGTAACGTTTGTGCGGTAGAATGTGAGACAAAAGGAGAGGGGGTGGGGGGATTAAATTCAAGTCGCAGCCGCCAGACAGAGCGGCGTCTCACTGGCCGAGATACGAAGATACCAAAGGGCGCCGAAAAATACTCGACGACGTACGTCCATTTGATTTTATTTTCTCTCTCTCTCTCTCTCGTGTGGAAAGATCAAAATATCAAATTCTCGAGTACATAAAGAGATAACCGTCGCGATAATAAAATTTCACCGCTCGTGGTTTAACGACGGAGGATAACGCGCGATAGAGTCAAGAAACGAGCAAGCGTCGCGCCGTTTCTATAAATACAGCGCTTCGCGCGGTTTATCGTATAAACATTTATCCGACGATCTGGGAAATTTTCGTTTAACGAAATATCGTGGCTTTGTCCTATGAAGAGTTTTTTTTCGAAATTCTTTTTTGCTGTTTTTGTTAGAATTTTTGTTTTTTCTTGATTCAAATTTCTCTCGAACTTTCATTACGTCGAGATTCGTAATTTCGATTGTTTCGTTTGCGTTGCGCAGTCGTAAATTCTCAAACGCTCCGGAGTTTACGTTTGAATCGCAAAAATAGATTTTGCACGATTTGGCTCTCGCGTTGCGAAACTGGAAAGGACGTATGAGAAGAGGCGAGACTCGAGGGGATGATAACATCTAATCGCCTGCATTGTATAAAATAACAACGTCAAAATTTTTTCACGTTTCATAATTTGATATCTAAAAAAAAACATAAACGATCAAAATTTGTTCATTCTGCATCTCCCACCTTCTCCGTCATACACACTGTGATACGAGATAAAAATAATGATCCCTCGTATGGCTCACCGGTCACTCTATCGGGCGAGAAACTTCGAGAGATTTTTTTCTTCCCTCCTCCTACCACCCTTAGTACGAGAAAACAAAAAACGTGAAGAAAAAGCTGAGATCGTAAAACGTTTGTGCGTCGAGGGAGGGCGAAAACCATATCAACGAAAAGAGAGGCCGGTTGAAGAGAGGGATGCAGGAGCGTCGGTGAAGAGAGGGATGAGGGGACGAAAGAGAGTCAGAAGGCCTTTCGTAGGTTGCCTTGCGCGGTCACCTTTGACATTTGGAGGAAAACGGGTCGAAGTCCCTCTCCCGCTATACGACCCCGTTCAACCCCCAACCCTCATCCCCATAGGCCAAAAGCGTTGATAATCCAACGAAGTCTTTTTTTCTTCGTTTGTATTTTTGTATTTTTTTTTTTAAATATTCGTTTCTACTTTTTTCCTCGTGTTCTTTTTATTTTCATCAATCCCATGCGAGCTTTCGCCTTCCAATTACGAGAGAAAGAGAGATCTTCGTTTTTCATGAATTGGAAAAATATTTCTATATACGTATTGTGTGTATTACGAGGGCCGGGCCCGTCCCTCTGGCAATTTTTACTGCTAATTTTGCCGAATGTGATGGACGGGATGGAAAAAATAACTGCGTAGTAAAGACCCCCCTCGGCGGTAAGCTTTTGATTATTTCGAAAAATCTAATTTGTACGATTTCGGTAGTCTTCTTTGAATTTCAAGCGGTCGATGTTTCTCTCTCTCTCTCTCTCCTGCAGTTTCTCTCTCGCCAAGGGTTTGAAAAACTTTTATCATCAAAGATTTCTCGGAACTGCATACAGTTGAGCGAGACGGTGTGATTGGCGGAGAGAAGGAGAGAGAATGTAA
Source organism: Netelia virgata (assembly GCA_951802705.1). Taxonomy (NCBI): domain Eukaryota; kingdom Metazoa; phylum Arthropoda; class Insecta; order Hymenoptera; family Ichneumonidae; genus Netelia; species Netelia virgata. Next base: position 47,894,450 of record OX637863.1, read on the forward strand.
AAGCGAAAGAGAGAGAGAGAGAGAGAGAGAGAGAGAGAGAGAGAGAGAGAGAGAGAGAGAGAAGGTGGGGGCGAGAAAGAGAGGGGGAGGGAGAAGAAAAAAGAGAGTCTCTGTTATCCATCATCGAGAGATGAACCGATAGGGCGTGTTCGGGATCAAAAGAAAACTGATGACATTAATCGACGAGGAGGCGAGGATAGCTTTTGAGAGAAACGCGTTAAAACATATTAAAAAGGTTAGATACGTTGATAAAAACGCTCGTCGTTACGATAAAGCAAGTGGCATTTTGTAGTTTGAAGGATTAACGAAATTAATATACGCGAGAAAGCGGTGTTCGGGGTGCGTGTCGCCGGGGAACAAAGTTACGACCATTTTTATCGATTAAATTTTCTTTTATTTTCCCTTCTTCCACCAAACATCATTTTTCTTCCAACGTTTTTTTCTCCTCTTTCGTATCTTTCGCAAATCTATCGGTCGTTTTATCCAACGAGATGAGTAATTATTGAAAACAAAAATGATAATAATTAAATATAATAATAGTAATAATAATAATAATAATAATAATAATAATAATGAAAGATACAGGTAAAAATATTATAATAACGGTAATAAATAATTTTATTTTAACGAGTGTTTGTTTAATTGTTCAAAGATCGACCTTATCCCGTTTCTGTCCACGTCGGACTACGCTTGATACCAGGGTTCGTAATTGGGTCGCGGTAGAGACCGACGAGAATTTCGTCGTCGTCGTTAGACGCTCCGGTCCTATTTCTATGATTGTCAAGAGATTCAGACTCGAATGCCGCGAGCAAATCATGCGGTAAGCCGGTCTGGCTAATTAGCACCCCTCGCGTTAATTTGCTATATCGTGCCGAATACGGGATACGGGGTGTGGGACCGCAATGTCCAAAAAAAGATTAAAAAATCTGGCCGCAAACATTGTCCAGAAAAAACAATGCCGCCCTCTGTGCATCGGTACACAAAGGAACGCCGGAATGAATGCTCCTTCGGAGCTAGCCAATTAAAGTTTAACGCATTGTTTTTTTGGCTTCTCTCTCTTTCTCTTTCTCTTTCTGTTTTGGCGTTCTCTTCTTTGCCACCCTCTTTATCCATTATTTTAACAAAAGAGCAGACCCGATGCCATTCGTGGCTCGTCTAAATTATAGACAAAAAAAATATATATATATGGTGCATTCCACGCCAACTCGGCCTACTTGGAACTTTTGCATGTCCGACTTTTTAAAAATTCTATTTTTTCGTAGTCCTGTTTGACACTCGTGTCCATGATTTTTTTCATTTTTTTAATCCAGCCATTCACGAGGTATAAAATTCTGAAAACGTATGTTTACTTTTCAAAATTTTCGTTTTTTCACATTTTTCATAAAGAATTTCGGCGAACTATCGAACGAATAACCCTGATTTTCGTAATGCGCGGGAAATTTCCGATCGAATAACGTGGTGTTGAAATATTTTTAGTGAAAAAATTTTTTTCCCACCCATGGAGCTCGTTTTTTGGGGGGTAAACCCCTTTCGGCCAAAAATCGCGATTTTCGAAAATTCACCACGGCCACAAAAATAAAGATATCCGGTTTTTTCTTACGCCATTCTTCTCGTCTCGGCGAGCTCTTCAAAAAGTTATTCGTCCAATTTTCTGTAGGACAAACGAGAACCGCGATACGGAAGCGCGAAAAGTGGTTTTTTCGCGTTTTCACGAACCCATCGAAATTTACGATGTATCTAATTCCGGTCATTTTTAATCGTTTCCGGAGTTCTAAAAACCTATGTCGATCGTAAATTTCCCGTACAACAAGAAAATACCGGTTTCGCTTTTGATTTTTGAGATTTTATCGACCTTAAGCGGGAAAATCGTTGTTTTCGGTTTTTTGCACTTTTCTCCCAGAGTTTTTGAGCTATCGGGAAAAAATGCCATATAATTTTCATCGGGGCGAAATTGCCTATCGAATGGCATTTGTGAAATTTTTCCGCGGTAAAATTTTTTATTTTCGAAACCTCCGAGTCACAAGGTTGAACATTAGGGTCGAAAAATCGACCTTTTTGAATTTCATCTTTTTTCCAAACTCTAAAAATCTATATCGATCGGAAATCGCGCGCTGATCACGAGTCCATTGGGTAGTTTTGAGGTCGGGTAATAATTTCTATGTGAAAAAGTGAAAAAACGTGAAATTTCAGCGTTTTCAGGGGATTTCGGACATTAGATTCGAACGATCGAACGAATAACCATGATTTTCGTAATGCGCGGGAAATTTCCGATCGAATAACGTGGTGTTGAAATATTTTTAGTGAAAAAAATTTTTTCCCACCCATGGAGCTCGTTTTTTGGGGGGTAAACCCCTTTCGGCCAAAAATCGCGATTTTCGAAAATTCACCACGGCCACAAAAATAAAGATATCCGGATTTTTCTTACGCCATTCTTCTCGTCTCGGCGAGCTCTTCAAAAAGTTATTCGTCCAATTTTCTGTAGGACAAACGAGAACCGCGATACGGAAGCGCGAAAAGTGGTTTTTTCGCGTTTTCACGAACCCATCGAAATTTACGATGTATCTAATTCCGGTCATTTTTAATCGTTTCCGGAGTTCTAAAAACCTATGTCGATCGTAAATTTCCCGTACAACAAGAAAATACCGGTTTCGCTTTTGATTTTTGAGATTTTATCGACCTTAAGCGGGAAAATCGTTGTTTTCGGTTTTTTGCACTTTTCTCCCAGAGTTTTTGAGCTATCGGGAAAAAATGCCATATAATTTTCATCGGGGCGAAATTGCCTATCGAATGGCATTTGTGAAATTTTTCCGCGGTAAAATTTTTTATTTTCGAAACCTCCGAGTCACAAGGTTGAACATTAGGGTCGAAAAATCGACCTTTTTGAATTTCATCTTTTTTCCAAACTCTAAAAATCTATATCGATCGGAAATCGCGCGCTGATCACGAGTCCATTGGGTAGTTTTGAGGTCGGGTAATAATTTCTATGTGAAAAAGTGAAAAAACGTGAAATTTCAGCGTTTTCAGGGGATTTCGGACATTAGATTCGAACGATCGAACGAATAACCATGATTTTCGTAATGCGCGGGAAATTTCCGATCGAATAACGTGGTGTTGAAATATTTTTAGTGAAAAAAATTTTTTCCCACCCATGGAGCTCGTTTTTTGGGGGGTAAACCCCTTTCGGCCAAAAATCGCGATTTTCGAAAATTCACCACGGCCACAAAAATAAAGATATCCGGATTTTTCTTACGCCATTCTTCTCGTCTCGGCGAGCTCTTCAAAAAGTTATTCGTCCAATTTTCTGTAGGACAAACGAGAACCGCGATACGGAAGCGCGAAAAGTGGTTTTTTCGCGTTTTCACGAACCCATCGAAATTTACGATGTATCTAATTCCGGTCATTTTTAATCGTTTCCGGAGTTCTAAAAACCTATGTCGATCGTAAATTTCCCGTACAACAAGAAAATCCCGGTTTCGCTTTTGATTTTTGAGATTTTATCGACCTTAAGCGGGAAAATCGTTATTTTCGGTTTTTTGCACTTTTCTCCCAGAGTTTTTGAGCTATCGGGAAAAAATGCCATATAATTTTCATCGGGGCGAAATTGCCTATCGAATGGCATTTGTGAAATTTTTCCGCGGTAAAATTTTTTATTTTCGAAACCTCCGAGTCACAAGGTTGAACATTAGGGTCGAAAAATCGACCTTTTTGAATTTCATCTTTTTTCCAAACTCTAAAAATCTATATCGATCGGAAATCGCGCGCTGATCACGAGTCCATTGGGTAGTTTTGAGGTCGGGTAATAATTTCTATGTGAAAAAGTGAAAAAACGTGAAATTTCAGCGTTTTCAGGGGATTTCGGACATTAGATTCGAACGATCGAACGAATAACCATGATTTTCGTAATGCGCGGGAAATTTCCGATCGAATAACGTGGTGTTGAAATATTTTTAGTGAAAAAAATTTTTTCCCACCCATGGAGCTCGTTTTTTGGGGGGTAAACCCCTTTCGGCCAAAAATCGCGATTTTCGAAAATTCACCACGGCCACAAAAATAAAGATATCCGGTTTTTTCTTACGCCATTCTTCTCGTCTCGGCGAGCTCTTCAAAAAGTTATTCGTGCAATTTTCTGTAGGACAAACGAGAACCGCGATACGGAAGCGCGAAAAGTGGTTTTTTCGCGTTTTCACGAACCCATCGAAATTTACGATGTATCTAATTCCGGTCATTTTTAATCGTTTCCGGAGTTCTAAAAACCTATGTCGATCGTAAATTTCCCGTACAACAAGAAAATACCGGTTTCGCTTTTGATTTTTGAGATTTTATCGACCTTAAGCGGGAAAATCGTTGTTTTCGGTTTTTTGCACTTTTCTCCCAGAGTTTTTGAGCTATCGGGAAAAAATGCCATATAATTTTCATCGGGGCGAAATTGCCTATCGAATGGCATTTGTGAAATTTTTCCGCGGTAAAATTTTTTATTTTCGAAACCTCCGAGTCACAAGGTTGAACATTAGGGTCGAAAAATCGACCTTTTTGAATTTCATCTTTTTTCCAAACTCTAAAAATCTATATCGATCGGAAATCGCGCGCTGATCACGAGTCCATTGGGTAGTTTTGAGGTCGGGTAATAATTTCTATGTGAAAAAGTGAAAAAACGTGAAATTTCAGCGTTTTCAGGGGATTTCGGACATTAGATTCGAACGATCGAACGAATAACCATGATTTTCGTAATGCGCGGGAAATTTCCGATCGAATAACGTGGTGTTGAAATATTTTTAGTGAAAAAAATTTTTTCCCACCCATGGAGCTCGTTTTTTGGGGGGTAAAACCCCTTTCGGCCAAAAATCGCGATTTTCGAAAATTCACCACGGCCACAAAAATAAAGATATCCGGATTTTTCTTACGCCATTCTTCTCGTCTCGGCGAGCTCTTCAAAAAGTTATTCGTGCAATTTTCTGTAGGACAAACGAGAACCGCGATACGGAAGCGCGAAAAGTGGTTTTTTCGTGTTTTCACGAACGCATCGAAATTTACGATGTATCTAATTCCGGTCATTTTTAATCGTTTCCGGAGTTCTAAAAACCTATGTCGATCGTAAATTTCCCGTACAACAAGAAAATCCCGGTTTCGCTTTTGATTTTTGAGATTTTATCGACCTTAAGCGGGAAAATCGTTATTTTCGGTTTTTTGCACTTTTCTCCCAGAGTTTTTGAGCTATCGGGAAAAAATGCCATATAATTTTCATCGGGGCGAAATTGCCTATCGAATGGCATTTGTGAAATTTTTCCGCGGTAAAATTTTTTATTTTCGAAACCTCCGAGTCACAAGGTTGAACATTAGGGTCGAAAAATCGACCTTTTTGAATTTCATCTTTTTTCCAAACTCTAAAAATCTATATCGATCGGAAATCGCGCGCTGATCACGAGTCCATTGGGTAGTTTTGAGGTCGGGTAATAATTTCTATGTGAAAAAGTGAAAAAACGTGAAATTTCAGCGTTTTCAGGGGATTTCGGACATTAGATTCGAACGATCGAACGAATAACCATGATTTTCGTAATGCGCGGGAAATTTCCGATCGAATAACGTGGTGTTGAAATATTTTTAGTGAAAAAAATTTTTTCCCACCCATGGAGCTCGTTTTTTGGGGGGTAAACCCCTTTCGGCCAAAAATCGCGATTTTCGAAAATTCACCACGGCCACAAAAATAAAGATATCCGGATTTTTCTTACGCCATTCTTCTCGTCTCGGCGAGCTCTTCAAAAAGTTATTCGTGCAATTTTCTGTAGGACAAACGAGAACCGCGATACGGAAGCGCGAAAAGTGGTTTTTTCGTGTTTTCACGAACGCATCGAAATTTACGATGTATCTAATTCCGGTCATTTTTAATCGTTTCCGGAGTTCTAAAAACCTATGTCGATCGTAAATTTCCCGTACAACAAGAAAATCCCGGTTTCGCTTTTGATTTTTGAGATTTTATCGACCTTAAGCGGGAAAATCGTTATTTTCGGTTTTTTGCACTTTTCTCCCAGAGTTTTTGAGCTATCGGGAAAAAATGCCATATAATTTTCATCGGGGCGAAATTGCCTATCGAATGGCATTTGTGAAATTTTTCCGCGGTAAAATTTTTTATTTTCGAAACCTCCGAGTCACAAGGTTGAACATTAGGGTCGAAAAATCGACCTTTTTGAATTTCATCTTTTTTCCAAACTCTAAAAATCTATATCGATCGGAAATCGCGCGCTGATCACGAGTCCATTGGGTAGTTTTGAGGTCGGGTAATAATTTCTATGTGAAAAAGTGAAAAAACGTGAAATTTCAGCGTTTTCAGGGGATTTCGGACATTAGATTCGAACGATCGAACGAATAACCATGATTTTCGTAATGCGCGGGAAATTTCCGATCGAATAACGTGGTGTTGAAATATTTTTAGTGAAAAAAATTTTTTCCCACCCATGGAGCTCGTTTTTTGGGGGGTAAACCCCTTTCGGCCAAAAATCGCGATTTTCGAAAATTCACCACGGCCACAAAAATAAAGATATCCGGATTTTTCTTACGCCATTCTTCTCGTCTCGGCGAGCTCTTCAAAAAGTTATTCGTGCAATTTTCTGTAGGACAAACGAGAACCGCGATACGGAAGCGCGAAAAGTGGTTTTTTCGTGTTTTCACGAACGCATCGAAATTTACGATGTATCTAATTCCGGTCATTTTTAATCGTTTCCGGAGTTCTAAAAACCTATGTCGATCGTAAATTTCCCGTACAACAAGAAAATCCCGGTTTCGCTTTTGATTTTTGAGATTTTATCGACCTTAAGCGGGAAAATCGTTATTTTCGGTTTTTTGCACTTTTCTCCCAGAGTTTTTGAGCTATCGGGAAAAAATGCCATATAATTTTCATCGGGGCGAAATTGCCTATCGAATGGCATTTGTGAAATTTTTCCGCGGTAAAATTTTTTATTTTCGAAACCTCCGAGTCACAAGGTTGAACATGAGGGTCGAAAAATCGACCTTTTTGAATTTCATCTTTTTTCCAAACTCTAAAAATCTATATCGATCGGAAATCGCGCGCTGATCACGAGTCCATTGGGTAGTTTTGAGGTCGGGTAATAATTTCTATGTGAAAAAGTGAAAAAACGTGAAATTTCAGCGTTTTCAGGGGATTTCGGACATTAGATTCGAACGATCGAACGAATAACCATGATTTTCGTAATGCGCGGGAAATTTCCGATCGAATAACGTGGTGTTGAAATATTTTTAGTGAAAAAAATTTTTTCCCACCCATGGAGCTCGTTTTTTGGGGGGTAAACCCCTTTCGGCCAAAAATCGCGATTTTCGAAAATTCACCACGGCCACAAAAATAAAGATATCCGGATTTTTCTTACGCCATTCTTCTCGTCTCGGCGAGCTCTTCAAAAAGTTATTCGTCCAATTTTCTGTAGGACAAACGAGAACCGCGATACGGAAGCGCGAAAAGTGGTTTTTTCGCGTTTTCACGAACCCATCGAAATTTACGATGTATCTAATTCCGGTCATTTTTAATCGTTTCCGGAGTTCTAAAAACCTATGTCGATCGTAAATTTCCCGTACAACAAGAAAATCCCGGTTTCGCTTTTGATTTTTGAGATTTTATCGACCTTAAGCGGGAAAATCGTTGTTTTCGGTTTTTTGCACTTTTCTCCCAGAGTTTTTGAGCTATCGGGAAAAAATGCCATATAATTTTCATCGGGGCGAAATTGCCTATCGAATGGCATTTGTGAAATTTTTCCGCGGTAAAATTTTTTATTTTCGAAACCTCCGAGTCACAAGGTTGAACATTAGGGTCGAAAAATCGACCTTTTTGAATTTCATCTTTTTTCCAAACTCTAAAAATCTATATCGATCGGAAATCGCGCGCTGATCACGAGTCCATTGGGTAGTTTTGAGGTCGGGTAATAATTTCTATGTGAAAAAGTGAAAAAACGTGAAATTTCAGCGTTTTCAGGGGATTTCGGACATTAGATTCGAACGATCGAACGAATAACCATGATTTTCGTAATGCGCGGGAAATTTCCGATCGAATAACGTGGTGTTGAAATATTTTTAGTGAAAAAAATTTTTTCCCACCCATGGAGCTCGTTTTTTGGGGGGTAAACCCCTTTCGGCCAAAAATCGCGATTTTCGAAAATTCACCACGGCCACAAAAATAAAGATATCCGGATTTTTCTTACGCCATTCTTCTCGTCTCGGCGAGCTCTTCAAAAAGTTATTCGTCCAATTTTCTGTAGGACAAACGAGAACCGCGATACGGAAGCGCGAAAAGTGGTTTTTTCGCGTTTTCACGAACCCATCGAAATTTACGATGTATCTAATTCCGGTCATTTTTAATCGTTTCCGGAGTTCTAAAAACCTATGTCGATCGTAAATTTCCCGTACAACAAGAAAATACCGGTTTCGCTTTTGATTTTTGAGATTTTATCGACCTTAAGCGGGAAAATCGTTGTTTTCGGTTTTTTGCACTTTTCTCCCAGAGTTTTTGAGCTATCGGGAAAAAATGCCATATAATTTTCATCGGGGCGAAATTGCCTATCGAATGGCATTTGTGAAATTTTTCCGCGGTAAAATTTTTTATTTTCGAAACCTCCGAGTCACAAGGTTGAACATTAGGGTCGAAAAATCGACCTTTTTGAATTTCATCTTTTTTCCAAACTCTAAAAATCTATATCGATCGGAAATCGCGCGCTGATCACGAGTCCATTGGGTAGTTTTGAGGTCGGGTAATAATTTCTATGTGAAAAAGTGAAAAAACGTGAAATTTCAGCGTTTTCAGGGGATTTCGGACATTAGATTCGAACGATCGAACGAATAACCATGATTTTCGTAATGCGCGGGAAATTTCCGATCGAATAACGTGGTGTTGAAATATTTTTAGTGAAAAAAATTTTTTCCCACCCATGGAGCTCGTTTTTTGGGGGGTAAACCCCTTTCGGCCAAAAATCGCGATTTTCGAAAATTCACCACGGCCACAAAAATAAAGATATCCGGATTTTTCTTACGCCATTCTTCTCGTCTCGGCGAGCTCTTCAAAAAGTTATTCGTCCAATTTTCTGTAGGACAAACGAGAACCGCGATACGGAAGCGCGAAAAGTGTTTTTTTCGCGTTTTCACGAACCCATCGAAATTTACGATGTATCTAATTCCGGTCATTTTTAATCGTTTCCGGAGTTCTAAAAACCTATGTCGATCGTAAATTTCCCGTACAACAAGAAAATCCCGGTTTCGCTTTTGATTTTTGAGATTTTATCGACCGTAAGCGGGAAAATCGTTGTTTTCGGTTTTTTGCACTTTTCTCCCAGAGTTTTTGAGCTATCGGGAAAAAATGCCATATAATTTTCATCGGGGCGAAATTGCCTATCGAATGGCATTTGTGAAATTTTTCCGCGGTAAAATTTTTTATTTTCGAAACCTCCGAGTCACAAGGTTGAACATTAGGGTCGAAAAATCGACCTTTTTGAATTTCATCTTTTTTCCAAACTCTAAAAATCTATATCGATCGGAAATCGCGCGCTGATCACGAGTCCATTGGGTAGTTTTGAGGTCGGGTAATAATTTCTATGTGAAAAAGTGAAAAAAACGTGAAATTTCAGCGTTTTCAGGGGATTTCGGACATTAGATTCGAACGATCGAACGAATAACCATGATTTTCGTAATGCGCGGGAAATTTCCGATCGAATAACGTGGTGTTGAAATATTTTTAGTGAAAAAAATTTTTTCCCACCCATGGAGCTCGTTTTTTGGGGGGTAAACCCCTTTCGGCCAAAAATCGCGATTTTCGAAAATTCACCACGGCCACAAAAATAAAGATATCCGGATTTTTCTTACGCCATTCTTCTCGTCTCGGCGAGCTCTTCAAAAAGTTATTCGTCCAATTTTCTGTAGGACAAACGAGAACCGCGATACGGAAGCGCGAAAAGTGGTTTTTTCGCGTTTTCACGAACCCATCGAAATTTACGATGTATCTAATTCCGGTCATTTTTAATCGTTTCCGGAGTTCTAAAAACCTATGTCGATCGTAAATTTCCCGTACAACAAGAAAATACCGGTTTCGCTTTTGATTTTTGAGATTTTATCGACCTTAAGCGGGAAAATCGTTGTTTTCGGTTTTTTGCACTTTTCTCCCAGAGTTTTTGAGCTATCGGGAAAAAATGCCATATAATTTTCATCGGGGCGAAATTGCCTATCGAATGGCATTTGTGAAATTTTTCCGCGGTAAAATTTTTTATTTTCGAAACCTCCGAGTCACAAGGTTGAACATTAGGGTCGAAAAATCGACCTTTTTGAATTTCATCTTTTTTCCAAACTCTAAAAATCTATATCGATCGGAAATCGCGCGCTGATCACGAGTCCATTGGGTAGTTTTGAGGTCGGGTAATAATTTCTATGTGAAAAAGTGAAAAAACGTGAAATTTCAGCGTTTTCAGGGGATTTCGGACATTAGATTCGAACGATCGAACGAATAACCATGATTTTCGTAATGCGCGGGAAATTTCCGATCGAATAACGTGGTGTTGAAATATTTTTAGTGAAAAAAATTTTTTCCCACCCATGGAGCTCGTTTTTTGGGGGGTAAACCCCTTTCGGCCAAAAATCGCGATTTTCGAAAATTCACCACGGCCACAAAAATAAAGATATCCGGATTTTTCTTACGCCATTCTTCTCGTCTCGGCGAGCTCTTCAAAAAGTTATTCGTGCAATTTTCTGTAGGACAAACGAGAACCGCGATACGGAAGCGCGAAAAGTGGTTTTTTCGTGTTTTCACGAACGCATCGAAATTTACGATGTATCTAATTCCGGTCATTTTTAATCGTTTCCGGAGTTCTAAAAACCTATGTCGATCGTAAATTTCCCGTACAACAAGAAAATCCCGGTTTCGCTTTTGATTTTTGAGATTTTATCGACCTTAAGCGGGAAAATCGTTATTTTCGGTTTTTTGCACTTTTCTCCCAGAGTTTTTGAGCTATCGGGAAAAAATGCCATATAATTTTCATCGGGGCGAAATTGCCTATCGAATGGCATTTGTGAAATTTTTCCGCGGTAAAATTTTTTATTTTCGAAACCTCCGAGTCACAAGGTTGAACATTAGGGTCGAAAAATCGACCTTTTTGAATTTCATCTTTTTTCCAAACTCTAAAAATCTATATCGATCGGAAATCGCGCGCTGATCACGAGTCCATTGGGTAGTTTTGAGGTCGGGTAATAATTTCTATGTGAAAAAGTGAAAAAACGTGAAATTTCAGCGTTTTCAGGGGATTTCGGACATTAGATTCGAACGATCGAACGAATAACCATGATTTTCGTAATGCGCGGGAAATTTCCGATCGAATAACGTGGTGTTGAAATATTTTTAGTGAAAAAAATTTTTTCCCACCCATGGAGCTCGTTTTTTGGGGGGTAAACCCCTTTCGGCCAAAAATCGCGATTTTCGAAAATTCACCACGGCCACAAAAATAAAGATATCCGGATTTTTCTTACGCCATTCTTCTCGTCTCGGCGAGCTCTTCAAAAAGTTATTCGTCCAATTTTCTGTAGGACAAACGAGAACCGCGATACGGAAGCGCGAAAAGTGGTTTTTTCGCGTTTTCACGAACCCATCGAAATTTACGATGTATCTAATTCCGGTCATTTTTAATCGTTTCCGGAGTTCTAAAAACCTATGTCGATCGTAAATTTCCCGTACAACAAGAAAATACCGGTTTCGCTTTTGATTTTTGAGATTTTATCGACCTTAAGCGGGAAAATCGTTGTTTTCGGTTTTTTGCACTTTTCTCCCAGAGTTTTTGAGCTATCGGGAAAAAATGCCATATAATTTTCATCGGGGCGAAATTGCCTATCGAATGGCATTTGTGAAATTTTTCCGCGGTAAAATTTTTTATTTTCGAAACCTCCGAGTCACAAGGTTGAACATTAGGGTCGAAAAATCGACCTTTTTGAATTTCATCTTTTTTCCAAACTCTAAAAATCTATATCGATCGGAAATCGCGCGCTGATCACGAGTCCATTGGGTAGTTTTGAGGTCGGGTAATAATTTCTATGTGAAAAAGTGAAAAAACGTGAAATTTCAGCGTTTTCAGGGGATTTCGGACATTAGATTCGAACGATCGAACGAATAACCATGATTTTCGTAATGCGCGGGAAATTTCCGATCGAATAACGTGGTGTTGAAATATTTTTAGTGAAAAAAATTTTTTCCCACCCATGGAGCTCGTTTTTTGGGGGGTAAACCCCTTTCGGCCAAAAATCGCGATTTTCGAAAATTCACCACGGCCACAAAAATAAAGATATCCGGATTTTTCTTACGCCATTCTTCTCGTCTCGGCGAGCTCTTCAAAAAGTTATTCGTCCAATTTTCTGTAGGACAAACGAGAACCGCGATACGGAAGCGCGAAAAGTGTTTTTTTCGCGTTTTCACGAACCCATCGAAATTTACGATGTATCTAATTCCGGTCATTTTTAATCGTTTCCGGAGTTCTAAAAACCTATGTCGATCGTAAATTTCCCGTACAACAAGAAAATACCGGTTTCGCTTTTGATTTTTGAGATTTTATCGACCTTAAGCGGGAAAATCGTTGTTTTCGGTTTTTTGCACTTTTCTCCCAGAGTTTTTGAGCTATCGGGAAAAAATGCCATATAATTTTCATCGGGGCGAAATTGCCTATCGAATGGCATTTGTGAAATTTTTCCGCGGTAAAATTTTTTATTTTCGAAACCTCCGAGTCACAAGGTTGAACATTAGGGTCGAAAAATCGACCTTTTTGAATTTCATCTTTTTTCCAAACTCTAAAAATCTATATCGATCGGAAATCGCGCGCTGATCACGAGTCCATTGGGTAGTTTTGAGGTCGGGTAATAATTTCTATGTGAAAAAGTGAAAAAACGTGAAATTTCAGCGTTTTCAGGGGATTTCGGACATTAGATTCGAACGATCGAACGAATAACCATGATTTTCGTAATGCGCGGGAAATTTCCGATCGAATAACGTGGTGTTGAAATATTTTTAGTGAAAAAAATTTTTTCCCACCCATGGAGCTCGTTTTTTGGGGGGTAAACCCCTTTCGGCCAAAAATCGCGATTTTCGAAAATTCACCACGGCCACAAAAATAAAGATATCCGGATTTTTCTTACGCCATTCTTCTCGTCTCGGCGAGCTCTTCAAAAAGTTATTCGTCCAATTTTCTGTAGGACAAACGAGAACCGCGATACGGAAGCGCGAAAAGTGGTTTTTTCGCGTTTTCACGAACCCATCGAAATTTACGATGTATCTAATTCCGGTCATTTTTAACCGTTTCCGGAGTTCTAAAAACCTATGTCGATCGTAAATTTCCCGTACAACAAGAAAATCCCGGTTTCGCTTTTGATTTTTGAGATTTTATCGACCTTAAGCGGGAAAATCGTTATTTTCGGTTTTTTGCACTTTTCTCCCAGAGTTTTTGAGCTATCGGGAAAAAATGCCATATAATTTTCATCGGGGCGAAATTGCCTATCGAATGGCATTTGTGAAATTTTTCCGCGGTAAAATTTTTTATTTTCGAAACCTCCGAGTCACAAGGTTGAACATTAGGGTCGAAAAATCGACCTTTTTGAATTTCATCTTTTTTCCAAACTCTAAAAATCTATATCGATCGGAAATCGCGCGCTGATCACGAGTCCATTGGGTAGTTTTGAGGTCGGGTAATAATTTCTATGTGAAAAAGTGAAAAAACGTGAAATTTCAGCGTTTTCAGGGGATTTCGGACATTAGATTCGAACGATCGAACGAATAACCATGATTTTCGTAATGCGCGGGAAATTTCCGATCGAATAACGTGGTGTTGAAATATTTTTAGTGAAAAAAATTTTTTCCCACCCATGGAGCTCGTTTTTTGGGGGGTAAACCCCTTTCGGCCAAAAATCGCGATTTTCGAAAATTCACCACGGCCACAAAAATAAAGATATCCGGATTTTTCTTACGCCATTCTTCTCGTCTCGGCGAGCTCTTCAAAAAGTTATTCGTCCAATTTTCTGTAGGACAAACGAGAACCGCGATACGGAAGCGCGAAAAGTGGTTTTTTCGCGTTTTCACGAACCCATCGAAATTTACGATGTATCTAATTCCGGTCATTTTTGATCGTTTCCGGAGTTCTAAAAACCTATGTCGATCGTAAATTTCCCGTACAACAAGAAAATCCCGGTTTCGCTTTTGATTTTTGAGATTTTATCGACCTTAAGCGGGAAAATCGTTATTTTCGGTTTTTTGCACTTTTCTCCCAGAGTTTTTGAGCTATCGGGAAAAAATGCCATATAATTTTCATCGGGGCGAAATTGCCTATCGAATGGCATTTGTGAAATTTTTCCGCGGTAAAATTTTTTATTTTCGAAACCTCCGAGTCACAAGGTTGAACATTAGGGTCGAAAAATCGACCTTTTTGAATTTCATCTTTTTTCCAAACTCTAAAAATCTATATCGATCGGAAATCGCGCGCTGATCACGAGTCCATTGGGTAGTTTTGAGGTCGGGTAATAATTTCTATGTGAAAAAGTGAAAAAACGTGAAATTTCAGCGTTTTCAGGGGATTTCGGACATTAGATTCGAACGATCGAACGAATAACCATGATTTTCGTAATGCGCGGGAAATTTCCGATCGAATAACGTGGTGTTGAAATCTTTTTAGTGAAAAAAATTTTTTCCCACCCACGGAGCTAGTTTTTTGGGGGGTAAACCCCTTTCGGCCAAAAATCGCGATTTTCGAAAATTCACCACGGCCACAAAAATAAAGATATCCGGATTTTTCTTACGCCATTCTTCTCGTCTCGGCGAGCTCTTCAAAAAGTTATTCGTGCAATTTTCTGTAGGACAAACGAGAACCGCGATACGGAAGCGCGAAAAGTGGTTTTTTCGCGTTTTCACGAACCCATCGAAATTTACGATGTATCTAATTCCGGTCATTTTTAATCGTTTCCGGAGTTCTAAAAACCTATGTCGATCGTAAATTTCCCGTACAACAAGAAAATCCCGGTTTCGCTTTTGATTTTTGAGATTTTATCGACCTTAAGCGGGAAAATCGTTATTTTCGGTTTTTTGCACTTTTCTCCCAGAGTTTTTGAGCTATCGGGAAAAAATGCCATATAATTTTCATCGGGGCGAAATTGCCTATCGAATGGCATTTGTGAAATTTTTCCGCGGTAAAATTTTTTATTTTCGAAACCTCCGAGTCACAAGGTTGAACATTAGGGTCGAAAAATCGACCTTTTTGAATTTCATCTTTTTTCCAAACTCTAAAAATCTATATCGATCGGAAATCGCGCGCTGATCACGAGTCCATTGGGTAGTTTTGAGGTCGGGTAATAATTTCTATGTGAAAAAGTGAAAAAACGTGAAATTTCAGCGTTTTCAGGGGATTTCGGACATTAGATTCGAACGATCGAACGAATAACCATGATTTTCGTAATGCGCGGGAAATTTCCGATCCAATAACGTGGTGTTGAAATATTTTTAGTGAAAAAAATTTTTCCCACCCATGGAGCTCGTTTTTTGGGGGGTAAACCCCTTTCGGCCAAAAATCGCGATTTTCGAAAATTCACCACGGCCACAAAAATAAAGATTTCCGGATTTTTCTTACGCCATTCTTCTCGTCTCGGCGAGCTCTTCAAAAAGTTATTCGTGCAATTTTCTGTAGGACAAACGAGAACCGCGATACGGAAGCGCGAAAAGTGGTTTTTTCGCGTTTTCACGAACCCATCGAAATTTACGATGTATCTAATTCCGGTCATTTTTAATCGTTTCCGGAGTTCTAAAAACCTATGTCGATCGTAAATTTCCCGTACAACAAGAAAATCCCGGTTTCGCTTTTGATTTTTGAGATTTTATCGACCTTAAGCGGGAAAATCGTTATTTTCGGTTTTTTGCACTTTTCTCCCAGAGTTTTTGAGCTATCGGGAAAAAATGCCATATAATTTTCATCGGGGCGAAATTGCCTATCGAATGGCATTTGTGAAATTTTTCCGCGGTAAAATTTTTTATTTTCGAAACCTCCGAGTCACAAGGTTGAACATTAGGGTCGAAAAATCGACCTTTTTGAATTTCATCTTTTTTCCAAACTCTAAAAATCTATATCGATCGGAAATCGCGCGCTGATCACGAGTCCATTGGGTAGTTTTGAGGTCGGGTAATAATTTCTATGTGAAAAAGTGAAAAAACGTGAAATTTCAGCGTTTTCAGGGGATTTCGGACATTAGATTCGAACGATCGAACGAATAACCATGATTTTCGTAATGCGCGGGAAATTTCCGATCGAATAACGTGGTGTTGAAATCTTTTTAGTGAACAAAATTTTTTCCCACCCACGGAGCTAGTTTTTTGGGGGGTAAACCCCTTTCGGCCAAAAATCGCGATTTTCGAAAATTCACCACGGCCACAAAAATAAAGATATCCGGATTTTTCTTACGCCATTCTTCTCGTCTCGGCGAGCTCTTCAAAAAGTTATTCGTGCAATTTTCTGTAGGACAAACGAGAACCGCGATACGGAAGCGCGAAAAGTGGTTTTTTCGCGTTTTCACGAACCCATCGAAATTTACGATGTATCTAATTCCGGTCATTTTTAATCGTTTCCGGAGTTCTAAAAACCTATGTCGATCGTAAATTTCCCGTACAACAAGAAAATCCCGGTTTCGCTTTTGATTTTTGAGATTTTATCGACCTTAAGCGGGAAAATCGTTATTTTCGGTTTTTTGCACTTTTCTCCCAGAGTTTTTGAGCTATCGGGAAAAAATGCCATATAATTTTCATCGGGGCGAAATTGCCTATCGAATGGCATTTGTGAAATTTTTCCGCGGTAAAATTTTTTATTTTCGAAACCTCCGAGTCACAAGGTTGAACATTAGGGTCGAAAAATCGACCTTTTTGAATTTCATCTTTTTTCCAAACTCTAAAAATCTATATCGATCGGAAATCGCGCGCTGATCACGAGTCCATTGGGTAGTTTTGAGGTCGGGTAATAATTTCTATGTGAAAAAGTGAAAAAACGTGAAATTTCAGCGTTTTCAGGGGATTTCGGACATTAGATTCGAACGATCGAACGAATAACCATGATTTTCGTAATGCGCGGGAAATTTCCGATCCAATAACGTGGTGTTGAAATATTTTTAGTGAAAAAAATTTTTCCCACCCATGGAGCTCGTTTTTTGGGGGGTAAACCCCTTTCGGCCAAAAATCGCGATTTTCGAAAATTCACCACGGCCACAAAAATAAAGATTTCCGGATTTTTCTTACGCCATTCTTCTCGTCTCGGCGAGCTCTTCAAAAAGTTATTCGTGCAATTTTCTGTAGGACAAACGAGAACCGCGATACGGAAGCGCGAAAAGTGGTTTTTTCGCGTTTTCACGAACCCATCGAAATTTACGATGTATCTAATTCCGGTCATTTTTAATCGTTTCCGGAGTTCTAAAAACCTATGTCGATCGTAAATTTCCCGTACAACAAGAAAATCCCGGTTTCGCTTTTGATTTTTGAGATTTTATCGACCTTAAGCGGGAAAATCGTTATTTTCGGTTTTTTGCACTTTTCTCCCAGAGTTTTTGAGCTATCGGGAAAAAATGCCATATAATTTTCATCGGGGCGAAATTGCCTATCGAATGGCATTTGTGAAATTTTTCCGCGGTAAAATTTTTTATTTTCGAAACCTCCGAGTCACAAGGTTGAACATTAGGGTCGAAAAATCGACCTTTTTGAATTTCATCTTTTTTCCAAACTCTAAAAATCTATATCGATCGGAAATCGCGCGCTGATCACGAGTCCATTGGGTAGTTTTGAGGTCGGGTAATAATTTCTATGTGAAAAAGTGAAAAAACGTGAAATTTCAGCGTTTTCAGGGGATTTCGGACATTAGATTCGAACGATCGAACGAATAACCATGATTTTCGTAATGCGCGGGAAATTTCCGATCGAATAACGTGGTGTTGAAATATTTTTAGTGAAAAAAATTTTTTCCCACCCATGGAGCTCGTTTTTTGGGGGGTAAACCCCTTTCGGCCAAAAATCGCGATTTTCGAAAATTCACCACGGCCACAAAAATAAAGATATCCGGATTTTTCTTACGCCATTCTTCTCGTCTCGGCGAGCTCTTCAAAAAGTTATTCGTCCAATTTTCTGTAGGACAAACGAGAACCGCGATACGGAAGCGCGAAAAGTGGTTTTTTCGCGTTTTCACGAACCCATCGAAATTTACGATGTATCTAATTCCGGTCATTTTTAATCGTTTCCGGAGTTCTAAAAACCTATGTCGATCGTAAATTTCCCGTACAACAAGAAAATACCGGTTTCGCTTTTGATTTTTGAGATTTTATCGACCTTAAGCGGGAAAATCGTTGTTTTCGGTTTTTTGCACTTTTCTCCCAGAGTTTTTGAGCTATCGGGAAAAAATGCCATATAATTTTCATCGGGGCGAAATTGCCTATCGAATGGCATTTGTGAAATTTTTCCGCGGTAAAATTTTTTATTTTCGAAACCTCCGAGTCACAAGGTTGAACATTAGGGTCGAAAAATCGACCTTTTTGAATTTCATCTTTTTTCCAAACTCTAAAAATCTATATCGATCGGAAATCGCGCGCTGATCACGAGTCCATTGGGTAGTTTTGAGGTCGGGTAATAATTTCTATGTGAAAAAGTGAAAAAACGTGAAATTTCAGCGTTTTCAGGGGATTTCGGACATTAGATTCGAACGATCGAACGAATAACCATGATTTTCGTAATGCGCGGGAAATTTCCGATCGAATAACGTGGTGTTGAAATATTTTTAGTGAAAAAAATTTTTTCCCACCCATGGAGCTCGTTTTTTGGGGGGTAAACCCCTTTCGGCCAAAAATCGCGATTTTCGAAAATTCACCACGGCCACAAAAATAAAGATATCCGGATTTTTCTTACGCCATTCTTCTCGTCTCGGCGAGCTCTTCAAAAAGTTATTCGTCCAATTTTCTGTAGGACAAACGAGAACCGCGATACGGAAGCGCGAAAAGTGTTTTTTTCGCGTTTTCACGAACCCATCGAAATTTACGATGTATCTAATTCCGGTCATTTTTAATCGTTTCCGGAGTTCTAAAAACCTATGTCGATCGTAAATTTCCCGTACAACAAGAAAATACCGGTTTCGCTTTTGATTTTTGAGATTTTATCGACCTTAAGCGGGAAAATCGTTGTTTTCGGTTTTTTGCACTTTTCTCCCAGAGTTTTTGAGCTATCGGGAAAAAATGCCATATAATTTTCATCGGGGCGAAATTGCCTATCGAATGGCATTTGTGAAATTTTTCCGCGGTAAAATTTTTTATTTTCGAAACCTCCGAGTCACAAGGTTGAACATTAGGGTCGAAAAATCGACCTTTTTGAATTTCATCTTTTTTCCAAACTCTAAAAATCTATATCGATCGGAAATCGCGCGCTGATCACGAGTCCATTGGGTAGTTTTGAGGTCGGGTAATAATTTCTATGTGAAAAAGTGAAAAAACGTGAAATTTCAGCGTTTTCAGGGGATTTCGGACATTAGATTCGAACGATCGAACGAATAACCATGATTTTCGTAATGCGCGGGAAATTTCCGATCGAATAACGTGGTGTTGAAATATTTTTAGTGAAAAAAATTTTTTCCCACCCATGGAGCTCGTTTTTTGGGGGGTAAACCCCTTTCGGCCAAAAATCGCGATTTTCGAAAATTCACCACGGCCACAAAAATAAAGATATCCGGATTTTTCTTACGCCATTCTTCTCGTCTCGGCGAGCTCTTCAAAAAGTTATTCGTCCAATTTTCTGTAGGACAAACGAGAACCGCGATACGGAAGCGCGAAAAGTGGTTTTTTCGCGTTTTCACGAACCCATCGAAATTTACGATGTATCTAATTCCGGTCATTTTTAACCGTTTCCGGAGTTCTAAAAACCTATGTCGATCGTAAATTTCCCGTACAACAAGAAAATCCCGGTTTCGCTTTTGATTTTTGAGATTTTATCGACCTTAAGCGGGAAAATCGTTATTTTCGGTTTTTTGCACTTTTCTCCCAGAGTTTTTGAGCTATCGGGAAAAAATGCCATATAATTTTCATCGGGGCGAAATTGCCTATCGAATGGCATTTGTGAAATTTTTCCGCGGTAAAATTTTTTATTTTCGAAACCTCCGAGTCACAAGGTTGAACATTAGGGTCGAAAAATCGACCTTTTTGAATTTCATCTTTTTTCCAAACTCTAAAAATCTATATCGATCGGAAATCGCGCGCTGATCACGAGTCCATTGGGTAGTTTTGAGGTCGGGTAATAATTTCTATGTGAAAAAGTGAAAAAACGTGAAATTTCAGCGTTTTCAGGGGATTTCGGACATTAGATTCGAACGATCGAACGAATAACCATGATTTTCGTAATGCGCGGGAAATTTCCGATCGAATAACGTGGTGTTGAAATATTTTTAGTGAAAAAAATTTTTTCCCACCCATGGAGCTCGTTTTTTGGGGGGTAAACCCCTTTCGGCCAAAAATCGCGATTTTCGAAAATTCACCACGGCCACAAAAATAAAGATATCCGGATTTTTCTTACGCCATTCTTCTCGTCTCGGCGAGCTCTTCAAAAAGTTATTCGTCCAATTTTCTGTAGGACAAACGAGAACCGCGATACGGAAGCGCGAAAAGTGGTTTTTTCGCGTTTTCACGAACCCATCGAAATTTACGATGTATCTAATTCCGGTCATTTTTGATCGTTTCCGGAGTTCTAAAAACCTATGTCGATCGTAAATTTCCCGTACAACAAGAAAATCCCGGTTTCGCTTTTGATTTTTGAGATTTTATCGACCTTAAGCGGGAAAATCGTTATTTTCGGTTTTTTGCACTTTTCTCCCAGAGTTTTTGAGCTATCGGGAAAAAATGCCATATAATTTTCATCGGGGCGAAATTGCCTATCGAATGGCATTTGTGAAATTTTTCCGCGGTAAAATTTTTTATTTTCGAAACCTCCGAGTCACAAGGTTGAACATTAGGGTCGAAAAATCGACCTTTTTGAATTTCATCTTTTTTCCAAACTCTAAAAATCTATATCGATCGGAAATCGCGCGCTGATCACGAGTCCATTGGGTAGTTTTGAGGTCGGGTAATAATTTCTATGTGAAAAAGTGAAAAAACGTGAAATTTCAGCGTTTTCAGGGGATTTCGGACATTAGATTCGAACGATCGAACGAATAACCATGATTTTCGTAATGCGCGGGAAATTTCCGATCGAATAACGTGGTGTTGAAATCTTTTTAGTGAAAAAAATTTTTTCCCACCCACGGAGCTAGTTTTTTGGGGGGTAAACCCCTTTCGGCCAAAAATCGCGATTTTCGAAAATTCACCACGGCCACAAAAATAAAGATATCCGGATTTTTCTTACGCCATTCTTCTCGTCTCGGCGAGCTCTTCAAAAAGTTATTCGTGCAATTTTCTGTAGGACAAACGAGAACCGCGATACGGAAGCGCGAAAAGTGGTTTTTTCGCGTTTTCACGAACCCATCGAAATTTACGATGTATCTAATTCCGGTCATTTTTAATCGTTTCCGGAGTTCTAAAAACCTATGTCGATCGTAAATTTCCCGTACAACAAGAAAATCCCGGTTTCGCTTTTGATTTTTGAGATTTTATCGACCTTAAGCGGGAAAATCGTTATTTTCGGTTTTTTGCACTTTTCTCCCAGAGTTTTTGAGCTATCGGGAAAAAATGCCATATAATTTTCATCGGGGCGAAATTGCCTATCGAATGGCATTTGTGAAATTTTTCCGCGGTAAAATTTTTTATTTTCGAAACCTCCGAGTCACAAGGTTGAACATTAGGGTCGAAAAATCGACCTTTTTGAATTTCATCTTTTTTCCAAACTCTAAAAATCTATATCGATCGGAAATCGCGCGCTGATCACGAGTCCATTGGGTAGTTTTGAGGTCGGGTAATAATTTCTATGTGAAAAAGTGAAAAAACGTGAAATTTCAGCGTTTTCAGGGGATTTCGGACATTAGATTCGAACGATCGAACGAATAACCATGATTTTCGTAATGCGCGGGAAATTTCCGATCCAATAACGTGGTGTTGAAATATTTTTAGTGAAAAAAATTTTTCCCACCCATGGAGCTCGTTTTTTGGGGGGTAAACCCCTTTCGGCCAAAAATCGCGATTTTCGAAAATTCACCACGGCCACAAAAATAAAGATTTCCGGATTTTTCTTACGCCATTCTTCTCGTCTCGGCGAGCTCTTCAAAAAGTTATTCGTGCAATTTTCTGTAGGACAAACGAGAACCGCGATACGGAAGCGCGAAAAGTGGTTTTTTCGCGTTTTCACGAACCCATCGAAATTTACGATGTATCTAATTCCGGTCATTTTTAATCGTTTCCGGAGTTCTAAAAACCTATGTCGATCGTAAATTTCCCGTACAACAAGAAAATCCCGGTTTCGCTTTTGATTTTTGAGATTTTATCGACCTTAAGCGGGAAAATCGTTATTTTCGGTTTTTTGCACTTTTCTCCCAGAGTTTTTGAGCTATCGGGAAAAAATGCCATATAATTTTCATCGGGGCGAAATTGCCTATCGAATGGCATTTGTGAAATTTTTCCGCGGTAAAATTTTTTATTTTCGAAACCTCCGAGTCACAAGGTTGAACATTAGGGTCGAAAAATCGACCTTTTTGAATTTCATCTTTTTTCCAAACTCTAAAAATCTATATCGATCGGAAATCGCGCGCTGATCACGAGTCCATTGGGTAGTTTTGAGGTCGGGTAATAATTTCTATGTGAAAAAGTGAAAAAACGTGAAATTTCAGCGTTTTCAGGGGATTTCGGACATTAGATTCGAACGATCGAACGAATAACCATGATTTTCGTAATGCGCGGGAAATTTCCGATCCAATAACGTGGTGTTGAAATATTTTTAGTGAAAAAAATTTTTCCCACCCATGGAGCTCGTTTTTTGGGGGGTAAACCCCTTTCGGCCAAAAATCGCGATTTTCGAAAATTCACCACGGCCACAAAAATAAAGATATCCGGTTTTTTCTTACGCCATTCTTCTCGTCTCGGCGAGCTCTTCAAAAAGTTATTCGTGCAATTTTCTGTAGGACAAACGAGAACCGCGATACGGAAGCGCGAAAAGTGGTTTTTTCGCGTTTTCACGAACCCATCGAAATTTACGATGTATCTAATTCCGGTCATTTTTAATCGTTTCCGGAGTTCTAAAAACCTATGTCGATCGTAAATTTCCCGTACAACAAGAAAATACCGGTTTCGCTTTTGATTTTTGAGATTTTATCGACCTTAAGCGGGAAAATCGTTGTTTTCGGTTTTTTGCACTTTTCTCCCAGAGTTTTTGAGCTATCGGGAAAAAATGCCATATAATTTTCATCGGGGCGAAATTGCCTATCGAATGGCATTTGTGAAATTTTTCCGCGGTAAAATTTTTTATTTTCGAAACCTCCGAGTCACAAGGTTGAACATTAGGGTCGAAAAATCGACCTTTTTGAATTTCATCTTTTTTCCAAACTCTAAAAATCTATATCGATCGGAAATCGCGCGCTGATCACGAGTCCATTGGGTAGTTTTGAGGTCGGGTAATAATTTCTATGTGAAAAAGTGAAAAAACGTGAAATTTCAGCGTTTTCAGGGGATTTCGGACATTAGATTCGAACGATCGAACGAATAACCATGATTTTCGTAATGCGCGGGAAATTTCCGATCGAATAACGTGGTGTTGAAATATTTTTAGTGAAAAAAATTTTTTCCCACCCATGGAGCTCGTTTTTTGGGGGGTAAACCCCTTTCGGCCAAAAATCGCGATTTTCGAAAATTCACCACGGCCACAAAAATAAAGATATCCGGATTTTTCTTACGCCATTCTTCTCGTCTCGGCGAGCTCTTCAAAAAGTTATTCGTCCAATTTTCTGTAGGACAAACGAGAACCGCGATACGGAAGCGCGAAAAGTGTTTTTTTCGCGTTTTCACGAACCCATCGAAATTTACGATGTATCTAATTCCGGTCATTTTTAATCGTTTCCGGAGTTCTAAAAACCTATGTCGATCGTAAATTTCCCGTACAACAAGAAAATACCGGTTTCGCTTTTGATTTTTGAGATTTTATCGACCTTAAGCGGGAAAATCGTTGTTTTCGGTTTTTTGCACTTTTCTCCCAGAGTTTTTGAGCTATCGGGAAAAAATGCCATATAATTTTCATCGGGGCGAAATTGCCTATCGAATGGCATTTGTGAAATTTTTCCGCGGTAAAATTTTTTATTTTCGAAACCTCCGAGTCACAAGGTTGAACATTAGGGTCGAAAAATCGACCTTTTTGAATTTCATCTTTTTTCCAAACTCTAAAAATCTATATCGATCGGAAATCGCGCGCTGATCACGAGTCCATTGGGTAGTTTTGAGGTCGGGTAATAATTTCTATGTGAAAAAGTGAAAAAACGTGAAATTTCAGCGTTTTCAGGGGATTTCGGACATTAGATTCGAACGATCGAACGAATAACCATGATTTTCGTAATGCGCGGGAAATTTCCGATCGAATAACGTGGTGTTGAAATATTTTTAGTGAAAAAAATTTTTTCCCACCCATGGAGCTCGTTTTTTGGGGGGTAAACCCCTTTCGGCCAAAAATCGCGATTTTCGAAAATTCACCACGGCCACAAAAATAAAGATATCCGGATTTTTCTTACGCCATTCTTCTCGTCTCGGCGAGCTCTTCAAAAAGTTATTCGTCCAATTTTCTGTAGGACAAACGAGAACCGCGATACGGAAGCGCGAAAAGTGGTTTTTTCGCGTTTTCACGAACCCATCGAAATTTACGATGTATCTAATTCCGGTCATTTTTAACCGTTTCCGGAGTTCTAAAAACCTATGTCGATCGTAAATTTCCCGTACAACAAGAAAATCCCGGTTTCGCTTTTGATTTTTGAGATTTTATCGACCTTAAGCGGGAAAATCGTTATTTTCGGTTTTTTGCACTTTTCTCCCAGAGTTTTTGAGCTATCGGGAAAAAATGCCATATAATTTTCATCGGGGCGAAATTGCCTATCGAATGGCATTTGTGAAATTTTTCCGCGGTAAAATTTTTTATTTTCGAAACCTCCGAGTCACAAGGTTGAACATTAGGGTCGAAAAATCGACCTTTTTGAATTTCATCTTTTTTCCAAACTCTAAAAATCTATATCGATCGGAAATCGCGCGCTGATCACGAGTCCATTGGGTAGTTTTGAGGTCGGGTAATAATTTCTATGTGAAAAAGTGAAAAAACGTGAAATTTCAGCGTTTTCAGGGGATTTCGGACATTAGATTCGAACGATCGAACGAATAACCATGATTTTCGTAATGCGCGGGAAATTTCCGATCGAATAACGTGGTGTTGAAATATTTTTAGTGAAAAAAATTTTTTCCCACCCATGGAGCTCGTTTTTTGGGGGGTAAACCCCTTTCGGCCAAAAATCGCGATTTTCGAAAATTCACCACGGCCACAAAAATAAAGATATCCGGATTTTTCTTACGCCATTCTTCTCGTCTCGGCGAGCTCTTCAAAAAGTTATTCGTCCAATTTTCTGTAGGACAAACGAGAACCGCGATACGGAAGCGCGAAAAGTGGTTTTTTCGCGTTTTCACGAACCCATCGAAATTTACGATGTATCTAATTCCGGTCATTTTTGATCGTTTCCGGAGTTCTAAAAACCTATGTCGATCGTAAATTTCCCGTACAACAAGAAAATCCCGGTTTCGCTTTTGATTTTTGAGATTTTATCGACCTTAAGCGGGAAAATCGTTATTTTCGGTTTTTTGCACTTTTCTCCCAGAGTTTTTGAGCTATCGGGAAAAAATGCCATATAATTTTCATCGGGGCGAAATTGCCTATCGAATGGCATTTGTGAAATTTTTCCGCGGTAAAATTTTTTATTTTCGAAACCTCCGAGTCACAAGGTTGAACATTAGGGTCGAAAAATCGACCTTTTTGAATTTCATCTTTTTTCCAAACTCTAAAAATCTATATCGATCGGAAATCGCGCGCTGATCACGAGTCCATTGGGTAGTTTTGAGGTCGGGTAATAATTTCTATGTGAAAAAGTGAAAAAACGTGAAATTTCAGCGTTTTCAGGGGATTTCGGACATTAGATTCGAACGATCGAACGAATAACCATGATTTTCGTAATGCGCGGGAAATTTCCGATCGAATAACGTGGTGTTGAAATCTTTTTAGTGAAAAAAATTTTTTCCCACCCACGGAGCTAGTTTTTTGGGGGGTAAACCCCTTTCGGCCAAAAATCGCGATTTTCGAAAATTCACCACGGCCACAAAAATAAAGATATCCGGATTTTTCTTACGCCATTCTTCTCGTCTCGGCGAGCTCTTCAAAAAGTTATTCGTGCAATTTTCTGTAGGACAAACGAGAACCGCGATACGGAAGCGCGAAAAGTGGTTTTTTCGCGTTTTCACGAACCCATCGAAATTTACGATGTATCTAATTCCGGTCATTTTTAATCGTTTCCGGAGTTCTAAAAACCTATGTCGATCGTAAATTTCCCGTACAACAAGAAAATCCCGGTTTCGCTTTTGATTTTTGAGATTTTATCGACCTTAAGCGGGAAAATCGTTATTTTCGGTTTTTTGCACTTTTCTCCCAGAGTTTTTGAGCTATCGGGAAAAAATGCCATATAATTTTCATCGGGGCGAAATTGCCTATCGAATGGCATTTGTGAAATTTTTCCGCGGTAAAATTTTTTATTTTCGAAACCTCCGAGTCACAAGGTTGAACATTAGGGTCGAAAAATCGACCTTTTTGAATTTCATCTTTTTTCCAAACTCTAAAAATCTATATCGATCGGAAATCGCGCGCTGATCACGAGTCCATTGGGTAGTTTTGAGGTCGGGTAATAATTTCTATGTGAAAAAGTGAAAAAACGTGAAATTTCAGCGTTTTCAGGGGATTTCGGACATTAGATTCGAACGATCGAACGAATAACCATGATTTTCGTAATGCGCGGGAAATTTCCGATCCAATAACGTGGTGTTGAAATATTTTTAGTGAAAAAAATTTTTCCCACCCATGGAGCTCGTTTTTTGGGGGGTAAACCCCTTTCGGCCAAAAATCGCGATTTTCGAAAATTCACCACGGCCACAAAAATAAAGATTTCCGGATTTTTCTTACGCCATTCTTCTCGTCTCGGCGAGCTCTTCAAAAAGTTATTCGTGCAATTTTCTGTAGGACAAACGAGAACCGCGATACGGAAGCGCGAAAAGTGGTTTTTTCGCGTTTTCACGAACCCATCGAAATTTACGATGTATCTAATTCCGGTCATTTTTAATCGTTTCCGGAGTTCTAAAAACCTATGTCGATCGTAAATTTCCCGTACAACAAGAAAATCCCGGTTTCGCTTTTGATTTTTGAGATTTTATCGACCTTAAGCGGGAAAATCGTTATTTTCGGTTTTTTGCACTTTTCTCCCAGAGTTTTTGAGCTATCGGGAAAAAATGCCATATAATTTTCATCGGGGCGAAATTGCCTATCGAATGGCATTTGTGAAATTTTTCCGCGGTAAAATTTTTTATTTTCGAAACCTCCGAGTCACAAGGTTGAACATTAGGGTCGAAAAATCGACCTTTTTGAATTTCATCTTTTTTCCAAACTCTAAAAATCTATATCGATCGGAAATCGCGCGCTGATCACGAGTCCATTGGGTAGTTTTGAGGTCGGGTAATAATTTCTATGTGAAAAAGTGAAAAAACGTGAAATTTCAGCGTTTTCAGGGGATTTCGGACATTAGATTCGAACGATCGAACGAATAACCATGATTTTCGTAATGCGCGGGAAATTTCCGATCCAATAACGTGGTGTTGAAATATTTTTAGTGAAAAAAATTTTTCCCACCCATGGAGCTCGTTTTTTGGGGGGTAAACCCCTTTCGGCCAAAAATCGCGATTTTCGAAAATTCACCACGGCCACAAAAATAAAGATTTCCGGATTTTTCTTACGCCATTCTTCTCGTCTCGGCGAGCTCTTCAAAAAGTTATTCGTGCAATTTTCTGTAGGACAAACGAGAACCGCGATACGGAAGCGCGAAAAGTGGTTTTTTCGCGTTTTCACGAACCCATCGAAATTTATGATGTATCTAATTCCGGTCATTTTTAATCGTTTCCGGAGTTCTAAAAACCTATGTCGATCGTAAATTTCCCGTACAACAAGAAAATCCCGGTTTCGCTTTTGATTTTTGAGATTTTATCGACCTTAAGCGGGAAAATCGTTATTTTCGGTTTTTTGCACTTTTCTCCCAGAGTTTTTGAGCTATCGGGAAAAAATGCCATATAATTTTCATCGGGGCGAAATTGCCTATCGAATGGCATTTGTGAAATTTTTCCGCGGTAAAATTTTTTATTTTCGAAACCTCCGAGTCACAAGGTTGAACATTAGGGTCGAAAAATCGACCTTTTTGAATTTCATCTTTTTTCCAAACTCTAAAAATCTATATCGATCGGAAATCGCGCGCTGATCACGAGTCCATTGGGTAGTTTTGAGGTCGGGTAATAATTTCTATGTGAAAAAGTGAAAAAACGTGAAATTTCAGCGTTTTCAGGGGATTTCGGACATTAGATTCGAACGATCGAACGAATAACCATGATTTTCGTAATGCGCGGGAAATTTCCGATCGAATAACGTGGTGTTGAAATCTTTTTAGTGAAAAAAATTTTTTCCCACCCACGGAGCTAGTTTTTTGGGGGGTAAACCCCTTTCGGCCAAAAATCGCGATTTTCGAAAATTCACCACGGCCACAAAAATAAAGATATCCGGATTTTTCTTACGCCATTCTTCTCGTC
This sequence comes from Netelia virgata, assembly GCA_951802705.1. Taxonomy (NCBI): domain Eukaryota; kingdom Metazoa; phylum Arthropoda; class Insecta; order Hymenoptera; family Ichneumonidae; genus Netelia; species Netelia virgata. Next base: position 47,923,286 of record OX637863.1, read on the forward strand.
TCGGCGAGCTCTTCAAAAAGTTATTCGTCCAATTTTCTGTAGGACAAACGAGAACCGCGATACGGAAGCGCGAAAAGTGGTTTTTTCGCGTTTTCACGAACCCATCGAAATTTACGATGTATCTAATTCCGGTCATTTTTAATCGTTTCCGGAGTTCTAAAAACCTATGTCGATCGTAAATTTCCCGTACAACAAGAAAATACCGGTTTCGCTTTTGATTTTTGAGATTTTATCGACCTTAAGCGGGAAAATCGTTGTTTTCGGTTTTTTGCACTTTTCTCCCAGAGTTTTTGAGCTATCGGGAAAAAATGCCATATAATTTTCATCGGGGCGAAATTGCCTATCGAATGGCATTTGTGAAATTTTTCCGCGGTAAAATTTTTTATTTTCGAAACCTCCGAGTCACAAGGTTGAACATTAGGGTCGAAAAATCGACCTTTTTGAATTTCATCTTTTTTCCAAACTCTAAAAATCTATATCGATCGGAAATCGCGCGCTGATCACGAGTCCATTGGGTAGTTTTGAGGTCGGGTAATAATTTCTATGTGAAAAAGTGAAAAAACGTGAAATTTCAGCGTTTTCAGGGGATTTCGGACATTAGATTCGAACGATCGAACGAATAACCATGATTTTCGTAATGCGCGGGAAATTTCCGATCGAATAACGTGGTGTTGAAATATTTTTAGTGAAAAAAATTTTTTCCCACCCATGGAGCTCGTTTTTTGGGGGGTAAACCCCTTTCGGCCAAAAATCGCGATTTTCGAAAATTCACCACGGCCACAAAAATAAAGATATCCGGATTTTTCTTACGCCATTCTTCTCGTCTCGGCGAGCTCTTCAAAAAGTTATTCGTGCAATTTTCTGTAGGACAAACGAGAACCGCGATACGGAAGCGCGAAAAGTGTTTTTTTCGCGTTTTCACGAACCCATCGAAATTTACGATGTATCTAATTCCGGTCATTTTTAATCGTTTCCGGAGTTCTAAAAACCTATGTCGATCGTAAATTTCCCGTACAACAAGAAAATCCCGGTTTCGCTTTTGATTTTTGAGATTTTATCGACCTTAAGCGGGAAAATCGTTATTTTCGGTTTTTTGCACTTTTCTCCCAGAGTTTTTGAGCTATCGGGAAAAAATGCCATATAATTTTCATCGGGGCGAAATTGCCTATCGAATGGCATTTGTGAAATTTTTCCGCGGTAAAATTTTTTATTTTCGAAACCTCCGAGTCACAAGGTTGAACATTAGGGTCGAAAAATCGACCTTTTTGAATTTCATCTTTTTTCCAAACTCTAAAAATCTATATCGATCGGAAATCGCGCGCTGATCACGAGTCCATTGGGTAGTTTTGAGGTCGGGTAATAATTTCTATGTGAAAAAGTGAAAAAACGTGAAATTTCAGCGTTTTCAGGGGATTTCGGACATTAGATTCGAACGATCGAACGAATAACCATGATTTTCGTAATGCGCGGGAAATTTCCGATCGAATAACGTGGTGTTGAAATATTTTTAGTGAAAAAAATTTTTTCCCACCCATGGAGCTCGTTTTTTGGGGGGTAAACCCCTTTCGGCCAAAAATCGCGATTTTCGAAAATTCACCACGGCCACAAAAATAAAGATATCCGGATTTTTCTTACGCCATTCTTCTCGTCTCGGCGAGCTCTTCAAAAAGTTATTCGTCCAATTTTCTGTAGGACAAACGAGAACCGCGATACGGAAGCGCGAAAAGTGGTTTTTTCGCGTTTTCACGAACCCATCGAAATTTACGATGTATCTAATTCCGGTCATTTTTAATCGTTTCCGGAGTTCTAAAAACCTATGTCGATCGTAAATTTCCCGTACAACAAGAAAATCCCGGTTTCGCTTTTGATTTTTGAGATTTTATCGACCTTAAGCGGGAAAATCGTTATTTTCGGTTTTTTGCACATTTCTCCCAGAGTTTTTGAGCTATCGGGAAAAAATGCCATATAATTTTCATCGGGGCGAAATTGCCTATCGAATGGCATTTGTGAAATTTTTCCGCGGTAAAATTTTTTATTTTCGAAACCTCCGAGTCACAAGGTTGAACATTAGGGTCGAAAAATCGACCTTTTTGAATTTCATCTTTTTTCCAAACTCTAAAAATCTATATCGATCGGAAATCGCGCGCTGATCACGAGTCCATTGGGTAGTTTTGAGGTCGGGTAATAATTTCTATGTGAAAAAGTGAAAAAACGTGAAATTTCAGCGTTTTCAGGGGATTTCGGACATTAGATTCGAACGATCGAACGAATAACCATGATTTTCGTAATGCGCGGGAAATTTCCGATCGAATAACGTGGTGTTGAAATATTTTTAGTGAAAAAAATTTTTTCCCACCCATGGAGCTCGTTTTTTGGGGGCTAAACCCCTTTCGGCCAAAAATCGCGATTTTCGAAAATTCACCACGGCCACAAAAATAAAGATATCCGGTTTTTTCTTACGCCATTCTTCTCGTCTCGGCGAGCTCTTCAAAAAGTTATTCGTGCAATTTTCTGTAGGACAAACGAGAACCGCGATACGGAAGCGCGAAAAGTGGTTTTTTCGCGTTTTCACGAACCCATCGAAATTTACGATGTATCTAATTCCGGTCATTTTTAATCGTTTCCGGAGTTCTAAAAACCTATGTCGATCGTAAATTTCCCGTACAACAAGAAAATCCCGGTTTCGCTTTTGATTTTTGAGATTTTATCGACCTTAAGCGGGAAAATCGTTATTTTCGGTTTTTTGCACTTTTCTCCCAGAGTTTTTGAGCTATCGGGAAAAAATGCCATATAATTTTCATTGGGGCGAAATTGCCTATCGAATGGCATTTGTGAAATTTTTCCGCGGTAAAATTTTTTATTTTCGAAACCTCCGAGTCACAAGGTTGAACATTGGGGTCGAAAAATCGACCTTTTTGAATTTCATCTTTTTTCCAAACTCTAAAAATCTATATCGATCGGAAATCGCGCGCTGATCACGAGTCCATTGGGTAGTTTTGAGGTCGGGTAATAATTTCTATGTGAAAAAGTGAAAAAAACGTGAAATTTCAGCGTTTTCAGGGGATTTCGGACATTAGATTCGAACGATCGAACGAATAACCATGATTTTCGTAATGCGCGGGAAATTTCCGATCGAATAACGTGGTGTTGAAATATTTTTAGTGAAAAAAATTTTTTCCCACCCATGGAGCTCGTTTTTTGGGGGGTAAACCCCTTTCGGCCAAAAATCGCGATTTTCGAAAATTCACCACGGCCACAAAAATAAAGATATCCGGATTTTTCTTACGTCATTCTTCTCGTCTCGGCGAGCTCTTCAAAAAGTTATTCGTCCAATTTTCTGTAGGACAAACGAGAACCGCGATACGGAAGCGCGAAAAGTGGTTTTTTCGCGTTTTCACGAACCCATCGAAATTTACGATGTATCTAATTCCGGTCATTTTTAACCGTTTCCGGAGTTCTAAAAACCTATGTCGATCGTAAATTTCCCGTACAACAAGAAAATCCCGGTTTCGCTTTTGATTTTTGAGATTTTATCGACCTTAAGCGGGAAAATCGTTATTTTCGGTTTTTTGCACTTTTCTCCCAGAGTTTTTGAGCTATCGGGAAAAAATGCCATATAATTTTCATTGGGGCGAAATTGCCTATCGAATGGCATTTGTGAAATTTTTCCGCGGTAAAATTTTTTATTTTCGAAACCTCCGAGTCACAAGGTTGAACATTGGGGTCGAAAAATCGACCTTTTTGAATTCCATCTTTTTTCCAAACTCTAAAAATCTATATCGATCGGAAATCGCGCGCTGATCACGAGTCCATTGGGTAGTTTTGAGGTCGGGTAATAATTTCTATGTGAAAAAGTGAAAAAACGTGAAATTTCAGCGTTTTCAGGGGATTTCGGACATTAGATTCGAACGATCGAACGAATAACCATGATTTTCGTAATGCGCGGGAAATTTCCGATCGAATAACGTGGTGTTGAAATATTTTTAGTGAAAAAAATTTTTTCCCACCCATGGAGCTCGTTTTTTGGGGGGTAAACCCCTTTCGGCCAAAAATCGCGATTTTCGAAAATTCACCACGGCCACAAAAATAAAGATATCCGGATTTTTCTTACGCCATTCTTCTCGTCTCGGCGAGCTCTTCAAAAAGTTATTCGTCCAATTTTCTGTAGGACAAACGAGAACCGCGATACGGAAGCGCGAAAAGTGGTTTTTTCGCGTTTTCACGAACCCATCGAAATTTACGATGTATCTAATTCCGGTCATTTTTAATCGTTTCCGGAGTTCTAAAAACCTATGTCGATCGTAAATTTCCCGTACAACAAGAAAATACCGGTTTCGCTTTTGATTTTTGAGATTTTATCGACCTTAAGCGGGAAAATCGTTGTTTTCGGTTTTTTGCACTTTTCTCCCAGAGTTTTTGAGCTATCGGGAAAAAATGCCATATAATTTTCATCGGGGCGAAATTGCCTATCGAATGGCATTTGTGAAATTTTTCCGCGGTAAAATTTTTTATTTTCGAAACCTCCGAGTCACAAGGTTGAACATTAGGGTCGAAAAATCGACCTTTTTGAATTTCATCTTTTTTCCAAACTCTAAAAATCTATATCGATCGGAAATCGCGCGCTGATCACGAGTCCATTGGGTAGTTTTGAGGTCGGGTAATAATTTCTATGTGAAAAAGTGAAAAAAACGTGAAATTTCAGCGTTTTCAGGGGATTTCGGACATTAGATTCGAACGATCGAACGAATAACCATGATTTTCGTAATGCGCGGGAAATTTCCGATCGAATAACGTGGTGTTGAAATATTTTTAGTGAAAAAAATTTTTTCCCACCCATGGAGCTCGTTTTTTGGGGGGTAAACCCCTTTCGGCCAAAAATCGCGATTTTCGAAAATTCACCACGGCCACAAAAATAAAGATATCCGGATTTTTCTTACGCCATTCTTCTCGTCTCGGCGAGCTCTTCAAAAAGTTATTCGTCCAATTTTCTGTAGGACAAACGAGAACCGCGATACGGAAGCGCGAAAAGTGGTTTTTTCGCGTTTTCACGAACCCATCGAAATTTACGATGTATCTAATTCCGGTCATTTTTAATCGTTTCCGGAGTTCTAAAAACCTATGTCGATCGTAAATTTCCCGTACAACAAGAAAATCCCGGTTTCGCTTTTGATTTTTGAGATTTTATCGACCTTAAGCGGGAAAATCGTTATTTTCGGTTTTTTGCACTTTTCTCCCAGAGTTTTTGAGCTATCGGGAAAAAATGCCATATAATTTTCATCGGGGCGAAATTGCCTATCGAATGGCATTTGTGAAATTTTTCCGCGGTAAAATTTTTTATTTTCGAAACCTCCGAGTCACAAGGTTGAACATTGGGGTCGAAAAATCGACCTTTTTGAATTTCATCTTTTTTCCAAACTCTAAAAATCTATATCGATCGGAAATCGCGCGCTGATCACGAGTCCATTGGGTAGTTTTGAGGTCGGGTAATAATTTCTATGTGAAAAAGTGAAAAAACGTGAAATTTCAGCGTTTTCAGGGGATTTCGGACATTAGATTCGAACGATCGAACGAATAACCATGATTTTCGTAATGCGCGGGAAATTTCCGATCGAATAACGTGGTGTTGAAATATTTTTAGTGAAAAAAATTTTTTCCCACCCATGGAGCTCGTTTTTTGGGGGGTAAACCCCTTTCGGCCAAAAATCGCGATTTTCGAAAATTCACCACGGCCACAAAAATAAAGATATCCGGTTTTTTCTTACGCCATTCTTCTCGTCTCGGCGAGCTCTTCAAAAAGTTATTCGTGCAATTTTCTGTAGGACAAACGAGAACCGCGATACGGAAGCGCGAAAAGTGGTTTTTTCGCGTTTTCACGAACCCATCGAAATTTACGATGTATCTAATTCCGGTCATTTTTAATCGTTTCCGGAGTTCTAAAAACCTATGTCGATCGTAAATTTCCCGTACAACAAGAAAATACCGGTTTCGCTTTTGATTTTTGAGATTTTATCGACCTTAAGCGGGAAAATCGTTGTTTTCGGTTTTTTGCACTTTTCTCCCAGAGTTTTTGAGCTATCGGGAAAAAATGCCATATAATTTTCATCGGGGCGAAATTGCCTATCGAATGGCATTTGTGAAATTTTTCCGCGGTAAAATTTTTTATTTTCGAAACCTCCGAGTCACAAGGTTGAACATTAGGGTCGAAAAATCGACCTTTTTGAATTTCATCTTTTTTCCAAACTCTAAAAATCTATATCGATCGGAAATCGCGCGCTGATCACGAGTCCATTGGGTAGTTTTGAGGTCGGGTAATAATTTCTATGTGAAAAAGTGAAAAAACGTGAAATTTCAGCGTTTTCAGGGGATTTCGGACATTAGATTCGAACGATCGAACGAATAACCATGATTTTCGTAATGCGCGGGAAATTTCCGATCGAATAACGTGGTGTTGAAATATTTTTAGTGAAAAAAATTTTTTCCCACCCATGGAGCTCGTTTTTTGGGGGGTAAACCCCTTTCGGCCAAAAATCGCGATTTTCGAAAATTCACCACGGCCACAAAAATAAAGATATCCGGTTTTTTCTTACGCCATTCTTCTCGTCTCGGCGAGCTCTTCAAAAAGTTATTCGTGCAATTTTCTGTAGGACAAACGAGAACCGCGATACGGAAGCGCGAAAAGTGGTTTTTTCGCGTTTTCACGAACCCATCGAAATTTACGATGTATCTAATTCCGGTCATTTTTAATCGTTTCCGGAGTTCTAAAAACCTATGTCGATCGTAAATTTCCCGTACAACAAGAAAATACCGGTTTCGCTTTTGATTTTTGAGATTTTATCGACCTTAAGCGGGAAAATCGTTGTTTTCGGTTTTTTGCACTTTTCTCCCAGAGTTTTTGAGCTATCGGGAAAAAATGCCATATAATTTTCATCGGGGCGAAATTGCCTATCGAATGGCATTTGTGAAATTTTTCCGCGGTAAAATTTTTTATTTTCGAAACCTCCGAGTCACAAGGTTGAACATTAGGGTCGAAAAATCGACCTTTTTGAATTTCATCTTTTTTCCAAACTCTAAAAATCTATATCGATCGGAAATCGCGCGCTGATCACGAGTCCATTGGGTAGTTTTGAGGTCGGGTAATAATTTCTATGTGAAAAAGTGAAAAAACGTGAAATTTCAGCGTTTTCAGGGGATTTCGGACATTAGATTCGAACGATCGAACGAATAACCATGATTTTCGTAATGCGCGGGAAATTTCCGATCGAATAACGTGGTGTTGAAATATTTTTAGTGAAAAAAATTTTTTCCCACCCATGGAGCTCGTTTTTTGGGGGGTAAACCCCTTTCGGCCAAAAATCGCGATTTTCGAAAATTCACCACGGCCACAAAAATAAAGATATCCGGATTTTTCTTACGCCATTCTTCTCGTCTCGGCGAGCTCTTCAAAAAGTTATTCGTGCAATTTTCTGTAGGACAAACGAGAACCGCGATACGGAAGCGCGAAAAGTGGTTTTTTCGTGTTTTCACGAACGCATCGAAATTTACGATGTATCTAATTCCGGTCATTTTTAATCGTTTCCGGAGTTCTAAAAACCTATGTCGATCGTAAATTTCCCGTACAACAAGAAAATCCCGGTTTCGCTTTTGATTTTTGAGATTTTATCGACCTTAAGCGGGAAAATCGTTATTTTCGGTTTTTTGCACTTTTCTCCCAGAGTTTTTGAGCTATCGGGAAAAAATGCCATATAATTTTCATCGGGGCGAAATTGCCTATCGAATGGCATTTGTGAAATTTTTCCGCGGTAAAATTTTTTATTTTCGAAACCTCCGAGTCACAAGGTTGAACATTAGGGTCGAAAAATCGACCTTTTTGAATTTCATCTTTTTTCCAAACTCTAAAAATCTATATCGATCGGAAATCGCGCGCTGATCACGAGTCCATTGGGTAGTTTTGAGGTCGGGTAATAATTTCTATGTGAAAAAGTGAAAAAACGTGAAATTTCAGCGTTTTCAGGGGATTTCGGACATTAGATTCGAACGATCGAACGAATAACCATGATTTTCGTAATGCGCGGGAAATTTCCGATCGAATAACGTGGTGTTGAAATATTTTTAGTGAAAAAAATTTTTTCCCACCCATGGAGCTCGTTTTTTGGGGGGTAAACCCCTTTCGGCCAAAAATCGCGATTTTCGAAAATTCACCACGGCCACAAAAATAAAGATATCCGGTTTTTTCTTACGCCATTCTTCTCGTCTCGGCGAGCTCTTCAAAAAGTTATTCGTGCAATTTTCTGTAGGACAAACGAGAACCGCGATACGGAAGCGCGAAAAGTGGTTTTTTCGCGTTTTCACGAACCCATCGAAATTTACGATGTATCTAATTCCGGTCATTTTTAATCGTTTCCGGAGTTCTAAAAACCTATGTCGATCGTAAATTTCCCGTACAACAAGAAAATCCCGGTTTCGCTTTTGATTTTTGAGATTTTATCGACCTTAAGCGGGAAAATCGTTGTTTTCGGTTTTTTGCACTTTTCTCCCAGAGTTTTTGAGCTATCGGGAAAAAATGCCATATAATTTTCATCGGGGCGAAATTGCCTATCGAATGGCATTTGTGAAATTTTTCCGCGGTAAAATTTTTTATTTTCGAAACCTCCGAGTCACAAGGTTGAACATTAGGGTCGAAAAATCGACCTTTTTGAATTTCATCTTTTTTCCAAACTCTAAAAATCTATATCGATCGGAAATCGCGCGCTGATCACGAGTCCATTGGGTAGTTTTGAGGTCGGGTAATAATTTCTATGTGAAAAAGTGAAAAAACGTGAAATTTCAGCGTTTTCAGGGGATTTCGGACATTAGATTCGAACGATCGAACGAATAACCATGATTTTCGTAATGCGCGGGAAATTTCCGATCGAATAACGTGGTGTTGAAATATTTTTAGTGAAAAAAATTTTTTCCCACCCATGGAGCTCGTTTTTTGGGGGGTAAACCCCTTTCGGCCAAAAATCGCGATTTTCGAAAATTCACCACGGCCACAAAAATAAAGATATCCGGTTTTTTCTTACGCCATTCTTCTCGTCTCGGCGAGCTCTTCAAAAAGTTATTCGTGCAATTTTCTGTAGGACAAACGAGAACCGCGATACGGAAGCGCGAAAAGTGGTTTTTTCGCGTTTTCACGAACCCATCGAAATTTACGATGTATCTAATTCCGGTCATTTTTAATCGTTTCCGGAGTTCTAAAAACCTATGTCGATCGTAAATTTCCCGTACAACAAGAAAATCCCGGTTTCGCTTTTGATTTTTGAGATTTTATCGACCTTAAGCGGGAAAATCGTTGTTTTCGGTTTTTTGCACTTTTCTCCCAGAGTTTTTGAGCTATCGGGAAAAAATGCCATATAATTTTCATCGGGGCGAAATTGCCTATCGAATGGCATTTGTGAAATTTTTCCGCGGTAAAATTTTTTATTTTCGAAACCTCCGAGTCACAAGGTTGAACATTAGGGTCGAAAAATCGACCTTTTTGAATTTCATCTTTTTTCCAAACTCTAAAAATCTATATCGATCGGAAATCGCGCGCTGATCACGAGTCCATTGGGTAGTTTTGAGGTCGGGTAATAATTTCTATGTGAAAAAGTGAAAAAACGTGAAATTTCAGCGTTTTCAGGGGATTTCGGACATTAGATTCGAACGATCGAACGAATAACCATGATTTTCGTAATGCGCGGGAAATTTCCGATCGAATAACGTGGTGTTGAAATATTTTTAGTGAAAAAAATTTTTTCCCACCCATGGAGCTCGTTTTTTGGGGGGTAAACCCCTTTCGGCCAAAAATCGCGATTTTCGAAAATTCACCACGGCCACAAAAATAAAGATATCCGGTTTTTTCTTACGCCATTCTTCTCGTCTCGGCGAGCTCTTCAAAAAGTTATTCGTGCAATTTTCTGTAGGACAAACGAGAACCGCGATACGGAAGCGCGAAAAGTGGTTTTTTCGCGTTTTCACGAACCCATCGAAATTTACGATGTATCTAATTCCGGTCATTTTTAATCGTTTCCGGAGTTCTAAAAACCTATGTCGATCGTAAATTTCCCGTACAACAAGAAAATACCGGTTTCGCTTTTGATTTTTGAGATTTTATCGACCTTAAGCGGGAAAATCGTTGTTTTCGGTTTTTTGCACTTTTCTCCCAGAGTTTTTGAGCTATCGGGAAAAAATGCCATATAATTTTCATCGGGGCGAAATTGCCTATCGAATGGCATTTGTGAAATTTTTCCGCGGTAAAATTTTTTATTTTCGAAACCTCCGAGTCACAAGGTTGAACATTAGGGTCGAAAAATCGACCTTTTTGAATTTCATCTTTTTTCCAAACTCTAAAAATCTATATCGATCGGAAATCGCGCGCTGATCACGAGTCCATTGGGTAGTTTTGAGGTCGGGTAATAATTTCTATGTGAAAAAGTGAAAAAACGTGAAATTTCAGCGTTTTCAGGGGATTTCGGACATTAGATTCGAACGATCGAACGAATAACCATGATTTTCGTAATGCGCGGGAAATTTCCGATCGAATAACGTGGTGTTGAAATATTTTTAGTGAAAAAAATTTTTTCCCACCCATGGAGCTCGTTTTTTGGGGGGTAAACCCCTTTCGGCCAAAAATCGCGATTTTCGAAAATTCACCACGGCCACAAAAATAAAGATATCCGGATTTTTCTTACGCCATTCTTCTCGTCTCGGCGAGCTCTTCAAAAAGTTATTCGTGCAATTTTCTGTAGGACAAACGAGAACCGCGATACGGAAGCGCGAAAAGTGGTTTTTTCGTGTTTTCACGAACGCATCGAAATTTACGATGTATCTAATTCCGGTCATTTTTAATCGTTTCCGGAGTTCTAAAAACCTATGTCGATCGTAAATTTCCCGTACAACAAGAAAATCCCGGTTTCGCTTTTGATTTTTGAGATTTTATCGACCTTAAGCGGGAAAATCGTTATTTTCGGTTTTTTGCACTTTTCTCCCAGAGTTTTTGAGCTATCGGGAAAAAATGCCATATAATTTTCATCGGGGCGAAATTGCCTATCGAATGGCATTTGTGAAATTTTTCCGCGGTAAAATTTTTTATTTTCGAAACCTCCGAGTCACAAGGTTGAACATTAGGGTCGAAAAATCGACCTTTTTGAATTTCATCTTTTTTCCAAACTCTAAAAATCTATATCGATCGGAAATCGCGCGCTGATCACGAGTCCATTGGGTAGTTTTGAGGTCGGGTAATAATTTCTATGTGAAAAAGTGAAAAAACGTGAAATTTCAGCGTTTTCAGGGGATTTCGGACATTAGATTCGAACGATCGAACGAATAACCATGATTTTCGTAATGCGCGGGAAATTTCCGATCGAATAACGTGGTGTTGAAATATTTTTAGTGAAAAAAATTTTTTCCCACCCATGGAGCTCGTTTTTTGGGGGGTAAACCCCTTTCGGCCAAAAATCGCGATTTTCGAAAATTCACCACGGCCACAAAAATAAAGATATCCGGATTTTTCTTACGCCATTCTTCTCGTCTCGGCGAGCTCTTCAAAAAGTTATTCGTGCAATTTTCTGTAGGACAAACGAGAACCGCGATACGGAAGCGCGAAAAGTGGTTTTTTCGTGTTTTCACGAACGCATCGAAATTTACGATGTATCTAATTCCGGTCATTTTTAATCGTTTCCGGAGTTCTAAAAACCTATGTCGATCGTAAATTTCCCGTACAACAAGAAAATCCCGGTTTCGCTTTTGATTTTTGAGATTTTATCGACCTTAAGCGGGAAAATCGTTATTTTCGGTTTTTTGCACTTTTCTCCCAGAGTTTTTGAGCTATCGGGAAAAAATGCCATATAATTTTCATCGGGGCGAAATTGCCTATCGAATGGCATTTGTGAAATTTTTCCGCGGTAAAATTTTTTATTTTCGAAACCTCCGAGTCACAAGGTTGAACATTAGGGTCGAAAAATCGACCTTTTTGAATTTCATCTTTTTTCCAAACTCTAAAAATCTATATCGATCGGAAATCGCGCGCTGATCACGAGTCCATTGGGTAGTTTTGAGGTCGGGTAATAATTTCTATGTGAAAAAGTGAAAAAACGTGAAATTTCAGCGTTTTCAGGGGATTTCGGACATTAGATTCGAACGATCGAACGAATAACCATGATTTTCGTAATGCGCGGGAAATTTCCGATCGAATAACGTGGTGTTGAAATATTTTTAGTGAAAAAAATTTTTTCCCACCCATGGAGCTCGTTTTTTGGGGGGTAAACCCCTTTCGGCCAAAAATCGCGATTTTCGAAAATTCACCACGGCCACAAAAATAAAGATATCCGGTTTTTTCTTACGCCATTCTTCTCGTCTCGGCGAGCTCTTCAAAAAGTTATTCGTGCAATTTTCTGTAGGACAAACGAGAACCGCGATACGGAAGCGCGAAAAGTGGTTTTTTCGCGTTTTCACGAACCCATCGAAATTTACGATGTATCTAATTCCGGTCATTTTTAATCGTTTCCGGAGTTCTAAAAACCTATGTCGATCGTAAATTTCCCGTACAACAAGAAAATCCCGGTTTCGCTTTTGATTTTTGAGATTTTATCGACCTTAAGCGGGAAAATCGTTGTTTTCGGTTTTTTGCACTTTTCTCCCAGAGTTTTTGAGCTATCGGGAAAAAATGCCATATAATTTTCATCGGGGCGAAATTGCCTATCGAATGGCATTTGTGAAATTTTTCCGCGGTAAAATTTTTTATTTTCGAAACCTCCGAGTCACAAGGTTGAACATTAGGGTCGAAAAATCGACCTTTTTGAATTTCATCTTTTTTCCAAACTCTAAAAATCTATATCGATCGGAAATCGCGCGCTGATCACGAGTCCATTGGGTAGTTTTGAGGTCGGGTAATAATTTCTATGTGAAAAAGTGAAAAAACGTGAAATTTCAGCGTTTTCAGGGGATTTCGGACATTAGATTCGAACGATCGAACGAATAACCATGATTTTCGTAATGCGCGGGAAATTTCCGATCGAATAACGTGGTGTTGAAATATTTTTAGTGAAAAAAATTTTTTCCCACCCATGGAGCTCGTTTTTTGGGGGGTAAACCCCTTTCGGCCAAAAATCGCGATTTTCGAAAATTCACCACGGCCACAAAAATAAAGATATCCGGTTTTTTCTTACGCCATTCTTCTCGTCTCGGCGAGCTCTTCAAAAAGTTATTCGTGCAATTTTCTGTAGGACAAACGAGAACCGCGATACGGAAGCGCGAAAAGTGGTTTTTTCGCGTTTTCACGAACCCATCGAAATTTACGATGTATCTAATTCCGGTCATTTTTAATCGTTTCCGGAGTTCTAAAAACCTATGTCGATCGTAAATTTCCCGTACAACAAGAAAATCCCGGTTTCGCTTTTGATTTTTGAGATTTTATCGACCTTAAGCGGGAAAATCGTTGTTTTCGGTTTTTTGCACTTTTCTCCCAGAGTTTTTGAGCTATCGGGAAAAAATGCCATATAATTTTCATCGGGGCGAAATTGCCTATCGAATGGCATTTGTGAAATTTTTCCGCGGTAAAATTTTTTATTTTCGAAACCTCCGAGTCACAAGGTTGAACATTAGGGTCGAAAAATCGACCTTTTTGAATTTCATCTTTTTTCCAAACTCTAAAAATCTATATCGATCGGAAATCGCGCGCTGATCACGAGTCCATTGGGTAGTTTTGAGGTCGGGTAATAATTTCTATGTGAAAAAGTGAAAAAACGTGAAATTTCAGCGTTTTCAGGGGATTTCGGACATTAGATTCGAACGATCGAACGAATAACCATGATTTTCGTAATGCGCGGGAAATTTCCGATCGAATAACGTGGTGTTGAAATATTTTTAGTGAAAAAAATTTTTTCCCACCCATGGAGCTCGTTTTTTGGGGGGTAAACCCCTTTCGGCCAAAAATCGCGATTTTCGAAAATTCACCACGGCCACAAAAATAAAGATATCCGGATTTTTCTTACGCCATTCTTCTCGTCTCGGCGAGCTCTTCAAAAAGTTATTCGTCCAATTTTCTGTAGGACAAACGAGAACCGCGATACGGAAGCGCGAAAAGTGGTTTTTTCGCGTTTTCACGAACCCATCGAAATTTACGATGTATCTAATTCCGGTCATTTTTAATCGTTTCCGGAGTTCTAAAAACCTATGTCGATCGTAAATTTCCCGTACAACAAGAAAATCCCGGTTTCGCTTTTGATTTTTGAGATTTTATCGACCTTAAGCGGGAAAATCGTTATTTTCGGTTTTTTGCACTTTTCTTCCAGAGTTTTTGAGCTATCGGGAAAAAATGCCATATAATTTTCATCGGGGCGAAATTGCCTATCGAATGGCATTTGTGAAATTTTTCCGCGGTAAAATTTTTTATTTTCGAAACCTCCGAGTCACAAGGTTGAACATTAGGGTCGAAAAATCGACCTTTTTGAATTTCATCTTTTTTCCAAACTCTAAAAATCTATATCGATCGGAAATCGCGCGCTGATCACGAGTCCATTGGGTAGTTTTGAGGTCGGGTAATAATTTCTATGTGAAAAAGTGAAAAAACGTGAAATTTCAGCGTTTTCAGGGGATTTCGGACATTAGATTCGAACGATCGAACGAATAACCATGATTTTCGTAATGCGCGGGAAATTTCCGATCGAATAACGTGGTGTTGAAATATTTTTAGTGAAAAAATTTTTTCCCACCCATGGAGCTCGTTTTTTGGGGGGTAAACCCCTTTCGGCCAAAAATCGCGATTTTCGAAAATTCACCACGGCCACAAAAATAAAGATATCCGGATTTTTCTTACGCCATTCTTCTCGTCTCGGCGAGCTCTTCAAAAAGTTATTCGTCCAATTTTCTGTAGGACAAACGAGAACCGCGATACGGAAGCGCGAAAAGTGGTTTTTTCGCGTTTTCACGAACCCATCGAAATTTACGATGTATCTAATTCCGGTCATTTTTAATCGTTTCCGGAGTTCTAAAAACCTATGTCGATCGTAAATTTCCCGTACAACAAGAAAATCCCGGTTTCGCTTTTGATTTTTGAGATTTTATCGACCTTAAGCGGGAAAATCGTTATTTTCGGTTTTTTGCACTTTTCTCCCAGAGTTTTTGAGCTATCGGGAAAAAATGCCATATAATTTTCATCGGGGCGAAATTGCCTATCGAATGGCATTTGTGAAATTTTTCCGCGGTAAAATTTTTTATTTTCGAAACCTCCGAGTCACAAGGTTGAACATTAGGGTCGAAAAATCGACCTTTTTGAATTTCATCTTTTTTCCAAACTCTAAAAATCTATATCGATCGGAAATCGCGCGCTGATCACGAGTCCATTGGGTAGTTTTGAGGTCGGGTAATAATTTCTATGTGAAAAAGTGAAAAAACGTGAAATTTCAGCGTTTTCAGGGGATTTCGGACATTAGATTCGAACGATCGAACGAATAACCATGATTTTCGTAATGCGCGGGAAATTTCCGATCGAATAACGTGGTGTTGAAATATTTTTAGTGAAAAAAATTTTTTCCCACCCATGGAGCTCGTTTTTTGGGGGGTAAACCCCTTTCGGCCAAAAATCGCGATTTTCGAAAATTCACCACGGCCACAAAAATAAAGATATCCGGATTTTTCTTACGCCATTCTTCTCGTCTCGGCGAGCTCTTCAAAAAGTTATTCGTGCAATTTTCTGTAGGACAAACGAGAACCGCGATACGGAAGCGCGAAAAGTGGTTTTTTCGCGTTTTCACGAACCCATCGAAATTTACGATGTATCTAATTCCGGTCATTTTTAATCGTTTCCGGAGTTCTAAAAACCTATGTCGATCGTAAATTTCCCGTACAACAAGAAAATCCCGGTTTCGCTTTTGATTTTTGAGATTTTATCGACCTTAAGCGGGAAAATCGTTATTTTCGGTTTTTTGCACTTTTCTCCCAGAGTTTTTGAGCTATCGGGAAAAAATGCCATATAATTTTCATCGGGGCGGAATTGCCTATCGAATGGCATTTGTGAAATTTTTCCGCGGTAAAATTTTTTATTTTCGAAACCTCCGAGTCACAAGGTTGAACATTAGGGTCGAAAAATCGACCTTTTTGAATTTCATCTTTTTTCCAAACTCTAAAAATCTATATCGATCGGAAATCGCGCGCTGATCACGAGTCCATTGGGTAGTTTTGAGGTCGGGTAATAATTTCTATGTGAAAAAGTGAAAAAACGTGAAATTTCAGCGTTTTCAGGGGATTTCGGACATTAGATTCGAACGATCGAACGAATAACCATGATTTTCGTAATGCGCGGGAAATTTCCGATCGAATAACGTGGTGTTGAAATATTTTTAGTGAAAAAATTTTTTTCCCACCCATGGAGCTCGTTTTTTGGGGGGTAAACCCCTTTCGGCCAAAAATCGCGATTTTCGAAAATTCACCACGGCCACAGAAATAAAGATATCCGGATTTTTCTTACGCCATTCTTCTCGTCTCGGCGAGCTCTTCAAAAAGTTATTCGTGCAATTTTCTGTAGGACAAACGAGAACCGCGATACGGAAGCGCGAAAAGTGGTTTTTTCGCGTTTTCACGAACCCATCGAAATTTACGATGTATCTAATTCCGGTCATTTTTAATCGTTTCCGGAGTTCTAAAAACCTATGTCGATCGTAAATTTCCCGTACAACAAGAAAATCCCGGTTTCGCTTTTGATTTTTGAGATTTTATCGACCTTAAGCGGGAAAATCGTTATTTTCGGTTTTTTGCACTTTTCTCCCAGAGTTTTTGAGCTATCGGGAAAAAATGCCATATAATTTTCATCGGGGCGAAATTGCCTATCGAATGGCATTTGTGAAATTTTTCCGCGGTAAAATTTTTTATTTTCGAAACCTCCGAGTCACAAGGTTGAACATTAGGGTCGAAAAATCGACCTTTTTGAATTTCATCTTTTTTCCAAACTCTAAAAATCTATATCGATCGGAAATCGCGCGCTGATCACGAGTCCATTGGGTAGTTTTGAGGTCGGGTAATAATTTCTATGTGAAAAAGTGAAAAAACGTGAAATTTCAGCGTTTTCAGGGGATTTCGGACATTAGATTCGAACGATCGAACGAATAACCATGATTTTCGTAATGCGCGGGAAATTTCCGATCGAATAACGTGGTGTTGAAATATTTTTAGTGAAAAAAATTTTTTCCCACCCATGGAGCTCGTTTTTTGGGGGGTAAACCCCTTTCGGCCAAAAATCGCGATTTTCGAAAATTCACCACGGCCACAAAAATAAAGATATCCGGATTTTTCTTACGCCATTCTTCTCGTCTCGGCGAGCTCTTCAAAAAGTTATTCGTGCAATTTTCTGTAGGACAAACGAGAACCGCGATACGGAAGCGCGAAAAGTGGTTTTTTCGCGTTTTCACGAACCCATCGAAATTTACGATGTATCTAATTCCGGTCATTTTTAATCGTTTCCGGAGTTCTAAAAACCTATGTCGATCGTAAATTTCCCGTACAACAAGAAAATCCCGGTTTCGCTTTTGATTTTTGAGATTTTATCGACCTTAAGCGGGAAAATCGTTATTTTCGGTTTTTTGCACTTTTCTCCCAGAGTTTTTGAGCTATCGGGAAAAAATGCCATATAATTTTCATCGGGGCGGAATTGCCTATCGAATGGCATTTGTGAAATTTTTCCGCGGTAAAATTTTTTATTTTCGAAACCTCCGAGTCACAAGGTTGAACATTAGGGTCGAAAAATCGACCTTTTTGAATTTCATCTTTTTTCCAAACTCTAAAAATCTATATCGATCGGAAATCGCGCGCTGATCACGAGTCCATTGGGTAGTTTTGAGGTCGGGTAATAATTTCTATGTGAAAAAGTGAAAAAACGTGAAATTTCAGCGTTTTCAGGGGATTTCGGACATTAGATTCGAACGATCGAACGAATAACCATGATTTTCGTAATGCGCGGGAAATTTCCGATCGAATAACGTGGTGTTGAAATATTTTTAGTGAAAAAATTTTTTTCCCACCCATGGAGCTCGTTTTTTGGGGGGTAAACCCCTTTCGGCCAAAAATCGCGATTTTCGAAAATTCACCACGGCCACAGAAATAAAGATATCCGGATTTTTCTTACGCCATTCTTCTCGTCTCGGCGAGCTCTTCAAAAAGTTATTCGTGCAATTTTCTGTAGGACAAACGAGAACCGCGATACGGAAGCGCGAAAAGTGGTTTTTTCGCGTTTTCACGAACCCATCGAAATTTACGATGTATCTAATTCCGGTCATTTTTAATCGTTTCCGGAGTTCTAAAAACCTATGTCGATCGTAAATTTCCCGTACAACAAGAAAATCCCGGTTTCGCTTTTGATTTTTGAGATTTTATCGACCTTAAGCGGGAAAATCGTTATTTTCGGTTTTTTGCACTTTTCTCCCAGAGTTTTTGAGCTATCGGGAAAAAATGCCATATAATTTTCATCGGGGCGAAATTGCCTATCGAATGGCATTTGTGAAATTTTTCCGCGGTAAAATTTTTTATTTTCGAAACCTCCGAGTCACAAGGTTGAACATTAGGGTCGAAAAATCGACCTTTTTGAATTTCATCTTTTTTCCAAACTCTAAAAATCTATATCGATCGGAAATCGCGCGCTGATCACGAGTCCATTGGGTAGTTTTGAGGTCGGGTAATAATTTCTATGTGAAAAAGTGAAAAAACGTGAAATTTCAGCGTTTTCAGGGGATTTCGGACATTAGACTCGAACGATCGAACGAATAACCATGATTTTCGTAATGCGCGGGAAATTTCCGATCGAATAACGTGGTGTTGAAATATTTTTAGTGAAAAAAATTTTTTCCCACCCATGGAGCTCGTTTTTTGGGGGGTAAACCCCTTTCGGCCAAAAATCGCGATTTTCGAAAATTCACCACGGCCACAGAAATAAAGATATCCGGATTTTTCTTACGCCATTCTTCTCGTCTCGGCGAGCTCTTCAAAAAGTTATTCGTGCAATTTTCTGTAGGACAAACGAGAACCGCGATACGGAAGCGCGAAAAGTGGTTTTTTCGCGTTTTCACGAACCCATCGAAATTTACGATGTATCTAATTCCGGTCATTTTTAATCGTTTCCGGAGTTCTAAAAACCTATGTCGATCGTAAATTTCCCGTACAACAAGAAAATCCCGGTTTCGCTTTTGATTTTTGAGATTTTATCGACCTTAAGCGGGAAAATCGTTATTTTCGGTTTTTTGCACTTTTCTCCCAGAGTTTTTGAGCTATCGGGAAAAAATGCCATATAATTTTCATCGGGGCGAAATTGCCTATCGAATGGCATTTGTGAAATTTTTCCGCGGTAAAATTTTTTATTTTCGAAACCTCCGAGTCACAAGGTTGAACATTAGGGTCGAAAAATCGACCTTTTTGAATTTCATCTTTTTTCCAAACTCTAAAAATCTATATCGATCGGAAATCGCGCGCTGATCACGAGTCCATTGGGTAGTTTTGAGGTCGGGTAATAATTTCTATGTGAAAAAGTGAAAAAACGTGAAATTTCAGCGTTTTCAGGGGATTTCGGACATTAGACTCGAACGATCGAACGAATAACCATGATTTTCGTAATGCGCGGGAAATTTCCGATCGAATAACGTGGTGTTGAAATATTTTTAGTGAAAAAAATTTTTTCCCACCCATGGAGCTCGTTTTTTGGGGGGTAAACCCCTTTCGGCCAAAAATCGCGATTTTCGAAAATTCACCACGGCCACAGAAATAAAGATATCCGGATTTTTCTTACGCCATTCTTCTCGTCTCGGCGAGCTCTTCAAAAAGTTATTCGTGCAATTTTCTGTAGGACAAACGAGAACCGCGATACGGAAGCGCGAAAAGTGGTTTTTTCGCGTTTTCACGAACCCATCGAAATTTACGATGTATCTAATTCCGGTCATTTTTAATCGTTTCCGGAGTTCTAAAAACCTATGTCGATCGTAAATTTCCCGTACAACAAGAAAATCCCGGTTTCGCTTTTGATTTTTGAGATTTTATCGACCTTAAGCGGGAAAATCGTTATTTTCGGTTTTTTGCACTTTTCTCCCAGAGTTTTTGAGCTATCGGGAAAAAATGCCATATAATTTTCATCGGGGCGAAATTGCCTATCGAATGGCATTTGTGAAATTTTTCCGCGGTAAAATTTTTTATTTTCGAAACCTCCGAGTCACAAGGTTGAACATTAGGGTCGAAAAATCGACCTTTTTGAATTTCATCTTTTTTCCAAACTCTAAAAATCTATATCGATCGGAAATCGCGCGCTGATCACGAGTCCATTGGGTAGTTTTGAGGTCGGGTAATAATTTCTATGTGAAAAAGTGAAAAAACGTGAAATTTCAGCGTTTTCAGGGGATTTCGGACATTAGATTCGAACGATCGAACGAATAACCATGATTTTCGTAATGCGCGGGAAATTTCCGATCGAATAACGTGGTGTTGAAATCTTTTTAGTGAAAAAATTTTTTCCCACCCATGGAGCTCGTTTTTTGGGGGGTAAACCCCTTTCGGCCAAAAATCGCGATTTTCGAAAATTCACCACGGCCACAAAAATAAAGATATCCGGATTTTTCTTACGCCATTCTTCTCGTCTCGGCGAGCTCTTCAAAAAGTTATTCGTGCAATTTTCTGTAGGACAAACGAGAACCGCGATACGGAAGCGCGAAAAGTGGTTTTTTCGCGTTTTCACGAACCCATCGAAATTTACGATGTATCTAATTCCGGTCATTTTTAATCGTTTCCGGAGTTCTAAAAACCTATGTCGATCGTAAATTTCCCGTACAACAAGAAAATCCCGGTTTCGCTTTTGATTTTTGAGATTTTATCGACCTTAAGCGGGAAAATCGTTATTTTCGGTTTTTTGCACTTTTCTCCCAGAGTTTTTGAGCTATCGGGAAAAAATGCCATATAATTTTCATCGGGGCGAAATTGCCTATCGAATGGCATTTGTGAAATTTTTCCGCGGTAAAATTTTTTATTTTCGAAACCTCCGAGTCACAAGGTTGAACATTAGGGTCGAAAAATCGACCTTTTTGAATTTCATCTTTTTTCCAAACTCTAAAAATCTATATCGATCGGAAATCGCGCGCTGATCACGAGTCCATTGGGTAGTTTTGAGGTCGGGTAATAATTTCTATGTGAAAAAGTGAAAAAACGTGAAATTTCAGCGTTTTCAGGGGATTTCGGACATTAGATTCGAACGATCGAACGAATAACCATGATTTTCGTAATGCGCGGGAAATTTCCGATCGAATAACGTGGTGTTGAAATATTTTTAGTGAAAAAATTTTTTTCCCACCCATGGAGCTCGTTTTTTGGGGGGTAAACCCCTTTCGGCCAAAAATCGCGATTTTCGAAAATTCACCACGGCCACAAAAATAAAGATATCCGGATTTTTCTTACGCCATTCTTCTCGTCTCGGCGAGCTCTTCAAAAAGTTATTCGTCCAATTTTCTGTAGGACAAACGAGAACCGCGATACGGAAGCGCGAAAAGTGGTTTTTTCGCGTTTTCACGAACCCATCGAAATTTACGATGTATCTAATTCCGGTCATTTTTAATCGTTTCCGGAGTTCTAAAAACCTATGTCGATCGTAAATTTCCCGTACAACAAGAAAATCCCGGTTTCGCTTTTGATTTTTGAGATTTTATCGACCTTAAGCGGGAAAATCGTTGTTTTCGGTTTTTTGCACTTTTCTCCCAGAGTTTTTGAGCTATCGGGAAAAAATGCTATATAATTTTCATCGGGGCGAAATTGCCTATCGAATGGCATTTGTGAAATTTTTCCGCGGTAAAATTTTTTATTTTCGAAACCTCCGAGTCACAAGGTTGAACATTAGGGTCGAAAAATCGACCTTTTTGAATTTCATCTTTTTTCCAAACTCTAAAAATCTATATCGATCGGAAATCGCGCGCTGATCACGAGTCCATTGGGTAGTTTTGAGGTCGGGTAATAATTTCTATGTGAAAAAGTGAAAAAACGTGAAATTTCAGCGTTTTCAGGGGATTTCGGACATTAGATTCGAACGATCGAACGAATAACCATGATTTTCGTAATGCGCGGGAAATTTCCGATCCAATAACGTGGTGTTGAAATATTTTTAGTGAAAAAAATTTTTCCCACCCATGGAGCTCGTTTTTTGGGGGGTAAACCCCTTTCGGCCAAAAATCGCGATTTTCGAAAATTCACCACGGCCACAAAAATAAAGATTTCCGGATTTTTCTTACGCCATTCTTCTCGTCTCGGCGAGCTCTTCAAAAAGTTATTCGTGCAATTTTCTGTAGGACAAACGAGAACCGCGATACGGAAGCGCGAAAAGTGGTTTTTTCGCGTTTTCACGAACCCATCGAAATTTACGATGTATCTAATTCCGGTCATTTTTAATCGTTTCCGGAGTTCTAAAAACCTATGTCGATCGTAAATTTCCCGTACAACAAGAAAATCCCGGTTTCGCTTTTGATTTTTGAGATTTTATCGACCTTAAGCGGGAAAATCGTTATTTTCGGTTTTTTGCACTTTTCTCCCAGAGTTTTTGAGCTATCGGGAAAAAATGCCATATAATTTTCATCGGGGCGAAATTGCCTATCGAATGGCATTTGTGAAATTTTTCCGCGGTAAAATTTTTTATTTTCGAAACCTCCGAGTCACAAGGTTGAACATTAGGGTCGAAAAATCGACCTTTTTGAATTTCATCTTTTTTCCAAACTCTAAAAATCTATATCGATCGGAAATCGCGCGCTGATCACGAGTCCATTGGGTAGTTTTGAGGTCGGGTAATAATTTCTATGTGAAAAAGTGAAAAAACGTGAAATTTCAGCGTTTTCAGGGGATTTCGGACATTAGATTCGAACGATCGAACGAATAACCATGATTTTCGTAATGCGCGGGAAATTTCCGATCGAATAACGTGGTGTTGAAATATTTTTAGTGAAAAAATTTTTTTCCCACCCATGGAGCTCGTTTTTTGGGGGGTAAACCCCTTTCGGCCAAAAATCGCGATTTTCGAAAATTCACCACGGCCACAAAAATAAAGATATCCGGATTTTTCTTACGCCATTCTTCTCGTCTCGGCGAGCTCTTCAAAAAGTTATTCGTCCAATTTTCTGTAGGACAAACGAGAACCGCGATACGGAAGCGCGAAAAGTGGTTTTTTCGCGTTTTCACGAACCCATCGAAATTTACGATGTATCTAATTCCGGTCATTTTTAATCGTTTCCGGAGTTCTAAAAACCTATGTCGATCGTAAATTTCCCGTACAACAAGAAAATCCCGGTTTCGCTTTTGATTTTTGAGATTTTATCGACCTTAAGCGGGAAAATCGTTGTTTTCGGTTTTTTGCACTTTTCTCCCAGAGTTTTTGAGCTATCGGGAAAAAATGCTATATAATTTTCATCGGGGCGAAATTGCCTATCGAATGGCATTTGTGAAATTTTTCCGCGGTAAAATTTTTTATTTTCGAAACCTCCGAGTCACAAGGTTGAACATTAGGGTCGAAAAATCGACCTTTTTGAATTTCATCTTTTTTCCAAACTCTAAAAATCTATATCGATCGGAAATCGCGCGCTGATCACGAGTCCATTGGGTAGTTTTGAGGTCGGGTAATAATTTCTATGTGAAAAAGTGAAAAAACGTGAAATTTCAGCGTTTTCAGGGGATTTCGGACATTAGATTCGAACGATCGAACGAATAACCATGATTTTCGTAATGCGCGGGAAATTTCCGATCCAATAACGTGGTGTTGAAATATTTTTAGTGAAAAAAATTTTTCCCACCCATGGAGCTCGTTTTTTGGGGGGTAAACCCCTTTCGGCCAAAAATCGCGATTTTCGAAAATTCACCACGGCCACAAAAATAAAGATTTCCGGATTTTTCTTACGCCATTCTTCTCGTCTCGGCGAGCTCTTCAAAAAGTTATTCGTGCAATTTTCTGTAGGACAAACGAGAACCGCGATACGGAAGCGCGAAAAGTGGTTTTTTCGCGTTTTCACGAACCCATCGAAATTTACGATGTATCTAATTCCGGTCATTTTTAATCGTTTCCGGAGTTCTAAAAACCTATGTCGATCGTAAATTTCCCGTACAACAAGAAAATCCCGGTTTCGCTTTTGATTTTTGAGATTTTATCGACCTTAAGCGGGAAAATCGTTATTTTCGGTTTTTTGCACTTTTCTCCCAGAGTTTTTGAGCTATCGGGAAAAAATGCCATATAATTTTCATCGGGGCGAAATTGCCTATCGAATGGCATTTGTGAAATTTTTCCGCGGTAAAATTTTTTATTTTCGAAACCTCCGAGTCACAAGGTTGAACATTAGGGTCGAAAAATCGACCTTTTTGAATTTCATCTTTTTTCCAAACTCTAAAAATCTATATCGATCGGAAATCGCGCGCTGATCACGAGTCCATTGGGTAGTTTTGAGGTCGGGTAATAATTTCTATGTGAAAAAGTGAAAAAACGTGAAATTTCAGCGTTTTCAGGGGATTTCGGACATTAGATTCGAACGATCGAACGAATAACCATGATTTTCGTAATGCGCGGGAAATTTCCGATCGAATAACGTGGTGTTGAAATCTTTTTAGTGAAAAAAATTTTTTCCCACCCACGGAGCTAGTTTTTTGGGGGGTAAACCCCTTTCGGCCAAAAATCGCGATTTTCGAAAATTCACCACGGCCACAAAAATAAAGATATCCGGATTTTTCTTACGCCATTCTTCTCGTCTCGGCGAGCTCTTCAAAAAGTTATTCGTGCAATTTTCTGTAGGACAAACGAGAACCGCGATACGGAAGCGCGAAAAGTGGTTTTTTCGCGTTTTCACGAACCCATCGAAATTTACGATGTATCTAATTCCGGTCATTTTTAATCGTTTCCGGAGTTCTAAAAACCTATGTCGATCGTAAATTTCCCGTACAACAAGAAAATCCCGGTTTCGCTTTTGATTTTTGAGATTTTATCGACCTTAAGCGGGAAAATCGTTATTTTCGGTTTTTTGCACTTTTCTCCCAGAGTTTTTGAGCTATCGGGAAAAAATGCCATATAATTTTCATCGGGGCGAAATTGCCTATCGAATGGCATTTGTGAAATTTTTCCGCGGTAAAATTTTTTATTTTCGAAACCTCCGAGTCACAAGGTTGAACATTAGGGTCGAAAAATCGACCTTTTTGAATTTCATCTTTTTTCCAAACTCTAAAAATCTATATCGATCGGAAATCGCGCGCTGATCACGAGTTCATTGGGTAGTTTTGAGGTCGGGTAATAATTTCTATGTGAAAAAGTGAAAAAACGTGAAATTTCAGCGTTTTCAGGGGATTTCGGACATTAGATTCGAACGATCGAACGAATAACCATGATTTTCGTAATGCGCGGGAAATTTCCGATCCAATAACGTGGTGTTGAAATATTTTTAGTGAAAAAAATTTTTCCCACCCATGGAGCTCGTTTTTTGGGGGGTAAACCCCTTTCGGCCAAAAATCGCGATTTTCGAAAATTCACCACGGCCACAAAAATAAAGATTTCCGGATTTTTCTTACGCCATTCTTCTCGTCTCGGCGAGCTCTTCAAAAAGTTATTCGTGCAATTTTCTGTAGGACAAACGAGAACCGCGATACGGAAGCGCGAAAAGTGGTTTTTTCGCGTTTTCACGAACCCATCGAAATTTACGATGTATCTAATTCCGGTCATTTTTAATCGTTTCCGGAGTTCTAAAAACCTATGTCGATCGTAAATTTCCCGTACAACAAGAAAATCCCGGTTTCGCTTTTGATTTTTGAGATTTTATCGACCTTAAGCGGGAAAATCGTTATTTTCGGTTTTTTGCACTTTTCTCCCAGAGTTTTTGAGCTATCGGGAAAAAATGCCATATAATTTTCATCGGGGCGAAATTGCCTATCGAATGGCATTTGTGAAATTTTTCCGCGGTAAAATTTTTTATTTTCGAAACCTCCGAGTCACAAGGTTGAACATTAGGGTCGAAAAATCGACCTTTTTGAATTTCATCTTTTTTCCAAACTCTAAAAATCTATATCGATCGGAAATCGCGCGCTGATCACGAGTCCATTGGGTAGTTTTGAGGTCGGGTAATAATTTCTATGTGAAAAAGTGAAAAAACGTGAAATTTCAGCGTTTTCAGGGGATTTCGGACATTAGATTCGAACGATCGAACGAATAACCATGATTTTCGTAATGCGCGGGAAATTTCCGATCGAATAACGTGGTGTTGAAATCTTTTTAGTGAAAAAAATTTTTTCCCACCCACGGAGCTAGTTTTTTGGGGGGTAAACCCCTTTCGGCCAAAAATCGCGATTTTCGAAAATTCACCACGGCCACAAAAATAAAGATATCCGGATTTTTCTTACGCCATTCTTCTCGTCTCGGCGAGCTCTTCAAAAAGTTATTCGTGCAATTTTCTGTAGGACAAACGAGAACCGCGATACGGAAGCGCGAAAAGTGGTTTTTTCGCGTTTTCACGAACCCATCGAAATTTACGATGTATCTAATTCCGGTCATTTTTAATCGTTTCCGGAGTTCTAAAAACCTATGTCGATCGTAAATTTCCCGTACAACAAGAAAATCCCGGTTTCGCTTTTGATTTTTGAGATTTTATCGACCTTAAGCGGGAAAATCGTTATTTTCGGTTTTTTGCACTTTTCTCCCAGAGTTTTTGAGCTATCGGGAAAAAATGCCATATAATTTTCATCGGGGCGAAATTGCCTATCGAATGGCATTTGTGAAATTTTTCCGCGGTAAAATTTTTTATTTTCGAAACCTCCGAGTCACAAGGTTGAACATTAGGGTCGAAAAATCGACCTTTTTGAATTTCATCTTTTTTCCAAACTCTAAAAATCTATATCGATCGGAAATCGCGCGCTGATCACGAGTCCATTGGGTAGTTTTGAGGTCGGGTAATAATTTCTATGTGAAAAAGTGAAAAAACGTGAAATTTCAGCGTTTTCAGGGGATTTCGGACATTAGATTCGAACGATCGAACGAATAACCATGATTTTCGTAATGCGCGGGAAATTTCCGATCGAATAACGTGGTGTTGAAATATTTTTAGTGAAAAAAATTTTTTCCCACCCATGGAGCTCGTTTTTTGGGGGGTAAACCCCTTTCGGCCAAAAATCGCGATTTTCGAAAATTCACCACGGCCACAAAAATAAAGATATCCGGATTTTTCTTACGCCATTCTTCTCGTCTCGGCGAGCTCTTCAAAAAGTTATTCGTCCAATTTTCTGTAGGACAAACGAGAACCGCGATACGGAAGCGCGAAAAGTGGTTTTTTCGCGTTTTCACGAACCCATCGAAATTTACGATGTATCTAATTCCGGTCATTTTTGATCGTTTCCGGAGTTCTAAAAACCTATGTCGATCGTAAATTTCCCGTACAACAAGAAAATCCCGGTTTCGCTTTTGATTTTTGAGATTTTATCGACCTTAAGCGGGAAAATCGTTATTTTCGGTTTTTTGCACTTTTCTCCCAGAGTTTTTGAGCTATCGGGAAAAAATGCCATATAATTTTCATCGGGGCGAAATTGCCTATCGAATGGCATTTGTGAAATTTTTCCGCGGTAAAATTTTTTATTTTCGAAACCTCCGAGTCACAAGGTTGAACATTAGGGTCGAAAAATCGACCTTTTTGAATTTCATCTTTTTTCCAAACTCTAAAAATCTATATCGATCGGAAATCGCGCGCTGATCACGAGTCCATTGGGTAGTTTTGAGGTCGGGTAATAATTTCTATGTGAAAAAGTGAAAAAACGTGAAATTTCAGCGTTTTCAGGGGATTTCGGACATTAGATTCGAACGATCGAACGAATAACCATGATTTTCGTAATGCGCGGGAAATTTCCGATCGAATAACGTGGTGTTGAAATCTTTTTAGTGAAAAAAATTTTTTCCCACCCACGGAGCTAGTTTTTTGGGGGGTAAACCCCTTTCGGCCAAAAATCGCGATTTTCGAAAATTCACCACGGCCACAAAAATAAAGATATCCGGATTTTTCTTACGCCATTCTTCTCGTCTCGGCGAGCTCTTCAAAAAGTTATTCGTGCAATTTTCTGTAGGACAAACGAGAACCGCGATACGGAAGCGCGAAAAGTGGTTTTTTCGCGTTTTCACGAACCCATCGAAATTTACGATGTATCTAATTCCGGTCATTTTTAATCGTTTCCGGAGTTCTAAAAACCTATGTCGATCGTAAATTTCCCGTACAACAAGAAAATCCCGGTTTCGCTTTTGATTTTTGAGATTTTATCGACCTTAAGCGGGAAAATCGTTATTTTCGGTTTTTTGCACTTTTCTCCCAGAGTTTTTGAGCTATCGGGAAAAAATGCCATATAATTTTCATCGGGGCGAAATTGCCTATCGAATGGCATTTGTGAAATTTTTCCGCGGTAAAATTTTTTATTTTCGAAACCTCCGAGTCACAAGGTTGAACATTAGGGTCGAAAAATCGACCTTTTTGAATTTCATCTTTTTTCCAAACTCTAAAAATCTATATCGATCGGAAATCGCGCGCTGATCACGAGTCCATTGGGTAGTTTTGAGGTCGGGTAATAATTTCTATGTGAAAAAGTGAAAAAACGTGAAATTTCAGCGTTTTCAGGGGATTTCGGACATTAGATTCGAACGATCGAACGAATAACCATGATTTTCGTAATGCGCGGGAAATTTCCGATCCAATAACGTGGTGTTGAAATATTTTTAGTGAAAAAAATTTTTCCCACCCATGGAGCTCGTTTTTTGGGGGGTAAACCCCTTTCGGCCAAAAATCGCGATTTTCGAAAATTCACCACGGCCACAAAAATAAAGATTTCCGGATTTTTCTTACGCCATTCTTCTCGTCTCGGCGAGCTCTTCAAAAAGTTATTCGTGCAATTTTCTGTAGGACAAACGAGAACCGCGATACGGAAGCGCGAAAAGTGGTTTTTTCGCGTTTTCACGAACCCATCGAAATTTACGATGTATCTAATTCCGGTCATTTTTAATCGTTTCCGGAGTTCTAAAAACCTATGTCGATCGTAAATTTCCCGTACAACAAGAAAATCCCGGTTTCGCTTTTGATTTTTGAGATTTTATCGACCTTAAGCGGGAAAATCGTTATTTTCGGTTTTTTGCACTTTTCTCCCAGAGTTTTTGAGCTATCGGGAAAAAATGCCATATAATTTTCATCGGGGCGAAATTGCCTATCGAATGGCATTTGTGAAATTTTTCCGCGGTAAAATTTTTTATTTTCGAAACCTCCGAGTCACAAGGTTGAACATTAGGGTCGAAAAATCGACCTTTTTGAATTTCATCTTTTTTCCAAACTCTAAAAATCTATATCGATCGGAAATCGCGCGCTGATCACGAGTCCATTGGGTAGTTTTGAGGTCGGGTAATAATTTCTATGTGAAAAAGTGAAAAAACGTGAAATTTCAGCGTTTTCAGGGGATTTCGGACATTAGATTCGAACGATCGAACGAATAACCATGATTTTCGTAATGCGCGGGAAATTTCCGATCGAATAACGTGGTGTTGAAATCTTTTTAGTGAAAAAAATTTTTTCCCACCCACGGAGCTAGTTTTTTGGGGGGTAAACCCCTTTCGGCCAAAAATCGCGATTTTCGAAAATTCACCACGGCCACAAAAATAAAGATATCCGGATTTTTCTTACGCCATTCTTCTCGTCTCGGCGAGCTCTTCAAAAAGTTATTCGTGCAATTTTCTGTAGGACAAACGAGAACCGCGATACGGAAGCGCGAAAAGTGGTTTTTTCGCGTTTTCACGAACCCATCGAAATTTACGATGTATCTAATTCCGGTCATTTTTAATCGTTTCCGGAGTTCTAAAAACCTATGTCGATCGTAAATTTCCCGTACAACAAGAAAATCCCGGTTTCGCTTTTGATTTTTGAGATTTTATCGACCTTAAGCGGGAAAATCGTTATTTTCGGTTTTTTGCACTTTTCTCCCAGAGTTTTTGAGCTATCGGGAAAAAATGCCATATAATTTTCATCGGGGCGAAATTGCCTATCGAATGGCATTTGTGAAATTTTTCCGCGGTAAAATTTTTTATTTTCGAAACCTCCGAGTCACAAGGTTGAACATTAGGGTCGAAAAATCGACCTTTTTGAATTTCATCTTTTTTCCAAACTCTAAAAATCTATATCGATCGGAAATCGCGCGCTGATCACGAGTCCATTGGGTAGTTTTGAGGTCGGGTAATAATTTCTATGTGAAAAAGTGAAAAAACGTGAAATTTCAGCGTTTTCAGGGGATTTCGGACATTAGATTCGAACGATCGAACGAATAACCATGATTTTCGTAATGCGCGGGAAATTTCCGATCCAATAACGTGGTGTTGAAATATTTTTAGTGAAAAAAATTTTTCCCACCCATGGAGCTCGTTTTTTGGGGGGTAAACCCCTTTCGGCCAAAAATCGCGATTTTCGAAAATTCACCACGGCCACAAAAATAAAGATTTCCGGATTTTTCTTACGCCATTCTTCTCGTCTCGGCGAGCTCTTCAAAAAGTTATTCGTGCAATTTTCTGTAGGACAAACGAGAACCGCGATACGGAAGCGCGAAAAGTGGTTTTTTCGCGTTTTCACGAACCCATCGAAATTTACGATGTATCTAATTCCGGTCATTTTTAATCGTTTCCGGAGTTCTAAAAACCTATGTCGATCGTAAATTTCCCGTACAACAAGAAAATCCCGGTTTCGCTTTTGATTTTTGAGATTTTATCGACCTTAAGCGGGAAAATCGTTATTTTCGGTTTTTTGCACTTTTCTCCCAGAGTTTTTGAGCTATCGGGAAAAAATGCCATATAATTTTCATCGGGGCGAAATTGCCTATCGAATGGCATTTGTGAAATTTTTCCGCGGTAAAATTTTTTATTTTCGAAACCTCCGAGTCACAAGGTTGAACATTAGGGTCGAAAAATCGACCTTTTTGAATTTCATCTTTTTTCCAAACTCTAAAAATCTATATCGATCGGAAATCGCGCGCTGATCACGAGTCCATTGGGTAGTTTTGAGGTCGGGTAATAATTTCTATGTGAAAAAGTGAAAAAACGTGAAATTTCAGCGTTTTCAGGGGATTTCGGACATTAGATTCGAACGATCGAACGAATAACCATGATTTTCGTAATGCGCGGGAAATTTCCGATCGAATAACGTGGTGTTGAAATCTTTTTAGTGAAAAAAATTTTTTCCCACCCACGGAGCTAGTTTTTTGGGGGGTAAACCCCTTTCGGCCAAAAATCGCGATTTTCGAAAATTCACCACGGCCACAAAAATAAAGATATCCGGATTTTTCTTACGCCATTCTTCTCGTCTCGGCGAGCTCTTCAAAAAGTTATTCGTGCAATTTTCTGTAGGACAAACGAGAACCGCGATACGGAAGCGCGAAAAGTGTTTTTTTCGCGTTTTCACGAACCCATCGAAATTTACGATGTATCTAATTCCGGTCATTTTTAATCGTTTCCGGAGTTCTAAAAACCTATGTCGATCGTAAATTTCCCGTACAACAAGAAAATCCCGGTTTCGCTTTTGATTTTTGAGATTTTATCGACCTTAAGCGGGAAAATCGTTATTTTCGGTTTTTTGCACTTTTCTCCCAGAGTTTTTGAGCTATCGGGAAAAAATGCCATATAATTTTCATCGGGGCGAAATTGCCTATCGAATGGCATTTGTGAAATTTTTCCGCGGTAAAATTTTTTATTTTCGAAACCTCCGAGTCACAAGGTTGAACATTAGGGTCGAAAAATCGACCTTTTTGAATTTCATCTTTTTTCCAAACTCTAAAAATCTATATCGATCGGAAATCGCGCGCTGATCACGAGTCCATTGGGTAGTTTTGAGGTCGGGTAATAATTTCTATGTGAAAAAGTGAAAAAACGTGAAATTTCAGCGTTTTCAGGGGATTTCGGACATTAGATTCGAACGATCGAACGAATAACCATGATTTTCGTAATGCGCGGGAAATTTCCGATCGAATAACGTGGTGTTGAAATATTTTTAGTGAAAAAAATTTTTTCCCACCCATGGAGCTCGTTTTTTGGGGGGTAAACCCCTTTCGGCCAAAAATCGCGATTTTCGAAAATTCACCACGGCCACAAAAATAAAGATATCCGGATTTTTCTTACGTCATTCTTCTCGTCTCGGCGAGCTCTTCAAAAAGTTATTCGTCCAATTTTCTGTAGGACAAACGAGAACCGCGATACGGAAGCGCGAAAAGTGGTTTTTTCGCGTTTTCACGAACCCATCGAAATTTACGATGTATCTAATTCCGGTCATTTTTAACCGTTTCCGGAGTTCTAAAAACCTATGTCGATCGTAAATTTCCCGTACAACAAGAAAATCCCGGTTTCGCTTTTGATTTTTGAGATTTTATCGACCTTAAGCGGGAAAATCGTTATTTTCGGTTTTTTGCACTTTTCTCCCAGAGTTTTTGAGCTATCGGGAAAAAATGCCATATAATTTTCATTGGGGCGAAATTGCCTATCGAATGGCATTTGTGAAATTTTTCCGCGGTAAAATTTTTTATTTTCGAAACCTCCGAGTCACAAGGTTGAACATTGGGGTCGAAAAATCGACCTTTTTGAATTTCATCTTTTTTCCAAACTCTAAAAATCTATATCGATCGGAAATCGCGCGCTGATCACGAGTCCATTGGGTAGTTTTGAGGTCGGGTAATAATTTCTATGTGAAAAAGTGAAAAAACGTGAAATTTCAGCGTTTTCAGGGGATTTCGGACATTAGATTCGAACGATCGAACGAATAACCATGATTTTCGTAATGCGCGGGAAATTTCCGATCGAATAACGTGGTGTTGAAATATTTTTAGTGAAAAAAATTTTTTCCCACCCATGGAGCTCGTTTTTTGGGGGGTAAACCCCTTTCGGCCAAAAATCGCGATTTTCGAAAATTCACCACGGCCACAAAAATAAAGATATCCGGATTTTTCTTACGCCATTCTTCTCGTCTCGGCGAGCTCTTCAAAAAGTTATTCGTCCAATTTTCTGTAGGACAAACGAGAACCGCGATACGGAAGCGCGAAAAGTGGTTTTTTCGCGTTTTCACGAACCCATCGATATTTACGATGTATCTAATTCCGGTCATTTTTAATCGTTTCCGGAGTTCTAAAAACCTATGTCGATCGTAAATTTCCCGTACAACAAGAAAATACCGGTTTCGCTTTTGATTTTTGAGATTTTATCGACCTTAAGCGGGAAAATCGTTGTTTTCGGTTTTTTGCACTTTTCTCCCAGAGTTTTTGAGCTATCGGGAAAAAATGCCATATAATTTTCATCGGGGCGAAATTGCCTATCGAATGGCATTTGTGAAATTTTTCCGCGGTAAAATTTTTTATTTTCGAAACCTCCGAGTCACAAGGTTGAACATTAGGGTCGAAAAATCGACCTTTTTGAATTTCATCTTTTTTCCAAACTCTAAAAATCTATATCGATCGGAAATCGCGCGCTGATCACGAGTCCATTGGGTAGTTTTGAGGTCGGGTAATAATTTCTATGTGAAAAAGTGAAAAAACGTGAAATTTCAGCGTTTTCAGGGGATTTCGGACATTAGATTCGAACGATCGAACGAATAACCATGATTTTCGTAATGCGCGGGAAATTTCCGATCGAATAACGTGGTGTTGAAATATTTTTAGTGAAAAAAATTTTTTCCCACCCATGGAGCTCGTTTTTTGGGGGGTAAACCCCTTTCGGCCAAAAATCGCGATTTTCGAAAATTCACCACGGCCACAAAAATAAAGATATCCGGTTTTTTCTTACGCCATTCTTCTCGTCTCGGCGAGCTCTTCAAAAAGTTATTCGTGCAATTTTCTGTAGGACAAACGAGAACCGCGATACGGAAGCGCGAAAAGTGGTTTTTTCGCGTTTTCACGAACCCATCGAAATTTACGATGTATCTAATTCCGGTCATTTTTAATCGTTTCCGGAGTTCTAAAAACCTATGTCGATCGTAAATTTCCCGTACAACAAGAAAATACCGGTTTCGCTTTTGATTTTTGAGATTTTATCGACCTTAAGCGGGAAAATCGTTGTTTTCGGTTTTTTGCACTTTTCTCCCAGAGTTTTTGAGCTATCGGGAAAAAATGCCATATAATTTTCATCGGGGCGAAATTGCCTATCGAATGGCATTTGTGAAATTTTTCCGCGGTAAAATTTTTTATTTTCGAAACCTCCGAGTCACAAGGTTGAACATTAGGGTCGAAAAATCGACCTTTTTGAATTTCATCTTTTTTCCAAACTCTAAAAATCTATATCGATCGGAAATCGCGCGCTGATCACGAGTCCATTGGGTAGTTTTGAGGTCGGGTAATAATTTCTATGTGAAAAAGTGAAAAAACGTGAAATTTCAGCGTTTTCAGGGGATTTCGGACATTAGATTCGAACGATCGAACGAATAACCATGATTTTCGTAATGCGCGGGAAATTTCCGATCGAATAACGTGGTGTTGAAATATTTTTAGTGAAAAAAATTTTTTCCCACCCATGGAGCTCGTTTTTTGGGGGGTAAACCCCTTTCGGCCAAAAATCGCGATTTTCGAAAATTCACCACGGCCACAAAAATAAAGATATCCGGATTTTTCTTACGCCATTCTTCTCGTCTCGGCGAGCTCTTCAAAAAGTTATTCGTGCAATTTTCTGTAGGACAAACGAGAACCGCGATACGGAAGCGCGAAAAGTGGTTTTTTCGTGTTTTCACGAACGCATCGAAATTTACGATGTATCTAATTCCGGTCATTTTTAATCGTTTCCGGAGTTCTAAAAACCTATGTCGATCGTAAATTTCCCGTACAACAAGAAAATCCCGGTTTCGCTTTTGATTTTTGAGATTTTATCGACCTTAAGCGGGAAAATCGTTATTTTCGGTTTTTTGCACTTTTCTCCCAGAGTTTTTGAGCTATCGGGAAAAAATGCCATATAATTTTCATCGGGGCGAAATTGCCTATCGAATGGCATTTGTGAAATTTTTCCGCGGTAAAATTTTTTATTTTCGAAACCTCCGAGTCACAAGGTTGAACATTAGGGTCGAAAAATCGACCTTTTTGAATTTCATCTTTTTTCCAAACTCTAAAAATCTATATCGATCGGAAATCGCGCGCTGATCACGAGTCCATTGGGTAGTTTTGAGGTCGGGTAATAATTTCTATGTGAAAAAGTGAAAAAACGTGAAATTTCAGCGTTTTCAGGGGATTTCGGACATTAGATTCGAACGATCGAACGAATAACCATGATTTTCGTAATGCGCGGGAAATTTCCGATCGAATAACGTGGTGTTGAAATATTTTTAGTGAAAAAAATTTTTTCCCACCCATGGAGCTCGTTTTTTGGGGGGTAAACCCCTTTCGGCCAAAAATCGCGATTTTCGAAAATTCACCACGGCCACAAAAATAAAGATATCCGGTTTTTTCTTACGCCATTCTTCTCGTCTCGGCGAGCTCTTCAAAAAGTTATTCGTGCAATTTTCTGTAGGACAAACGAGAACCGCGATACGGAAGCGCGAAAAGTGGTTTTTTCGCGTTTTCACGAACCCATCGAAATTTACGATGTATCTAATTCCGGTCATTTTTAATCGTTTCCGGAGTTCTAAAAACCTATGTCGATCGTAAATTTCCCGTACAACAAGAAAATCCCGGTTTCGCTTTTGATTTTTGAGATTTTATCGACCTTAAGCGGGAAAATCGTTGTTTTCGGTTTTTTGCACTTTTCTCCCAGAGTTTTTGAGCTATCGGGAAAAAATGCCATATAATTTCCATCGGGGCGAAATTGCCTATCGAATGGCATTTGTGAAATTTTTCCGCGGTAAAATTTTTTATTTTCGAAACCTCCGAGTCACAAGGTTGAACATTAGGGTCGAAAAATCGACCTTTTTGAATTTCATCTTTTTTCCAAACTCTAAAAATCTATATCGATCGGAAATCGCGCGCTGATCACGAGTCCATTGGGTAGTTTTGAGGTCGGGTAATAATTTCTATGTGAAAAAGTGAAAAAACGTGAAATTTCAGCGTTTTCAGGGGATTTCGGACATTAGATTCGAACGATCGAACGAATAACCATGATTTTCGTAATGCGCGGGAAATTTCCGATCGAATAACGTGGTGTTGAAATATTTTTAGTGAAAAAAATTTTTTCCCACCCATGGAGCTCGTTTTTTGGGGGGTAAACCCCTTTCGGCCAAAAATCGCGATTTTCGAAAATTCACCACGGCCACAAAAATAAAGATATCCGGTTTTTTCTTACGCCATTCTTCTCGTCTCGGCGAGCTCTTCAAAAAGTTATTCGTGCAATTTTCTGTAGGACAAACGAGAACCGCGATACGGAAGCGCGAAAAGTGGTTTTTTCGCGTTTTCACGAACCCATCGAAATTTACGATGTATCTAATTCCGGTCATTTTTAATCGTTTCCGGAGTTCTAAAAACCTATGTCGATCGTAAATTTCCCGTACAACAAGAAAATCCCGGTTTCGCTTTTGATTTTTGAGATTTTATCGACCTTAAGCGGGAAAATCGTTGTTTTCGGTTTTTTGCACTTTTCTCCCAGAGTTTTTGAGCTATCGGGAAAAAATGCCATATAATTTTCATCGGGGCGAAATTGCCTATCGAATGGCATTTGTGAAATTTTTCCGCGGTAAAATTTTTTATTTTCGAAACCTCCGAGTCACAAGGTTGAACATTAGGGTCGAAAAATCGACCTTTTTGAATTTCATCTTTTTTCCAAACTCTAAAAATCTATATCGATCGGAAATCGCGCGCTGATCACGAGTCCATTGGGTAGTTTTGAGGTCGGGTAATAATTTCTATGTGAAAAAGTGAAAAAACGTGAAATTTCAGCGTTTTCAGGGGATTTCGGACATTAGATTCGAACGATCGAACGAATAACC
Organism: Netelia virgata; assembly: GCA_951802705.1. Taxonomy (NCBI): domain Eukaryota; kingdom Metazoa; phylum Arthropoda; class Insecta; order Hymenoptera; family Ichneumonidae; genus Netelia; species Netelia virgata. The sequence goes on from OX637863.1 coordinate 47,960,206, forward strand.
ATGATTTTCGTAATGCGCGGGAAATTTCCGATCGAATAACGTGGTGTTGAAATATTTTTAGTGAAAAAAATTTTTTCCCACCCATGGAGCTCGTTTTTTGGGGGGTAAACCCCTTTCGGCCAAAAATCGCGATTTTCGAAAATTCACCACGGCCACAAAAATAAAGATATCCGGATTTTTCTTACGCCATTCTTCTCGTCTCGGCGAGCTCTTCAAAAAGTTATTCGTCCAATTTTCTGTAGGACAAACGAGAACCGCGATACGGAAGCGCGAAAAGTGGTTTTTTCGCGTTTTCACGAACCCATCGAAATTTACGATGTATCTAATTCCGGTCATTTTTAATCGTTTCCGGAGTTCTAAAAACCTATGTCGATCGTAAATTTCCCGTACAACAAGAAAATCCCGGTTTCGCTTTTGATTTTTGAGATTTTATCGACCTTAAGCGGGAAAATCGTTATTTTCGGTTTTTTGCACTTTTCTTCCAGAGTTTTTGAGCTATCGGGAAAAAATGCCATATAATTTTCATCGGGGCGAAATTGCCTATCGAATGGCATTTGTGAAATTTTTCCGCGGTAAAATTTTTTATTTTCGAAACCTCCGAGTCACAAGGTTGAACATTAGGGTCGAAAAATCGACCTTTTTGAATTTCATCTTTTTTCCAAACTCTAAAAATCTATATCGATCGGAAATCGCGCGCTGATCACGAGTCCATTGGGTAGTTTTGAGGTCGGGTAATAATTTCTATGTGAAAAAGTGAAAAAACGTGAAATTTCAGCGTTTTCAGGGGATTTCGGACATTAGATTCGAACGATCGAACGAATAACCATGATTTTCGTAATGCGCGGGAAATTTCCGATCGAATAACGTGGTGTTGAAATATTTTTAGTGAAAAAATTTTTTCCCACCCATGGAGCTCGTTTTTTGGGGGGTAAACCCCTTTCGGCCAAAAATCGCGATTTTCGAAAATTCACCACGGCCACAAAAATAAAGATATCCGGATTTTTCTTACGCCATTCTTCTCGTCTCGGCGAGCTCTTCAAAAAGTTATTCGTCCAATTTTCTGTAGGACAAACGAGAACCGCGATACGGAAGCGCGAAAAGTGGTTTTTTCGCGTTTTCACGAACCCATCGAAATTTACGATGTATCTAATTCCGGTCATTTTTAATCGTTTCCGGAGTTCTAAAAACCTATGTCGATCGTAAATTTCCCGTACAACAAGAAAATCCCGGTTTCGCTTTTGATTTTTGAGATTTTATCGACCTTAAGCGGGAAAATCGTTATTTTCGGTTTTTTGCACTTTTCTCCCAGAGTTTTTGAGCTATCGGGAAAAAATGCCATATAATTTTCATCGGGGCGAAATTGCCTATCGAATGGCATTTGTGAAATTTTTCCGCGGTAAAATTTTTTATTTTCGAAACCTCCGAGTCACAAGGTTGAACATTAGGGTCGAAAAATCGACCTTTTTGAATTTCATCTTTTTTCCAAACTCTAAAAATCTATATCGATCGGAAATCGCGCGCTGATCACGAGTCCATTGGGTAGTTTTGAGGTCGGGTAATAATTTCTATGTGAAAAAGTGAAAAAACGTGAAATTTCAGCGTTTTCAGGGGATTTCGGACATTAGATTCGAACGATCGAACGAATAACCATGATTTTCGTAATGCGCGGGAAATTTCCGATCGAATAACGTGGTGTTGAAATATTTTTAGTGAAAAAAATTTTTTCCCACCCATGGAGCTCGTTTTTTGGGGGGTAAACCCCTTTCGGCCAAAAATCGCGATTTTCGAAAATTCACCACGGCCACAAAAATAAAGATATCCGGATTTTTCTTACGCCATTCTTCTCGTCTCGGCGAGCTCTTCAAAAAGTTATTCGTGCAATTTTCTGTAGGACAAACGAGAACCGCGATACTGAAGCGCGAAAAGTGGTTTTTTCGCGTTTTCACGAACCCATCGAAATTTACGATGTATCTAATTCCGGTCATTTTTAATCGTTTCCGGAGTTCTAAAAACCTATGTCGATCGTAAATTTCCCGTACAACAAGAAAATCCCGGTTTCGCTTTTGATTTTTGAGATTTTATCGACCTTAAGCGGGAAAATCGTTATTTTCGGTTTTTTGCACTTTTCTCCCAGAGTTTTTGAGCTATCGGGAAAAAATGCCATATAATTTTCATCGGGGCGAAATTGCCTATCGAATGGCATTTGTGAAATTTTTCCGCGGTAAAATTTTTTATTTTCGAAACCTCCGAGTCACAAGGTTGAACATTAGGGTCGAAAAATCGACCTTTTTGAATTTCATCTTTTTTCCAAACTCTAAAAATCTATATCGATCGGAAATCGCGCGCTGATCACGAGTCCATTGGGTAGTTTTGAGGTCGGGTAATAATTTCTATGTGAAAAAGTGAAAAAACGTGAAATTTCAGCGTTTTCAGGGGATTTCGGACATTAGATTCGAACGATCGAACGAATAACCATGATTTTCGTAATGCGCGGGAAATTTCCGATCGAATAACGTGGTGTTGAAATCTTTTTAGTGAAAAAAATTTTTTCCCACCCACGGAGCTAGTTTTTTGGGGGGTAAACCCCTTTCGGCCAAAAATCGCGATTTTCGAAAATTCACCACGGCCACAAAAATAAAGATATCCGGATTTTTCTTACGCCATTCTTCTCGTCTCGGCGAGCTCTTCAAAAAGTTATTCGTGCAATTTTCTGTAGGACAAACGAGAACCGCGATACGGAAGCGCGAAAAGTGGTTTTTTCGCGTTTTCACGAACCCATCGAAATTTACGATGTATCTAATTCCGGTCATTTTTAATCGTTTCCGGAGTTCTAAAAACCTATGTCGATCGTAAATTTCCCGTACAACAAGAAAATCCCGGTTTCGCTTTTGATTTTTGAGATTTTATCGACCTTAAGCGGGAAAATCGTTATTTTCGGTTTTTTGCACTTTTCTCCCAGAGTTTTTGAGCTATCGGGAAAAAATGCCATATAATTTTCATCGGGGCGAAATTGCCTATCGAATGGCATTTGTGAAATTTTTCCGCGGTAAAATTTTTTATTTTCGAAACCTCCGAGTCACAAGGTTGAACATTAGGGTCGAAAAATCGACCTTTTTGAATTTCATCTTTTTTCCAAACTCTAAAAATCTATATCGATCGGAAATCGCGCGCTGATCACGAGTCCATTGGGTAGTTTTGAGGTCGGGTAATAATTTCTATGTGAAAAAGTGAAAAAACGTGAAATTTCAGCGTTTTCAGGGGATTTCGGACATTAGATTCGAACGATCGAACGAATAACCATGATTTTCGTAATGCGCGGGAAATTTCCGATCGAATAACGTGGTGTTGAAATCTTTTTAGTGAAAAAAATTTTTTCCCACCCACGGAGCTAGTTTTTTGGGGGGTAAACCCCTTTCGGCCAAAAATCGCGATTTTCGAAAATTCACCACGGCCACAAAAATAAAGATATCCGGATTTTTCTTACGCCATTCTTCTCGTCTCGGCGAGCTCTTCAAAAAGTTATTCGTGCAATTTTCTGTAGGACAAACGAGAACCGCGATACGGAAGCGCGAAAAGTGGTTTTTTCGCGTTTTCACGAACCCATCGAAATTTACGATGTATCTAATTCCGGTCATTTTTAATCGTTTCCGGAGTTCTAAAAACCTATGTCGATCGTAAATTTCCCGTACAACAAGAAAATCCCGGTTTCGCTTTTGATTTTTGAGATTTTATCGACCTTAAGCGGGAAAATCGTTATTTTCGGTTTTTTGCACTTTTCTCCCAGAGTTTTTGAGCTATCGGGAAAAAATGCCATATAATTTTCATCGGGGCGAAATTGCCTATCGAATGGCATTTGTGAAATTTTTCCGCGGTAAAATTTTTTATTTTCGAAACCTCCGAGTCACAAGGTTGAACATTAGGGTCGAAAAATCGACCTTTTTGAATTTCATCTTTTTTCCAAACTCTAAAAATCTATATCGATCGGAAATCGCGCGCTGATCACGAGTCCATTGGGTAGTTTTGAGGTCGGGTAATAATTTCTATGTGAAAAAGTGAAAAAACGTGAAATTTCAGCGTTTTCAGGGGATTTCGGACATTAGATTCGAACGATCGAACGAATAACCATGATTTTCGTAATGCGCGGGAAATTTCCGATCGAATAACGTGGTGTTGAAATCTTTTTAGTGAAAAAAATTTTTTCCCACCCACGGAGCTAGTTTTTTGGGGGGTAAACCCCTTTCGGCCAAAAATCGCGATTTTCGAAAATTCACCACGGCCACAAAAATAAAGATATCCGGATTTTTCTTACGCCATTCTTCTCGTCTCGGCGAGCTCTTCAAAAAGTTATTCGTGCAATTTTCTGTAGGACAAACGAGAACCGCGATACGGAAGCGCGAAAAGTGGTTTTTTCGCGTTTTCACGAACCCATCGAAATTTACGATGTATCTAATTCCGGTCATTTTTAATCGTTTCCGGAGTTCTAAAAACCTATGTCGATCGTAAATTTCCCGTACAACAAGAAAATCCCGGTTTCGCTTTTGATTTTTGAGATTTTATCGACCTTAAGCGGGAAAATCGTTATTTTCGGTTTTTTGCACTTTTCTCCCAGAGTTTTTGAGCTATCGGGAAAAAATGCCATATAATTTTCATCGGGGCGAAATTGCCTATCGAATGGCATTTGTGAAATTTTTCCGCGGTAAAATTTTTTATTTTCGAAACCTCCGAGTCACAAGGTTGAACATTAGGGTCGAAAAATCGACCTTTTTGAATTTCATCTTTTTTCCAAACTCTAAAAATCTATATCGATCGGAAATCGCGCGCTGATCACGAGTCCATTGGGTAGTTTTGAGGTCGGGTAATAATTTCTATGTGAAAAAGTGAAAAAACGTGAAATTTCAGCGTTTTCAGGGGATTTCGGACATTAGATTCGAACGATCGAACGAATAACCATGATTTTCGTAATGCGCGGGAAATTTCCGATCGAATAACGTGGTGTTGAAATCTTTTTAGTGAAAAAAATTTTTTCCCACCCACGGAGCTAGTTTTTTGGGGGGTAAACCCCTTTCGGCCAAAAATCGCGATTTTCGAAAATTCACCACGGCCACAAAAATAAAGATATCCGGATTTTTCTTACGCCATTCTTCTCGTCTCGGCGAGCTCTTCAAAAAGTTATTCGTGCAATTTTCTGTAGGACAAACGAGAACCGCGATACGGAAGCGCGAAAAGTGGTTTTTTCGCGTTTTCACGAACCCATCGAAATTTACGATGTATCTAATTCCGGTCATTTTTAATCGTTTCCGGAGTTCTAAAAACCTATGTCGATCGTAAATTTCCCGTACAACAAGAAAATCCCGGTTTCGCTTTTGATTTTTGAGATTTTATCGACCTTAAGCGGGAAAATCGTTATTTTCGGTTTTTTGCACTTTTCTCCCAGAGTTTTTGAGCTATCGGGAAAAAATGCCATATAATTTTCATCGGGGCGAAATTGCCTATCGAATGGCATTTGTGAAATTTTTCCGCGGTAAAATTTTTTATTTTCGAAACCTCCGAGTCACAAGGTTGAACATTAGGGTCGAAAAATCGACCTTTTTGAATTTCATCTTTTTTCCAAACTCTAAAAATCTATATCGATCGGAAATCGCGCGCTGATCACGAGTCCATTGGGTAGTTTTGAGGTCGGGTAATAATTTCTATGTGAAAAAGTGAAAAAACGTGAAATTTCAGCGTTTTCAGGGGATTTCGGACATTAGACTCGAACGATCGAACGAATAACCATGATTTTCGTAATGCGCGGGAAATTTCCGATCGAATAACGTGGTGTTGAAATATTTTTAGTGAAAAAAATTTTTTCCCACCCATGGAGCTCGTTTTTTGGGGGGTAAACCCCTTTCGGCCAAAAATCGCGATTTTCGAAAATTCACCACGGCCACAAAAATAAAGATATCCGGATTTTTCTTACGCCATTCTTCTCGTCTCGGCGAGCTCTTCAAAAAGTTATTCGTGCAATTTTCTGTAGGACAAACGAGAACCGCGATACTGAAGCGCGAAAAGTGGTTTTTTCGCGTTTTCACGAACCCATCGAAATTTACGATGTATCTAATTCCGGTCATTTTTAATCGTTTCCGGAGTTCTAAAAACCTATGTCGATCGTAAATTTCCCGTACAACAAGAAAATCCCGGTTTCGCTTTTGATTTTTGAGATTTTATCGACCTTAAGCGGGAAAATCGTTATTTTCGGTTTTTTGCACTTTTCTCCCAGAGTTTTTGAGCTATCGGGAAAAAATGCCATATAATTTTCATCGGGGCGAAATTGCCTATCGAATGGCATTTGTGAAATTTTTCCGCGGTAAAATTTTTTATTTTCGAAACCTCCGAGTCACAAGGTTGAACATTAGGGTCGAAAAATCGACCTTTTTGAATTTCATCTTTTTTCCAAACTCTAAAAATCTATATCGATCGGAAATCGCGCGCTGATCACGAGTCCATTGGGTAGTTTTGAGGTCGGGTAATAATTTCTATGTGAAAAAGTGAAAAAACGTGAAATTTCAGCGTTTTCAGGGGATTTCGGACATTAGATTCGAACGATCGAACGAATAACCATGATTTTCGTAATGCGCGGGAAATTTCCGATCGAATAACGTGGTGTTGAAATATTTTTAGTGAAAACATTTTTTTCCCACCCATGGAGCTCGTTTTTTGGGGGGTAAACCCCTTTCGACCAAAAATCGCGATTTTCGAAAATTCACCACGGCCACAAAAATAAAGATATCCGGATTTTTCTTACGCCATTCTTCTCGTCTCGGCGAGCTCTTCAAAAAGTTATTCGTGCAATTTTCTGTAGGACAAACGAGAACCGCGATACGGAAGCGCGAAAAGTGGTTTTTTCGCGTTTTCACGAACCCATCGAAATTTACGATGTATCTAATTCCGGTCATTTTTAATCGTTTCCGGAGTTCTAAAAACCTATGTCGATCGTAAATTTCCCGTACAACAAGAAAATCCCGGTTTCGCTTTTGATTTTTGAGATTTTATCGACCTTAAGCGGGAAAATCGTTATTTTCGGTTTTTTGCACTTTTCTCCCAGAGTTTTTGAGCTATCGGGAAAAAATGCCATATAATTTTCATCGGGGCGAAATTGCCTATCGAATGGCATTTGTGAAATTTTTCCGCGGTAAAATTTTTTATTTTCGAAACCTCCGAGTCACAAGGTTGAACATTAGGGTCGAAAAATCGACCTTTTTGAATTTCATCTTTTTTCCAAACTCTAAAAATCTATATCGATCGGAAATCGCGCGCTGATCACGAGTCCATTGGGTAGTTTTGAGGTCGGGTAATAATTTCTATGTGAAAAAGTGAAAAAACGTGAAATTTCAGCGTTTTCAGGGGATTTCGGACATTAGATTCGAACGATCGAACGAATAACCATGATTTTCGTAATGCGCGGGAAATTTCCGATCGAATAACGTGGTGTTGAAATATTTTTAGTGAAAAAAATTTTTTCCCACCCATGGAGCTCGTTTTTTGGGGGGTAAACCCCTTTCGGCCAAAAATCGCGATTTTCGAAAATTCACCACGGCCACAAAAATAAAGATATCCGGATTTTTCTTACGTCATTCTTCTCGTCTCGGCGAGCTCTTCAAAAAGTTATTCGTCCAATTTTCTGTAGGACAAACGAGAACCGCGATACGGAAGCGCGAAAAGTGGTTTTTTCGCGTTTTCACGAACCCATCGAAATTTACGATGTATCTAATTCCGGTCATTTTTAACCGTTTCCGGAGTTCTAAAAACCTATGTCGATCGTAAATTTCCCGTACAACAAGAAAATCCCGGTTTCGCTTTTGATTTTTGAGATTTTATCGACCTTAAGCGGGAAAATCGTTATTTTCGGTTTTTTGCACTTTTCTCCCAGAGTTTTTGAGCTATCGGGAAAAAATGCCATATAATTTTCATTGGGGCGAAATTGCCTATCGAATGGCATTTGTGAAATTTTTCCGCGGTAAAATTTTTTATTTTCGAAACCTCCGAGTCACAAGGTTGAACATTGGGGTCGAAAAATCGACCTTTTTGAATTTCATCTTTTTTCCAAACTCTAAAAATCTATATCGATCGGAAATCGCGCGCTGATCACGAGTCCATTGGGTAGTTTTGAGGTCGGGTAATAATTTCTATGTGAAAAAGTGAAAAAACGTGAAATTTCAGCGTTTTCAGGGGATTTCGGACATTAGATTCGAACGATCGAACGAATAACCATGATTTTCGTAATGCGCGGGAAATTTCCGATCGAATAACGTGGTGTTGAAATATTTTTAGTGAAAAAAATTTTTTCCCACCCATGGAGCTCGTTTTTTGGGGGGTAAACCCCTTTCGGCCAAAAATCGCGATTTTCGAAAATTCACCACGGCCACAAAAATAAAGATATCCGGATTTTTCTTACGCCATTCTTCTCGTCTCGGCGAGCTCTTCAAAAAGTTATTCGTCCAATTTTCTGTAGGACAAACGAGAACCGCGATACGGAAGCGCGAAAAGTGGTTTTTTCGCGTTTTCACGAACCCATCGATATTTACGATGTATCTAATTCCGGTCATTTTTAATCGTTTCCGGAGTTCTAAAAACCTATGTCGATCGTAAATTTCCCGTACAACAAGAAAATACCGGTTTCGCTTTTGATTTTTGAGATTTTATCGACCTTAAGCGGGAAAATCGTTGTTTTCGGTTTTTTGCACTTTTCTCCCAGAGTTTTTGAGCTATCGGGAAAAAATGCCATATAATTTTCATCGGGGCGAAATTGCCTATCGAATGGCATTTGTGAAATTTTTCCGCGGTAAAATTTTTTATTTTCGAAACCTCCGAGTCACAAGGTTGAACATTAGGGTCGAAAAATCGACCTTTTTGAATTTCATCTTTTTTCCAAACTCTAAAAATCTATATCGATCGGAAATCGCGCGCTGATCACGAGTCCATTGGGTAGTTTTGAGGTCGGGTAATAATTTCTATGTGAAAAAGTGAAAAAACGTGAAATTTCAGCGTTTTCAGGGGATTTCGGACATTAGATTCGAACGATCGAACGAATAACCATGATTTTCGTAATGCGCGGGAAATTTCCGATCGAATAACGTGGTGTTGAAATATTTTTAGTGAAAAAAATTTTTTCCCACCCATGGAGCTCGTTTTTTGGGGGGTAAACCCCTTTCGGCCAAAAATCGCGATTTTCGAAAATTCACCACGGCCACAAAAATAAAGATATCCGGTTTTTTCTTACGCCATTCTTCTCGTCTCGGCGAGCTCTTCAAAAAGTTATTCGTGCAATTTTCTGTAGGACAAACGAGAACCGCGATACGGAAGCGCGAAAAGTGGTTTTTTCGCGTTTTCACGAACCCATCGAAATTTACGATGTATCTAATTCCGGTCATTTTTAATCGTTTCCGGAGTTCTAAAAACCTATGTCGATCGTAAATTTCCCGTACAACAAGAAAATACCGGTTTCGCTTTTGATTTTTGAGATTTTATCGACCTTAAGCGGGAAAATCGTTGTTTTCGGTTTTTTGCACTTTTCTCCCAGAGTTTTTGAGCTATCGGGAAAAAATGCCATATAATTTTCATCGGGGCGAAATTGCCTATCGAATGGCATTTGTGAAATTTTTCCGCGGTAAAATTTTTTATTTTCGAAACCTCCGAGTCACAAGGTTGAACATTAGGGTCGAAAAATCGACCTTTTTGAATTTCATCTTTTTTCCAAACTCTAAAAATCTATATCGATCGGAAATCGCGCGCTGATCACGAGTCCATTGGGTAGTTTTGAGGTCGGGTAATAATTTCTATGTGAAAAAGTGAAAAAACGTGAAATTTCAGCGTTTTCAGGGGATTTCGGACATTAGATTCGAACGATCGAACGAATAACCATGATTTTCGTAATGCGCGGGAAATTTCCGATCGAATAACGTGGTGTTGAAATATTTTTAGTGAAAAAAATTTTTTCCCACCCATGGAGCTCGTTTTTTGGGGGGTAAACCCCTTTCGGCCAAAAATCGCGATTTTCGAAAATTCACCACGGCCACAAAAATAAAGATATCCGGATTTTTCTTACGCCATTCTTCTCGTCTCGGCGAGCTCTTCAAAAAGTTATTCGTGCAATTTTCTGTAGGACAAACGAGAACCGCGATACGGAAGCGCGAAAAGTGGTTTTTTCGTGTTTTCACGAACGCATCGAAATTTACGATGTATCTAATTCCGGTCATTTTTAATCGTTTCCGGAGTTCTAAAAACCTATGTCGATCGTAAATTTCCCGTACAACAAGAAAATCCCGGTTTCGCTTTTGATTTTTGAGATTTTATCGACCTTAAGCGGGAAAATCGTTATTTTCGGTTTTTTGCACTTTTCTCCCAGAGTTTTTGAGCTATCGGGAAAAAATGCCATATAATTTTCATCGGGGCGAAATTGCCTATCGAATGGCATTTGTGAAATTTTTCCGCGGTAAAATTTTTTATTTTCGAAACCTCCGAGTCACAAGGTTGAACATTAGGGTCGAAAAATCGACCTTTTTGAATTTCATCTTTTTTCCAAACTCTAAAAATCTATATCGATCGGAAATCGCGCGCTGATCACGAGTCCATTGGGTAGTTTTGAGGTCGGGTAATAATTTCTATGTGAAAAAGTGAAAAAACGTGAAATTTCAGCGTTTTCAGGGGATTTCGGACATTAGATTCGAACGATCGAACGAATAACCATGATTTTCGTAATGCGCGGGAAATTTCCGATCGAATAACGTGGTGTTGAAATATTTTTAGTGAAAAAAATTTTTTCCCACCCATGGAGCTCGTTTTTTGGGGGGTAAACCCCTTTCGGCCAAAAATCGCGATTTTCGAAAATTCACCACGGCCACAAAAATAAAGATATCCGGTTTTTTCTTACGCCATTCTTCTCGTCTCGGCGAGCTCTTCAAAAAGTTATTCGTGCAATTTTCTGTAGGACAAACGAGAACCGCGATACGGAAGCGCGAAAAGTGGTTTTTTCGCGTTTTCACGAACCCATCGAAATTTACGATGTATCTAATTCCGGTCATTTTTAATCGTTTCCGGAGTTCTAAAAACCTATGTCGATCGTAAATTTCCCGTACAACAAGAAAATCCCGGTTTCGCTTTTGATTTTTGAGATTTTATCGACCTTAAGCGGGAAAATCGTTGTTTTCGGTTTTTTGCACTTTTCTCCCAGAGTTTTTGAGCTATCGGGAAAAAATGCCATATAATTTTCATCGGGGCGAAATTGCCTATCGAATGGCATTTGTGAAATTTTTCCGCGGTAAAATTTTTTATTTTCGAAACCTCCGAGTCACAAGGTTGAACATTAGGGTCGAAAAATCGACCTTTTTGAATTTCATCTTTTTTCCAAACTCTAAAAATCTATATCGATCGGAAATCGCGCGCTGATCACGAGTCCATTGGGTAGTTTTGAGGTCGGGTAATAATTTCTATGTGAAAAAGTGAAAAAACGTGAAATTTCAGCGTTTTCAGGGGATTTCGGACATTAGATTCGAACGATCGAACGAATAACCATGATTTTCGTAATGCGCGGGAAATTTCCGATCGAATAACGTGGTGTTGAAATATTTTTAGTGAAAAAAATTTTTTCCCACCCATGGAGCTCGTTTTTTGGGGGGTAAACCCCTTTCGGCCAAAAATCGCGATTTTCGAAAATTCACCACGGCCACAAAAATAAAGATATCCGGTTTTTTCTTACGCCATTCTTCTCGTCTCGGCGAGCTCTTCAAAAAGTTATTCGTGCAATTTTCTGTAGGACAAACGAGAACCGCGATACGGAAGCGCGAAAAGTGGTTTTTTCGCGTTTTCACGAACCCATCGAAATTTACGATGTATCTAATTCCGGTCATTTTTAATCGTTTCCGGAGTTCTAAAAACCTATGTCGATCGTAAATTTCCCGTACAACAAGAAAATCCCGGTTTCGCTTTTGATTTTTGAGATTTTATCGACCTTAAGCGGGAAAATCGTTGTTTTCGGTTTTTTGCACTTTTCTCCCAGAGTTTTTGAGCTATCGGGAAAAAATGCCATATAATTTTCATCGGGGCGAAATTGCCTATCGAATGGCATTTGTGAAATTTTTCCGCGGTAAAATTTTTTATTTTCGAAACCTCCGAGTCACAAGGTTGAACATTAGGGTCGAAAAATCGACCTTTTTGAATTTCATCTTTTTTCCAAACTCTAAAAATCTATATCGATCGGAAATCGCGCGCTGATCACGAGTCCATTGGGTAGTTTTGAGGTCGGGTAATAATTTCTATGTGAAAAAGTGAAAAAACGTGAAATTTCAGCGTTTTCAGGGGATTTCGGACATTAGATTCGAACGATCGAACGAATAACCATGATTTTCGTAATGCGCGGGAAATTTCCGATCGAATAACGTGGTGTTGAAATATTTTTAGTGAAAAAAATTTTTTCCCACCCATGGAGCTCGTTTTTTGGGGGGTAAACCCCTTTCGGCCAAAAATCGCGATTTTCGAAAATTCACCACGGCCACAAAAATAAAGATATCCGGATTTTTCTTACGCCATTCTTCTCGTCTCGGCGAGCTCTTCAAAAAGTTATTCGTCCAATTTTCTGTAGGACAAACGAGAACCGCGATACGGAAGCGCGAAAAGTGGTTTTTTCGCGTTTTCACGAACCCATCGAAATTTACGATGTATCTAATTCCGGTCATTTTTAATCGTTTCCGGAGTTCTAAAAACCTATGTCGATCGTAAATTTCCCGTACAACAAGAAAATCCCGGTTTCGCTTTTGATTTTTGAGATTTTATCGACCTTAAGCGGGAAAATCGTTATTTTCGGTTTTTTGCACTTTTCTTCCAGAGTTTTTGAGCTATCGGGAAAAAATGCCATATAATTTTCATCGGGGCGAAATTGCCTATCGAATGGCATTTGTGAAATTTTTCCGCGGTAAAATTTTTTATTTTCGAAACCTCCGAGTCACAAGGTTGAACATTAGGGTCGAAAAATCGACCTTTTTGAATTTCATCTTTTTTCCAAACTCTAAAAATCTATATCGATCGGAAATCGCGCGCTGATCACGAGTCCATTGGGTAGTTTTGAGGTCGGGTAATAATTTCTATGTGAAAAAGTGAAAAAACGTGAAATTTCAGCGTTTTCAGGGGATTTCGGACATTAGATTCGAACGATCGAACGAATAACCATGATTTTCGTAATGCGCGGGAAATTTCCGATCGAATAACGTGGTGTTGAAATATTTTTAGTGAAAAAATTTTTTCCCACCCATGGAGCTCGTTTTTTGGGGGGTAAACCCCTTTCGGCCAAAAATCGCGATTTTCGAAAATTCACCACGGCCACAAAAATAAAGATATCCGGATTTTTCTTACGCCATTCTTCTCGTCTCGGCGAGCTCTTCAAAAAGTTATTCGTCCAATTTTCTGTAGGACAAACGAGAACCGCGATACGGAAGCGCGAAAAGTGGTTTTTTCGCGTTTTCACGAACCCATCGAAATTTACGATGTATCTAATTCCGGTCATTTTTAATCGTTTCCGGAGTTCTAAAAACCTATGTCGATCGTAAATTTCCCGTACAACAAGAAAATCCCGGTTTCGCTTTTGATTTTTGAGATTTTATCGACCTTAAGCGGGAAAATCGTTATTTTCGGTTTTTTGCACTTTTCTCCCAGAGTTTTTGAGCTATCGGGAAAAAATGCCATATAATTTTCATCGGGGCGAAATTGCCTATCGAATGGCATTTGTGAAATTTTTCCGCGGTAAAATTTTTTATTTTCGAAACCTCCGAGTCACAAGGTTGAACATTAGGGTCGAAAAATCGACCTTTTTGAATTTCATCTTTTTTCCAAACTCTAAAAATCTATATCGATCGGAAATCGCGCGCTGATCACGAGTCCATTGGGTAGTTTTGAGGTCGGGTAATAATTTCTATGTGAAAAAGTGAAAAAACGTGAAATTTCAGCGTTTTCAGGGGATTTCGGACATTAGATTCGAACGATCGAACGAATAACCATGATTTTCGTAATGCGCGGGAAATTTCCGATCGAATAACGTGGTGTTGAAATATTTTTAGTGAAAAAAATTTTTTCCCACCCATGGAGCTCGTTTTTTGGGGGGTAAACCCCTTTCGGCCAAAAATCGCGATTTTCGAAAATTCACCACGGCCACAAAAATAAAGATATCCGGATTTTTCTTACGCCATTCTTCTCGTCTCGGCGAGCTCTTCAAAAAGTTATTCGTGCAATTTTCTGTAGGACAAACGAGAACCGCGATACTGAAGCGCGAAAAGTGGTTTTTTCGCGTTTTCACGAACCCATCGAAATTTACGATGTATCTAATTCCGGTCATTTTTAATCGTTTCCGGAGTTCTAAAAACCTATGTCGATCGTAAATTTCCCGTACAACAAGAAAATCCCGGTTTCGCTTTTGATTTTTGAGATTTTATCGACCTTAAGCGGGAAAATCGTTATTTTCGGTTTTTTGCACTTTTCTCCCAGAGTTTTTGAGCTATCGGGAAAAAATGCCATATAATTTTCATCGGGGCGAAATTGCCTATCGAATGGCATTTGTGAAATTTTTCCGCGGTAAAATTTTTTATTTTCGAAACCTCCGAGTCACAAGGTTGAACATTAGGGTCGAAAAATCGACCTTTTTGAATTTCATCTTTTTTCCAAACTCTAAAAATCTATATCGATCGGAAATCGCGCGCTGATCACGAGTCCATTGGGTAGTTTTGAGGTCGGGTAATAATTTCTATGTGAAAAAGTGAAAAAACGTGAAATTTCAGCGTTTTCAGGGGATTTCGGACATTAGATTCGAACGATCGAACGAATAACCATGATTTTCGTAATGCGCGGGAAATTTCCGATCGAATAACGTGGTGTTGAAATCTTTTTAGTGAAAAAAATTTTTTCCCACCCACGGAGCTAGTTTTTTGGGGGGTAAACCCCTTTCGGCCAAAAATCGCGATTTTCGAAAATTCACCACGGCCACAAAAATAAAGATATCCGGATTTTTCTTACGCCATTCTTCTCGTCTCGGCGAGCTCTTCAAAAAGTTATTCGTGCAATTTTCTGTAGGACAAACGAGAACCGCGATACGGAAGCGCGAAAAGTGGTTTTTTCGCGTTTTCACGAACCCATCGAAATTTACGATGTATCTAATTCCGGTCATTTTTAATCGTTTCCGGAGTTCTAAAAACCTATGTCGATCGTAAATTTCCCGTACAACAAGAAAATCCCGGTTTCGCTTTTGATTTTTGAGATTTTATCGACCTTAAGCGGGAAAATCGTTATTTTCGGTTTTTTGCACTTTTCTCCCAGAGTTTTTGAGCTATCGGGAAAAAATGCCATATAATTTTCATCGGGGCGAAATTGCCTATCGAATGGCATTTGTGAAATTTTTCCGCGGTAAAATTTTTTATTTTCGAAACCTCCGAGTCACAAGGTTGAACATTAGGGTCGAAAAATCGACCTTTTTGAATTTCATCTTTTTTCCAAACTCTAAAAATCTATATCGATCGGAAATCGCGCGCTGATCACGAGTCCATTGGGTAGTTTTGAGGTCGGGTAATAATTTCTATGTGAAAAAGTGAAAAAACGTGAAATTTCAGCGTTTTCAGGGGATTTCGGACATTAGATTCGAACGATCGAACGAATAACCATGATTTTCGTAATGCGCGGGAAATTTCCGATCGAATAACGTGGTGTTGAAATCTTTTTAGTGAAAAAAATTTGTTCCCACCCACGGAGCTAGTTTTTTGGGGGGTAAACCCCTTTCGGCCAAAAATCGCGATTTTCGAAAATTCACCACGGCCACAAAAATAAAGATATCCGGATTTTTCTTACGCCATTCTTCTCGTCTCGGCGAGCTCTTCAAAAAGTTATTCGTGCAATTTTCTGTAGGACAAACGAGAACCGCGATACGGAAGCGCGAAAAGTGGTTTTTTCGCGTTTTCACGAACCCATCGAAATTTACGATGTATCTAATTCCGGTCATTTTTAATCGTTTCCGGAGTTCTAAAAACCTATGTCGATCGTAAATTTCCCGTACAACAAGAAAATCCCGGTTTCGCTTTTGATTTTTGAGATTTTATCGACCTTAAGCGGGAAAATCGTTATTTTCGGTTTTTTGCACTTTTCTCCCAGAGTTTTTGAGCTATCGGGAAAAAATGCCATATAATTTTCATCGGGGCGAAATTGCCTATCGAATGGCATTTGTGAAATTTTTCCGCGGTAAAATTTTTTATTTTCGAAACCTCCGAGTCACAAGGTTGAACATTAGGGTCGAAAAATCGACCTTTTTGAATTTCATCTTTTTTCCAAACTCTAAAAATCTATATCGATCGGAAATCGCGCGCTGATCACGAGTCCATTGGGTAGTTTTGAGGTCGGGTAATAATTTCTATGTGAAAAAGTGAAAAAACGTGAAATTTCAGCGTTTTCAGGGGATTTCGGACATTAGATTCGAACGATCGAACGAATAACCATGATTTTCGTAATGCGCGGGAAATTTCCGATCCAATAACGTGGTGTTGAAATATTTTTAGTGAAAAAAATTTTTCCCACCCATGGAGCTCGTTTTTTGGGGGGTAAACCCCTTTCGGCCAAAAATCGCGATTTTCGAAAATTCACCACGGCCACAAAAATAAAGATTTCCGGATTTTTCTTACGCCATTCTTCTCGTCTCGGCGAGCTCTTCAAAAAGTTATTCGTGCAATTTTCTGTAGGACAAACGAGAACCGCGATACGGAAGCGCGAAAAGTGGTTTTTTCGCGTTTTCACGAACCCATCGAAATTTACGATGTATCTAATTCCGGTCATTTTTAATCGTTTCCGGAGTTCTAAAAACCTATGTCGATCGTAAATTTCCCGTACAACAAGAAAATCCCGGTTTCGCTTTTGATTTTTGAGATTTTATCGACCTTAAGCGGGAAAATCGTTATTTTCGGTTTTTTGCACTTTTCTCCCAGAGTTTTTGAGCTATCGGGAAAAAATGCCATATAATTTTCATCGGGGCGAAATTGCCTATCGAATGGCATTTGTGAAATTTTTCCGCGGTAAAATTTTTTATTTTCGAAACCTCCGAGTCACAAGGTTGAACATTAGGGTCGAAAAATCGACCTTTTTGAATTTCATCTTTTTTCCAAACTCTAAAAATCTATATCGATCGGAAATCGCGCGCTGATCACGAGTCCATTGGGTAGTTTTGAGGTCGGGTAATAATTTCTATGTGAAAAAGTGAAAAAACGTGAAATTTCAGCGTTTTCAGGGGATTTCGGACATTAGATTCGAACGATCGAACGAATAACCATGATTTTCGTAATGCGCGGGAAATTTCCGATCGAATAACGTGGTGTTGAAATCTTTTTAGTGAAAAAAATTTTTTCCCACCCACGGAGCTAGTTTTTTGGGGGGTAAACCCCTTTCGGCCAAAAATCGCGATTTTCGAAAATTCACCACGGCCACAAAAATAAAGATATCCGGATTTTTCTTACGCCATTCTTCTCGTCTCGGCGAGCTCTTCAAAAAGTTATTCGTGCAATTTTCTGTAGGACAAACGAGAACCGCGATACGGAAGCGCGAAAAGTGGTTTTTTCGCGTTTTCACGAACCCATCGAAATTTACGATGTATCTAATTCCGGTCATTTTTAATCGTTTCCGGAGTTCTAAAAACCTATGTCGATCGTAAATTTCCCGTACAACAAGAAAATCCCGGTTTCGCTTTTGATTTTTGAGATTTTATCGACCTTAAGCGGGAAAATCGTTATTTTCGGTTTTTTGCACTTTTCTCCCAGAGTTTTTGAGCTATCGGGAAAAAATGCCATATAATTTTCATCGGGGCGAAATTGCCTATCGAATGGCATTTGTGAAATTTTTCCGCGGTAAAATTTTTTATTTTCGAAACCTCCGAGTCACAAGGTTGAACATTAGGGTCGAAAAATCGACCTTTTTGAATTTCATCTTTTTTCCAAACTCTAAAAATCTATATCGATCGGAAATCGCGCGCTGATCACGAGTCCATTGGGTAGTTTTGAGGTCGGGTAATAATTTCTATGTGAAAAAGTGAAAAAACGTGAAATTTCAGCGTTTTCAGGGGATTTCGGACATTAGATTCGAACGATCGAACGAATAACCATGATTTTCATAATGCGCGGGAAATTTCCGATCGAATAACGTGGTGTTGAAATATTTTTAGTGAAAACATTTTTTTCCCACCCATGGAGCTCGTTTTTTGGGGGGTAAACCCCTTTCGGCCAAAAATCGCGATTTTCGAAAATTCACCACGGCCACAAAAATAAAGATATCCGGATTTTTCTTACGCCATTCTTCTCGTCTCGGCGAGCTCTTCAAAAAGTTATTCGTGCAATTTTCTGTAGGACAAACGAGAACCGCGATACGGAAGCGCGAAAAGTGGTTTTTTCGCGTATTAACGAACCCATCGAAATTTACGATGTATCTAATTCCGGTCATTTTTAATCGTTTCCGGAGTTCTAAAAACCTATGTCGATCGTAAATTTCCCGTACAACAAGAAAATCCCGGTTTCGCTTTTGATTTTTGAGATTTTATCGACCTTAAGCGGGAAAATCGTTATTTTCGGTTTTTTGCACTTTTCTCCCAGAGTTTTTGAGCTATCGGGAAAAAATGCCATATAATTTTCATCGGGGCGAAATTGCCTATCGAATGGCATTTGTGAAATTTTTCCGCGGTAAAATTTTTTATTTTCGAAACCTCCGAGTCACAAGGTTGAACATTAGGGTCGAAAAATCGACCTTTTTGAATTTCATCTTTTTTCCAAACTCTAAAAATCTATATCGATCGGAAATCGCGCGCTGATCACGAGTCCATTGGGTAGTTTTGAGGTCGGGTAATAATTTCTATGTGAAAAAGTGAAAAAACGTGAAATTTCAGCGTTTTCAGGGGATTTCGGACATTAGATTCGAACGATCGAACGAATAACCATGATTTTCGTAATGCGCGGGAAATTTCCGATCGAATAACGTGGTGTTGAAATCTTTTTAGTGAAAAAAATTTTTTCCCACCCACGGAGCTAGTTTTTTGGGGGGTAAACCCCTTTCGGCCAAAAATCGCGATTTTCGAAAATTCACCACGGCCACAAAAATAAAGATATCCGGATTTTTCTTACGCCATTCTTCTCGTCTCGGCGAGCTCTTCAAAAAGTTATTCGTGCAATTTTCTGTAGGACAAACGAGAACCGCGATACGGAAGCGCGAAAAGTGGTTTTTTCGCGTTTTCACGAACCCATCGAAATTTACGATGTATCTAATTCCGGTCATTTTTAATCGTTTCCGGAGTTCTAAAAACCTATGTCGATCGTAAATTTCCCGTACAACAAGAAAATCCCGGTTTCGCTTTTGATTTTTGAGATTTTATCGACCTTAAGCGGGAAAATCGTTATTTTCGGTTTTTTGCACTTTTCTCCCAGAGTTTTTGAGCTATCGGGAAAAAATGCCATATAATTTTCATCGGGGCGAAATTGCCTATCGAATGGCATTTGTGAAATTTTTCCGCGGTAAAATTTTTTATTTTCGAAACCTCCGAGTCACAAGGTTGAACATTAGGGTCGA
This sequence comes from Netelia virgata, assembly GCA_951802705.1. Lineage (NCBI taxonomy): Eukaryota > Metazoa > Arthropoda > Insecta > Hymenoptera > Ichneumonidae > Netelia > Netelia virgata. The sequence goes on from OX637863.1 coordinate 47,979,805, forward strand.
AAAATCGACCTTTTTGAATTTCATCTTTTTTCCAAACTCTAAAAATCTATATCGATCGGAAATCGCGCGCTGATCACGAGTCCATTGGGTAGTTTTGAGGTCGGGTAATAATTTCTATGTGAAAAAGTGAAAAAACGTGAAATTTCAGCGTTTTCAGGGGATTTCGGACATTAGATTCGAACGATCGAACGAATAACCATGATTTTCATAATGCGCGGGAAATTTCCGATCGAATAACGTGGTGTTGAAATATTTTTAGTGAAAACATTTTTTTCCCACCCATGGAGCTCGTTTTTTGGGGGGTAAACCCCTTTCGGCCAAAAATCGCGATTTTCGAAAATTCACCACGGCCACAAAAATAAAGATATCCGGATTTTTCTTACGCCATTCTTCTCGTCTCGGCGAGCTCTTCAAAAAGTTATTCGTGCAATTTTCTGTAGGACAAACGAGAACCGCGATACGGAAGCGCGAAAAGTGGTTTTTTCGCGTATTAACGAACCCATCGAAATTTACGATGTATCTAATTCCGGTCATTTTTAATCGTTTCCGGAGTTCTAAAAACCTATGTCGATCGTAAATTTCCCGTACAACAAGAAAATCCCGGTTTCGCTTTTGATTTTTGAGATTTTATCGACCTTAAGCGGGAAAATCGTTATTTTCGGTTTTTTGCACTTTTCTCCCAGAGTTTTTGAGCTATCGGGAAAAAATGCCATATAATTTTCATCGGGGCGAAATTGCCTATCGAATGGCATTTGTGAAATTTTTCCGCGGTAAAATTTTTTATTTTCGAAACCTCCGAGTCACAAGGTTGAACATTAGGGTCGAAAAATCGACCTTTTTGAATTTCATCTTTTTTCCAAACTCTAAAAATCTATATCGATCGGAAATCGCGCGCTGATCACGAGTCCATTGGGTAGTTTTGAGGTCGGGTAATAATTTCTATGTGAAAAAGTGAAAAAACGTGAAATTTCAGCGTTTTCAGGGGATTTCGGACATTAGATTCGAACGATCGAACGAATAACCATGATTTTCGTAATGCGCGGGAAATTTCCGATCGAATAACGTGGTGTTGAAATCTTTTTAGTGAAAAAAATTTTTTCCCACCCACGGAGCTAGTTTTTTGGGGGGTAAACCCCTTTCGGCCAAAAATCGCGATTTTCGAAAATTCACCACGGCCACAAAAATAAAGATATCCGGATTTTTCTTACGCCATTCTTCTCGTCTCGGCGAGCTCTTCAAAAAGTTATTCGTGCAATTTTCTGTAGGACAAACGAGAACCGCGATACGGAAGCGCGAAAAGTGGTTTTTTCGCGTTTTCACGAACCCATCGAAATTTACGATGTATCTAATTCCGGTCATTTTTAATCGTTTCCGGAGTTCTAAAAACCTATGTCGATCGTAAATTTCCCGTACAACAAGAAAATCCCGGTTTCGCTTTTGATTTTTGAGATTTTATCGACCTTAAGCGGGAAAATCGTTATTTTCGGTTTTTTGCACTTTTCTCCCAGAGTTTTTGAGCTATCGGGAAAAAATGCCATATAATTTTCATCGGGGCGAAATTGCCTATCGAATGGCATTTGTGAAATTTTTCCGCGGTAAAATTTTTTATTTTCGAAACCTCCGAGTCACAAGGTTGAACATTAGGGTCGAAAAATCGACCTTTTTGAATTTCATCTTTTTTCCAAACTCTAAAAATCTATATCGATCGGAAATCGCGCGCTGATCACGAGTCCATTGGGTAGTTTTGAGGTCGGGTAATAATTTCTATGTGAAAAAGTGAAAAAACGTGAAATTTCAGCGTTTTCAGGGGATTTCGGACATTAGATTCGAACGATCGAACGAATAACCATGATTTTCGTAATGCGCGGGAAATTTCCGATCGAATAACGTGGTGTTGAAATCTTTTTAGTGAAAAAAATTTTTTCCCACCCACGGAGCTAGTTTTTTGGGGGGTAAACCCCTTTCGGCCAAAAATCGCGATTTTCGAAAATTCACCACGGCCACAAAAATAAAGATATCCGGATTTTTCTTACGCCATTCTTCTCGTCTCGGCGAGCTCTTCAAAAAGTTATTCGTGCAATTTTCTGTAGGACAAACGAGAACCGCGATACGGAAGCGCGAAAAGTGGTTTTTTCGCGTTTTCACGAACCCATCGAAATTTACGATGTATCTAATTCCGGTCATTTTTAATCGTTTCCGGAGTTCTAAAAACCTATGTCGATCGTAAATTTCCCGTACAACAAGAAAATCCCGGTTTCGCTTTTGATTTTTGAGATTTTATCGACCTTAAGCGGGAAAATCGTTATTTTCGGTTTTTTGCACTTTTCTCCCAGAGTTTTTGAGCTATCGGGAAAAAATGCCATATAATTTTCATCGGGGCGAAATTGCCTATCGAATGGCATTTGTGAAATTTTTCCGCGGTAAAATTTTTTATTTTCGAAACCTCCGAGTCACAAGGTTGAACATTAGGGTCGAAAAATCGACCTTTTTGAATTTCATCTTTTTTCCAAACTCTAAAAATCTATATCGATCGGAAATCGCGCGCTGATCACGAGTCCATTGGGTAGTTTTGAGGTCGGGTAATAATTTCTATGTGAAAAAGTGAAAAAACGTGAAATTTCAGCGTTTTCAGGGGATTTCGGACATTAGATTCGAACGATCGAACGAATAACCATGATTTTCGTAATGCGCGGGAAATTTCCGATCCAATAACGTGGTGTTGAAATATTTTTAGTGAAAAAAATTTTTCCCACCCATGGAGCTCGTTTTTTGGGGGGTAAACCCCTTTCGGCCAAAAATCGCGATTTTCGAAAATTCACCACGGCCACAAAAATAAAGATTTCCGGATTTTTCTTACGCCATTCTTCTCGTCTCGGCGAGCTCTTCAAAAAGTTATTCGTGCAATTTTCTGTAGGACAAACGAGAACCGCGATACGGAAGCGCGAAAAGTGGTTTTTTCGCGTTTTCACGAACCCATCGAAATTTACGATGTATCTAATTCCGGTCATTTTTAATCGTTTCCGGAGTTCTAAAAACCTATGTCGATCGTAAATTTCCCGTACAACAAGAAAATCCCGGTTTCGCTTTTGATTTTTGAGATTTTATCGACCTTAAGCGGGAAAATCGTTATTTTCGGTTTTTTGCACTTTTCTCCCAGAGTTTTTGAGCTATCGGGAAAAAATGCCATATAATTTTCATCGGGGCGAAATTGCCTATCGAATGGCATTTGTGAAATTTTTCCGCGGTAAAATTTTTTATTTTCGAAACCTCCGAGTCACAAGGTTGAACATTAGGGTCGAAAAATCGACCTTTTTGAATTTCATCTTTTTTCCAAACTCTAAAAATCTATATCGATCGGAAATCGCGCGCTGATCACGAGTCCATTGGGTAGTTTTGAGGTCGGGTAATAATTTCTATGTGAAAAAGTGAAAAAACGTGAAATTTCAGCGTTTTCAGGGGATTTCGGACATTAGATTCGAACGATCGAACGAATAACCATGATTTTCGTAATGCGCGGGAAATTTCCGATCGAATAACGTGGTGTTGAAATCTTTTTAGTGAAAAAAATTTTTTCCCACCCACGGAGCTAGTTTTTTGGGGGGTAAACCCCTTTCGGCCAAAAATCGCGATTTTCGAAAATTCACCACGGCCACAAAAATAAAGATATCCGGATTTTTCTTACGCCATTCTTCTCGTCTCGGCGAGCTCTTCAAAAAGTTATTCGTGCAATTTTCTGTAGGACAAACGAGAACCGCGATACGGAAGCGCGAAAAGTGGTTTTTTCGCGTTTTCACGAACCCATCGAAATTTACGATGTATCTAATTCCGGTCATTTTTAATCGTTTCCGGAGTTCTAAAAACCTATGTCGATCGTAAATTTCCCGTACAACAAGAAAATCCCGGTTTCGCTTTTGATTTTTGAGATTTTATCGACCTTAAGCGGGAAAATCGTTATTTTCGGTTTTTTGCACTTTTCTCCCAGAGTTTTTGAGCTATCGGGAAAAAATGCCATATAATTTTCATCGGGGCGAAATTGCCTATCGAATGGCATTTGTGAAATTTTTCCGCGGTAAAATTTTTTATTTTCGAAACCTCCGAGTCACAAGGTTGAACATTAGGGTCGAAAAATCGACCTTTTTGAATTTCATCTTTTTTCCAAACTCTAAAAATCTATATCGATCGGAAATCGCGCGCTGATCACGAGTCCATTGGGTAGTTTTGAGGTCGGGTAATAATTTCTATGTGAAAAAGTGAAAAAACGTGAAATTTCAGCGTTTTCAGGGGATTTCGGACATTAGATTCGAACGATCGAACGAATAACCATGATTTTCGTAATGCGCGGGAAATTTCCGATCGAATAACGTGGTGTTGAAATCTTTTTAGTGAAAAAAATTTTTTCCCACCCACGGAGCTAGTTTTTTGGGGGGTAAACCCCTTTCGGCCAAAAATCGCGATTTTCGAAAATTCACCACGGCCACAAAAATAAAGATATCCGGATTTTTCTTACGCCATTCTTCTCGTCTCGGCGAGCTCTTCAAAAAGTTATTCGTGCAATTTTCTGTAGGACAAACGAGAACCGCGATACGGAAGCGCGAAAAGTGGTTTTTTCGCGTTTTCACGAACCCATCGAAATTTACGATGTATCTAATTCCGGTCATTTTTAATCGTTTCCGGAGTTCTAAAAACCTATGTCGATCGTAAATTTCCCGTACAACAAGAAAATCCCGGTTTCGCTTTTGATTTTTGAGATTTTATCGACCTTAAGCGGGAAAATCGTTATTTTCGGTTTTTTGCACTTTTCTCCCAGAGTTTTTGAGCTATCGGGAAAAAATGCCATATAATTTTCATCGGGGCGAAATTGCCTATCGAATGGCATTTGTGAAATTTTTCCGCGGTAAAATTTTTTATTTTCGAAACCTCCGAGTCACAAGGTTGAACATTAGGGTCGAAAAATCGACCTTTTTGAATTTCATCTTTTTTCCAAACTCTAAAAATCTATATCGATCGGAAATCGCGCGCTGATCACGAGTCCATTGGGTAGTTTTGAGGTCGGGTAATAATTTCTATGTGAAAAAGTGAAAAAACGTGAAATTTCAGCGTTTTCAGGGGATTTCGGACATTAGACTCGAACGATCGAACGAATAACCATGATTTTCGTAATGCGCGGGAAATTTCCGATCGAATAACGTGGTGTTGAAATATTTTTAGTGAAAAAAATTTTTTCCCACCCATGGAGCTCGTTTTTTGGGGGGTAAACCCCTTTCGGCCAAAAATCGCGATTTTCGAAAATTCACCACGGCCACAAAAATAAAGATATCCGGATTTTTCTTACGCCATTCTTCTCGTCTCGGCGAGCTCTTCAAAAAGTTATTCGTGCAATTTTCTGTAGGACAAACGAGAACCGCGATACTGAAGCGCGAAAAGTGGTTTTTTCGCGTTTTCACGAACCCATCGAAATTTACGATGTATCTAATTCCGGTCATTTTTAATCGTTTCCGGAGTTCTAAAAACCTATGTCGATCGTAAATTTCCCGTACAACAAGAAAATCCCGGTTTCGCTTTTGATTTTTGAGATTTTATCGACCTTAAGCGGGAAAATCGTTATTTTCGGTTTTTTGCACTTTTCTCCCAGAGTTTTTGAGCTATCGGGAAAAAATGCCATATAATTTTCATCGGGGCGAAATTGCCTATCGAATGGCATTTGTGAAATTTTTCCGCGGTAAAATTTTTTATTTTCGAAACCTCCGAGTCACAAGGTTGAACATTAGGGTCGAAAAATCGACCTTTTTGAATTTCATCTTTTTTCCAAACTCTAAAAATCTATATCGATCGGAAATCGCGCGCTGATCACGAGTCCATTGGGTAGTTTTGAGGTCGGGTAATAATTTCTATGTGAAAAAGTGAAAAAACGTGAAATTTCAGCGTTTTCAGGGGATTTCGGACATTAGATTCGAACGATCGAACGAATAACCATGATTTTCGTAATGCGCGGGAAATTTCCGATCGAATAACGTGGTGTTGAAATATTTTTAGTGAAAACATTTTTTTCCCACCCATGGAGCTCGTTTTTTGGGGGGTAAACCCCTTTCGGCCAAAAATCGCGATTTTCGAAAATTCACCACGGCCACAAAAATAAAGATATCCGGATTTTTCTTACGCCATTCTTCTCGTCTCGGCGAGCTCTTCAAAAAGTTATTCGTGCAATTTTCTGTAGGACAAACGAGAACCGCGATACGGAAGCGCGAAAAGTGGTTTTTTCGCGTTTTCACGAACCCATCGAAATTTACGATGTATCTAATTCCGGTCATTTTTAATCGTTTCCGGAGTTCTAAAAACCTATGTCGATCGTAAATTTCCCGTACAACAAGAAAATCCCGGTTTCGCTTTTGATTTTTGAGATTTTATCGACCTTAAGCGGGAAAATCGTTATTTTCGGTTTTTTGCACTTTTCTCCCAGAGTTTTTGAGCTATCGGGAAAAAATGCCATATAATTTTCATCGGGGCGAAATTGCCTATCGAATGGCATTTGTGAAATTTTTCCGCGGTAAAATTTTTTATTTTCGAAACCTCCGAGTCACAAGGTTGAACATTAGGGTCGAAAAATCGACCTTTTTGAATTTCATCTTTTTTCCAAACTCTAAAAATCTATATCGATCGGAAATCGCGCGCTGATCACGAGTCCATTGGGTAGTTTTGAGGTCGGGTAATAATTTCTATGTGAAAAAGTGAAAAAACGTGAAATTTCAGCGTTTTCAGGGGATTTCGGACATTAGATTCGAACGATCGAACGAATAACCATGATTTTCATAATGCGCGGGAAATTTCCGATCGAATAACGTGGTGTTGAAATATTTTTAGTGAAAACATTTTTTTCCCACCCATGGAGCTCGTTTTTTGGGGGGTAAACCCCTTTCGGCCAAAAATCGCGATTTTCGAAAATTCACCACGGCCACAAAAATAAAGATATCCGGATTTTTCTTACGCCATTCTTCTCGTCTCGGCGAGCTCTTCAAAAAGTTATTCGTGCAATTTTCTGTAGGACAAACGAGAACCGCGATACGGAAGCGCGAAAAGTGGTTTTTTCGCGTATTAACGAACCCATCGAAATTTACGATGTATCTAATTCCGGTCATTTTTAATCGTTTCCGGAGTTCTAAAAACCTATGTCGATCGTAAATTTCCCGTACAACAAGAAAATCCCGGTTTCGCTTTTGATTTTTGAGATTTTATCGACCTTAAGCGGGAAAATCGTTATTTTCGGTTTTTTGCACTTTTCTCCCAGAGTTTTTGAGCTATCGGGAAAAAATGCCATATAATTTTCATCGGGGCGAAATTGCCTATCGAATGGCATTTGTGAAATTTTTCCGCGGTAAAATTTTTTATTTTCGAAACCTCCGAGTCACAAGGTTGAACATTAGGGTCGAAAAATCGACCTTTTTGAATTTCATCTTTTTTCCAAACTCTAAAAATCTATATCGATCGGAAATCGCGCGCTGATCACGAGTCCATTGGGTAGTTTTGAGGTCGGGTAATAATTTCTATGTGAAAAAGTGAAAAAACGTGAAATTTCAGCGTTTTCAGGGGATTTCGGACATTAGATTCGAACGATCGAACGAATAACCATGATTTTCGTAATGCGCGGGAAATTTCCGATCCAATAACGTGGTGTTGAAATATTTTTAGTGAAAACATTTTTTTCCCACCCATGGAGCTCGTTTTTTGGGGGGTAAACCCCTTTCGGCCAAAAATCGCGATTTTCGAAAATTCACCACGGCCACAAAAATAAAGATATCCGGATTTTTCTTACGCCATTCTTCTCGTCTCGGCGAGCTCTTCAAAAAGTTATTCGTGCAATTTTCTGTAGGACAAACGAGAACCGCGATACGGAAGCGCGAAAAGTGGTTTTTTCGCGTTTTCACGAACCCATCGAAATTTACGATGTATCTAATTCCGGTCATTTTTAATCGTTTCCGGAGTTCTAAAAACCTATGTCGATCGTAAATTTCCCGTACAACAAGAAAATCCCGGTTTCGCTTTTGATTTTTGAGATTTTATCGACCTTAAGCGGGAAAATCGTTATTTTCGGTTTTTTGCACTTTTCTCCCAGAGTTTTTGAGCTATCGGGAAAAAATGCCATATAATTTTCATCGGGGCGAAATTGCCTATCGAATGGCATTTGTGAAATTTTTCCGCGGTAAAATTTTTTATTTTCGAAACCTCCGAGTCACAAGGTTGAACATTAGGGTCGAAAAATCGACCTTTTTGAATTTCATCTTTTTTCCAAACTCTAAAAATCTATATCGATCGGAGATCGCGCGCTGATCACGAGTCCATTGGGTAGTTTTGAGGTCGGGTAATAATTTCTATGTGAAAAAGTGAAAAAACGTGAAATTTCAGCGTTTTCAGGGGATTTCGGACATTAGATTCGAACGATCGAACGAATAACCATGATTTTCGTAATGCGCGGGAAATTTCCGATCGAATAACGTGGTGTTGAAATATTTTTAGTGAAAAAAAATTTTTCCCACCCATGGAGCTCGTTTTTTGGGGGGTAAACCCCTTTCGGCCAAAAATCGCGATTTTCGAAAATTCACCACGGCCACAAAAATAAAGATATCCGGATTTTTCTTACGCCATTCTTCTCGTCTCGGCGAGCTCTTCAAAAAGTTATTCGTGCAATTTTCTGTAGGACAAACGAGAACCGCGATACGGAAGCGCGAAAAGTGGTTTTTTCGCGTTTTCACGAACCCATCGAAATTTACGATGTATCTAATTCCGGTCATTTTTAATCGTTTCCGGAGTTCTAAAAACCTATGTCGATCGTAAATTTCCCGTACAACAAGAAAATCCCGGTTTCGCTTTTGATTTTTGAGATTTTATCGACCTTAAGCGGGAAAATCGTTATTTTCGGTTTTTTGCACTTTTCTCCCAGAGTTTTTGAGCTATCGGGAAAAAATGCCATATAATTTTCATCGGGGCGAAATTGCCTATCGAATGGCATTTGTGAAATTTTTCCGCGGTAAAATTTTTTATTTTCGAAACCTCCGAGTCACAAGGTTGAACATTAGGGTCGAAAAATCGACCTTTTTGAATTTCATCTTTTTTCCAAACTCTAAAAATCTATATCGATCGGAAATCGCGCGCTGATCACGAGTCCATTGGGTAGTTTTGAGGTCGGGTAATAATTTCTATGTGAAAAAGTGAAAAAACGTGAAATTTCAGCGTTTTCAGGGGATTTCGGACATTAGATTCGAACGATCGAACGAATAACCATGATTTTCGTAATGCGCGGGAAATTTCCGATCGAATAACGTGGTGTTGAAATATTTTTAGTGAAAAAAAATTTTTCCCACCCATGGAGCTCGTTTTTTGGGGGGTAAACCCCTTTCGGCCAAAAATCGCGATTTTCGAAAATTCACCACGGCCACAAAAATAAAGATATCCGGATTTTTCTTACGCCATTCTTCTCGTCTCGGCGAGCTCTTCAAAAAGTTATTCGTGCAATTTTCTGTAGGACAAACGAGAACCGCGATACGGAAGCGCGAAAAGTGGTTTTTTCGCGTTTTCACGAACCCATCGAAATTTACGATGTATCTAATTCCGGTCATTTTTAATCGTTTCCGGAGTTCTAAAAACCTATGTCGATCGTAAATTTCCCGTACAACAAGAAAATCCCGGTTTCGCTTTTGATTTTTGAGATTTTATCGACCTTAAGCGGGAAAATCGTTATTTTCGGTTTTTTGCACTTTTCTCCCAGAGTTTTTGAGCTATCGGGAAAAAATGCCATATAATTTTCATCGGGGCGAAATTGCCTATCGAATGGCATTTGTGAAATTTTTCCGCGGTAAAATTTTTTATTTTCGAAACCTCCGAGTCACAAGGTTGAACATTAGGGTCGAAAAATCGACCTTTTTGAATTTCATCTTTTTTCCAAACTCTAAAAATCTATATCGATCGGAAATCGCGCGCTGATCACGAGTCCATTGGGTAGTTTTGAGGTCGGGTAATAATTTCTATGTGAAAAAGTGAAAAAACGTGAAATTTCAGCGTTTTCAGGGGATTTCGGACATTAGATTCGAACGATCGAACGAATAACCATGATTTTCGTAATGCGCGGGAAATTTCCGATCGAATAACGTGGTGTTGAAATATTTTTAGTGAAAACATTTTTTTCCCACCCATGGAGCTCGTTTTTTGGGGGGTAAACCCCTTTCGGCCAAAAATCGCGATTTTCGAAAATTCACCACGGCCACAAAAATAAAGATATCCGGATTTTTCTTACGCCATTCTTCTCGTCTCGGCGAGCTCTTCAAAAAGTTATTCGTGCAATTTTCTGTAGGACAAACGAGAACCGCGATACGGAAGCGCGAAAAGTGGTTTTTTCGCGTTTTCACGAACCCATCGAAATTTACGATGTATCTAATTCCGGTCATTTTTAATCGTTTCCGGAGTTCTAAAAACCTATGTCGATCGTAAATTTCCCGTACAACAAGAAAATCCCGGTTTCGCTTTTGATTTTTGAGATTTTATCGACCTTAAGCGGGAAAATCGTTATTTTCGGTTTTTTGCACTTTTCTCCCAGAGTTTTTGAGCTATCGGGAAAAAATGCCATATAATTTTCATCGGGGCGAAATTGCCTATCGAATGGCATTTGTGAAATTTTTCCGCGGTAAAATTTTTTATTTTCGAAACCTCCGAGTCACAAGGTTGAACATTAGGGTCGAAAAATCGACCTTTTTGAATTTCATCTTTTTTCCAAACTCTAAAAATCTATATCGATCGGAAATCGCGCGCTGATCACGAGTCCATTGGGTAGTTTTGAGGTCGGGTAATAATTTCTATGTGAAAAAGTGAAAAAACGTGAAATTTCAGCGTTTTCAGGGGATTTCGGACATTAGATTCGAACGATCGAACGAATAACCATGATTTTCGTAATGCGCGGGAAATTTCCGATCGAATAACGTGGTGTTGAAATATTTTTAGTGAAAAAAATTTTTTCCCACCCATGGAGCTCGTTTTTGGGGGGGTAAACCCCTTTCGGCCAAAAATCGCGATTTTCGAAAATTCACCACGGCCACAAAAATAAAGATATCCGGATTTTTCTTACGCCATTCTTCTCGTCTCGGCGAGCTCTTCAAAAAGTTATTCGTGCAATTTTCTGTAGGACAAACGAGAACCGCGATACGGAAGCGCGAAAAGTGGTTTTTTCGCGTTTTCACGAACCCATCGAAATTTACGATGTATCTAATTCCGGTCATTTTTAATCGTTTCCGGAGTTCTAAAAACCTATGTCGATCGTAAATTTCCCGTACAACAAGAAAATCCCGGTTTCGCTTTTGATTTTTGAGATTTTATCGACCTTAAGCGGGAAAATCGTTATTTTCGGTTTTTTGCACTTTTCTCCCAGAGTTTTTGAGCTATCGGGAAAAAATGCCATATAATTTTCATCGGGGCGAAATTGCCTATCGAATGGCATTTGTGAAATTTTTCCGCGGTAAAATTTTTTATTTTCGAAACCTCCGAGTCACAAGGTTGAACATTAGGGTCGAAAAATCGACCTTTTTGAATTTCATCTTTTTTCCAAACTCTAAAAATCTATATCGATCGGAAATCGCGCGCTGATCACGAGTCCATTGGGTAGTTTTGAGGTCGGGTAATAATTTCTATGTGAAAAAGTGAAAAAACGTGAAATTTCAGCGTTTTCAGGGGATTTCGGACATTAGATTCGAACGATCGAACGAATAACCATGATTTTCGTAATGCGCGGGAAATTTCCGATCGAATAACGTGGTGTTGAAATATTTTTAGTGAAAAAAATTTTTTCCCACCCATGGAGCTCGTTTTTGGGGGGGTAAACCCCTTTCGGCCAAAAATCGCGATTTTCGAAAATTCACCACGGCCACAAAAATAAAGATATCCGGATTTTTCTTACGCCATTCTTCTCGTCTCGGCGAGCTCTTCAAAAAGTTATTCGTGCAATTTTCTGTAGGACAAACGAGAACCGCGATACGGAAGCGCGAAAAGTGGTTTTTTCGCGTTTTCACGAACCCATCGAAATTTACGATGTATCTAATTCCGGTCATTTTTAATCGTTTCCGGAGTTCTAAAAACCTATGTCGATCGTAAATTTCCCGTACAACAAGAAAATCCCGGTTTCGCTTTTGATTTTTGAGATTTTATCGACCTTAAGCGGGAAAATCGTTATTTTCGGTTTTTTGCACTTTTCTCCCAGAGTTTTTGAGCTATCGGGAAAAAATGCCATATAATTTTCATCGGGGCGAAATTGCCTATCGAATGGCATTTGTGAAATTTTTCCGCGGTAAAATTTTTTATTTTCGAAACCTCCGAGTCACAAGGTTGAACATTAGGGTCGAAAAATCGACCTTTTTGAATTTCATCTTTTTTCCAAACTCTAAAAATCTATATCGATCGGAAATCGCGCGCTGATCACGAGTCCATTGGGTAGTTTTGAGGTCGGGTAATAATTTCTATGTGAAAAAGTGAAAAAACGTGAAATTTCAGCGTTTTCAGGGGATTTCGGACATTAGATTCGAACGATCGAACGAATAACCATGATTTTCGTAATGCGCGGGAAATTTCCGATCGAATAACGTGGTGTTGAAATATTTTTAGTGAAAACATTTTTTTCCCACCCATGGAGCTCGTTTTTTGGGGGGTAAACCCCTTTCGGCCAAAAATCGCGATTTTCGAAAATTCACCACGGCCACAAAAATAAAGATATCCGGATTTTTCTTACGCCATTCTTCTCGTCTCGGCGAGCTCTTCAAAAAGTTATTCGTGCAATTTTCTGTAGGACAAACGAGAACCGCGATACGGAAGCGCGAAAAGTGGTTTTTTCGCGTTTTCACGAACCCATCGAAATTTACGATGTATCTAATTCCGGTCATTTTTAATCGTTTCCGGAGTTCTAAAAACCTATGTCGATCGTAAATTTCCCGTACAACAAGAAAATCCCGGTTTCGCTTTTGATTTTTGAGATTTTATCGACCTTAAGCGGGAAAATCGTTATTTTCGGTTTTTTGCACTTTTCTCCCAGAGTTTTTGAGCTATCGGGAAAAAATGCCATATAATTTTCATCGGGGCGAAATTGCCTATCGAATGGCATTTGTGAAATTTTTCCGCGGTAAAATTTTTTATTTTCGAAACCTCCGAGTCACAAGGTTGAACATTAGGGTCGAAAAATCGACCTTTTTGAATTTCATCTTTTTTCCAAACTCTAAAAATCTATATCGATCGGAAATCGCGCGCTGATCACGAGTCCATTGGGTAGTTTTGAGGTCGGGTAATAATTTCTATGTGAAAAAGTGAAAAAACGTGAAATTTCAGCGTTTTCAGGGGATTTCGGACATTAGATTCGAACGATCGAACGAATAACCATGATTTTCGTAATGCGCGGGAAATTTCCGATCGAATAACGTGGTGTTGAAATATTTTTAGTGAAAACATTTTTTTCCCACCCATGGAGCTCGTTTTTTGGGGGGTAAACCCCATTCGGCCAAAAATCGCGATTTTCGAAAATTCACCACGGCCACAAAAATAAAGATATCCGGATTTTTCTTACGCCATTCTTCTCGTCTCGGCGAGCTCTTCAAAAAGTTATTCGTGCAATTTTCTGTAGGACAAACGAGAACCGCGATACGGAAGCGCGAAAAGTGGTTTTTTCGCGTATTAACGAACCCATCGAAATTTACGATGTATCTAATTCCGGTCATTTTTAATCGTTTCCGGAGTTCTAAAAACCTATGTCGATCGTAAATTTCCCGTACAACAAGAAAATCCCGGTTTCGCTTTTGATTTTTGAGATTTTATCGACCTTAAGCGGGAAAATCGTTATTTTCGGTTTTTTGCACTTTTCTCCCAGAGTTTTTGAGCTATCGGGAAAAAATGCCATATAATTTTCATCGGGGCGAAATTGCCTATCGAATGGCATTTGTGAAATTTTTCCGCGGTAAAATTTTTTATTTTCGAAACCTCCGAGTCACAAGGTTGAACATTAGGGTCGAAAAATCGACCTTTTTGAATTTCATCTTTTTTCCAAACTCTAAAAATCTATATCGATCGGAAATCGCGCGCTGATCACGAGTCCATTGGGTAGTTTTGAGGTCGGGTAATAATTTCTATGTGAAAAAGTGAAAAAACGTGAAATTTCAGCGTTTTCAGGGGATTTCGGACATTAGATTCGAACGATCGAACGAATAACCATGATTTTCGTAATGCGCGGGAAATTTCCGATCGAATAACGTGGTGTTGAAATATTTTTAGTGAAAAAAATTTTTTCCCACCCATGGAGCTCGTTTTTTGGGGGGTAAACCCCTTTCGGCCAAAAATCGCGATTTTCGAAAATTCACCACGGCCACAAAAATAAAGATATCCGGATTTTTCTTACGCCATTCTTCTCGTCTCGGCGAGCTCTTCAAAAAGTTATTCGTGCAATTTTCTGTAGGACAAACGAGAACCGCGATACGGAAGCGCGAAAAGTGGTTTTTTCGCGTATTAACGAACCCATCGAAATTTACGATGTATCTAATTCCGGTCATTTTTAATCGTTTCCGGAGTTCTAAAAACCTATGTCGATCGTAAATTTCCCGTACAACAAGAAAATCCCGGTTTCGCTTTTGATTTTTGAGATTTTATCGACCTTAAGCGGGAAAATCGTTATTTTCGGTTTTTTGCACTTTTCTCCCAGAGTTTTTGAGCTATCGGGAAAAAATGCCATATAATTTTCATCGGGGCGAAATTGCCTATCGAATGGCATTTGTGAAATTTTTCCGCGGTAAAATTTTTTATTTTCGAAACCTCCGAGTCACAAGGTTGAACATTAGGGTCGAAAAATCGACCTTTTTGAATTTCATCTTTTTTCCAAACTCTAAAAATCTATATCGATCGGAAATCGCGCGCTGATCACGAGTCCATTGGGTAGTTTTGAGGTCGGGTAATAATTTCTATGTGAAAAAGTGAAAAAACGTGAAATTTCAGCGTTTTCAGGGGATTTCGGACATTAGATTCGAACGATCGAACGAATAACCATGATTTTCGTAATGCGCGGGAAATTTCCGATCGAATAACGTGGTGTTGAAATATTTTTAGTGAAAAAAATTTTTTCCCACCCATGGAGCTCGTTTTTTGGGGGGTAAACCCCTTTCGGCCAAAAATCGCGATTTTCGAAAATTCACCACGGCCACAAAAATAAAGATATCCAGATTTTTCTTACGCCATTCTTCTCGTCTCGGCGAGCTCTTCAAAAAGTTATTCGTACAATTTTCTGTAGGACAAACGAGAACCGCGATACGGAAGCGCGAAAAGTGGTTTTTTCGCGTTTTCACGAACCCATCGAAATTTACGATGTATCTAATTCCGGTCATTTTTAATCGTTTCCGGAGTTCTAAAAACCTATGTCGATCGTAAATTTCCCGTACAACAAGAAAATCCCGGTTTCGCTTTTGATTTTTGAGATTTTATCGACCTTAAGCGGGAAAATCGTTATTTTCGGTTTTTTGCACTTTTCTCCCAGAGTTTTTGAGCTATCGGGAAAAAATGCCATATAATTTTCATCGGGGCGAAATTGCCTATCGAATGGCATTTGTGAAATTTTTCCGCGGTAAAATTTTTTATTTTCGAAACCTCCGAGTCACAAGGTTGAACATTAGGGTCGAAAAATCGACCTTTTTGAATTTCATCTTTTTTCCAAACTCTAAAAATCTATATCGATCGGAAATCGCGCGCTGATCACGAGTCCATTGGGTAGTTTTGAGGTCGGGTAATAATTTCTATGTGAAAAAGTGAAAAAACGTGAAATTTCAGCGTTTTCAGGGGATTTCGGACATTAGATTCGAACGATCGAACGAATAACCATGATTTTCGTAATGCGCGGGAAATTTCCGATCGAATAACGTGGTGCTGAAATATTTTTAGTGAAAAAAATTTTTCCCACCCATGGAGCTCGTTTTTTGGGGGGTAAACCCCTTTCGGCCAAAAATCGCGATTTTCGAAAATTCACCACGGCCACAAAAATAAAGATATCCGGATTTTTCTTACGCCATTCTTCTCGTCTCGGCGAGCTCTTCAAAAAGTTATTCGTGCAATTTTCTGTAGGACAAACGAGAACCGCGATACGGAAGCGCGAAAAGTGGTTTTTTCGCGTTTTCACGAACCCATCGAAATTTACGATGTATCTAATTCCGGTCATTTTTAATCGTTTCCGGAGTTCTAAAAACCTATGTCGATCGTAAATTTCCCGTACAACAAGAAAATCCCGGTTTCGCTTTTGATTTTTGAGATTTTATCGACCTTAAGCGGGAAAATCGTTATTTTCGGTTTTTTGCACTTTTCTCCCAGAGTTTTTGAGCTATCGGGAAAAAATGCCATATAATTTTCATCGGGGCGAAATTGCCTATCGAATGGCATTTGTGAAATTTTTCCGCGGTAAAATTTTTTATTTTCGAAACCTCCGAGTCACAAGGTTGAACATTAGGGTCGAAAAATCGACCTTTTTGAATTTCATCTTTTTTCCAAACTCTAAAAATCTATATCGATCGGAAATCGCGCGCTGATCACGAGTCCATTGGGTAGTTTTGAGGTCGGGTAATAATTTCTATGTGAAAAAGTGAAAAAACGTGAAATTTCAGCGTTTTCAGGGGATTTCGGACATTAGATTCGAACGATCGAACGAATAACCATGATTTTCGTAATGCGCGGGAAATTTCCGATCGAATAACGTGGTGTTGAAATATTTTTAGTGAAAAAAATTTTTTCCCACCCATGGAGCTCGTTTTTTGGGGGGTAAACCCCTTTCGGCCAAAAATCGCGATTTTCGAAAATTCACCACGGCCACAAAAATAAAGATATCCGGATTTTTCTTACGCCATTCTTCTCGTCTCGGCGAGCTCTTCAAAAAGTTATTCGTGCAATTTTCTGTAGGACAAACGAGAACCGCGATACGGAAGCGCGAAAAGTGGTTTTTTCGCGTTTTCACGAACCCATCGAAATTTACGATGTATCTAATTCCGGTCATTTTTAATCGTTTCCGGAGTTCTAAAAACCTATGTCGATCGTAAATTTCCCGTACAACAAGAAAATCCCGGTTTCGCTTTTGATTTTTGAGATTTTATCGACCTTAAGCGGGAAAATCGTTGTTTTCGGTTTTTTGCACTTTTCTCCCAGAGTTTTTGAGCTATCGGGAAAAAATGCCATATAATTTTCATCGGGGCGAAATTGCCTATCGAATGGCATTTGTGAAATTTTTCCGCGGTAAAATTTTTTATTTTCGAAACCTCCGAGTCACAAGGTTGAACATTAGGGTCGAAAAATCGACCTTTTTGAATTTCATCTTTTTTCCAAACTCTAAAAATCTATATCGATCGGAAATCGCGCGCTGATCACGAGTCCATTGGGTAGTTTTGAGGTCGGGTAATAATTTCTATGTGAAAAAGTGAAAAAACGTGAAATTTCAGCGTTTTCAGGGGATTTCGGACATTAGATTCGAACGATCGAACGAATAACCATGATTTTCGTAATGCGCGGGAAATTTCCGATCGAATAACGTGGTGTTGAAATATTTTTAGTGAAAAAAAATTTTTCCCACCCATGGAGCTCGTTTTTTGGGGGGTAAACCCCTTTCGGCCAAAAATCGCGATTTTCGAAAATTCAC
The DNA here is from genome assembly GCA_951802705.1 of Netelia virgata. Classification (NCBI taxonomy): domain Eukaryota; kingdom Metazoa; phylum Arthropoda; class Insecta; order Hymenoptera; family Ichneumonidae; genus Netelia; species Netelia virgata. The sequence goes on from OX637863.1 coordinate 47,997,473, forward strand.
CACGGCCACAAAAATAAAGATATCCAGATTTTTCTTACGCCATTCTTCTCGTCTCGGCGAGCTCTTCAAAAAGTTATTCGTACAATTTTCTGTAGGACAAACGAGAACCGCGATACGGAAGCGCGAAAAGTGGTTTTTTCGCGTTTTCACGAACCCATCGAAATTTACGATGTATCTAATTCCGGTCATTTTTAATCGTTTCCGGAGTTCTAAAAACCTATGTCGATCGTAAATTTCCCGTACAACAAGAAAATCCCGGTTTCGCTTTTGATTTTTGAGATTTTATCGACCTTAAGCGGGAAAATCGTTATTTTCGGTTTTTTGCACTTTTCTCCCAGAGTTTTTGAGCTATCGGGAAAAAATGCCATATAATTTTCATCGGGGTGAAATTGCCTATCGAATGGCATTTGTGAAATTTTTCCGCGGTAAAATTTTTTATTTTCGAAACCTCCGAGTCACAAGGTTGAACATTAGGGTCGAAAAATCGACCTTTTTGAATTTCATCTTTTTTCCAAACTCTAAAAATCTATATCGATCGGAAATCGCGCGCTGATCACGAGTCCATTGGGTAGTTTTGAGGTCGGGTAATAATTTCTATGTGAAAAAGTGAAAAAACGTGAAATTTCAGCGTTTTCAGGGGATTTCGGACATTAGATTCGAACGATCGAACGAATAACCATGATTTTCGTAATGCGCGGGAAATTTCCGATCCAATAACGTGGTGTTGAAATATTTTTAGTGAAAAAAATTTTTTCCCACCCATGGAGCTCGTTTTTTGGGGGGTAAACCCCTTTCGGCCAAAAATCGCGATTTTCGAAAATTCACCACGGCCACAAAAATAAAGATATCCGGATTTTTCTTACGCCATTCTTCTCGTCTCGGCGAGCTCTTCAAAAAGTTATTCGTGCAATTTTCTGTAGGACAAACGAGAACCGCGATACGGAAGCGCGAAAAGTGGTTTTTTCGCGTTTTCACGAACCCATCGAAATTTACGATGTATCTAATTCCGGTCATTTTTAATCGTTTCCGGAGTTCTAAAAACCTATGTCGATCGTAAATTTCCCGTACAACAAGAAAATCCCGGTTTCGCTTTTGATTTTTGAGATTTTATCGACCTTAAGCGGGAAAATCGTTGTTTTCGGTTTTTTGCACTTTTCTCCCAGAGTTTTTGAGCTATCGGGAAAAAATGCCATATAATTTTCATCGGGGCGAAATTGCCTATCGAATGGCATTTGTGAAATTTTTCCGCGGTAAAATTTTTTATTTTCGAAACCTCCGAGTCACAAGGTTGAACATTAGGGTCGAAAAATCGACCTTTTTGAATTTCATCTTTTTTCCAAACTCTAAAAATCTATATCGATCGGAAATCGCGCGCTGATCACGAGTCCATTGGGTAGTTTTGAGGTCGGGTAATAATTTCTATGTGAAAAAGTGAAAAAACGTGAAATTTCAGCGTTTTCAGGGGATTTCGGACATTAGATTCGAACGATCGAACGAATAACCATGATTTTCGTAATGCGCGGGAAATTTCCGATCGAATAACGTGGTGTTGAAATATTTTTAGTGAAAAAAAATTTTTCCCACCCATGGAGCTCGTTTTTTGGGGGGTAAACCCCTTTCGGCCAAAAATCGCGATTTTCGAAAATTCACCACGGCCACAAAAATAAAGATATCCAGATTTTTCTTACGCCATTCTTCTCGTCTCGGCGAGCTCTTCAAAAAGTTATTCGTACAATTTTCTGTAGGACAAACGAGAACCGCGATACGGAAGCGCGAAAAGTGGTTTTTTCGCGTTTTCACGAACCCATCGAAATTTACGATGTATCTAATTCCGGTCATTTTTAATCGTTTCCGGAGTTCTAAAAACCTATGTCGATCGTAAATTTCCCGTACAACAAGAAAATCCCGGTTTCGCTTTTGATTTTTGAGATTTTATCGACCTTAAGCGGGAAAATCGTTATTTTCGGTTTTTTGCACTTTTCTCCCAGAGTTTTTGAGCTATCGGGAAAAAATGCCATATAATTTTCATCGGGGTGAAATTGCCTATCGAATGGCATTTGTGAAATTTTTCCGCGGTAAAATTTTTTATTTTCGAAACCTCCGAGTCACAAGGTTGAACATTAGGGTCGAAAAATCGACCTTTTTGAATTTCATCTTTTTTCCAAACTCTAAAAATCTATATCGATCGGAAATCGCGCGCTGATCACGAGTCCATTGGGTAGTTTTGAGGTCGGGTAATAATTTCTATGTGAAAAAGTGAAAAAACGTGAAATTTCAGCGTTTTCAGGGGATTTCGGACATTAGATTCGAACGATCGAACGAATAACCATGATTTTCGTAATGCGCGGGAAATTTCCGATCGAATAACGTGGTGTTGAAATATTTTTAGTGAAAAAAATTTTTTCCCACCCATGGAGCTCGTTTTTTGGGGGGTAAACCCCTTTCGGCCAAAAATCGCGATTTTCGAAAATTCACCACGGCCACAAAAATAAAGATATCCGGATTTTTCTTACGCCATTCTTCTCGTCTCGGCGAGCTCTTCAAAAAGTTATTCGTGCAATTTTCTGTAGGACAAACGAGAACCGCGATACGGAAGCGCGAAAAGTGGTTTTTTCGCGTTTTCACGAACCCATCGAAATTTACGATGTATCTAATTCCGGTCATTTTTAATCGTTTCCGGAGTTCTAAAAACCTATGTCGATCGTAAATTTCCCGTACAACAAGAAAATCCCGGTTTCGCTTTTGATTTTTGAGATTTTATCGACCTTAAGCGGGAAAATCGTTGTTTTCGGTTTTTTGCACTTTTCTCCCAGAGTTTTTGAGCTATCGGGAAAAAATGCCATATAATTTTCATCGGGGCGAAATTGCCTATCGAATGGCATTTGTGAAATTTTTCCGCGGTAAAATTTTTTATTTTCGAAACCTCCGAGTCACAAGGTTGAACATTAGGGTCGAAAAATCGACCTTTTTGAATTTCATCTTTTTTCCAAACTCTAAAAATCTATATCGATCGGAAATCGCGCGCTGATCACGAGTCCATTGGGTAGTTTTGAGGTCGGGTAATAATTTCTATGTGAAAAAGTGAAAAAACGTGAAATTTCAGCGTTTTCAGGGGATTTCGGACATTAGATTCGAACGATCGAACGAATAACCATGATTTTCGTAATGCGCGGGAAATTTCCGATCGAATAACGTGGTGTTGAAATATTTTTAGTGAAAAAAATTTTTTCCCACCCATGGAGCTCGTTTTTTGGGGGGTAAACCCCTTTCGGCCAAAAATCGCGATTTTCGAAAATTCACCACGGCCACAAAAATAAAGATATCCGGATTTTTCTTACGCCATTCTTCTCGTCTCGGCGAGCTCTTCAAAAAGTTATTCGTGCAATTTTCTGTAGGACAAACGAGAACCGCGATACGGAAGCGCGAAAAGTGGTTTTTTCGCGTTTTCACGAACCCATCGAAATTTACGATGTATCTAATTCCGGTCATTTTTAATCGTTTCCGGAGTTCTAAAAACCTATGTCGATCGTAAATTTCCCGTACAACAAGAAAATCCCGGTTTCGCTTTTGATTTTTGAGATTTTATCGACCTTAAGCGGGAAAATCGTTGTTTTCGGTTTTTTGCACTTTTCTCCCAGAGTTTTTGAGCTATCGGGAAAAAATGCCATATAATTTTCATCGGGGCGAAATTGCCTATCGAATGGCATTTGTGAAATTTTTCCGCGGTAAAATTTTTTATTTTCGAAACCTCCGAGTCACAAGGTTGAACATTAGGGTCGAAAAATCGACCTTTTTGAATTTCATCTTTTTTCCAAACTCTAAAAATCTATATCGATCGGAAATCGCGCGCTGATCACGAGTCCATTGGGTAGTTTTGAGGTCGGGTAATAATTTCTATGTGAAAAAGTGAAAAAACGTGAAATTTCAGCGTTTTCAGGGGATTTCGGACATTAGATTCGAACGATCGAACGAATAACCATGATTTTCGTAATGCGCGGGAAATTTCCGATCGAATAACGTGGTGTTGAAATATTTTTAGTGAAAAAAATTTTTTCCCACCCATGGAGCTCGTTTTTTGGGGGGTAAACCCCTTTCGGCCAAAAATCGCGATTTTCGAAAATTCACCACGGCCACAAAAATAAAGATATCCGGATTTTTCTTACGCCATTCTTCTCGTCTCGGCGAGCTCTTCAAAAAGTTATTCGTGCAATTTTCTGTAGGACAAACGAGAACCGCGATACGGAAGCGCGAAAAGTGGTTTTTTCGCGTTTTCACGAACCCATCGAAATTTACGATGTATCTAATTCCGGTCATTTTTAATCGTTTCCGGAGTTCTAAAAACCTATGTCGATCGTAAATTTCCCGTACAACAAGAAAATCCCGGTTTCGCTTTTGATTTTTGAGATTTTATCGACCTTCAGCGGGAAAATCGTTATTTTCGGTTTTTTGCACTTTTCTCCCAGAGTTTTTGAGCTATCGGGAAAAAATGCCATATAATTTTCATCGGGGCGAAATTGCCTATCGAATGGCATTTGTGAAATTTTTCCGCGGTAAAATTTTTTATTTTCGAAACCTCCGAGTCACAAGGTTGAACATTAGGGTCGAAAAATCGACCTTTTTGAATTTCATCTTTTTTCCAAACTCTAAAAATCTATATCGATCGGAAATCGCGCGCTGATCACGAGTCCATTGGGTAGTTTTGAGGTCGGGTAATAATTTCTATGTGAAAAAGTGAAAAAACGTGAAATTTCAGCGTTTTCAGGGGATTTCGGACATTAGATTCGAACGATCGAACGAATAACCATGATTTTCGTAATGCGCGGGAAATTTCCGATCGAATAACGTGGTGTTGAAATATTTTTAGTGAAAAAATTTTTTCCCACCCATGGAGCTCGTTTTTTGGGGGGTAAACCCCTTTCGGCCAAAAATCGCGATTTTCGAAAATTCACCACGGCCACAAAAATAAAGATATCCGGATTTTTCTTACGCCATTCTTCTCGTCTCGGCGAGCTCTTCAAAAAGTTATTCGTGCAATTTTCTGTAGGACAAACGAGAACCGCGATACGGAAGCGCGAAAAGTGGTTTTTTCGCGTTTTCACGAACCCATCGAAATTTACGATGTATCTAATTCCGGTCATTTTTAATCGTTTCCGGAGTTCTAAAAACCTATGTCGATCGTAAATTTCCCGTACAACAAGAAAATCCCGGTTTCGCTTTTGATTTTTGAGATTTTATCGACCTTAAGCGGGAAAATCGTTATTTTCGGTTTTTTGCACTTTTCTCCCAGAGTTTTTGAGCTATCGGGAAAAAATGCCATATAATTTTCATCGGGGCGAAATTGCCTATCGAATGGCATTTGTGAAATTTTTCCGCGGTAAAATTTTTTATTTTCGAAACCTCCGAGTCACAAGGTTGAACATTAGGGTCGAAAAATCGACCTTTTTGAATTTCATCTTTTTTCCAAACTCTAAAAATCTACATCGATCGGAAATCGCGCGCTGATCACGAGTCCATTGGGTAGTTTTGAGGTCGGGTAATAATTTCTATGTGAAAAAGTGAAAAAACGTGAAATTTCAGCGTTTTCAGGGGATTTCGGACATTAGATTCGAACGATCGAACGAATAACCATGATTTTCGTAATGCGCGGGAAATTTCCGATCGAATAACGTGGTGCTGAAATATTTTTAGTGAAAAAAATTTTTCCCACCCATGGAGCTCGTTTTTTGGGGGGTAAACCCCTTTCGGCCAAAAATCGCGATTTTCGAAAATTCACCACGGCCACAAAAATAAAGATATCCGGATTTTTCTTACGCCATTCTTCTCGTCTCGGCGAGCTCTTCAAAAAGTTATTCGTGCAATTTTCTGTAGGACAAACGAGAACCGCGATACGGAAGCGCGAAAAGTGGTTTTTTCGCGTTTTCACGAACCCATCGAAATTTACGATGTATCTAATTCCGGTCATTTTTAATCGTTTCCGGAGTTCTAAAAACCTATGTCGATCGTAAATTTCCCGTACAACAAGAAAATCCCGGTTTCGCTTTTGATTTTTGAGATTTTATCGACCTTAAGCGAGAAAATCGTTATTTTCGGTTTTTTGCACTTTTCTCCCAGAGTTTTTGAGCTATCGGGAAAAAATGCCATATAATTTTCATCGGGGCGAAATTGCCTATCGAATGGCATTTGTGAAATTTTTCCGCGGTAAAATTTTTTATTTTCGAAACCTCCGAGTCACAAGGTTGAACATTAGGGTCGAAAAATCGACCTTTTTGAATTTCATCTTTTTTCCAAACTCTAAAAATCTATATCGATCGGAAATCGCGCGCTGATCACGAGTCCATTGGGTAGTTTTGAGGTCGGGTAATAATTTCTATGTGAAAAAGTGAAAAAACGTGAAATTTCAGCGTTTTCAGGGGATTTCGGACATTAGATTCGAACGATCGAACGAATAACCATGATTTTCGTAATGCGCGGGAAATTTCCGATCGAATAACGTGGTGCTGAAATATTTTTAGTGAAAAAAATTTTTCCCACCCATGGAGCTCGTTTTTTGGGGGGTAAACCCCTTTCGGCCAAAAATCGCGATTTTCGAAAATTCACCACGGCCACAAAAATAAAGATATCCGGATTTTTCTTACGCCATTCTTCTCGTCTCGGCGAGCTCTTCAAAAAGTTATTCGTGCAATTTTCTGTAGGACAAACGAGAACCGCGATACGGAAGCGCGAAAAGTGGTTTTTTCGCGTTTTCACGAACCCATCGAAATTTACGATGTATCTAATTCCGGTCATTTTTAATCGTTTCCGGAGTTCTAAAAACCTATGTCGATCGTAAATTTCCCGTACAACAAGAAAATCCCGGTTTCGCTTTTGATTTTTGAGATTTTATCGACCTTAAGCGAGAAAATCGTTATTTTCGGTTTTTTGCACTTTTCTCCCAGAGTTTTTGAGCTATCGGGAAAAAATGCCATATAATTTTCATCGGGGCGAAATTGCCTATCGAATGGCATTTGTGAAATTTTTCCGCGGTAAAATTTTTTATTTTCGAAACCTCCGAGTCACAAGGTTGAACATTAGGGTCGAAAAATCGACCTTTTTGAATTTCATCTTTTTTCCAAACTCTAAAAATCTATATCGATCGGAAATCGCGCGCTGATCACGAGTCCATTGGGTAGTTTTGAGGTCGGGTAATAATTTCTATGTGAAAAAGTGAAAAAACGTGAAATTTCAGCGTTTTCAGGGGATTTCGGACATTAGATTCGAACGATCGAACGAATAACCATGATTTTCGTAATGCGCGGGAAATTTCCGATCGAATAACGTGGTGTTGAAATATTTTTAGTGAAAAAATTTTTTTCCCACCCATGGAGCTCGTTTTTTGGGGGGTAAACCCCTTTCGGCCAAAAATCGCGATTTTCGAAAATTCACCACGGCCACAAAAATAAAGATATCCGGATTTTTCTTACGCCATTCTTCTCGTCTCGGCGAGCTCTTCAAAAAGTTATTCGTCCAATTTTCTGTAGGACAAACGAGAACCGCGATACGGAAGCGCGAAAAGTGGTTTTTTCGCGTTTTCACGAACCCATCGAAATTTACGATGTATCTAATTCCGGTCATTTTTAATCGTTTCCGGAGTTCTAAAAACCTATGTCGATCGTAAATTTCCCGTACAACAAGAAAATCCCGGTTTCGCTTTTGATTTTTGAGATTTTATCGACCTTAAGCGGGAAAATCGTTATTTTCGGTTTTTTGCACTTTTCTCCCAGAGTTTTTGAGCTATCGGGAAAAAATGCCATATAATTTTCATCGGGGCGAAATTGCCTATCGAATGGCATTTGTGAAATTTTTCCGCGGTAAAATTTTTTATTTTCGAAACCTCCGAGTCACAAGGTTGAACATTAGGGTCGAAAAATCGACCTTTTTGAATTTCATCTTTTTTCCAAACTCTAAAAATCTATATCGATCGGAAATCGCGCGCTGATCACGAGTCCATTGGGTAGTTTTGAGGTCGGGTAATAATTTCTATGTGAAAAAGTGAAAAAACGTGAAATTTCAGCGTTTTCAGGGGATTTCGGACATTAGATTCGAACGATCGAACGAATAACCATGATTTTCGTAATGCGCGGGAAATTTCCGATCGAATAACGTGGTGCTGAAATATTTTTAGTGAAAAAAATTTTTCCCACCCATGGAGCTCGTTTTTTGGGGGGTAAACCCCTTTCGGCCAAAAATCGCGATTTTCGAAAATTCACCACGGCCACAAAAATAAAGATATCCGGATTTTTCTTACGCCATTCTTCTCGTCTCGGCGAGCTCTTCAAAAAGTTATTCATGCAATTTTCTGTAGGACAAACGAGAACCGCGATACGGAAGCGCGAAAAGTGGTTTTTTCGCGTTTTCACGAACCCATCGAAATTTACGATGTATCTAATTCCGGTCATTTTTAATCGTTTCCGGAGTTCTAAAAACCTATGTCGATCGTAAATTTCCCGTACAACAAGAAAATCCCGGTTTCGCTTTTGATTTTTGAGATTTTATCGACCTTAAGCGAGAAAATCGTTATTTTCGGTTTTTTGCACTTTTCTCCCAGAGTTTTTGAGCTATCGGGAAAAAATGCCATATAATTTTCATCGGGGCGAAATTGCCTATCGAATGGCATTTGTGAAATTTTTCCGCGGTAAAATTTTTTATTTTCGAAACCTCCGAGTCACAAGGTTGAACATTAGGGTCGAAAAATCGACCTTTTTGAATTTCATCTTTTTTCCAAACTCTAAAAATCTATATCGATCGGAAATCGCGCGCTGATCACGAGTCCATTGGGTAGTTTTGAGGTCGGGTAATAATTTCTATGTGAAAAAGTGAAAAAACGTGAAATTTCAGCGTTTTCAGGGGATTTCGGACATTAGATTCGAACGATCGAACGAATAACCATGATTTTCGTAATGCGCGGGAAATTTCCGATCGAATAACGTGGTGTTGAAATATTTTTAGTGAAAAAATTTTTTTCCCACCCATGGAGCTCGTTTTTTGGGGGGTAAACCCCTTTCGGCCAAAAATCGCGATTTTCGAAAATTCACCACGGCCACAAAAATAAAGATATCCGGATTTTTCTTACGCCATTCTTCTCGTCTCGGCGAGCTCTTCAAAAAGTTATTCGTCCAATTTTCTGTAGGACAAACGAGAACCGCGATACGGAAGCGCGAAAAGTGGTTTTTTCGCGTTTTCACGAACCCATCGAAATTTACGATGTATCTAATTCCGGTCATTTTTAATCGTTTCCGGAGTTCTAAAAACCTATGTCGATCGTAAATTTCCCGTACAACAAGAAAATCCCGGTTTCGCTTTTGATTTTTGAGATTTTATCGACCTTAAGCGGGAAAATCGTTATTTTCGGTTTTTTGCACTTTTCTCCCAGAGTTTTTGAGCTATCGGGAAAAAATGCCATATAATTTTCATCGGGGCGAAATTGCCTATCGAATGGCATTTGTGAAATTTTTCCGCGGTAAAATTTTTTATTTTCGAAACCTCCGAGTCACAAGGTTGAACATTAGGGTCGAAAAATCGACCTTTTTGAATTTCATCTTTTTTCCAAACTCTAAAAATCTATATCGATCGGAAATCGCGCGCTGATCACGAGTCCATTGGGTAGTTTTGAGGTCGGGTAATAATTTCTATGTGAAAAAGTGAAAAAACGTGAAATTTCAGCGTTTTCAGGGGATTTCGGACATTAGATTCGAACGATCGAACGAATAACCATGATTTTCGTAATGCGCGGGAAATTTCCGATCGAATAACGTGGTGCTGAAATATTTTTAGTGAAAAAAATTTTTCCCACCCATGGAGCTCGTTTTTTGGGGGGTAAACCCCTTTCGGCCAAAAATCGCGATTTTCGAAAATTCACCACGGCCACAAAAATAAAGATATCCGGATTTTTCTTACGCCATTCTTCTCGTCTCGGCGAGCTCTTCAAAAAGTTATTCGTGCAATTTTCTGTAGGACAAACGAGAACCGCGATACGGAAGCGCGAAAAGTGGTTTTTTCGCGTTTTCACGAACCCATCGAAATTTACGATGTATCTAATTCCGGTCATTTTTAATCGTTTCCGGAGTTCTAAAAACCTATGTCGATCGTAAATTTCCCGTACAACAAGAAAATCCCGGTTTCGCTTTTGATTTTTGAGATTTTATCGACCTTAAGCGGGAAAATCGTTATTTTCGGTTTTTTGCACTTTTCTCCCAGAGTTTTTGAGCTATCGGGAAAAAATGCCATATAATTTTCATCGGGGCGAAATTGCCTATCGAATGGCATTTGTGAAATTTTTCCGCGGTAAAATTTTTTATTTTCGAAACCTCCGAGTCACAAGGTTGAACATTAGGGTCGAAAAATCGACCTTTTTGAATTTCATCTTTTTTCCAAACTCTAAAAATCTATATCGATCGGAAATCGCGCGCTGATCACGAGTCCATTGGGTAGTTTTGAGGTCGGGTAATAATTTCTATGTGAAAAAGTGAAAAAACGTGAAATTTCAGCGTTTTCAGGGGATTTCGGACATTAGATTCGAACGATCGAACGAATAACCATGATTTTCGTAATGCGCGGGAAATTTCCGATCGAATAACGTGGTGCTGAAATATTTTTAGTGAAAAAAATTTTTCCCACCCATGGAGCTCGTTTTTTGGGGGGTAAACCCCTTTCGGCCAAAAATCGCGATTTTCGAAAATTCACCACGGCCACAAAAATAAAGATATCCGGATTTTTCTTACGCCATTCTTCTCGTCTCGGCGAGCTCTTCAAAAAGTTATTCGTGCAATTTTCTGTAGGACAAACGAGAACCGCGATACGGAAGCGCGAAAAGTGGTTTTTTCGCGTTTTCACGAACCCATCGAAATTTACGATGTATCTAATTCCGGTCATTTTTAATCGTTTCCGGAGTTCTAAAAACCTATGTCGATCGTAAATTTCCCGTACAACAAGAAAATCCCGGTTTCGCTTTTGATTTTTGAGATTTTATCGACCTTAAGCGGGAAAATCGTTATTTTCGGTTTTTTGCACTTTTCTCCCAGAGTTTTTGAGCTATCGGGAAAAAATGCCATATAATTTTCATCGGGGCGAAATTGCCTATCGAATGGCATTTGTGAAATTTTTCCGCGGTAAAATTTTTTATTTTCGAAACCTCCGAGTCACAAGGTTGAACATTAGGGTCGAAAAATCGACCTTTTTGAATTTCATCTTTTTTCCAAACTCTAAAAATCTATATCGATCGGAAATCGCGCGCTGATCACGAGTCCATTGGGTAGTTTTGAGGTCGGGTAATAATTTCTATGTGAAAAAGTGAAAAAACGTGAAATTTCAGCGTTTTCAGGGGATTTCGGACATTAGATTCGAACGATCGAACGAATAACCATGATTTTCGTAATGCGCGGGAAATTTCCGATCGAATAACGTGGTGTTGAAATATTTTTAGTGAAAAAATTTTTTTCCCACCCATGGAGCTCGTTTTTTGGGGGGTAAACCCCTTTCGGCCAAAAATCGCGATTTTCGAAAATTCACCACGGCCACAAAAATAAAGATATCCGGATTTTTCTTACGCCATTCTTCTCGTCTCGGCGAGCTCTTCAAAAAGTTATTCGTCCAATTTTCTGTAGGACAAACGAGAACCGCGATACGGAAGCGCGAAAAGTGGTTTTTTCGCGTTTTCACGAACCCATCGAAATTTACGATGTATCTAATTCCGGTCATTTTTAATCGTTTCCGGAGTTCTAAAAACCTATGTCGATCGTAAATTTCCCGTACAACAAGAAAATCCCGGTTTCGCTTTTGATTTTTGAGATTTTATCGACCTTAAGCGGGAAAATCGTTATTTTCGGTTTTTTGCACTTTTCTCCCAGAGTTTTTGAGCTATCGGGAAAAAATGCCATATAATTTTCATCGGGGCGAAATTGCCTATCGAATGGCATTTGTGAAATTTTTCCGCGGTAAAATTTTTTATTTTCGAAACCTCCGAGTCACAAGGTTGAACATTAGGGTCGAAAAATCGACCTTTTTGAATTTCATCTTTTTTCCAAACTCTAAAAATCTATATCGATCGGAAATCGCGCGCTGATCACGAGTCCATTGGGTAGTTTTGAGGTCGGGTAATAATTTCTATGTGAAAAAGTGAAAAAACGTGAAATTTCAGCGTTTTCAGGGGATTTCGGACATTAGATTCGAACGATCGAACGAATAACCATGATTTTCGTAATGCGCGGGAAATTTCCGATCGAATAACGTGGTGCTGAAATATTTTTAGTGAAAAAAATTTTTCCCACCCATGGAGCTCGTTTTTTGGGGGGTAAACCCCTTTCGGCCAAAAATCGCGATTTTCGAAAATTCACCACGGCCACAAAAATAAAGATATCCGGATTTTTCTTACGCCATTCTTCTCGTCTCGGCGAGCTCTTCAAAAAGTTATTCGTGCAATTTTCTGTAGGACAAACGAGAACCGCGATACGGAAGCGCGAAAAGTGGTTTTTTCGCGTTTTCACGAACCCATCGAAATTTACGATGTATCTAATTCCGGTCATTTTTAATCGTTTCCGGAGTTCTAAAAACCTATGTCGATCGTAAATTTCCCGTACAACAAGAAAATCCCGGTTTCGCTTTTGATTTTTGAGATTTTATCGACCTTAAGCGAGAAAATCGTTATTTTCGGTTTTTTGCACTTTTCTCCCAGAGTTTTTGAGCTATCGGGAAAAAATGCCATATAATTTTCATCGGGGCGAAATTGCCTATCGAATGGCATTTGTGAAATTTTTCCGCGGTAAAATTTTTTATTTTCGAAACCTCCGAGTCACAAGGTTGAACATTAGGGTCGAAAAATCGACCTTTTTGAATTTCATCTTTTTTCCAAACTCTAAAAATCTATATCGATCGGAAATCGCGCGCTGATCACGAGTCCATTGGGTAGTTTTGAGGTCGGGTAATAATTTCTATGTGAAAAAGTGAAAAAACGTGAAATTTCAGCGTTTTCAGGGGATTTCGGACATTAGATTCGAACGATCGAACGAATAACCATGATTTTCGTAATGCGCGGGAAATTTCCGATCGAATAACGTGGTGTTGAAATATTTTTAGTGAAAAAAATTTTTCCCACCCATGGAGCTCGTTTTTTGGGGGGTAAACCCCTTTCGGCCAAAAATCGCGATTTTCGAAAATTCACCACGGCCACAAAAATAAAGATATCCGGATTTTTCTTACGCCATTCTTCTCGTCTCGGCGAGCTCTTCAAAAAGTTATTCGTGCAATTTTCTGTAGGACAAACGAGAACCGCGATACGGAAGCGCGAAAAGTGGTTTTTTCGCGTTTTCACGAACCCATCGAAATTTACGATGTATCTAATTCCGGTCATTTTTAATCGTTTCCGGAGTTCTAAAAACCTATGTCGATCGTAAATTTCCCGTACAACAAGAAAATCCCGGTTTCGCTTTTGATTTTTGAGATTTTATCGACCTTAAGCGGGAAAATCGTTATTTTCGGTTTTTTGCACTTTTCTCCCAGAGTTTTTGAGCTATCGGGAAAAAATGCCATATAATTTTCATCGGGGCGAAATTGCCTATCGAATGGCATTTGTGAAATTTTTCCGCGGTAAAATTTTTTATTTTCGAAACCTCCGAGTCACAAGCTTGAACATTAGGGTCGAAAAATCGACCTTTTTGAATTTCATCTTTTTTCCAAACTCTAAAAATCTATATCGATCGGAAATCGCGCGCTGATCACGAGTCCATTGGGTAGTTTTGAGGTCGGGTAATAATTTCTATGTGAAAAAGTGAAAAAACGTGAAATTTCAGCGTTTTCAGGGGATTTCGGACATTAGATTCGAACGATCGAACGAATAACCATGATTTTCGTAATGCGCGGGAAATTTCCGATCGAATAACGTGGTGTTGAAATATTTTTAGTGAAAAAAATTTTTCCCACCCATGGAGCTCGTTTTTTGGGGGGTAAACCCCTTTCGGCCAAAAATCGCGATTTTCGAAAATTCACCACGGCCACAAAAATAAAGATATCCGGATTTTTCTTACGCCATTCTTCTCGTCTCGGCGAGCTCTTCAAAAAGTTATTCGTGCAATTTTCTGTAGGACAAACGAGAACCGCGATACGGAAGCGCGAAAAGTGGTTTTTTCGCGTTTTCACGAACCCATCGAAATTTACGATGTATCTAATTCCGGTCATTTTTAATCGTTTCCGGAGTTCTAAAAACCTATGTCGATCGTAAATTTCCCGTACAACAAGAAAATCCCGGTTTCGCTTTTGATTTTTGAGATTTTATCGACCTTAAGCGGGAAAATCGTTATTTTCGGTTTTTTGCACTTTTCTCCCAGAGTTTTTGAGCTATCGGGAAAAAATGCCATATAATTTTCATCGGGGCGAAATTGCCTATCGAATGGCATTTGTGAAATTTTTCCGCGGTAAAATTTTTTATTTTCGAAACCTCCGAGTCACAAGCTTGAACATTAGGGTCGAAAAATCGACCTTTTTGAATTTCATCTTTTTTCCAAACTCTAAAAATCTATATCGATCGGAAATCGCGCGCTGATCACGAGTCCATTGGGTAGTTTTGAGGTCGGGTAATAATTTCTATGTGAAAAAGTGAAAAAACGTGAAATTTCAGCGTTTTCAGGGGATTTCGGACATTAGATTCGAACGATCGAACGAATAACCATGATTTTCGTAATGCGCGGGAAATTTCCGATCGAATAACGTGGTGCTGAAATATTTTTAGTGAAAAAAATTTTTCCCACCCATGGAGCTCGTTTTTTGGGGGGTAAACCCCTTTCGGCCAAAAATCGCGATTTTCGAAAATTCACCACGGCCACAAAAATAAAGATATCCGGATTTTTCTTACGCCATTCTTCTCGTCTCGGCGAGCTCTTCAAAAAGTTATTCGTGCAATTTTCTGTAGGACAAACGAGAACCGCGATACGGAAGCGCGAAAAGTGGTTTTTTCGCGTTTTCACGAACCCATCGAAATTTACGATGTATCTAATTCCGGTCATTTTTAATCGTTTCCGGAGTTCTAAAAACCTATGTCGATCGTAAATTTCCCGTACAACAAGAAAATCCCGGTTTCGCTTTTGATTTTTGAGATTTTATCGACCTTAAGCGGGAAAATCGTTATTTTCGGTTTTTTGCACTTTTCTCCCAGAGTTTTTGAGCTATCGGGAAAAAATGCCATATAATTTTCATCGGGGCGAAATTGCCTATCGAATGGCATTTGTGAAATTTTTCCGCGGTAAAATTTTTTATTTTCGAAACCTCCGAGTCACAAGGTTGAACATTAGGGTCGAAAAATCGACCTTTTTGAATTTCATCTTTTTTCCAAACTCTAAAAATCTATATCGATCGGAAATCGCGCGCTGATCACGAGTCCATTGGGTAGTTTTGAGGTCGGGTAATAATTTCTATGTGAAAAAGTGAAAAAACGTGAAATTTCAGCGTTTTCAGGGGATTTCGGACATTAGATTCGAACGATCGAACGAATAACCATGATTTTCGTAATGCGCGGGAAATTTCCGATCGAATAACGTGGTGCTGAAATATTTTTAGTGAAAAAAATTTTTCCCACCCATGGAGCTCGTTTTTTGGGGGGTAAACCCCTTTCGGCCAAAAATCGCGATTTTCGAAAATTCACCACGGCCACAAAAATAAAGATATCCGGATTTTTCTTACGCCATTCTTCTCGTCTCGGCGAGCTCTTCAAAAAGTTATTCGTGCAATTTTCTGTAGGACAAACGAGAACCGCGATACGGAAGCGCGAAAAGTGGTTTTTTCGCGTTTTCACGAACCCATCGAAATTTACGATGTATCTAATTCCGGTCATTTTTAATCGTTTCCGGAGTTCTAAAAACCTATATCGATCGTAAATTTCCCGTACAACAAGAAAATCCCGGTTTCGCTTTTGATTTTTGAGATTTTATCGACCTTAAGCGAGAAAATCGTTATTTTCGGTTTTTTGCACTTTTCTCCCAGAGTTTTTGAGCTATCGGGAAAAAATGCCATATAATTTTCATCGGGGCGAAATTGCCTATCGAATGGCATTTGTGAAATTTTTCCGCGGTAAAATTTTTTATTTTCGAAACCTCCGAGTCACAAGGTTGAACATTAGGGTCGAAAAATCGACCTTTTTGAATTTCATCTTTTTTCCAAACTCTAAAAATCTATATCGATCGGAAATCGCGCGCTGATCACGAGTCCATTGGGTAGTTTTGAGGTCGGGTAATAATTTCTATGTGAAAAAGTGAAAAAACGTGAAATTTCAGCGTTTTCAGGGGATTTCGGACATTAGATTCGAACGATCGAACGAATAACCATGATTTTCGTAATGCGCGGGAAATTTCCGATCGAATAACGTGGTGTTGAAATATTTTTAGTGAAAAAATTGTTTTCCCACCCATGGAGCTCGTTTTTTGGGGGGTAAACCCCTTTCGGCCAAAAATCGCGATTTTCGAAAATTCACCACGGCCACAAAAATAAAGATATCCGGATTTTTCTTACGCCATTCTTCTCGTCTCGGCGAGCTCTTCAAAAAGTTATTCGTCCAATTTTCTGTAGGACAAACGAGAACCGCGATACGGAAGCGCGAAAAGTGGTTTTTTCGCGTTTTCACGAACCCATCGAAATTTACGATGTATCTAATTCCGGTCATTTTTAATCGTTTCCGGAGTTCTAAAAACCTATGTCGATCGTAAATTTCCCGTACAACAAGAAAATCCCGGTTTCGCTTTTGATTTTTGAGATTTTATCGACCTTAAGCGGGAAAATCGTTATTTTCGGTTTTTTGCACTTTTCTCCCAGAGTTTTTGAGCTATCGGGAAAAAATGCCATATAATTTTCATCGGGGCGAAATTGCCTATCGAATGGCATTTGTGAAATTTTTCCGCGGTAAAATTTTTTATTTTCGAAACCTCCGAGTCACAAGGTTGAACATTAGGGTCGAAAAATCGACCTTTTTGAATTTCATCTTTTTTCCAAACTCTAAAAATCTATATCGATCGGAAATCGCGCGCTGATCACGAGTCCATTGGGTAGTTTTGAGGTCGGGTAATAATTTCTATGTGAAAAAGTGAAAAAACGTGAAATTTCAGCGTTTTCAGGGGATTTCGGACATTAGATTCGAACGATCGAACGAATAACCATGATTTTCGTAATGCGCGGGAAATTTCCGATCGAATAACGTGGTGTTGAAATATTTTTAGTGAAAAAAATTTTTTCCCACCCATGGAGCTCGTTTTTTGGGGGGTAAACCCCTTTCGGCCAAAAATCGCGATTTTCGAAAATTCACCACGGCCACAAAAATAAAGATATCCGGTTTTTTCTTACGCCATTCTTCTCGTCTCGGCGAGCTCTTCAAAAAGTTATTCGTGCAATTTTCTGTAGGACAAACGAGAACCGCGATACGGAAGCGCGAAAAGTGGTTTTTTCGCGTTTTCACGAACCCATCGAAATTTACGATGTATCTAATTCCGGTCATTTTTAATCGTTTCCGGAGTTCTAAAAACCTATGTCGATCGTAAATTTCCCGTACAACAAGAAAATACCGGTTTCGCTTTTGATTTTTGAGATTTTATCGACCTTAAGCGGGAAAATCGTTGTTTTCGGTTTTTTGCACTTTTCTCCCAGAGTTTTTGAGCTATCGGGAAAAAATGCCATATAATTTTCATCGGGGCGAAATTGCCTATCGAATGGCATTTGTGAAATTTTTCCGCGGTAAAATTTTTTATTTTCGAAACCTCCGAGTCACAAGGTTGAACATTAGGGTCGAAAAATCGACCTTTTTGAATTTCATCTTTTTTCCAAACTCTAAAAATCGATATCGATCGGAAATCGCGCGCTGATCACGAGTCCATTGGGTAGTTTTGAGGTCGGGTAATAATTTCTATGTGAAAAAGTGAAAAAACGTGAAATTTCAGCGTTTTCAGGGGATTTCGGACATTAGATTCGAACGATCGAACGAATAACCATGATTTTCGTAATGCGCGGGAAATTTCCGATCGAATAACGTGGTGTTGAAATATTTTTAGTGAAAAAAAATTTTTCCCACCCATGGAGCTCGTTTTTTGGGGGGTAAACCCCTTTCGGCCAAAAATCGCGATTTTCGAAAATTCACCACGGCCACAAAAATAAAGATATCCGGATTTTTCTTACGCCATTCTTCTCGTCTCGGCGAGCTCTTCAAAAAGTTATTCGTGCAATTTTCTGTAGGACAAACGAGAACCGCGATACGGAAGCGCGAAAAGTGGTTTTTTCGCGTTTTCACGAACCCATCGAAATTTACGATGTATCTAATTCCGGTCATTTTTAATCGTTTCCGGAGTTCTAAAAACCTATGTCGATCGTAAATTTCCCGTACAACAAGAAAATCCCGGTTTCGCTTTTGATTTTTGAGATTTTATCGACCTTAAGCGGGAAAATCGTTATTTTCGGTTTTTTGCACTTTTCTCCCAGAGTTTTTGAGCTATCGGGAAAAAATGCCATATAATTTTCATCGGGGCGAAATTGCCTATCGAATGGCATTTGTGAAATTTTTCCGCGGTAAAATTTTTTATTTTCGAAACCTCCGAGTCACAAGGTTGAACATTAGGGTCGAAAAATCGACCTTTTTGAATTTCATCTTTTTTCCAAACTCTAAAAATCTATATCGATCGGAAATCGCGCGCTGATCACGAGTCCATTGGGTAGTTTTGAGGTCGGGTAATAATTTCTATGTGAAAAAGTGAAAAAACGTGAAATTTCAGCGTTTTCAGGGGATTTCGGACATTAGATTCGAACGATCGAACGAATAACCATGATTTTCGTAATGCGCGGGAAATTTCCGATCCAATAACGTGGTGTTGAAATATTTTTAGTGAAAAAATTTTTTCCCACCCATGGAGCTCGTTTTTTGGGGGGTAAACCCCTTTCGGCCAAAAATCGCGATTTTCGAAAATTCACCACGGCCACAAAAATAAAGATATCCGGATTTTTCTTACGCCATTCTTCTCGTCTCGGCGAGCTCTTCAAAAAGTTATTCGTGCAATTTTCTGTAGGACAAACGAGAACCGCGATACGGAAGCGCGAAAAGTGGTTTTTTCGCGTTTTCACGAACCCATCGAAATTTACGATGTATCTAATTCCGGTCATTTTTAATCGTTTCCGGAGTTCTAAAAACCTATGTCGATCGTAAATTTCCCGTACAACAAGAAAATCCCGGTTTCGCTTTTGATTTTTGAGATTTTATCGACCTTAAGCGGGAAAATCGTTATTTTCGGTTTTTTGCACTTTTCTCCCAGAGTTTTTGAGCTATCGGGAAAAAATGCCATATAATTTTCATCGGGGCGAAATTGCCTATCGAATGGCATTTGTGAAATTTTTCCGCGGTAAAATTTTTTATTTTCGAAACCTCCGAGTCACAAGGTTGAACATTAGGGTCGAAAAATCGACCTTTTTGAATTTCATCTTTTTTCCAAACTCTAAAAATCTATATCGATCGGAAATCGCGCGCTGATCACGAGTCCATTGGGTAGTTTTGAGGTCGGGTAATAATTTCTATGTGAAAAAGTGAAAAAACGTGAAATTTCAGCGTTTTCAGGGGATTTCGGACATTAGATTCGAACGATCGAACGAATAACCATGATTTTCGTAATGCGCGGGAAATTTCCGATCGAATAACGTGGTGTTGAAATATTTTTAGTGAAAAAAATTTTTTCCCACCCATGGAGCTCGTTTTTTGGGGGGTAAACCCCTTTCGGCCAAAAATCGCGATTTTCGAAAATTCACCACGGCCACAAAAATAAAGATATCCGGTTTTTTCTTACGCCATTCTTCTCGTCTCGGCGAGCTCTTCAAAAAGTTATTCGTGCAATTTTCTGTAGGACAAACGAGAACCGCGATACGGAAGCGCGAAAAGTGGTTTTTTCGCGTTTTCACGAACCCATCGAAATTTACGATGTATCTAATTCCGGTCATTTTTAATCGTTTCCGGAGTTCTAAAAACCTATGTCGATCGTAAATTTCCCGTACAACAAGAAAATCATCGGTATTCGTTGGATAGTTCGAATCTAATTGTATTGATTGCCATAATTTATATCGTCCCGATTTGTCAATAAATGAATTATCGAATAATAGCCAATGAGTCGGACCAAAAAAATTGTTGGCACATTAAAAAAAAAAAAAAATCAGGCCCGAGATTTGTAGAGTAGGCTGTCGAGCGTTGTCTCGTTAAAAGAACGAAACAGCCCGGAGGTCGTTTACCGTCGTTTAACGGATAAAACAGCACGATGTGACGCGACCGACCGGCTCTCTCACTTCGTGCCAGACTCACAGGTCGGAAGAGTGTACTCTGATCGATTCAACGTGAGCGGCCCCTCTCGTTGACGTCACTAGTGACGTCGAATAGAACGAGACAGAGAACATCCCAAATTTATCGGCGTAAGAGACAAGCCGACATATCTGTAATGACGTCAAATTGGACCTGAGCGAAGATTTCATTATTCGCTCGTCCGACAGAATTTCTTTATCAATTTTTTCATCAATTTCACTTCTACGAACAAAAATTCGAATGCAAATTTATCTCAAACTTTCTTTTATTCGAATCGAATGATTTTTATTTCCAATAATGTTTCAATTGGTACAATTCATTCGTTAATGTGACCTTCAGCAATTTTGGTAATAGGCAGCGATTTTTTAATTCAAATAAAACATGGAAAAATGATTTTACGAAATGTTCGACCTTTCTTTACATCGTTTCACGTTGTATAGTCTTTTATTTTCCAAATATCAATATACGACAGATTGTTTTATTTTGTTTTTGGTCTCCGTGAATTAAAATGGGAAAGAAAAAAAAACAAAAAATAATCATTTCAAATTTTTACCGGAAATAAATTTATTCTTTTTCCAATAATTCGTCAATTATTAAAATCATTTTTTAATATGTTCATCGCGCTTTATCACTTTGGCCACTAGGCAGCGATCTTCAAAAGCAAAGAAAATATCGAAGCACAGTTGAAAATATTTATAATTTTCAAATATTAAACTCGGTGGAATGTAATATATTCGTGGCTGCGGTGGGAGGAAATAAATTCCGGAACGTTTTGTCCTTTATGAGAAAAAGCTTGATGAAACGTGAGTCGAACCGAGAGAGCGAGAGAGAGAAGGGATAAACGTGCAGGATCTCTCACGACGATAATTTGATTTAAACAGTAATTCGCTTGCCCCAGAAATTCCTCGCTCGATATGCTTCGTAAAAATTGATTATCGAAGGGACGAATGCTTGGCATTTTTTTCTTCTTCATTGTTTTATCGAGGTCGTTTATCATCTTTGACTTGCCAGCGCGAGGTAAAATCTTCGTTATCGCTCGACGATAGACCTGGAAGCTTATTACGTGGAATAGTTTCTCGTTCGGCCACCAGGGTGCACTTACGTCCAACCAAACTGGATTTTCTCGTACAAATTTGTACCTTCGGATTGTTTTTTTTTTGTTTCTTTTTTTTGTTCCTTATCATCGTGAAAATATTCTCGTCACACGTGCAACGAATTACCGTGGTTTCCATCCATGTATAGACACGAAAATACGAACAAAAATCGACGTTTTGTCCGATCGCGCGAGCATTTTTACCCACGCGTGTTCACCCGTGAATCTTTCGAGCGATGGTCGATGGTGGGAGGAGGAAGGCAAAAGAGATTCGCGACGAAAACCAGAGCGAAGGTACAAAGACCGGGAAATACACAAATCTCTTCTGGACCTTGGCCAAATGGACCAGGATGTATGGGCAACGTCAACCTCGTTTCTGTCAATGATGTCAATTTTATCGGTTATTCTCGATTGGTGGGTGTAGTGGTCGAAGCTTCGAGTATTCATACAAAAAATATCTCAAAAACGGGTTCGACGCGAATCGAGATTGACAACACATTTGACAGGATCGAGATTGTCAAAATTTAGTTTGTCACGATCGACGCTGTCAAAATTAGATTTGACGGTGTCAACGTTGTCCATAGGAAATTTGATAGAAATGCTGCTGTCAATATCAAATTTGACAGAAAGGAAGTCGACAAAATAAATTTTGACAGTATTGCAAACTGCGCCATAAGAGTTGACAAAATCTTCGCACAATAAAATTTGGCATAATGGAAACTGTCAAAATTAAATATGACAGAATCGACATTGTCAAAATTAAAATATGATGGAATCAACACTGTCGATAGAAATCTTGACACTATCGTAGTTCGCGCGACGAAAGTTTGCAGAATTTTCACAAAATGAAATTTGACAGTCCCGAAGATGTTGACAAAAATTCAACTTGATGGAATCGCTGTTGACAAGAATCAACATCTGACAGAATGAAAGTCTCGCAAACAGTTACGTCGAAAATCTCAATCTCAGTGACGAACCTCGAGCGTCTCATCGATAAGCTCCAGCTGCGTCTTATCACCGAGCGATATCGTCGCACCCCCACATGATCGACTTTCATCGAATCGACAATCCGTAATTCTTACCCCTACCAAATTTAGAATCACGTGGGCAAGAGATCCATTTCAATTCGCGGGACGATGAAAGCGCATTCGCGGATATCGCGTTCGGAGTTCTCGAGTTTCTCGGATAAGACTGACGCGAGAGAGAGAGAGAGAGAGAGAGAGAGAGAGAGTGAGAGTGAGAGTGAGAGAGTCAAGGTTGGAACGAGAAAAGAGTGGGCTCTGCATGAATAATTAAAACCCACCCATACGTCATAACTTTTATTCACAAACTTTTTTCTATATTTTGTTATTTTTGTATTCTTGCTCGCAGTCCATAGTGTAAAATTGCGACTGGACTTGGTACTTTAGTATCGTTGCCTTTCCGATCGAGCTCTTAGTGAATCACAAGTGTGGTCTGCTAAGCATCAACGGGGAAAAAATATGTAGGATATTTATAGAATGGAATTCTAACGCTTCAGCTTTTCCTTGATCTTCGATCCACTCAAAAGAACAAACGTGTATCAATCTTTATCAATAATCGATTAGACATCGATAATTAATCTATTCTTTTTCAATCATTCGACAATTTTATGTAAATTAATTCATTAATTGAAATGCATTAGTAATAATCGTTTTAATCGTTTAATAAAATATTGTTCTATTTAATAAAATATTGTTCTATTTAATAAAACGATGGATTGATTGAGAAAGAAACAAAAAGAAATTAACTTCAATCGATTGCGTGTTTAAAAATAAAATTTGTAATCGTACGAGATCGTAAAATTGTCACTTTTCCGAGAGTTGGCTGCAATTGCGTGCGCGTGCAATAATTAACCCGAGCGAGTCAAGCCACAGATTACCTCAGCCTGACGTCACGACGCTGTGTTGCAGTTAAAAAAAAACATTATGCAGAGCTTCGCGGGTCTCGTCAAATTTCTAACGTCGTACACGACTCACCGGTCTCTCATCGACGATTAAAAATTTACGTATAAATAGATCGTTTTATTTATTTAAAAAAAAACAATTATTTGTTTACAATTTTTTTAAATAAAAAAAAACATTTTACAATTTTTTTAAATAAAAAAAAAACATTTTATAATTTGTTTATTATTTTTTCTTCATGTTGAATTATGAATTGATAAACACCAGTTGTACTTCCGGCACGGAACACCGGGCGGGACGGGCGTTATCCTTATCAGGACGTCGTGTTGAGCGGGGGAGAAAAAAAGAGATCGATCGATCGTCGAGAATTAAATTGAAAAAAATAATAATAGAAACTCACCTCGTCGTCTCGAGAAAAATACTCGCCGGTTCACGTTGGTTCGTAATTTCGACGACTCACTCCACGAGATAAAAAAAACGATACGATCGTTCGATTTACGTTTACGAGCCTCAATTTCGCGTTTTTCTATACGAGAGCGGGTTCATTCAGCGTCCACGATCGTGCGATCTTCACAGCCGACTACCAAGAGCCCGAACATAACACGTTGGCTATTATTTTTCCCGCTGTATCGCGCATATGTTGCCATAGCGCGTGTTTACCCGCGATGATATCATCGAATCGAGCGAGTCGAGCGAGTCTCGTTCTCGCGCATATCGATAATCGAGATATCTCGATAAATTTTCTTACCGGCAGAGCGAAGGCGGGAGCGCCATCTTGGACTCGAGGAAATTCGAAGCAATTTGAAATAACGAAGATTTGCGAGTTTTTACTATCGTTTCTTTCGATTAGAATCATCGACGTAAAATTATTTGCGATCGATTACAGGAATTTAAAAATATTAAACGTTCATTAATTATCATCGTTTTTCAATTATTCATTTTTATCAAATCGATCCAAATGTCAACAAATATCGATCATTTGTTGAAAAATTATGATTTCTTTTCACCTCGATCGATTTTGTCATAAATGTTACTTATCGTAATAAAATAAAATCCTAACGTACGATTAAATTTTAATTTTTAATTAATTATTTCAACGTATAATCAAACAACAAAATCCGTTTCACTTCGTTTATTCAACGATTTAGATCGATCGTTTGCTTTTTTTTTCATCAAACACCCGAGTTTCGTCGAATTAATCATTTTTTTTTTTAATCAATTAATTCGACATCGTTTACGCCTAATTAAGACGATCTCGTTCGTAAAACGCGTGCTAGTTGCATTCCGCTACGGCAGAGACATCGTGCTGAACGCCAGCGAACGTCGAGGGTTGACCGTTTACGCCGCGAGAGAGCGCTCGCGACGTGTTCAATACTAAATAAAGTGTGGTAAGAGGAAACGGGGCAGAATAAGAAGAGAAGCGCCTCGACGGGCGGAGGTTCTCGAACGCAATCAGAAGCCCTCGTAAACGTCCACGAGTGCGAGTGAAACGGATACGTAAAAATAAAAGCCAGCGCGTGCGTGTGTGTGCGTGTGTGCCCGTGTGTGTGTATACGTGTGCGTGCGTGCGCGATGAGTTTGACAGCGAGCGTCGAAAATTTGACGTTTCGTCGTGTCTGAAGAAGAACACGAGACGACGATTTACGAGAACGAGCCTCGTGAAAAACGTTCGAGAGGTCGAAAAACAAGAGAAAGAAACGAAAAAAAGAAAAAAAAAAGAAAAAGAAAACACAACTAAAAATCCAACAAGAAAACAAAAACCAATAAATACAAACGAGACGTGCGAATGAAAGCGAAGACGAGATGAAACAAGCGCGAGTGAAAGTGTCGATACGTTTTTTTTTCTAACTTTTCAAAGAAACGAGTGATAGCACAACACAGTGGTTACATCTCGAGAGGTCGTGAGCGACGGGAGAAAGAAAAAAGAAGAAGAAAAAAAAAAGATACAACGTCAAAGAGCGAAAAAGGAAATAATCGTCCACGAGGGTTGGTCGAGGGCCCGAACGAATCGCACTGGCGAGTAAAATCGCGACCGGAGAGAGACTAATATGGGAGAATGGTCGGACGAAACGGGGCTGTTCTGCTGCTACTCCTACTTGCAGGTAGGCGAAAACAAAACAGTAACGATCGCGTTCAACCGAAAAAAAAAACCCTTTATTTTTTTTTTATTTTTCTCATCGATTTTCCCACGAAATTCGGGGAGGTCGAGGCTAATCGAATCGAAGATGAAGTTATCGAGGTCGGTGACAATCGAAGTTGACAATCGAGGCTCGATAGAATCGAAATTGCCGAAATTTATGAAATTCGAATTTCGCGGATTATTGTTTTTTTTTCCTTTTTTCGAAATTATATATTTTTTTTCTGTTTTCGACATAAATTTATTCGATCTTGTTCTATATTTTTTTTTCGTCGAGATAGTTCGATCGTGGTTGGAAAATAGACGGGAAATGGATCGCGTGCTTCGCACATCGCCCTGTGTTCTATTACTGTGTATAACTATATATATATATATATACGTATACATATAATATGTATATATGTATGTATGTCTTCCGCTCTCTCTCTGTCGCTCTCTAAACGTTGTAGATATAGTTATACGAGTCGAACAGGTAGTATGCAGCGGCCTGTATAGAATTGTGCGGTAAAAGATTAATTTGTCGTTCAAGGACGAAGAGTTTATCTAGCGTTCGCCGATCCTCGGGATCGTCCGTGTCGAGAATAATAATGCTGTTTTGCGTTGGAAGCGCCAATTTCGATTTCTTGTTTTCTTCTTTTTTTTCTCTCATTATTCATCATCCCTTCTCCCCCGAATCACTCCGGTCGCATCTTCCCTCCCTTCCACGTCGAGGTGAGTCACGCGGGGCAACGGCGACGATAAAAAATAAGCAGCGAGATCATCGATTATAATGCAATATTTAATATCGTTGTTACGAATGGATAACGTCTATTTTTTTTAAATTATTTATTAATTATCGACGTTAATTCGTCGATGAAAATAATTACTTTAGCTTTTTTTTTTTTTTGTATTTGTTTATTATTTTAGTCTATTTTATTTTTCATTTCATTTGTCGATTTTTATAGCAATTGATTGAATTAGTTATCGACGATGAGGAATTATAATGTTGCGATGTCGAAGAAATTTTTGATTCGATGCGATTCCTTTTTCACGAATTATGAATAAAAAAATTGTTAATTTTTATTCGGTAATTTTTTTTTTATGACGAATGATATTATTTTTCGTCTGGTGGAAAGTCTCGACGACATTCCGATAGAAACGACGGACGCACTTGTTGCCATGCGTCGCGAAGGCACGAAGGTGCGTGCCTCGACGTTTTATGGGAGATCAATTTTTTATTACGTACTTTTTTTCTCTCTCTCTCTCTCTCTCTCTCTCGAGTCTACGAATATCGAAAAAAAATCGATAAATATTCATTCGAGATTAACCTTCGACGTCACGTCGAAGAACGATCGTTATCGATTCTCGTCGTTATCTCATTTTTTTTAATAGACAAATTTGTCTTTGCAAATTTTTTCATAATTTCAATTCTGTAATTACCGGTATTTTTTTTTCTTTTTTATTACGTCGCTCTATTGTTATATTGTTGTTTGTAAACTCGAACAAATGCAGCGCGTTCCGGTCGGTCGAATGTTATTTTTATTTTATTTTGTTGGCAAAAATTGCAATTTCGCGACCGAAGCTTCGTTGTCGCGTAGAACGTGGAAATTTGCGTGGGTTTCCTACCTTAGCTTGCAGGTACAGTCGGTGCGCCAGGAGATACTTCCGGATCTAGAACAATGCCACGGAACAGATATACCGATCGTTTTTACTGATGAAATAATAATGAGCCAGGTCCCAGCGTGGCTTTGCTTTCCAGATTTTTCCTCGTATATTTTCACGTAATTGTAAAATTTTTCAGCTCATTGTCGATACAATTTTCATGTTTTTCATATTTTTTAAAATTATTTTAATATTTTTATTAAAGTTTTATTTTTCTAGGAAATTGAATGATGTTTTAAAAAATAAAAATTTGCCCAAAATTGTTACTTTGATTTTGTAGCTATTTTTCATTATTTTGATAATAAATAATTTGTTTGTGTTTTTGTAGTTTTGGTAAAAATTGTTGGTTCTGTTTAAGGATGGTGGAAAGCGATGGCATTGGTGCCGCCGATTCACACCGTAGAGGTGGACATAGGACAAAACATTACGGTCGCTTGCACTGACGAGGATCCCCTCGACGATGGCAATATGGCGAACGTAATGTGGAAGAGGGATGGCCAATTGAATGCCAAAAGATCGAATGTCTTCTCAAATCGTGCCCTCGAACTGGTCAACGTGAGTCTCGACGATGCCGGCAATTATTTGTGCATCGTCGACGACGACTCGGGCACCATTAAGACAAGGATCAACATAGACGTTAAAAGTGAGTATTCTTTACATTTTTTAATTTTACATTTTTCATCGCAATTTTATTCACATTTAATTGACGATTTAATTCGTCCGAAATAAATAATAATTCGTTGTTAAAAAACGTTACAATATGTATATCGCTGAGAAACAGAAAGAATATTGGAGCAGATTGGAAAGCAAATTTAAATTTGCGTTGAAAAATTTCTTTGAGAATTTAAAAAAAATTGTCGTGTTTTATCACAGAAGAATTTATTTTTCTCATATAAAATAACAATGAAGCGATGCACGAGTTAGATTCGCCACCTTATCGGATTTAAATTTGCAAATTTTATACAAAAACCAAATTTGCATATTTTGTTGATTTAATTATTTACTACTCGCCATTTAACGATTGTAAAAAAATGATTTTCAAATGTTTAATCGTCGAATTTTAGCCCCGCCACCAGCCTTGCATAAAGTTTGGGTCAAGCCATCGACGATATTGGCCAATATACTTTGGGAAGTTGATGGTACTGGTGGCTATCCGATAATAGACTTCACTGCCGAGTATCGTTTAAAACCCGTCGCGGGCCAAGAACCAGAAGACTGGAAGCCTATTATTCCAACGCACATACCGCCGAATTCCGTACGTTCGAACATATGAGGAAAAAAAACAAATTTAATATTAATGTTTTTTCTTTGTTAGAAATTTTAATAATAATATTATTTTTATCAATTATCAAATAATGCAATAATTGGTAAAACGAGCTTGGTCCAGTTTCCCAACGAGGGTTAAAATTTCCCTGAAAATATTGTGAAAATTTTATTTCTCACGTTGAAAAGATTGCTCGTCATAAATTTCGTGTTATCATCGCCAAGCTCTTAGCAAATTTAACGATCGATCATACAGAGGCAGATCGATGTTTATCACTTGGAGCCGAACACGACTTACGAGTTCCGAGTATGGGCGACCAACAGACTGGGACGGGGTGAAATAATCACGGTCGAGGGGCATACTCACTACACTATCGAGGAAGCAGGTACGATTATTAATTCGTCGATTAAATTTTACATTCCGTTTTATTTTGTTATTTTTATTTCTATATTTTTATTTATAAATATTCAATCTCGTCGAACGAAGCGTACGACGTCGATAACGGTATGATACAAAAATTCCAAACGATTCGTGTGACTGCCACGTATAAAAAAAAATATTAAATGAAATGGTTATTAATTTTGAGAAATTCTCGAACGAATATTTATTTCAGAATTGGCGAAACACCTGCTGGCTGGATTGGAAAATTTCGATCGACGCATTTGGGTCGCAGCGGTAGGAATTGTTATGGGAACTCTAATGATCCTGGGTTTAGGTACATGCTACCTTCTCTATCGTGAGTGCAAGGCACCCTGTAAGCATTCAACACGGCAATTCTTTAAATTATCTTACAAATCTTTTAATTCAGCAAAATAATAATCGACGCTTACGCTTCTACTCTGTCTCTTTTTTCGATGCCCTTGCTTGACGGACAGGCCTCGAGCTACGATAAAGAACCACGAATGTTCGTACGTAACGCTCGAAAAATGAAAATTCACAACGAAACCCCCACTCGACCCCCCAAAAAAAACAAACAAAAATAATCAAGCAACGTTTGAATTCCTATAAAAACCCCTGCCACGAGTTTTCCTGTGTTTGGAATTAGTTGCACGTAGTGACAATTGAAACTAGAGCAACTTGATGATATGATGCAATGATTTTTTTTTTATTTTAAAAATTATGTAAGATGAAAATATTTCCGATATATTGTTAATTTACTCAATGATATAATTACCGATAATTAATTGCGTATGATAATTATGCGTGTAATTATATCGTTCCGTATAATTGGACAAATATATGTTATATTTTAAACTGCAAATTGTAAATTGAAAGTAGCCACGAAGCAGGGGCATCGCCAGCCAATTTTAACTTATCTATGGCCCTGATCTCTAGCTTTCTTTGACACGTGTATATATTTATATATTTACGTTTATGTATATACGTCTAGATATGCATAGACGTGTGTATGTATATTTACACCACGTGTGTATATCAATCACTTTCGTATTCACTAATCAGCTCGTCGCAACTCAATCAATACTTACAATACTCTATACAGTGCCATTTTTTACTTCTTAGCATACGTTTCTTTTTATTACTATTCTATTCTATCCATCACACTGAATAACTTCTTTTTCCGGCTGCAAGCGCTTACAAAAATAAAAGCAAAATTTCTTCTACTAGTTGGCCGATCTGAACGATTCTCTCTAAATCTTGAAACTTAGTTCACGAATTATATTTTCGTTTTTTGTTTCGTTATCTCACAAAATTTGTCCGAAATTAATTCTCGCACTTGACTCATAGTGTCACACTGCATTAATATGCAAAAGTTTTTTTTGTTTACTCTCTTTTGAATTATTATGCACTAAGATATTGTAATGTTAAAAAAATTATATCGACGATTACAAGAAAGGACGAAGTGTGGTAATTTGATAAAATTATGGACGCCGAGCTCGAGGAGGTTCGCTGGACGTGAAGGATAAAAGGGGATGAATATTAATCCTATGAAAAGATTATTACAAAATTGGATTTAATTGCTTGTAACAAATTTCACTATACGTTGGGAGATAAATTCGTCGAATAACGAGCAGCGAACCTCCTCGATGAAAAACAAAAATTCAAAAAAATAGAAGCATACGTCTAGAACCCAAGAATTTGAAACGATTGAGAATCGTAGAATGCAACGATAGTGCAACATGAAACTTAGAGACGATAAGTAGGGAAAAAATCACCATAAAAAGCAAAAAAAAGAGATACCGAAATAGAGATTAGAACATAGAGAAGTAAAAAAAGAAAACCATCTGTAATTAAAGAAATGCAATAATAATGAGATAGAGAAAACAAAATTAACGAATGAACAGAAAAGGTTGGTTAAGGGAGAGGGTAGAAGCTTGCGTAGGGTAGCGTGGCCCGGACCAATGAAAATTAATCTCCGCTCCAAAATTTGCAGCGCAGCTGGAGGAGCAGGAAGTGATTGAGCTCGTGCCGAATATAATTCTCAATCCTGGATTCTTCGACGAGAGAACCGAGCGCATCCCCCAAGACGAGAACTTCAACAATCAGACGACCACGAGATTGAACAACAACACGGTTGTACAGCCACGACGACTCTAGCCCTAGGATTTTACATCGTATAACCGAATGTTATGAAAAAAACAAAGAAACAAAAATTCATCGTTACCGATCGTCGAGGAGACTCGAAGACGTATACCAAGAAAGAAAGAAAACCAAAAAGAGTCTCCCACGATTCGTAACGCTCGAATCTCGCAGACTATCCATCGAGAAATGGAAGATCAATGATCTTTTTTTTTAAATCGATCGCATTCGGGAGATTTATTAAGAAAACGTTCCACGAACGTTCCCTCGAATCTCTCGCTATGTCGTTTTCACGCATACACACACACACACACACGATACAAAGCAAAGTGTTCAAAGATAAAACAAAAAATGCAACAAGACTCAAATAGATGAGGAAGCGCGTTGTACGATAAAAATTTGCCGATCGAGTTACGTCAGGAGGGCAAAAGAGCGTAGATTTTTCGTACAAGTTTATCCGTTTTCGCGAACGCGGGCCGAGTCGTTTACGTTCGTTTGTTTCTTCGCAAGACTGCAATTTTTGTACGGACGTGTTCTAACGTATCTGTTGTTGACTTTTTTTTACTGGTTGTTTACTAAAGAAGCAAAAAAAAGAACGAAAGAAAAATTGGAAGAAACACGTCGGTGATGCGGAGCTTGAGAAAGATTTTTTTAAACGGGCGTCGATTCGAGAAGAAATTTTTGACTCGTTTAACGATAACGAAAAAAAAAGAAAGGGAAACTGTTTTTCTTTTCTCGGACGAAAAACTATGAGAAAGATAAAAACAACGTCGATCTTTTTTCACAAATGCGTCGAATTTTTTTCCGGCGTTTTTACTGCCTGGAAAAAAAGCGCGAGTCGATCGCGTCGCGTCAAGAATCGCCCGAGTTTTATGCTCTTTTTTCTACTCGAAAACCAAAAAATAAGTAAAAACAAAAACACCCACGGGCGTCGCCGAGTCGTCGTAAACGTTGTCACCGATCGGTCGTAACTTTTTTACACGAAGGAAAATAAAAATCACAATGTGGTGTTGTCGTTGAGATTTAAATATTAAAGAAAACTGAAAATAGAAAAACCGAAAAAAAAGGAAATATTGTACGAAGTTCTCGGGATGGGCTTTTTTTAAACGACTGACGATGTAGAATCGACGTGATTATTCTCGCGCAACGAGGATTGTGAGAATAAGCGAGCTTTTCCCTTATCGGTCGTCGAAGGAAATTTAAAAAAAAATAAAGAAAAGTAATAAAAAAAACATAAAAATAATAGTAAATAATAAATAACGCTTTTGCACAACCTTAAGATAAAGATTTTGAAATAAACGAGTTCAGAGCTCGTGTCTCACACGCGTACACGTGCATAAAAATAAACGTACACACGCTCTCCATCGTATACGTCGCTGAAAGATAAAAAAGAATCAAATAGCAGCAAAACCAAATTACGCGAAAAAAAAGAGAGAGAGAAACCAAGTTTTTTGTAGGCCGCAATTTTTGTTTACAGTAAAACGTCGAAAGCTGCACGGTAGACGAGTAAAAAGCTCTCGAGAATAATGCGTACGTTGTCGTAAAAGCTGGAAAAAAATTAAGTTAACTCGAAAAGTATCGGGAGGTGAAATAAAATTGGAGCGTTCGCTCTCGTGTCACGAGCGAAATGACAAAAAAAGAGAAGACGCAGGTAAAAAATAAATATCGCACAACGATGGAGACGAGTGAGAGAAAAAATTCACGAGGTAAATTGTGAGACGCGAGACGATTAACGAAAAGGAAAAAAATTTGTACGGTCGAGGCTCAGGGAGAACGAGAGAGAAATAAAAATCGATCGCAAATTAGCGAACGAATTTTTGCATCTTTTGCTCGATCCTCGGATCTCTCTCGCGAATAATCAATGGCAATTCTGAATGACTGCATATCAGAATGAGCTCAGTTTTTTGTGAAAAAATCTTATCGTCGTAACGAATCAATTTTTAGAATGGCGCGTGAAATGAAAAAAAAGAAAACGAAACGAATAACTCAAAGAGCACGAAATACAGAGAAACATTTTTTCGTATAAATGAATCGAATGTGCGAAGTGCGAAGAACGAATTAGTGCGTTAATGTGCGATCGATCGTATCGATGCTCCTAACTTTCCTTCATTGTTCACTCGAAAGAAATCTCGATATTCGCGAAAATGCACACCCGAGGGACAGAGTCGAATTTTATTTTTGAAAATATTCCTATCGGCATATACGATATTTGATATCGAAGAATTAATGTTCAATATCGATATAAATTTACATTAATGTACAATTATATAATTATATAAACGTATTAATTATATAATTAAATTAATTAATAATATCAACGTAATTATACAATTGAATTAATTGCGCGATTAAAATACAATTGTATAATTAAAATTAATATCGATATTAAATATTAAAATCGATTATTTAATATCCATCGCGTTGATATCGACGCGAAGTATTAGCAATGTTTTTCGTTCTGTTTTAGTTAAGCAAATTTATAAAAAAAAAAAAGAGAGAAAGAGAAAACAGTGATAACTGTCGATAACCGGTATTCGTGATCTCTCGTCGATAGAGCTGAGAGCGAATAAAAATTGGGAATCGGTAAACAATGCCAAAGTCACGAGCGAGAGCGATTACGATTGAAATCGATAGTTTCATGCACGCAGGTTGTATAAACAAACAAAAAATAATGGTTGTGCGTTGTTACGTAGAAGCTTTTGAGAGCGAGAATATTTGCCGTTTGTAAAATATCATCGGTATTCTTCGCGTAGCCTCTCGTGACGAAATTCATACGAATCACGAGAGGGACGAGAACGATACGTAAACAGCAATTCGCGATAACAGCTTCGTACTATGCACTCTGTGTTGTGAATGGTATTATTATAATAATAACGATTAACGTATATAAAGGCGCTATCAATGATGAGGAGGTAGAGAGAGGAGAGAGAGAGAGAAGGAGACGAAACGAGAAGAAGAAAAAACAAAAAAAATCGAGATTACTCACAGACAGAAGAGAGAAAGAAAAAGAAAAAAGAAAACAGAAATGACAACAACATGATAATAATATATAAACATAAAAGTACATATATTTATATAGCCGAGGCATCGTAATATTTTAGCTGATAAGCAAAGACAATTTTTTATAATATTATAAATGGGTGATTTAAACGCTGAACGAGACGCGGTAATACGCGGTTCGCAATATTTATCTAAATAACTGTATCATCGTAAACAGAAAGAAACAACAACAAACAAAATCACGAGCATTTATATTCGCAGTCATTAATATCGAATCATCCTATCGTAAGAATTTAAGCTTCGGGGTTGGGGGAAAACAATTGTCAGAGGGACGAAGAGCGAAAGAAAGATAAAACGATCGATAGGATTTTTTGACCATCGTCGTTCATTCATCGATCGCTACACTAATTTGTTTTTATTTGATTTTCAAATTATCATTTTCTTTTTCTTCTTCTCATCGATCATCAACGATAATTTGATTTCTCTCGTTTGTTTCTTCTCTCGCGTAAATTTTATCACCCTATTCGCGCTCACCGTTATCGTTGTTCTTTTTTCTTTTTATTTTGTTCGGTTCTCTTACGTCTCCGAGCCGCGACAACGGTGCGGGACACTCCCGAACGTAACGAAAGTTTCAAACGAGTAGATAGGATCCGCTATAGTTTCGAGAAAGAGAGTCGAGAGACAGAGAGCTTGTATACACTTGTAGATGAAATTATTCTTGTAAAACAGGTGGATGGATCTTAGATTTAAAAACAAAAAAAAACAAAAAACGAAGAACGAAAGCGAGTAGAAAACGCAAAACGACGAAACAAAGAAAGAAAACGAAAAAATAGGAAAGAAGCTTTCGGTAAACTCGCGTAGTTATGTATCTCGTTACGTGTATAATTAGTCGATTCCTGCCATTAAGCTTCCACGTTTTGCGCTAGACGACGATCGAGCTTCGGCGCAAAGATGAATGTTAAATGTGAAAAAATATGGAATATGAATTTTGAAGCTTTTCGTTTCTTTCTGTTGTTTATTTATTTTTTAAAATTTGTTTTCTCGTCCGATTCGACTTCTGCATTATTCTCGTCGAATTCCGTCGGGCTTTACGTCGAGAAAATATGAAAAAAGAATCGACGAGTTATCGTAGTTAGCGACGGATTATTAGTATTATCGATAGTCGAATAGTAATATTTAATAATCGCTTCCGTAGGATCGAATTATGTGCGTGTGCGCGCGTTCCTTTATCCATCTCAAGCTTATTTCATTTATAATTTTTCACGAAGGAGTAAGAAAAGACGAGCGAAAAATTTACGTCGATGTGAATGACAAAAAGCTTTCTCGAGCTACAGAATATTTTCGATACGAGAGTCTTAGATAATTTTCTTTTCTTTTTCGCGATATTGTCTTAGACCAATATTTCAATATTTCGCAATCTTATTTTCATCGTTATTCCGATCAACTCGAGACAATATTTCTTTCGTTTGAATTTCTTTAAAAAAACAAAAATACACTTTTATTTCTTTGTATCGAGAGTCTAAAATCTTCGAAAGTTAACACGGTTGGTGAGACTCAAATTTGTCGAGATAAAAAGAAATACCTCGCTTTTCGTGCGTCCCTACGATATTCTCGCGTCCCTCGTAAAACAAAAATATATCTATTCGTAACGTTAGTTAGCCGATAATAATTATCGTTCGATCACTCCCAATTCGTCGACGCAGCTAACGTTCTCAACAGACTCATTGCCTTGACGTCTACAGACAGCACAATACTAGAACGATAGCGTACTTTAACTCGAGGATCTTTCGCTCTCGGAAAAGAACGTCGATCATTAAAAAAAAATGAAACAAAGAAGAATTGTCCACGTACGATCCGAAATATCTCCGAGGCGAATTATCCAAATATTTCTATTAATTTAATCGGCCAGGTCGATATTACCATGATAGTATTTCCATTGATTTATTCGCGCGAACAATTGATATCATAATTGTTTCGTCGAGATTAATTTTAACAAACCGCTTCTCGCTCGCTGTACGCATCGAGTTGCTGTTTATTCTTTTTTATTCCACTTTGGTTGTTGATCGTAACTCTACGGAGTTCCTTATTCAATTCGTTGGTTTTAAACTGTTGCCTCATTTTATTTAGATTATTATTATTGTCATTATTATGATTGTTGTTGTTGTTATTATTATTGTAGGCGATACGATATTCGAAGGAATAATAATTGTAGATTGTTTCGATGGCGTAAAAAGATCCATTCCATAGAAACAGAGAAAACCAAAACTGCGATAAAGATTCTCGTAGGAATGTCTTTTATCAGAATTTAAAAAACGCACGCTTATCAACTATAACTGTACTACTATACTATAACTCTATGTATGTGTATATATATATATACTTTTATATAATATATATATATACATATACTATACTTTCTTCGAAGGAAAACAAAAGCAACAACAAAAACACGTATGAATTATTAAGGATATTAATTGCCTTCGAGAGGGAATATAAACTATACATACTATATTTTATTTACAGAATATTAAAAAAAAAAAAAGAAGAAGAAAGAAAATCGCAAAGATAAAGGGGTGAAAAAAAGACGAAAAAAAAAGAACACATTGTTTATGGAATTTAATTAGTTTTTTTCGTCTATGCGGGTGTTTCATTGAACTCTGACAATTCGAGAGGACCATTATGGCGAGATCGCGGCTGTCTATTAAATCAATGTTTTTCATTCTCTTTTCCGTGTGCGAAATGCAAAATGTTAGAGCGGGGAGAATGCGATAGACGTGTGGATTCGGAAAAAAATGTGCGCAGGCACCATATATCTTTCTATTTGAGAATCTTCGTTCCGTCGTGTCACACCGAGAACGAAAAAAAAAATTGGGGGAAAGGAAATCCACAAAAAAAAATATTAATGCACATTTCGTCGTCAAGTACAAAGTAATAAGAGAAACCAGAGAACAAAAAATGGAGAAGACGTGTAACAGATTAGATGAAAGAATGGGGAAAATAACAAAGTAATACCAAAGAAATATCGAGTCTTCTGTAATATCATTATTTTCAAAGAAAGAAAAAGTAAACAAAAAAAACAGAACATAAAAACGTATCTCGTTTCATACGTCGAATCGAACATTTCGAAAAGTATTTTTCTGATGGGAAATTCAACGTTGACCGAACGATAAGAAAGGAGAATTAAGGGAGTGTATTGAAAAAAAAAAATAGAAAAGAAAACGTTGCTTCGCGAAGTTCTAATCGGTAGCTAGAACGCCAGAGCGATACTCTCGTTGCTTGTACTAGTCGTATAATAATTGGGAAAACAAGAGAACAAAGAAATAGATAATCGATGAAAACAAAGGCAAAAGAAATTTACATACTGGAAAACGTTATAGGCACATATCAGAAGGTCACTTGAGAGATTGAAAAGAAAAGGGGAAAAGAAAAAAGTAAAAGAGACAAGGTTTTACCCACATGCAGAACGCGCGCACTTTATATCATGGACTTTCGACTCCGTGTTTCATGTAGCAAAATAAAAGGGTGATCCTACGACTTGAGGAACATAAAACCCCGATAGCCCCGTCTCGTTCGTACTAAAGAAATAAAAATGAACGGCTTGCATAGTTGTAATAATGCGCGAAAAAGTTAAGATAGCTCGGGTTGTGAAGTGGCAATTGAACTATTTTACGTTTGTTCGTATTGAAAAAAAGAAATAAAACATATATATATATATATATACGGAGTAATATTTCGAATTTCAGCCTGGAATTTAATTTCATGCATTCCATAATCAGCTTTATCTTTTCTCTCTTCTCGACTAACGGGCAACAATTTGCCAATCTTTCACACGTTCCATGCTGCAATTCGAAATCTCCAAATTCTATGATTTTTTCATTTCTTCTTTCGTTGTCTTTGGGAGAATGCGAGATTACCTGTGAGAACGAAATAATCGTGAGTGTGATTAATTGTATAAGGCTACTACTGTTTTCTTCACCGTATTCGTAAAAATAACATTGTATACAATGCCAGTGTATTATATATATATATATATATTATACACAATACACACAGATACACAAACACACACACACACACACATGTATGTATATGTTACATTACATCTAATCTATCCTCATAGCTTTTCCATAGAGCGGGCAGTTACACCAAGTCATCTCATTCATTGTCACCGTGTGATCGCTCTGTTAAAATTAACGAACTATATTATTACCATTACTACTGTAAACTTGTAAACTCGCAACGCCACAATCACGATAGAAAACAAAAAAACAGAATAAGAAGAAACAATAACAATGATTTATTGTGAAAAGAAATCATAAGAAAATCGGCTAAAGATTTTATTTACAATTGGGGGTTGATAAAAGCGGATGAAGTTTCTATCATGGAAGGTTTGGTGCAATAAAAGAAACAATTACACGATTCATTAATCATTAGCTGTTCGAAGCTTATTTTTTTCCGACTTTAACATTAAATTCAGGAGAATTGATAAAGATTGCGATAAATCATGGATTCAAAGACGTTATATTTTAATTTGAATAAATTTTAATTATTTTTC
Source organism: Netelia virgata (assembly GCA_951802705.1). NCBI lineage: Eukaryota > Metazoa > Arthropoda > Insecta > Hymenoptera > Ichneumonidae > Netelia > Netelia virgata. The sequence continues at coordinate 48,035,952 of OX637863.1, forward strand.
TTACAGATGTGAGGGTCTTGGTCGAATCATTGGTAAAATTTATGTCGAAGGTTGAATTATTTTATGAATAAGGTTTTCTCGAATCTGAGAATTTCTGTGGGATCTTTGTTTTATTAGGTAAATTACAAAAGTAAAGTTTGTACACTTATAATGAAGATTCAGCTGTTTTCTAGAACAATCTGTGACACCTTCGAGCACAATGCTCGCATCTCATTGTAAGGAGTAAATTCAGCGGCGAGAAGAGCATTCGCTAATGCTATCGTCTCGTTCACTGTTCTAGCTCGCATCCAGACTTTTCCGTTCAAACCGATAGCCAACTCGTAAGCTTGCTCTTTCGCGAATTCGTTGAGGAATGGATTGCCCCTATTTCGTAATTTTCTAACGAGACTCAGCGAACATGTAATCAGCATACCATTTGGATCGAGTACGCCCAATTTTCCCTTTTTACCATGTCCATCGACGCAAACCAATTCTGGCTCCATGTCTTTACTGGCTATGAGGAGTTTTGCGAATACGGCATCACCGATTTGGACATCCGGGCGATTTTTCTTGCTCGCTCCTTCAAAAGCGAGATACGAGAGAGACGCTAGCTGGCTACCACCGATATCGACCTTGTAAATGTCACCGGCCTTTTGCGTCACTACCCCAACAACATCCTCGCCACGATTAGGAATGTACCTGGAGTATTTTTTCCATTATTCTCAATTTTCACATAGGTTATTTGTTTAATACAAACGTTGTCTTACCTTCTCTGATAGCTGTCCACGTAATACACAGCGGGATTACGTTTTTTTAACACGCCGGATTTACTTGCATAGATCGTATCACCATCTCTTCGAAGTCCTGGTCCGAGAATAATTTGTTCTTTTCGATTGGCCAGAGGAACCAGTTTTACGATGTCGCCGGGCATAACCACATCGTCTACATTAACCTCCATTTTACAGGATCGTTTTCACAGAAATATCATATATTATTTTCTTTTATATATCAATTTTCATAGATCACAGTGGATTTTTATCATTTGGAAATGCATTGTTTATGACGACGATTGTATTAAGTTAGTAAACGATTTAATATTCACAAGTCAATAACAAAGTTGTAATGAGACCATGCGCTTTAAACGTGTACGTAACGCCATCCTACGGCAAAAGGGATAACTTTCGTAACAGTCGTCCTATAGTTGGTAACAAAAGTTTCTCTTTTTTATTGTCGCAGTGATAAAAACCTTCGTCGCAATTGTTACGATTTCCCCACTTGAATAAATCGATGATTGCCTTAACTTTTCCTCGGTGTGCCATACACAATAATGAGTTTCTCGTTGGCACCGCAATTAATTTAATTTTTGGACAAGTCAACATAAGCTAGGGCCGCCTAGTGGCGAAATGGTGCAACTTGTGTGACTGTCGCCATCTCCGTTGCTGGCGTTTCAGTCTCGCTAAGGCGCCGGCAAAGAAGACGTTCTCGGATGTTCTCCCCTGCATGAAAAGACTCTTCTCGTCCCGCGCTCACCGAAATACGCACGTAAAACACGGTTACTCCGATATCGTAACACAGCTGCACCGCAGTTCCGCGTTATTTTTGTGTCTGTCGCGGTTTCGTCGAATGGACGTTTTACACTTGGCGAATGCTTCAACGTCGACGCGCGTCTGAAGGTAGGAGAACGTCTAAAAAGCTTTGATCTCTCTCGTTTCTGTATTCCACGGATTCGCGCGAGCACCTGGTTCGGCGTTTTTCCCGTGGAGTTGTGCGCAGTGCCCGGCAACGGATCGATAATTGATTTCCACGATTTCAATTCTAACCTAAAAATTTTTTTTTATTTTCTAGCCAATTTCTTATCACATTGCGCCAATACTCATTTTTTCGCTTATCAGACGGTCCGCATTTTTCTTTTATAGTTTCGTTTTCGAAATTTTCTTTTCTCTTACGCATTCTTCGTTCATCCTGATCGAAGATTTGCATAGCTCAAAATGTACAATGGCATCGGACTCCAAACACCTAGAGGTTCGGGTACAAATGGTCATGTACAACGTAATTGGGCTATCGTCAGAAAGACGAAGGACAAAGTGAATTACAAGAGCGACGATGGCAAGTTGGATCAGTTAAACAAACAGCCGAACAAGGAAATCTTGGATCATGTCAGGAAGCGCAAGATCGAGGTCAAGTGCGCTGAACATGCAGACATCTTGGAAGAGCAAGGGTGAGTCGCAAGACCTTATAAATTATTTTAAACATGCCGTTGCTGAAATACCCGCAGCATCGCCACAGATATCATATAACAAATATTAAATCGTACGTATACGATAAAAACAAATTGTCAACAGCGTTGATTCTTAGAAGGATTTGGAATAGAAGCGTCCAACTTTCTTTATCGTACATTTGTATAGCACCTTCGGTCTAGCTATCGAACCTTGGAAATAGATAATACAGGGCGAATTAGGACTCTTCGTCCTAAAGAATTCTGTGACAATAGAAACCATGAAATAGAAGTAGGCAATTTTATTTTGTTAAACGAAGTCAAGAGATAATCCTACAATGAACAAACGAAATTTGATCCATATCTATTTCATTAGGGTGACTCGGTATCATTGTCAATGTAACTGAATTATACAAATCAATGCCGTGGGATATAAATGAGGTCGTCGGGAAACACTGTAAGCTGGTTTTCCAGAACTAGAAGGGCATTGAGATAATACCGTTTTATCCAATATATTTAGGATCGAATGCCACCAGGGTCTCGTTACATTTTCTCCCGATTTTATTTTCATTCTTTGACTCCATTAGAACATTATTTCTCATAAAGACGCGAGTGTTTTTTGGATCGGTACCGTGTGAAAAATAATTTTAAAAAAGGTCATAATGAATCAGAAACTGTTGTAAAGACTGAAACACTGGTCATTCGAGTGATATTTCTTTATGAGGGACATTTTTAGTCAAGCACCCTAAAAAATCCAAAAAGAAAAACATAAATCCTACATTTGATAATTTATTCGTACAAGTTTATCATTATTTTCACATGAATTACAGCCGTTTAATAAAATACTAAAATTTGCCGTTATTTTATAGGTTCACTGCTGAAGAGGTGAAGATCAAAGTGGAAGCGTACCGTGCGATGCTGATGGGTAGCGATGCCAGGCCAGCTGTACCTCAGGATGAATTTGGCCGGATAAAGTGAGTGTTAAACACAACTTTCTTCGTGCGAACGTATATATTCACTGGTGATATCTTTCATCGCCTCGATATTGCTTTTCGGGGAAAGGGTCTTTTTTCAATTTCGTGGAAAATACGTTCTCGCGGTAGTCTGATCCGAGATCACGTCCCAAATATTACATCGCAAAACCGACATTATATTCTCATCCCATCGAAATCTCACCTCTCGTCGGCGAGCTATAAGTTACATTCGGTATTTTCGATTCTTAGACTTTTATCGAGATGAAAGCGAGGGAATTTTCAGTCTTATCTTCCTTGCTCCATGTATGATTTCGATATTAGGATGACGAGAGTAGGTATACCTTTAAAAACCTGAAATACTTTCGTCAGAATTCATCTCTCAAAAATAGCCAGAGAATATTCTTACAGATTTTCCCAGAACAATCGCTATTTTCTAGGATCTACAGACAAGAAAGACATTATTTTCATAATTTCTCAGCTCTCAAAGAACCATACAGGTGTCTACAAAATTTTCCATCAAAGCTGCAATTTCCCATTTTTCCATCGAAAGATTTTTCATAAAGAGAAAAAAGATGAAGCTTGATTTTAAATTCCACGTTCGCTCGAGAGCCTCCGGATTCATCTTTTTTCAATAACAAATTCTCGGACAGTTCGTGCGATAAAAAAAAATTGGACTGCCCCCGGGGTGAGTTCATAATCAATCCGCAAACTCCGATATTATCAGGGGATGTATGACAGCTGCTGAAAGGGATGCTGGGACGATGATTCGCCGAGGGAAGCTCGAGTCAGAGAGAGAGAGAGAGGGAGTGAAAGAGATGGAAACTCGCTCCGGTGGTTCGAACATCCGCGTACACAACGCTGCAACGTTTGTACAGGAACGGGTGAACCACCCTGATATCGACTTGCGCGTAAGGCAGGGTGGCGCCGGCGCTCGGACGATTCCCCAGGATCATGGCGAAGGGGCAGAGAGGGAGACAGAGATGAAAATGCCACGAGAAACTCGCGCAACCGTGGAAAATCAACGATGATGCAAGAATGTGTATCTGTGTGTGTGCGTAAGGGAGAGAGAGAAAGTCGGAGGGGATGCTGCGATATCGAGAAGACTTTCGAGGCAACGCTATTTCGCATTTAGTACGGCAACGGAAAGGCGTCGCGAACGCCTCGCGTACGTCCGATTCGCGGTAAAACAAAAATCATAATAAAACGTAACGAGAAGATAACAAAAAACCACAAACTCACAATCATGGGAACGTCGGGCGTGTTTAAAGAGAGGAGGAAAAAACGTTTAGTCGCGAGAGGACAGAGAAAAATTCCTAAATAATACAGAGATAAAGGAAAAAGAAATTAATAGAAAAAAGAACAAATTAAAAATGTAGTAACTACGATTAAATCATAAAATCACAAAAGTCTTCCAACTTTTTAGTCAGTAATATTACAATTAATTAAAAATACACTTATAATAATCGTAAGGAAAATTAATTAATCGTCGTGTTAAGATATTTATTCAGGAAAGTCGTCGAGAGGAGGATTTAAGAGATTCGTCGTTTTATACGAACAAGTTGGAGCTCGACGTAACGAGTACAACGGACAAGCGAGTTGCACTCGTCGAGAACCTGCAACGTCCATTAGCGATCCTCGCAACCTTCGATTAATCCCCGGAGTACTCGTTTCCGGTTGACGAAGGTGAGAGAGCTCGGACCTTGCAACGACGAGGTGAGGAATCGACGTGTGTTTACCACTAACGACTTCACGCGCCGCACTCGCACGTTCAATCGCTGACGAACTATTCACACAGGTCTCCGTCTCTCTCTCTCGACGTCTGCTCGATGCTTCGATCATCGTCCTGGGAACAACCAGAGAGCACGGAAAACTTCTCGACTCTGTCGCGATTGATAATTATTCGAACGAACATTCGTCTCTGTCTCGGTGGGAGATCGTTCGAATTCGATCCACGTGTGGGCATCGGTCCTTAAAATTGTAAAACTCGACGTTTCGTCGGTGGAAAGAAGTAATTTTTTTATCCAACGTGATTTATAAATATTTCGGTAAACTAACTTTAATCTCGGGAGAGATTAGTCGAATCAAAACCACGTGTTTCGATCGCTCGATGTTCCTAAAATTGCATAACTGAGAATACGCTCGCAGGAGAATCATTTTTTTAAAACCCAACGTCGTTTATAAATATTTGATAAAAATTGATTTCAATGTCGAAAGAGGATCGGTTGATTTATATCCGCGTGACACGATCCGAGGATGTTTCTGAAATTGAGGAAAATCGGGGATTTCCAGACGAGCGAGAATAACGAATGTGATTTACCGATAACCGAGTAAACAATTTTAATTCTCGAGAGAGGATTGATTTGAAATAAATCTAAAACGTGAGAAATCTAAAATTCTAAATGAGTCTAATGAATCTAACTTAACACGACAAACCTAAAATTCCTAAAACAATAAAATTAAAAAATCGCCAGCAGGAGAGAAAGTTTTTAATCGAAACGAGTCGATAAATTGTATTTAGACTCGAGATATTTAAATTTCACGAAATCCACGTGTCTCCATTAACGCAAAACGATATTTGTTTATTTTCTACTTAATAAAAATCCACGTGTCTCCATTTACCAAGACTTTTGCGTCACGAAACAAAAACGTGATCATTTATACATCGATCGTAGATAATAATTAACAAATGTTGATGGACATTGTGCCTAGTTGAACTGGCGTGCCTAATCCAACGTCTTCCTTAAATTAAAATAAAAAATAATAACAATAATAATACAAAAATAAAGAAACTACGTCGCGATAATAAAAATAAATAATTATAACGAGACTTATGAAGAAAAAGTGTGAGGAAAGGGATGAAAAAAAATAGTCGGTCAATTGAAACATAACGAGAAAATACGATAAATAAAGAGAGGCGAACGAGCGAGAGAGTGTGTCTGAACAAAAGGAGAAAAGAGGGAAAAATGGAACTGGGATAAATACGGAAATCATTAGTCCTCCCTCATCTGCAAACCGATTAGCCGGCCTCTTTTGCCGTCGAGTAGTCGATTAAAACTCGCGAACACTCGAGAGGCAAGAGAAACCTCGTGGGGAAATTTCAATCTCGCAAACGATAGAACGAGGGAAGAGGAAAAAAAGGAAGAAAATTCACCACTTCGTTCCCATTGTCGATTTTGGAGGAGAATCGCTCGTCCAATTTTCACGTTTAACGAGGAGAGAGGAAGCTTCGATCGCAAATATTTAAACCCAGATGTTCTACAATTACGCAATTTCCGCTCGGAAGTGAAATATCGAGGAAGAGGATCGAGAACAAAAAGAGAAAACGAGCGATAAAATAGAGAGAAGAGTCGATAATAAAATTATAGGACGACGGAAAAAAAAAACTAAAAGAAGAAATAAATACAAGAAAACGGTGCGAGAAACGGAAATTGGAAGAATTAAAAATCGGAGGAATACCGAATGACGATGTCGGCGACATTGGCGCCAAAACCGGCGCGTGGACGAGGTCCACCGGACGGTCGTGCCTTTTTCGAGCGTCTTTGGCGTGGAAATTTCTTTCTCGATCGTCAAAGAGTCTTCAAACGTTCGAGAAAACGGAAATTGCAATCGTCGGGCGGGAAAAAGGTCGCACGTACGACGATTAGACAACAGCACTGTTGCTGTTGTCAGCGTATACAGTTGCATTTACTTGCCGGACGACGAAACAACGTTAGATCCGTCGTCAGGTGAACTTTTCGTCATTAACCTTTCCTTTCCATCGATTTGAATTTTCTTCTTCACCGACAAGTATTTTCAACACCTGGACAAATTTCTCTCAATTATAAAGAATTATTTTCTCATTATTAAAACAACACAATCGGACAAATATCATAGAAACAAGGAATTTTTAGAATGAGGTCAAAATTGCAGAAGAATATTCTTCTCGTTTGAAGTTTTCTCAATTCTGACAACCATTGAATCGATCAACGCGTGGAATCGTTTACAGAAATGAAAATAGGCCGTCTATCGCCTTCTCAGCAAAGGAAATATCAAATTTCCAAGATATCCATTTTTAACGCCAAAAAAAGTCAATTTAGCGAATAACGAAAAATAAATATAAATAGTATCAAATTTATTTTTGTAGTAAAATTAGAAAGAACATTCCCAGTAAAATGTTATCGGTAAGGGATGAAATCTTTCACCCCTCGGCGAAATTCGGGCCTCGCTACTACTTGGTTTTTTTATCTTCATTTTTTAACTCCAGAAATCTCACCCTCGCTCGGTTGGCTTCGCCAGTATCCGTGTCCGTGTGCACTCGTCGCTGTCTGCGTGTGAAAGGGATGTTGGAAAAGAGAACAGCTGGGATTGTATTGATCGGTACGGAGTGGTGGGCGGGTTGGTCGTAGGGGAGAATATTCGCTCTCTCTTAGTTCCCTTCCTCGTCGCTGCATGCTTCGCGGACTCCAAAAGGGGGTTGACTCCCCGGCTATAGCCCCGTTGGCCACGCAGTGTGTGTTATGTCACCTTCGCGGCATTGTTTAATCGGGTTTTCTCGCGACACCGGCCATCCACTTTGTCCGACTCGCCTCGCGTAACTCTAAACCAAACAGAATTAAAGAAAAAAAAAACAAAAAATATCATCTCAGTTTTCCTTCCCGTTATCTTCCAAAACGCGTCGATCGAATTAATGTTACACAACGTCGAGTCGGTCTCGAGATTTGCCAAGTGCCACGACGATTATTCCCGTGAAACATTCTTCGAGGCAGGATGACCGTTAAAATCGCGAAGTACGTCGACTCTCGTTTTCCTTATTTCTCGATTTTCATTTACAATAATTGATCTGGCTTCTCCAATTTTTATTTAATTTTTTTTAATGAAATCTCGTGTCCCTCGGGGTGTGAAAGGACTCGTGAGTCACCGGTGGCTTGTGAATTCGTTGGGGCAGTGATTTCGTCTGATCTCTTTGCTAAAAGACTGAATTAACTTTCTTTTTTTTTTCAGAAACGCAAAATGAGACGCAATATTTTTCTCACGGTGACTTTTTCAATCGACTGAATGAAAGCTAATTGTTGTTTAATTTTGAAAACGGACAAAGACGGTGTTTTAATTTTTATTTTTGTAAAATTGCTCTTTTCGTGGGAAATTGATTTTTTGTTTTGTTTTAACTTTATTCTTTATTGCAATATTTGAGAAATTTGCTTTTTTTCTTTACAGCGTACGTGAAACACATCAGGTAGCCGAGGCACAGCAGGAGAAGAACGCAAAGTTGCGCGAGGCATTTGGAATATCGGAATTCTTCGTGGAGGGCAGCAGTCTGGATCCCGAGAGGCACGCTCGCGAGGCCGAGGCTCGTGCGGCCGCGAGCAAAGTTTACGAACTCGTTAGAACACCAAGCCCGGTAGAATTGAGCCACGTCCAGACGTCGAGCGGACAAAACGTCGAGACGAGCGTCTCGTCGCCGGAGAAGAAAGTCAAGAGAAAACGTTCCGGTAGCTCGACGAAGAAGAAGAAGAAGGAGAAGAAACACAAGAGAGACAGGTATTAATTGAGCGCGATGGAAAAGTCCTGGGAGACTCGACGAGATCTGTTAGCCACGGTTGCGAAGCGACAATTGCCTCAGGAAAATCTTAAGAATCGGAAACGAATGAAAAAAATTTCAAAATAAAGTAAAAAAGAGAAATCGCTAAATTTTTAAGACTCAAGATACAATAGCGAGATTTGGGTAAAAAGAGAAATAGCAAATTGTCACGTACCGAGGACAGAACTGCTCGAGGCTCCGAGACACGAAAACCAATGAAAAGAGAGATGGAGAGAAAGGAAGAGAGAGAGAGAGAGAGAGAGAGAGAGAGAGAAATCGAGAAGGAGGAAAAGATCAAATTTGACACACTCCCCTCGTTTTCCCAGTAGATCACTCCACACTAATCGCTATATAATTATAAATATTATCTATATCTACTAATGTCTCTATCTATCTTTCCCCTCTCTTTATATCGCCGATTCGATTGTTCATTTATCGCTATTCCACACACGTGTTTTTTCATGATTGCGCTTATACGACATTAATTTATAAACTATATATATATACACACACTATATATATTTATTTATATATATATATATATAGAATTGTATACATTATTACCGCTACTAATTAATTCCTACCACTAGTTACGAACTATCGTATGAGAAAAAACACATTTCTCATTTTTTCTTTACTACTGAATTTTCTTCTTCATTTTCTTTTTGTTTATTTAAAAAAGAAAACGAATTCTTTTTCTTTCCTTTCTTTTTAACTACTTAAATGTCCTCCGTCAGTCTTTATGACGCTCATGAAACTACTTCGTCCACTGTTCTCTCATATCCCGTACACCTTTCTCTGTTTCAAACAGAACTGAGGAGGATTGAGGTGCCTACCTGAGAGGTAGGCACAGTAGGTAAGTGTCGCGTCGTATCGCGATTTATTTAAAAAAAAAACAAATAAAAAAACCAAACGTAAATGAAATGAAAAAAGAAATACGAACGGTGCACATTATCGTTGAAAGATGACACGTTGCGATAGAAATATTGATTTTTTGAAAAATATTATATTAAAAATATTTGTCTTGTCCTTACCAGGTCGCGTTTAATTACGTTACAGCGATGGGATTCGGTCGAACGATTATAAAGGATTTGAAAACAAAAAAAGGCAGCATTGTTTTTACAAGCTTTTTCCAATTGCAATCGATAATAATTTATTTTTCACGATTTTTTCGACGTTGCACAAGCATTTCTTTCAATCTTTACTCGTCGTTACTTTATCGGTCGATGTGCAAAAGACAGGAATAATTTGCATCTTCTTAACGTCAGTACTCGTTAGACTCGATCTTGCCGCCGTAACTCCCTTCGATATTCTTCTCGGTTTCATCCATTGAAAATTCATAGCGTCGCGTTTAAATTCAGAGAGAGAGAAAGAGAGAGAGAGAGAGAGAGAAATCCAGCCGGGTTCGAAAATGAAAAGAGAAATCCATGCATTTCTTATCTCTGTTGTTTAACGATGAAAAGCTTGTTGTTAATGTCATATCTCTATTTTTTTCCGACAAGTCCGTCCCTATCGATGGTTATCAAGGTAATGCTAATCCCATATTATATCGTAATAATCTCCTCATTATACATAAATCTATGCTACTCTATTATTACTATCGTATTTATAGGTACATATATATACATATATTATATAAATACAGATATTGATATACTTCGTTGTTTCCTCGTTGTTACGTCTTTTGAAGGATTTGGTTCCGAGAGGGGCCGGACAGCAGATGGAACACTCGAGCGATATTCGCAATTGTCATAATTCTTTTTTTCTCTCTTCTTAAACTTTGTTTCTTTTCTCTATTTTTTAATTTTTTTATTACACATGTCTTTCATCACTTTTCTTCCCCTTAACCCAGGTATTCTTGTCACGTTCGGATTTATCTTTCTCGGTCGCAATAAAAGAAAAAAAAAATAAGAAGACCCGGGAACCAGATCTTTCGAATCAGGATCAGATTAATCGCGCGATTGATTCTTTGAACGGAAAATAATTGAACATATTGTTCTTATACTCTAGCCACCGAGAGATGCTGCGACTAAAACCAATCGCACCGATTTCGTACGATCGTTTCTGTTTTTTCGATCAATGTTCTCATTTTCTTTATTTATTGTAAATTTCGTTTATCGTTCGTGCACACTACCACGGCTCGTGTTAAAAATCATTCTTAAGAATTTAAAATGGCTTATGATATATTGGAATTTGTCTTTTGTCGTGATTATCTTTATAGCGATATAGTTTGTTTCTTTCTTTTCGTAAAATCTCAATCTTTTTTCGGTATTTAATTATCGCGTTTACATTTTTTTCGCACGTTACGTTGAGACGAAAACATGATCGTACACAGATATAAATAAAATAAGAAAGAACTACACGAAGCCTAAATCGAACCGTTTGTACTGTCGCAATTACTGTTACAATACTTGTTTTGTATTATCAGCACAAGAATATGCACTTGACGACAGGAAGACCGTCCACTGCAACGTTTGATCGATATTATTATTATTATTACTATATAAATATATACATATATATACATATATATATATATATATATATATATATATTTTATGTAATATATATACATATAAATACGCTAATACGAATAATTCTCGATGTAATTATATTTGCCGATCGTTACTGATGATTCGATTATTTTCCCGCCGAATAGATCCGAGTCGCCAAAAGTGAGCAAGAAAAAGGAAAAATCGAAAAAAAAGAAGAAGGAAAAGAAGCACAAGAAGGCCGAAGTTAGCTCATCCGACAGCGACAGTAGCGATGACTCCGACGACAGCAGGTGAATATTTTATTCAATTTTATCACATCTATCAATATTTGATCGTCGAGGAAGAAAAAAATACCTAATTACCTCTCGTGTGTGTTTCAGCTCGTCCGAGGCCGAGTCGAAGAAGAAGAGGAAGAAGAAGAAGAAGAGGTCAAAGTCAGACACGAAAGATAAGCACGAGGTAAGAAAACGTAGTTTTAATATCGGCAAAAGAAAAGAAAAATTCAAATTCTTATTAAATGCCGAGAGAGCCGAGTACCGTAGTGATCTCTTTTTTTTTATTCACGTATCGATATATTAAATATATTTATAGTACACGTGTATATTTACATGACAAACATGTAAGAATAATATTACGACTATACTTTGGAACGAGAGGCGAAAGCATGCACCAAAAAAGCATAACGAACTAAACACGGTAGCGCCAAGTTGTGAAATAACAATCAAAAAAAGAAATTAAAAACCGCCATTAACGTTTGGATCGAGCTATTGAGAATAATCCAAGTTTTGTTCTTTCCATTGCTCATCAATTTTTCTTTTCGTTCTCGCCACTACGTCATAATACACTCTCATGTATTTTTCGTACATATTATCTGTTTACTCGTCTCTAAAATTAAATCTATCTATCTGTATCCTTGAAGCATGTACCCATTTTGCTTGTCGCTGGAAATTAATATTTTTTTTTCTTTTTTTTTCGTCGAATCTTTCTTTCTAACAAAAAAAAAAGAACGAAACAGAAAAAGCATTTTTTATTCTGATTTCTCTGAAGTTCAACGGATCACATTGTTTTCCAAAGTGTAAATCTCAGTATTGTTTGTAATTATCAGCGCCATTTGACAGGATACATTCCCTGAGTGAGTACCCGACATGCCGCTTACTCAATGTAATAAATAATTCGTAATTATTCCCTCTCGTACGAGGTCTTTTCTTACGATTTAATTTATGTTCTTATACATACATATTTGCTGTATATGCTACATATATAGTCGTTTTAAACGAATACAATATATATCTTTATCATTTTGTAAAATATATATTAATATACGTTTAAATCTAAAACTCACTTGGTTTTGTGTCGAGCACCAGAACACACACATTGTCGCGTTGTTCGTGACAATAATATTGTCGTAGGCGTGTGACTTGATTTATTGTTTTTGTTTTATTTTTTGTTTCTTCTTCCTTTAACGATTCTTCGTGACGAGACACACTACGCATTTTCCCCGGGACTTTGTACGATTCTTGTTCGTTGCTGAATGAAACTTTTTTCTATCTCCGTTTCTTTATTTTCCAATTCATTCGAGACATCGTTTTGGTCTCGTCGAAACGAATTTTCCCTCTTCACGGCTTCTCGATGCTCGCCTAAAACGTGTACAATAATTTCTCCGGGTAAACTACGGTCTCCTGCATTTTTCCATATCCTCCTCATCTCCGAACTACGAGGTTGTTCCTCTCTTACAAATTTTGTCCGAAAGAATGACTCGAAGAGCTCGACGCTTTTGACGTGAACAACTGATTAATAGCATTCTGCGTAATTAACAGGGGGCATAATTTTCACAAGAATCCTCCCATCCTCAAAACAAAAAATGCGTATGACAAATGCGAACGTTTCTTATTCATTCGACTGGAGATGAAAATATACGATTCGATAGTGCATATTATATCATCAGTAATGTGTCTATAAACGAATTTGTGAGAATAACAAATATGCATGAATTCGATGTTTATTGGAAGCTTGTGACGACAAATATCGAGTAACAGAGAAATTTTGATGTTCCTTCTAGAAGAAGAAGGCCCCGGTGAAACGGAAGCATGTAACGTCCGAAAGCTCCTCCGATAGGTGAGCATTCTTAATCTCTGCTTCAAATATTTTCTCTAGCCGAAAGTTTCTTATTAATTAATTTTGTTTATCGTCATTAATGATAATTTGTTTTTTTTTACTAAGACGATATATTTTTCATCCACAGTTCTCCGGATCCACCGAGAAAGTGCTCGAAGCGTGACAAGTCTCAAGAAAAATCGTCCCGCGAACAGGTGGAACCAGTCGACGTACCGTTGCCACGTGAGACTCAGCGTCAGTCCGGACGTTCGCCGAAGCAGGCATTGCGTCGAAATCCCGAGACGTCGACACCGCCACGTCGTGCTCGAGACGCGTCGCCTCCTCCAGTATCGTCAGGGTCGAACAGACGTGGCTTAGGCGTTTCGAGCGGAGGAGCTTACGAGAGAGGAAAGGAGCGCTACTCGCCGGTACCGAGAGATCAAAGATCGCCGTATCAATCGTTGAAGCGTAATCGTTCGTCGTCACGCGGTCGTCCCGAAAATCGTTCGAACCTCGGACGTAGTCCACCGCCTAGATATTCGCGCTCGCGGCGTGTTGCAAATTCACCGTCACCACCGTCACGACGACGACGTCCTGCTCCCTCAAGATCACCGCGACGTCAGAGCAGATATTCTCACTCGAGAAGCCGAAGTCGTTCGCGATACGAACGTTACGCCTCGCGACGACGTCCCTCGCCGCCTCCTCCACCTCGTCGACGTCGATCGAATTCTCGTCGCAGATCGCGTTCACCACGAAGACGCGATCACACCATCTCGTTGTCATCGAGAAATCGTCGTAACGACAGATCACCGAGAGAACGTCGTAAACCGACGCGAAGCAGATCGCGCAGTCGTTCACGTCGTTCGACCTTGAGTTATTCGCCGGTACGTCGAGATCCTGAACGTTATCGCGACATACTCGCCGACGAGAGGAAGAAATCTTCGTCCTCGAAGCAACGGAGGGAGGAACGTGGCGACGAACACGAGAACGAGGACGAGGCCAAACGATCCAGTCCAAAATCAAGGAAATCACGATCTCTTTCTCGTACGAAAAAAATGCGCGTGGTGGCGCCACGCGTCAGTCTGAGATCGTCGAGCGAGGAAGAGGCTGAGACGGTGGAGGACGAGACGAAACAACGGCAGCAGGATGACGAGGACGACGAAGAGAGACAACGAGAGATCAATACCCTGAAACGTTTGCAATCGGGGCTGGCAGCTAAAGCTCGGGAGACACTGGGCAAAAAAGTTTCCAGTCCGACGAAGATTAAAGTTGAGAAACGCGACGATACGAGTATCCTGTTGGACATAGCTCTACCGAGCGAGCCACCGAAGAGTTTGTCACACGGTGGTAGTGTCCCAGCGATCGACGAAACGCGATCAAAATCACCGATTTCCAATAAATCCGTCAAATCACCGGTCTCGAACAAATCCGTCAGATCACCGGTCTCGAACAAATCCGCCAGATCACCGGTCTCGAGTCGTTCACCGTCGCCCGCTTTACCACTGACCCGCGACGAGGCTGAAATAAAAATCAGGTCACCGAGCGAATCGCCACCACGATCGATCGTCTCGAGATCAAGCGCGCGTTCCAAATCACCGTCGAGAAAAAAATGTTCACCACTGAGAAATCGTCGTGTCTCACCCGTGAAGGAAACGACGATCGAATCACCAAAGACTCTTAGACGCAACGAGGAGGAAATCTCGACGGCTAAATTACGTTCACCGACGCAATCGCCACCTCGGTCTATTATCCTCGCGCCCGAAGAAAAATCAACGACGTCGAGCTCGAACGTAAAAAATTCGTCGAGACGGGAAACGAGATCACCGAGTAGCGGTAGAAAAAGTCCGGTATCGCGAAAATCACCAGCGAGAAAGAAATCTTACTCGAGATCGCCGTCTCGATCTTACACGAGATCAAGATCGATCGAGAATCGTGCAATCTCGCAGTCGCCGAGACGCGAGAGAAACGACGACGTCGTCTCGCCTTCCACTTCTTCTCGTGATGGAAAGAAAAAATCTGTGTCGCGCTCACCGATAAGTAAAAAGAAATCCTCGTCACCCGCGAGCAATCCGGCGAGTTCGAGGTCACCATCGAGATCGAAACAACAATCGCCAAAATTATCGATCAGATCCAAACGATCGAGAGACTCGAGATCATCGTCGAACACCTCGAAACACTCGGCTGCCTCGAGATCACCGTCGAGAGGGAAGAGCACGAAGAAATCTATGTCACGCTCACCGGCAAAATTACCGCTGTCGAGATCGAGAAGCCGAAGCGGCTCGGTGTCTAAGCGATCGAGGAGTCGATCGGTATCGAAAAAATCGAGAAGTCACTCGAGATCGGCATCGAGAAATTCGAGGGAAAAGACCAAGAGGAGTCGAAGCAGGAGCAGCTCGCGATCTTCCAGAAGGTGAGGATTATCAAAATATTTAAAGGAATATGTTTCCATTAAAAATAATATTATTTTAAGCAATTTTCCTCGACGAATAAATGTCTATGAAATTAATTATTTTCTCTCATTTTCAATATGAAGCTCAACGCGACGAAGTCGACGAAGTTTCTCAAGCTCGTCTCGATCGTCGAGCAGTGGTTCTAGTCGATCATCGCGTTCCTCATCCAGCTCGTCGGGCTCGAGCAGATCTCGGTCACCCTCGATACCGCGTCGTCACGGCTCACCGAGTTTTCTCGACAGGCGTCGTATCACGAGGTAAGATATCTTGATCCTATTATCGTCATGCGTATACAGAATTATATGCCATTTTAATTTGATATATTTCCGGATTATCCTCGTTGTCGTAGTATCGAAAGCTCGAATTTATTTTAATATTCATTTTTTATTTTATTTTATCACTATTACTATACAACCAGACGATATATTTGCTGCACCAGGCTACCAACTTGATTACTCCACGTCGTTAGCTCTTTTTTATTTTATTTATTTGATTATTTATTATTTGTACGAGATATTCGTAGTTTTGAATCGTTCCAAGTCGTTGATAAAAACAAAAATCCCCATTCGAGGTGAGCTTTCATTTTTTATTTCTTCTCATTCGAACTCGTCGCCCTTTATCAAATACTTTTTCGCGAAACGTACAAATAATCGCGATAACGAAATTATCTTGAAAAAATCTCTCCATCTTCCTCTCTTTTTTCTCTTTAGTCTTCTTGAGAGAATCGCAAATTCTAATGATTTATTTGTGTTGTGTCGAAACAGGGACAGATCGAGGAACAGGCATAGAAGATAGTGTTTTATGCGGGCTTCGTAAAAAGTAAAAAAATAAAAAACAAATCCCAATCAAAACTATACAATTTCATTGATAACAAATAATAATATCGAGACTATCGCGTCGTAGCAATAATGTTGCAAAGGAGAATCGCGAATTCGTATTAAGTTCGAAACAATTATTCGAACTTTTGGAAAATTTTTTTTTTTCTCGTACTCTTAATTATTTTTGTTTTTTTTTTCCCAACACTCGAAACACGCCTTTTTTTCTCTCGTCTATCGTACGTATTATACCACACAGTGATTCTTTTACGTGAGTGAGTTTATATATCTAGACGTGTATAGCATGTGTGTATGATTTTGTTAGTTGTACGTATACGTATATGCTTACGTGTTTAAATAAATACACATACGCTTATACGTATATAAAATTTGTATACCTGACGACTACGGGACGAGAAGTAATTTACTTTTTCTTTTTTTTTCACTTTTATTTATCCAGTAGCTAATTATTTGTTTTCAACACGCATCCACAAAACGAGATTGAGAAAAAAAATGAAAGATATTCAATAAACACAAACACACAGACACAGAGGCGAGGCAGAATCGATCGACGATACTTTATAAATATTTATATTTGCGTTGAAAATAATTTCTGTTTTTCTGGCCCTGTGTTTAAGTCCTACACGATATCTTATTTTACGTTGTATATTCCGAACCGAAAGCACATACAAATGAAAAAAAACAAATATATTATACACATTCACATGGCGAGCCTGATTTTGTTGCGTCTTCGCATCTCACGCCCGACCACGCGATTTTACCACGCCGTTTGGGTAAGTACACACACTATTATTTTGTTTGCGCACCATCTCGTCGTTGATCGATCAACGGGTTCTTCTCGAAAAAAAAATGTAACGAGTTGCTCGAAAACTTGATAGTTTGATTTTTTAACAAACTTTTCTTTAATAACTCGAATCTTTCAACGAACTCGTCGAATCGTGTACGCTGTATCAATTTTCGCACGGTTTATTTCAATTATCATTTCGTATCTATCATCAGCATGTATTTATGCATTTATTAGTTATTGCAGATCACGATTAACCGTAGCTGAGTGTACCCCAAAAATTCCTTGAGAGACATTTACCCGAAAGTAAGTTTTTGTTGTCATTCCATTCCTGCGTCGCTGACGATGAATATTCGCTTGAACGATTAAGTGTGGCTTCAAGATTACCTACACATCATAATGATATTACACGCTGAAAATGGTAAATGGAATTTTTGTTTTCTATGATTTTATGAAATTTATTATTTTCTTGGTTCGTTTTTGGTTGAATTTTTTTAATTCGATATTTCATTCAATTTCCGACCTTATAATTCAATATAAAAAATAATTATTATGATAAGCGTACGACTTACCTGAAGGAAAATGTTTACCGATTTTTCGATCGTGCAATTGACCTATAAAACGACTAATGAATCGAATTAATTATAACCGGTGGTACGGCACATGGCTTCTACTAATCCGACTAACTCCATTATTTCAGCGCTAGAAAAAGGCCGATACCGTATCATCGGCCGACACCATCGCCGCCGTCGTCCCCGAGCAGTTCAGCGAGCAGCAGACACAGCGACTGGTCAAGCCCGAGTCGACGATCGAGTCGTTCGCCGACTCGAAGTCCTTCCTACCCGCGTTAACGTATTTTAGACGAGGAAAGAAAAGACAAACAGCCACGAAAGAAATTTAGAAAATTCGTTAATCGCGTTTATCCTTTAAAAATAGCGCGAGAATCGCTCGAAGCAGACGCATTCGAAGTTTCACAGCCGATCGTAGATACAAAAGCCTTTTGTTCGAATTCACTTGAATTTCGAGAAAATTGTTTTTCGATTCGACCACACACTTTCCATTGTCACGAGGCTGTGAAAATTCGTTGGGTTCGTCGGAGAAATAAGTACGAACAAGGAAGATGAAAAAATTGAAATTTAGATGAATATCTTCTCAATTTTTGGTCACTTTTCTTTTCGTTCGATCTCCGATCTTACGTTGTTACCAAAATCGTCAAAGTTCTTTAGAAGCCGTTAAACGGATATTATCCAGTGAGAAGAAACGATTTCTAGTCTATTGAATTACTCCATTCTCATAATTATATGTAAATTTATTATTTACTTACCCCTGCCCACCCTGACCCAATTTAGGACTGAAAATTAAGAAATATTCGACAGAAGGTGCAAGTAAAAAGAATGAAATATTCTCGTGATAGACAATCGCGAGTCGTTTTTTGCGAAGGCAGCGAGTATTTTTGCTCATTCGTTTAAGCGTGATCTCGACTGTGTTTCAAGCAATAATAACTCGTCAGGTCCCAGCAACGTTTATCCATTTTTTGTTTTGTTTTATAATACTTTTTTTACTCATATTTGTTCCCACTACTATTGTAGTTTTTATTTTTATTTCAGTCGTGCGATAAGTTTGTCGGTACAAACTCTAGTCAAATTTACACGTAGAAAGAAAAAAACATTCGACACGCATTCCACGAGATTTTTACTATTTCGATTTCGGGATCAGTTTTGCCTCGTTCATTCGTCAGGATTTATTTTTAACGTGCAATGTTACACCCACCTGTTCCCATGTGTAAATAGGTATTTATATGCAGGTTTGCTGACGAGAGAGATCCCGATTCTCGCCAATTCGTAAATTTATTCGAGTTTTTTTTTCCTTTCAAGTGATGCGATTGAACAAGAAAGAAAGATACGAACTTGGACTTAGTCCTTCGTTAGGTATTTTAATCGATACGATATTTATTATGTATTTATCGATTTATTTGCGATATCCGGAAATTATGCCCATGGCAGCCAGTGGACAAAATAATCTTCGTGATAACGCGATACTTTTGTAATATTTTTATTTTATTTATTTATTTATTGTTCATACATCCTGCAATACTCAGGCTTTGCCTGCAAAAGGACATACTAGTCTTCATTGATATTAAGTGATATCGTGATATCTGACATTAATATTGTATCGCTGATATTTATTCAATTCATACTAATTTATTGTAAAATTAAAATTAACATCGACTCTGAGAAAAATCGATGAAAATCTTTGTGAAAGACACGAGCGATATTTCTCATTGTAACTTTGACATCTTCGTAAAAAACAAAACGAAAGGTAGAACATTTTTTGAACGACGAGGAAAGTCAATCCCTCAAGATCATTTGTATGAACAAAAATTTACACAAAATGGAAAGAATATTCCAGAAAAATTTGAACTGTTCCTCACGAACTAATCGATCTCGTTGATTCTTTCGAATCTCCCATTCTCACGAGGCCCATCCCGAATTACAAAATAATAATAAGAAATTGAGGATATGATGATGTTACTTGTCGTTAAAGTGAAAGATTCGGATTATATCTGTAATATAAAAGACAAAAACCCTGTATTGTTGTTGTGTGATTAAATCGAAATGCTTACAAAGAGCTCGACGTGTAGTACTCCACGGTAACTCGCCGAACGTTTTATTGTTAGGTATAAATAAGTAGTCTCTTCTTCAGTCAACATTTCATATTTAATTTAATCAAAAAACAAACCAAAACAAATGTACAAAAATACAATGGAATGTACATTCTCCAGAGAAATTTAATGCACGTTCGATATAGAGAACGGTTGATGTAAAAAATAGAAATATTTCGTAAAGATTGTGCGTTGAGAATTCACGACTTGGAAGACGGAAGATAAGCTGAGATTTCAGTTTAAGGTTTCATGCGCTTACTAGCTGCAAGCTTTTCACGTTTTTTCGCCAGGAAAATGCACCAGAACAAGCCGATCACGTTGATCACCAATACTCGTAGCTACAAAAAAATAATTAATTAATCGATTATATGAATTAACTCGCACTTTAGTTTCTAAAAAGAATTTTAATACCATAGGTGGAACATAACGGATGTTGATGAACTGCAATAGCGTCAGATATGTTAGATTCGCGTCGAGAACCGGCCAGTAGAGCTCTTGCATATTTTTCACCGAGATATTGTGAGGTTTACCCTGCAGGTTTTTTAAACATAGTTTAATGTTTATGTTTGGAAAAGGAATGCGGATTTTATCGTACCTCGAAACGAGCGAGCATGTAAAGAGCAAGAGCCTGGAAGCATGGAGTGTACATCGTCCTCTCGATCAGCAAAATGATCAGCGTATTTTTAGAGATGAGTGGAATCCATTTGTAAAAATAATGTGGCACTGTTCCACCAAAGAGCAAACCGAACAATCCAAATGCCACTAGGCTATCTTGATTGATGTGTTTGGCTCCCGTCAACCTCTGAGCCAAATAATTTCCCAAGGTGGCTGTAACGCAGCTGAAATGACAAAAAAAAGGTAGAAATGTCTAGCCCCAAAGTAGAGTGCGAGAATGAGTCAATATAGTTTTTGGTAAATTCATGTAATTACCTCGTTATAGCCTTTGTTTTTATGGGATTTGTGTACAAACTTCCTAGATACATTCCGAGGAGATCATAGAGAATCTCGGTTGGCTTCGATAACGACATTTTCCTTTTTCTTTTTTATTCCTTTGTCAAACTGCAAGCGCATAAAGTATTTGCCAATAATCTCAAAATTTCGATAAGAATCTGTGTATGTGTCTCTTATCGATGATCTCGTAATTGCAAGGAAAGATTGATTGATAACGACAAATCGAACGAGACCGTACAAAGTGCATAAATTATGTAATCGCTCCTTCAACAAGTCTGAAATCGTTATTTAAAAAAAATCTAGTGTAATATGTTTTTGCTCTCTGTTTCTTCCAGGCAGTGATACGAGTCTTGGAAACTGTTTTCAACAGATTAGCAGGCAGATAAAACGTAGATTCGAGGCGATTTCAAATCGTTATTAATTTTCGTAAATGTGGAATAATTTGATGATGCTTGTTGAAAATTGGTATGGGCTAAATACATCAAAACAATAACCAAGTTTCACTGGTCCAGGGAACAATATCAATTAAATTGTGTGGTTCTATAGGTTAATATTCGGTCTTGAAGGAATTAATTTTCGATTTTAAAATTGTTCAGTTTTATTTTAGAATTGAAAATCTTTGAAACCGGTATAATTTACAGAGTAGAAAACATAACCTTAAAAATATATGAATCTTGCAATAACGCACATCGACAAGGACAGAACGAAATGTTTACGTTATTATGATGAATTTTACTGATTTTTTACTTTCAAGATTCAGTGATTGACACTGACAAAAACGTTGTAGAAATTTGTTTTATACTAAATTTGCAGATCATTTGATAGTTCTAGAATAATTTCACTATTGAAATCAATATTTGCTATGAAAATAACTGACTTTTCAATAGTACTGTCAAACAAACAACTCTGTGCTCCGTCACTTATATCAGAGAATATATTTTATCGCACTGAAGCAAAAGTCACCCTGTCACACTTCAAAAACGTTATCAATACTTGCTGAAGCATGTCACACAGCCCATGAACAATGCGTTACTTGTGCTAAATACGACGTAAAATTGTCTAGTAAATCATCGCAGAATGATCACAACTATGGTGCAGATATTATCCGGGATGGGCGTTTGAATACTTTTTAAAAGAGCAGAATCCTTTATGGTACATATAAAATATATTATTTATTTCGAAACGCAGCGACACTTGTGATATTATGCACGGGACTGAGTACTCGCCTAATAATACATCCCTTTATCGGCGAAATTTTTTTCCGACGACACGAAGATAAGGATTAGTGAATAAAATAAATTGAAAAAATTGTATTTTAATTTATAGTTATCGGCACTGGCATGTACAAAGTGCAATTGTATTTATATTTTGACAGTGATGGTAATGTAGCGAAAGTCGTTTCTTCACATTATCACGGGAAATCGTTAGATGGCGCAGATTGCATTTTTATGTGGAGAATGAATATATTGTTTTCGTGATCACATGTCGACGTGCATATGCTCTTGCTTGTTTACATAAATTATCCCTGCGTAGTATCTTTTTTAGAGTGATTAGACGTAATAGTTGGATTAGAAAAGCATAAAAATGGCACAAGGCAAGTTGAAGGTTAAAGCCAAACTTCCAGCATCCGCAAAAGCGAAGCAGGGAAAGGCCAAAAAAGGACCGGCGATTCAGCGACGAGGCAGTGCGTATCATAACCTCAATTTATTTTCCCTCCAAAAAAAGGCAACTTGATGTTTCCGTTACTCGATTTATTTAATGAACCTGATATATTCTTCAATATTCCTCATACATTCTTATTCTCTTTGGCATCAAGATGCAGCCATACCCTTCGATTCTAGATTTAACCTTTTTTTTTCAATCTCTTTGCATTTTTCCCGTTTTTCGTTGATCTTGAAGATGCACCAGTCAGGCCAAAGAAAGCAAAGCTCGCCGAGGCTCACAAACTCAAAACGATGGTCACCAGGACCGTCAATAAAGCTATGGAGAACGAACTGAGGGAGAAGGCCCTCCAGGGAAAGAAATCTCTCACAAAGAAGGCAGCCCCATCGACGACCAAAAAACAAGAGTAAAATCGAAAAATATTAAATTTTATACAAACGAAGCTGATTTTTCGCACGTTCTTTTGTTCTGTATAAGAAACATGCGAAATTTCGGTCATCTATCTTGTAACAATTGTTTATTGCAATTCTATTGTTATGCATATGTATAAATGTATATACAACGACATCGTATAATTCGAATGTTGAAACGAACGTCGCGTCGCTGATTTCGTCGATAATAATGGCACTACGCAGTGGCTTGTACGAGCCGACATTTTCTTGTTCTTATAGTTTCTGTAGATATACGTATATATTATATGTTTATATATAGCGATCTACAAATTTGTGCGCTTTGCATAATTAATTTTTACCGATAATAAATAGGTGGCGTGGTCGTTTCAAGGCTTTACCTTTCAAGGTATTTCCAACGGAGACGTCGCTCGAATTATATATCTCACATATAATATATTATCTCTTTGTCTTATTAATTAATCATCCTTTCGCTGTGTATCACTTAGAACGGGGCATTCTCAATCTTTCGCAACCGAGTCTTTTGTTGTCCCTCAGGAACGACTTTCCATATCTTCGGTATATATTTTCTTGAATCGTTTCAATAGTATTTACAGTTTCCTGGTTTGTCACTATGGAGATGCGACCTGGCATTTTGAAAAATGAGAAAACCGTTAGAATTTTGGTTTTTATAGATGATCTCCAAGCATGTAGTTCTTTTTGGCTTTCGAAACATACCACTAGCAGGTGGCCACTTTGTCTGTCTTTGCTGATGGCTGCGGTTGTCCCGGTGGTAAATTCGATCGTGCCCTCCTTTCCGCTGACTAGTTTATGCGACAAACTAAACGAGACGTCAGAAAATCGTTATTTTATGTTCCACGTATAGCAAACTGTCTTTATAAATCTTTTTTTTTTACTTACGACTCGCTGTGAACGATATTAAGAATTTTCGGGTTTTTCGTAATATCGATGGCTTTCGTAAGCGCCTCGATAATATGTGGCACTTCGAGAATTAGGTCACCCTACAATGTTAATCGCGTTTAAATTGGTCCTCGAGACGTAACTCAAACCCATTTAGTAACGATCATTAAAATGTCTAATAAATCATCACCTTGTCCTTCTTCAGTTCAGGCGGTATCCTGACGATAAGTAAATTGTCCGATTCGGCGGTAACGACCAATTCCTCAATCGATCCGTAAGAAAAACGGTGCTTGAGCTTAAAGGTCTTTATCGTGTCCAGTATGTAGACAGCTTTTTCTGTTAGTATCAGCACTCTTTCACGTGGTTTGTAACCGTGTCGATCGTACTTGATAACAGGTGTCGCATACTAAAGAAGTAAATAACATAAATACACTCTCTAAATTGGACACAAGGGTCAATGATAAAATGAGGATAAAATCCACGTTTTTAAATAGAAAAAATTCACTATAAAAACTTAATCGATTTAAGTATTAGTAAATTATTTTTTTTTAAATCAACTTATTACATCAAATTATCCCACCTTGATTTTCTCACCGCCCGGTAGTACATTGGCGATAAAAGTTTGCCTCAAAGCAGCATGCTCTTCGCCCAATCTGTCCTCTTTGAATCTCGGACCGAGACTTTTAGCGTAAGATTTTTTCTTATCTTGGAAAAGCGTTTCCGCCAATATTTTCAGCTCGAAGTGTTCCTTATCGGCCTTGGACAGAGCCAGGCGATAATTTCGAGCTCTCCAACGTTTGTTCATTTTTCGTAAGTGCTCCGAAGCCTGGAATAATTTATAATCATCGATTTTCTTGACACGCTCGCTTTTGTATTGACTATTTATTTCTTTTTAGTTTACCTCGCGACACGCGTATGGACAAGGTGGCCAACGATTGCTAAGAACACCTGTCGGCAAACTCTTGGAAAGACGAAGGAGCCACTGCGACTTTGCGAGTTCGATGAAAGCAAGGTTTTCCTCGTTCTGTGGGCCGTTTCTTGTAATGAAACCTTTGATGAACCTGATTTAAAAAAATAAGAATATGCATTATTAAAAATATTCTGCTAATGAAATTTATACTCGATCGACGAAAAAAATCACCTTCTAACTATCGCAACTGCTTTTCTCCTTCTTTCAGCCTCTCGTTTGGCCCTCCAGCGTCGAACGTATTTCTCGAGGACAATCGCAGCTTCTTTCATCCTGAGATACTTCCTTCTCTGAATTATCATCTTCCATCTGGACTGTATAATGGCCGCTATCTCGTGTTTCTTCCGTTGAAAGGCGTCCTCGGTGTCGAACAAAGTTTTTGGGAATCTTATGAAAATCTTCGTGCTGAAAAAGGTCGTTAAAATAATTAATTAAAATCGATGAAATAATTGTGAAAATAATTAACGAAGTTTTCACATACTTTCCCATTTGGTAATCGTTTGGCTCGAATCCCAGGTGGCAAACGAGTACTTGGACACCGTCTTTCGGTTTTCCACGATAATGTGGCCAAGTCTGTGGACACAGGGACTTGTAGCGTTCGAGAAATTGGTCGTAAGGTCTTCTGTAAGCGAAACCAGCCCTGCGAACTCTCAAGTTTTCCATCAGTCCAAGATACTTCACTTGATGAAGTACTATGGTCTCATTGAATTGATCTGGGAATTAAATTTCAAATATTCATCAAATTATCGATTAATTTTTATTATTAAGTAATTGATTATTACTTTTGTTAATTCGATATTTATTTCAAGTCATCCTCTGTCTAGATGCGACACTTTATTTCATTAAAAAACTTACGGGGTAATTTAAAATCGTTGGGTTTTATACAACGAATGTAGGAAGGCTCTTTTCCCATCAGAATATCCACAAGGTTGTTCAGACTGTTTTTGAACTGCGTCACTGCAGTTTCCGGACGTTTCTTGCTCTTAAGATCCTTTACGTTGAAGACACTCTATAAATTGAGAAACATTCTGTGATCAGTCCTATAATTCAATTCACTAATAACGTCACAAAATTTATTATCGATTTTTGTTAGTTTGACAAATTAATGAAAATAGTACCTTCGTTATCGAATTTGTGGTGTGCGACATAACTTCCCTTAGATCGCGGAAAAGCAGATCGTTGTTCTTTTCCAAAAATCCTCTAACGCTGTACGTAACGTCACCGGCATAATGCACCAATTTAAATTCCTGTAAATATTATCGATCAATGCAATTAAAATTGATCAATTTTTATATTACTTTCTATTTTTTTTTGTAGTTGTTTCAATACTTACGTCTCTGCCCATAATCTTCTGTGTCTGTATGTCCGATTTCATGTGACTTATGTAGTGTAGGTGAGTGCTAAGATTGGAATTAAGTTTCTCGAGGAAGCTAAGATCCGTTGGCTCTCCAGGTCGAAGACATTCCTCGTCCATCAACGATATGATACCTACGACAATTTTAATGTTTTTACACACGACAAGTGACACTTTGTTTATATTTTATCGCAAGAAATTAACATTTTTTTATCAGATCTTATCGCACCTTTGTGTTTTTCCTCGATTAAGTCACAGATGACTTTGTTATTGAAGTACGGAATATGTTCCCACGCTATTCCCTCTTTCTCATATTCCTCCTGCTCCGATTTGAGAGTCAACTGAATGAACAGTTGCTGAAGTTTCTCGTTGCAGAAGTTGATGCAAAATTGCTCGAAGCTTCAATGAAACATTAATTTGAAGATTAATTTCTTTATAAATTGAATAACATTTAATTAATCTCATAATTCAAACATTTCGTTGTCTGTTTTTATTTTAAGATTTCACGGATGTACGAACCTATTTTTGTGAAATATCTCAAATCCATAGATGTCGAGGATTCCCATGACGCTCTTACGACGGCGATCCTCAGGCTGCAGCGATTTGTTTAATCTGGTGACGAGCCAAGTGAACAATCTATCGTATACAGCTTTGGCCAGGGCGTCTCTCGCGTAAATTGCAAGTTCGCGATTTAGAGGCGACACAACGACGTCCCCGTGAGCATTTATAGTACGATGGGTAAAAGCGTCTGCCAAATGGTGAACGTCGCAGCCCAGCAACTGGTCGTCATCGATAAATTCATATTATTCTCGGGTAAATTGATATTTTTTAATTTTCATTTATATTTCGATTATTATTATTATTAATTATGTTGTTATACGTTTCTTTTTCCTAGTTATTCTCACCGACGAAACAGCTTCGACGGATGCAGGCTTGAGGATCTTTGCGACACCTTCCTCCTCGGTGAAACCAACGTTACCAAGATGTAAAACGGATGCGACTATCGCGAACAAATCATCCTGTTCCTGTTGCGTCAGTTCCACAATTTTCATCGCCTCGATCACCTGATTGTACTGTCCAGCGTCGTCGATCGTATCGACCGTACCTTTTTTCTACATTGGCAAGGATTATTTCGTTTAATCCCAACGAATAATAATCGATTATTATCGATTATTTTCTTATAACGATATTTACAAGTTTTCCTTTTTACATCAATTTTTATGATGAAAACTAAATTTTTTCTTACCCCATTGCTCAGATAGAAGTACGTATCGAGATTGCTCTTGAGAAACAATTTTCTTAGCGTTTCCTCGTTAGCTCCTGCCAACAATTGATAGAATATGTGAAAGTTACGTTCACCCGGGGATTGGTGCACGACTCTCGATTTTTCCAGGAGATAATTCAGAATGTTTCCACCCACCGGATCGCCCTGGGTAATAATTTACAGAGTTAATTTTATTATTTCGTATTCTTTCTTTTTGTTTAATTGTTTTAGCTTACTTGAAAATTGAACTGTATGTCCATATATTTTCCGAATCTCGATGAATTGTCATTTCTGTTGGTTTTGGCATTGCCGAAAGCCTCGAGAACCGGATTACTTCCTATCAGCTTGTCATTCACCGCCTCCACCTGTTTTTTGTGACCCGTCGCAGCTGCTATGAATTCCAACACCTTTTTCGATGCCTCGGTCTTGCCCGAGCCCGATTCACCTGCGTAGAAAAAACGTTCGTAAATATTTACTTTTTTCATTCCATTGATCATTTTGTTTAGGTCGTCCAACTTATTTTTTACCATTTTGGCATTTTTTCAAACTTAATTGTTATTCATACAAAAATTGCATAGAATTACCTGAGATTAAAATGCATTGGTCACGACATTCCTTAGAGAGTGAACGATACGCAGTGTCGGCTAGAGCAAAACTATAAAAAGGGAAATTCTTAATTACCTGCACTTGTCTTATTAATCTTTCTATTCGATAAAAAAATAAATTGCATTTCGTATCAGCTTACATGTGGGGCGGTGCCTCAAAGAAATTTCTTCGTTGATAATACTGTATCGTCTCGTTTCCATATATCGGCAGCTTTCTATACGGATTGACAGACACGAGTACTTGACCTATATATGTCTGAAAAATAACATAAACAAAATCTAAAAATCCGTATCGATAATAATTTGTCGTCGATCATAATTAAATTAATTTTATTCCGATAATATTCCAACGATTGTAATTAATAACGCGACACCAACTCAGTCTGATTTCATCCAACGACATCGTTTATTTTCTTTTTTTTTACCAGTGACGAATAAAAGAATGGTGACTCACGTAGATGAGATCTTCCTTGAAACGTTTTCGAAGATTGTCGATGAACGCATTTTCGCTCTCGAAGTCCTCGAGAAGGACGAAGTCCTGAACACCGACGCGATCTCGATCATGAAGACTTCGTTCCATGGCTCCTTGGCTCGACTGATAGCTTGATTTTAGTTTCGCCGAATTTTTCGACGAGGCTGTGTTCTCCTCGACCGCAAGATCCTCACTGTTTAAAAAGTAAGTACAAAAATCGATAATCAGAATTCGTAACTCGTTTTCTTTTTAGTTTTCACGGCAATTAAACAAAAATCGACCAATGTAGATGAATATGTGTACCGAAGGAGATGAAACAGAATGGAAGGATAAAAGGAAGTCAGCAGACGGAGGAAGGTCCAATGAAGAAAATACCATTCTAGAAAAAAAAATGATTTACGATTTTTACAGTGGGGGTTCTTCGACTGGACGTCGATAAGCCTGAGATTAGATATCGTGGAACATGTTTTTCCCATGATTATTATTCTCACTATGCTCTTGTTTCGTTCGCATTATTTATTTTAATATCGAAACATTAATCATAATTATAATTTCTAGTCGGAAAAATCTCTGTCACGACTCACCCCATGTCACTGCTCTAAACTCGATATTCCTTTTCGCAAAAAAAAGCAAACGACGTTTTATCGCCAATTCTCTTCTCGATAACGAAAAAAAAACTCGTTGCTCTCGGTGACGAATTCGGGCCAGCAAAAATGATAAAGTTGGGCTTTGTCCACCGGTTTTTGGACCCTCGTAATAATGCTCACTGGTGTTGGCAAAACACGAAACCGACAACTGGCATTCTATTCGAGACACTGTAATAGCGATGAGATAAGATAGAGAAAAAGCCGCGGCTGTAAAACACTGAGATTATCTTGATCGAAGGGGAACGTTTTTTTAAATTCTCGTTAGATCCCGATTATTATCCGTACAAGCGTATTTATCGATCCATCTTAAAAGTTGAGCTTTCCATTATATGGACATCTATATATATATATATATGTATATATACATTTATGTGTACACAGATATCTTGTGAAAAGAAACAGGTTAGCGATAGATGAGCGTGTCTTGTATATTCGAGCTATAGAAAGAGTGGACTTTGTTGGTAAACGAGCTTAAGTAATTTCCTCGCAGTAAAATAATAAATCGATCGATAAACTTCGTTGTTAAAGATAACAAATAAGTACATTGCTTATCGTTGTCATTTCATAAATATTTCATCCACACTTTGTATTATTCGAGCTGGAAAACTTTCCACTTTCATAATGCTAATTGCAATCACCGACGTAATGCAACGTCATACTTGTCTCGAATAATTTTTTTCTTTTCGCGAAGCGACGACTATCAGAGATTTATATAAACTCTATGTACAAACAAAGAGAAAATTTGTCAGATGAGATGATATCATTTTGTCACGATCCTTTAGTTTGTCTGTTTCTTTTTTCTCAATTTTTTGTGTATTTTAGTAAAATCATGAAATTTTCAAAAAATTGTTATGCATCGATCGAACGATATCACTTATTTGTACACTTTCATTACCTTACAAACAAAAATTTAATTGATATTTGAAAATAAATATCACGCATTTAAAATATTGTTTACACATATTTTTATTTATTTTTTAAATATTTTTCTTGTTTATTAATTTTTGTTATGTATTTCTTTCTTTATCGAGTTTAATTATTGTATTGCCGTCGCCCAATCTCTTTACTTCAACACGGTGGAGGTTACCGAACGAGAAATCGATTCGATCCTAATCGCGCCAAGTTACTGGAAACTGGGGCTTGCCCGCGATATGATTTTCCCGCGAATTCAGCGATAACGAATTCGAATCTTCTCGAACACACGAGATTGCAACCGTACGATAGAAAACTCTGTTTTTAAATCGGCTAAGAGTTTCCTCGAAACTCCGGCGGTTTTTTCGCGCTATTGCGTTCACTGTCGATGAATAGCGTTCGGTTTCCCTTTGCGAGATTCCTCACCGAGACTCTGGTTAGCGATTAACGAACGATAATGAAATATTACATGTTGCACGGTCAGGCGAATACGGTACAACGTTCGAGTGGGGGAAATAAATTGAAGGGGTTGCTTTTTTCTTCACTTTTGTCTCATCGAAACAGTGATTTTATTCATTTGTTATCTGTTCGACTTTTTTTTAATTTATTTTCAGTCGAGAAAAATTCTAACAAACAATGCTAAAGTTTATATGACTTATCTTTTACCAAATTATACGGATTTCATCATTTATTTTGTATATATTTTATTATCGTTATTAATTCTTTCATTGGTTTTATTATTTTTTTCTTACAGATACGAGAAAAATTACAACATTTTTTAAAATTCGATGCACACATGTTGACTCAACTCGAAGAAACGGAATTTAATGGAACATCGAAAATCGTTATAGGTTCGTATTAATGTATATTTAAATATTTGTATCGACTCGTCGTTGTCTCATGGGTGAATCCGTTGAATGAACGATAATGAAATGCATCTCTCGTTCGTCGTTGGTTAAGAGAATCAAGGAGGGAAGAGATTAATCTCGACGAGGTCGAAGAAGTTTGCGCTCGTTCCATTAACGTTGCTCGGTTCAATTAGAGACGCGAAAACGTGTCTTCATATATTTTTACACACACACGAGCGCGCGTGTTTGTGCCGTTTGGTTTAATATCTCAGTCACTATTTCGAGGTCTGCGAAACGTGCGGGTACCCAATAGGCGAAAAGTCAATGATTTACGGTCCAGTTTTATTTTTGGCATCGCCATTTGCTTTCTTTCCTCTTTCCCTCCATCGCCATCCTTCCTCTTCTCTTTCTTACACTTGTAAATCAAATAATACTTCTATGCAAAGAATTATTTCAAGCTCGGCTATGCTCTTGAAACACACAAAAAATTTAAGTAAATCAAATCCAAACGCAGATTTTGACCAATTGCACTTAAGATTTTTTCTTATATTTTTTTTTAACTTAAATCCTCGAAACAAAAATACATTCGTGATGAGATTTTTTCCTGCTCGTCACTATGGATGACGTCTCGTTATTTCTCGCGATAACGAAGAGCCCTCGGTGAATAAAAATCGGATTTTTCACGAATACGAATCGTTCGAAAGATTCACGAAGTAAAAAAAATTGATATTTTTTTTTGTTTCAGGTTTTTTTGTTCTGGTTCAACGTCCTTCTATCCCCCAAAAAAGGGAGAGAGGAATACGACGTGTGGGAGGAATGCACCGATCGGTCTCAAAGGAGAATCGACTGCGAAAGATAAGAGAAAGAGAGAGATGGCTAAAAGAACGTTTTTCTACTGCCGCCACTTTTCGAAGCAAACCGAGAGAATCCGGTTTCCCCGCTGACTCACCGAATCGTCTGCGGGGAGAACAACCAGGTAGACCTCTTTCTTTCTCGGTCGTCCAAACGCGGGTCTATAAAAACCAACGAGAAAGGACTCCGATGACTAACGACAGCCTTGGGTCATTGTGAGAGTTCACGGTTCTCGACGTACGTTCTTTTTTTGTATCATACTCGAGAATCTCAAAAATACACCCGATACAATTATTCTTCTCAGCCTCTGACGTACCGTACACGGTGTCGAAAAGAATTCTTCTTTGACAATTATTTATCATTTTTTAATTTTTATCTTTTTTCAATAAATTTAATAAGGGACGATAAAAGGGCAATAATTCTTTGAACATTATGGCGCGATAAGCATTTATCAGCGTCCTCAATTCCCTTTTTAATTGATAAATCACACTTTGACCTCTTACGATAACTTTGACTCATCAAAGGTCACTGGTCAAATTTAATAGCAAAACACTTTGTTGAAAGATTATCATCTTTTCTCGTATTATTACTTTATAATGTTCCTACGTGCCACAAATGTGCATTTATCCCGTTGCATTTACCGTCCTTTTTGTTTCACTTCGAGCGCAAATGCGATTTTTCTTTTATTTGCTATTTATGCCATTGTCAATTATGCACCTTTGCATGCATTTTAATCGCTGTACTTTAATGTTCCGCAATTACCCTCATGGCAGGTGCAGACCAGGATAAGGGGGAATAAAATTCCGAGGAAAGTGAAAGCCCGTGGCGCCCGCAGGGCCCGTTCGTACATTTTAGGTATTATCGCAGTTTCACCGTTTGTGAAATAACTTTCAATATATATTTACTTACATATTTATCACGTATTCAAAATTATGCGGACACAATCATTTCATAGTGACAAATTAGTCCATGGAGTTGTGAAGGTTGTCAAGAAAATTTAATCGATAGCTCATTAATTGTTAATTCATTTATTTCAAGCAAATTTTCAATATAACACAATTTTGTACAGATATTCGAACATTACGTATTAACTCATCCCTTTCTCGCTTCTCGTACGATCAATATATATTTTTCTTTTTCTTTCTGTTTTTTTGTACTATTTCTTTTTCTCATTCAAAGTGTTCCAACAGGAAGTTTCGTTATTATCGTTGTGAGCAGCGAGTCGCAGAGTCCAACGAACCATACGGTGAGCGTCACGTTTCTTTAAACCTCTCGGATTTTTCTTAATGGATTTTTCTATTAACCATGTCGCTTTTTTTCTCTCTAGTTTTTTCGTTACGACGAGTTTTCACCATGAGAGGGAGAGAAAGAGAGAGAGAGAGAAGATATCCACCTGGTTCGCATATATGCACCTTTCCCGCGCACACGCTGACTTATCTTTATCGTTGAACACGTGCAAAATCGAAGAGGGAGATGAGAAGTGGGGAACGATAAGAGAAGGGCGAGCGAAAACGAACGAGAAGGAGCGAGACGAGGATAGTGATAAACCGATTCTTGAACTTTGTTGTTCTATCGACGATACGTACACCAGACAACAAAGTAGACACACCGACAAAGCGTCGACCGGTCGCTAGAAATAATTTTACGTCTAGTTTGCCTCGTATTACCAGGCGAGCTGGAATCGGGTGACTAAAGGCAAAACTTAAACTTTTGCACACGTCGCACGTAACGTGTAACGCGTTACTCGTCGAACTGGTGAATGGGCCAAACGAGGAAAAGCCTATTTAACGAGTCTAGGCGTCGCGTACTTTAACTGCGAGCTGTGCTGGTTTCACCGGTTTGTCATTTAGCGAAGGAAGGAAGGAAGGTGTACGAAGCGTTGAAAATTCGAACGCACGTCGATTGGAGTAAAAGTCACCTGCCCATGTTTCAAGAATCCCTTTTATTTCATTTTTAATGAGATGGAATATTTTTCATCTTGTTTAAATATTTGATAAAATCATCAGATAATTGACTAATATTATTGTTGATTACTTGATAATGTGACGTCTTGATATTTTCTCAATTTTTTCCCCAAAAGTAATGATTGATAATTTATTTATTTATTGTTTTTCCCGAGATTCCAGAGCTAACGAAGAGCATTTGTGAATCTTCTAAAATAATCAATTAATTGGTCATTGTTCATTTTTTTATAATTATCTATTATTTTATCAAACAATCGAAACGATGTTGTTCCATCATTGCAATTAATAATCGATCATTCGATTGTTGCAAAGAGTTGCATTGACTTTGCCCCTGATATGTTCGAATACTTTATTTTTTCTATTTTTCTTTTTTGTAAATACGAAATTCTATATTATTTATGAATCATTTTATTCGAGCAAAATTTATCCAGTTTCGAGGTTCCAGCACTAATAAGTGTCCTCCGTGGACCCTCCGTGCTGTAGCAATCGCGATATAATGACATTTTCGAGGCTCTCCAGAAATAGCTCCAATTTTATTTCCGTTAATCGAGTGACTGCGCCCTTCCAGTGCGCACTGTCGCTTTGAAAATCTTTCGAGTCTTTTTGTCCTTTTCTCTCTCTCTCTCTCTCTTTCTCACCGTCTCGCGTGCTGCATCTCGTTTGTGCTCGACGGTTTATTATTACACTCCGCGGAGCAACCAAAGCTCTATTCACTTTGTTCCTCTCGCTCTGAAAAACCTTCTCATTTTCTTCGTCATCTTCTTTTCCACCAACCCCTCCTCCTTTCGTCTCAATTAGGTTGTCTCTTTGCCAGTGCAAAATTCACAAAGTCCAGTCTCCCTTTTTTCGAGGCCCAAGGCCGATCGTGTTCTCCGAAACGTCTAGGTCTCAGGTATAGAAAATAGGAGAAAAAAGAAATTAAAAAAAAAATGTAAAGCAGAATATGCTAAGGCTCGGATCTCGCTACGAACCGGTTTTTTTTCTTCTCCAGCCAAGAAATTTCGTCCTACACAAACGAAAATTGATCTCAGATACTCAAAAGTTCGTTTGAGAAGTTTTTTCACAATGTTTCTCAGATAGTTCGCGGTTTATACTTAACGTCGTTATTCAATTTTTCAAATGTTTCAACAAAATTGCTATCGTCGATGTCCAAATATTTATGTAAATGTTAAAATACATTACCATTTGATTATATTATAATATCGATATAAATCTTTAGATATGTTTCCGAAGAAAATAGACGTAGATTATTTTGAAAAAGGCTTGGTAAAGACGCGGTCAGGAAATTCGATTTTTTTCAAAACTTCATATTTTTAAATTCTCCTTATTTTTTTTCCAATTCGCCGACGTGGACGACGAGAGGACGCTGAGTGATGATACCTCAAGCGTATAATCATCCCAAGCGTCTCGTTTATCTAGCGGTACTCGTTCACCCTCGCGGCACGAAATTATTACGGGCGATTGTGTTCCATTGTCCTTTTGTCCTTAAAAAAAAAAAAAAAATATATATATATATGAAAGGAAAAAAAAATTGTTCCGTTTTGTGAGAAATCTTGATGGCGTAACGAAACTGGTCGTAACGTAATCCTTGCGAAATGTCGTTAGAGAAAAGAGAAAAATACAAAGTAGTTTGTCCCGGACACTAGTGCGTCTAGTTCGGTTCGTTATAATTGCGGGCGACGTGTGAATAATCGTGAACCGGTGGAGAATTTTACGAACCGCGACAAATGTCGAGGCGCCGGTTTTTCATTAAAATTTTTTTTTTAAATTGAAAGTACAGAAAAATCGATTTCGAATCAATTGTCACGAAAATATTTTAATTTCAGATGTCGAATGGCCTTGAAACTTCGTCAGCAACTCCGCAAAGATAGAAAATGCTTGTTCAGGTCTATTTTTATGTGCGTTAGTTGCACTTTTTTTCTCTTTCCCTTTTCTTCAAATTCTGAGAATGCTCGGTCAGCTTTTTCTTTCGGAGTCTACGATTTCCCGTTTATGAGACAATTCGATAATGATTAGAGCAAAAAGTCTGCGACGATGACATTGAATCGAAGAAAAGACCATTGGCGATAAAAGTTTATTTCTATCATTTTTTCCTTCGGTCGGCCAAATCATATTTGTATCACGCGCAATTATTGTAAAGCTCGTTTCGTACCGAGTACAATGGAGAAATTGTAGTTCAAATTCGTGGAAGAGAAGAACAGAGGGAACGAGAGAAAATTTCATCCCCCGAGAATTCTAAGAACTCTGCGTTTATTTTAATTTTCTTTTTGTCGTTTATCGTTATATTTTTATTTTTACAACTCTAGCTTTCGTGATTTATTTCGCTCTCTATCGTTTTCCCTCGAACCTCCCAGACTGACAAACTTTATGTTCCACTTATTCGCAATTTCTGTTTTGCAGGATGCCGGGGAGAGGAGACTTTGAGAACGAAGAAAGGAAGAAAGAGAGAAGGAAGAATTCGAGAACGAACAACGCGCACAGTGCCCTTTTCCTCCCTTTTTCTTCCTCGACCTCTTCGAGCATTCTCGCGAAGAAGAAATCCACGTACTCTCGAGACTCCCTGAGTAAGAAGAAAGACATGTGGAAAGAGTGCTCGAGTCAACGTCCTGTTTCGTTTTTTGTGGTAAGTTTTTTTTTCTACATTTGCACCGGTCTTGTGCTTTTGTTTTATCTTCTCAAAATATCAATATGCAATATCGTCGTTGACGCAACCAATGTTTACAGCTCTACGACGGACGTTTCCTTCGTTATCAACACGCGCCGGCTTGTTGATAACAATTATATCGTCGTCGACTCACGAAGAGTAAAACCTAATCATTCTAACGCTTAAGGTAACTTTAAAAGCAAGAAATCATTTTTAGAAATCCAGAGACACGTACCACGATATTTTTTCAAGAATTTCAAAATTCATTGATTTTTTCATAAATTCTTAATTCCATTTCAATAATTACCTGCTCGACAAAATTATTTTACAACTTTCATTCCTTTACTTTGTCTCACCTCTTGATCTTTCGTATTTCTTTTGGTCACAAACTTTTTTAAATATTTATAATTACGAATTATCGAAAAATGTGTATCATTTTTGTAAATCTGCATTTGTTTTTAAATTTACAAGGTAAAAATATTCCTTGCAGAGTTGGTTCGTACTCGAAGCTCGAATAAGCTAACGCACAAATTTATTGTCGTCGATGATGCTCGTTTGTTTCACTAGCTATCTCTCGTACCTTCTTTTAATTCTTATTTATTCGTCATACGAGGTCTGGTCTTGGACCTCGAGAAGTATAGTGTTGTCCTCGTATTAAACGTGCGAATATATGACGTGTCTACCATATACCAACGAGATGGCATTGGTGTCCCGTAAAAGACTACGTTTTTTTATACATATGTTTATACGTGTATTTATCCGCGGTCACTCCTCATAGTTCGTCAATGACACGCGGTGTACCGTTTGGAATTCACGAAACGTTCCTCGTTCTTGCCACGTACGATTTCGCGATCGTCATCGATACTGTACACACGTATATACATAATATTTCTCGTTCCCGAGGCTACGATAAATTATGGACAGAAAGTCTTCTATAGAAAATCATCGTTGAACACTAACGAATTGAAACGCCAATTTTTAAGACCTTGCAACGTAAAATAGCGGGAACTATAATCATCGATAACTTCAACTCGTTTTGGTCATTCCATTTGGTTTTGAAATCAATAAAAGAAACTCTAATAACAGTTATTTATTTTAGAGATGGTAATTTTGCAAATTTGCTTTCTAGATTTTTTTTTATTTTCCAGATTAGAAACTTGATATTTATTGAGTTCAGTCTGGATTATTGGTCGAATTGAATAATTATAAATATTTAAAGAAAATAGAACAAAAATTAAGTATAAATTTGTTGTTGTTCTATTTTCTGTTATTTTGGAGTCAAAGTTGGGGCTAAATAAATCGTGCGATAATATTATCAGACTTTTAATTATTTCATGGAGCAGCAGGTTCGCGCTGAATGTATTTACGAGGCACGTGTTCGAAAGAACAGCGAAGGGTGTAAAGACTAATAAAAGAGCGAGCTAGAGATCGTCGTCCTCGGTAACGACGTCTGAACTCTTGTTCCTTCTTCGTTCGTCGTCGTTGTGTCGACGTCGATTCTTTTTTCTCTCGCTCTTTCGTGTAATACGCTAACGTGAATCGCGCGTGACTCACGTTTTCAAATGCCGATGCACCAATAAAATCCTATTTGTCCAGTGTCCGCTCCGTCGCGCGAAATCGATACGACTTTCTGTCGGACTAATCGGCGAACTGGTCGTTCTTAGCAAATCTGGAAATCCCTTGACACGGTGGTGACTCGAACAATGCCTGGCATTGTTCGTGCGAAGAAAAAAATTCAGCTAAATTTTCACACTTACGTCTTACGTTCGACACGAATATCTCAGTCTTATTAATTAACATTCAATCGTTAAAATAATTCTTGATAGAATTCGTTTTAGAATTTTTTTATGATAAGAAAAACAAAATACGAAGAAACACGATATTTATTCTTTAATTGTTTTCTGCTCCAGCCAATAAAAAATGTCCAAGAGTCACGACATTTTTAAAGTTTTATAACAATAATAAATTCGACTTGTAGGAAATAATTAAAAATTATATAACAAATTAATTCACGCGCCAACGAGTGGGCAACGCGTTTAAATTTTATAAATTGTACTCACGTTATCAGTGCCAGGAAAAGAAAATCCAAATTGCTTTCAAAAACGGCTCACGGTCACAAAATCAAAATAAAACACTGAATATTATATCGTCCAGTGGGGCGTAGAACGAAAACAAAAATATTAGCTGTTCACTCTTCTCGATGCACGGCGAGCAAAATAATAATTTCAGCACTCTCTCGCTCTCTTTCTCCTGATCCGCGAATCTTGATTTATTTCCAGATTTTCGAATAGGTTATATCGTCAAACATTTTAACTTAAAGTCTTTTTTTCTCTTCCTTTAGAACCTCGCTGCTACAAAGTTCGACCCGAACAACAGTCGACGAGAAGGAAGAAAACGAGTATTTTGAATTTCCGCACTGATCGAATAATTTTAAAAAAGATTGGAAGTGGACACGGGGAAGAAAATTAATCCAGCAAAAGGTACCAGAATTAATTCCCCTCTAGCATTTCTTCTTCTCTTCTTCGTATAGTTTTTTGTATTGTTAATATTTCTTTTTCTTTTAGATTTGGTTGATGTTTTGAATACAAAATTCGCTGATCTTTGTCAACGAAAGTAGTAAACGTAAGATCGTGGCGAAGCCGGCTCGTGGTGCGCGCACGCTGTGTGTGCCACGACGTGACTAACAGCTCACGGTGAGATCGGCAGTCAGGCAAGGGGCCACGAGAGTTTGAGCCGCAATAGTAAGCCCGAAGACCGGAGAACCGAGCGAGCGTGCCGAGCAGCGAGCACAAAGTTGTGCGATGAAGAAGAAGAAGAAGAAGAAGAAGAAGAAGACGAAAAAGAAATAGAAGAAGAAGAAGAAGAAGAAGGAAAAGACGAAGATGAAGAAGAAGAGGAAGAGAAGGAAGAAGAAGAAGCAGGGGCAAACTCTCGCGATGGTTCGTCGAGTTCGAAGGCGAGAAACGAGAAATAAAGAAGGCCTGTGGGTGAGTTTCACGTCTGTATTCTTTTTCCGTATGTGTAGGAAGAGGGGATATACGTAGTATTTGTATTATACACATATTGAGAGAGAGAGAGAGAGAGAGAGAGAAAAAGAGAGAAGGAGGAAGCGAGGAGGTCGTAGGACGCTGAACAAGTGGTAGGAGAAGTGTCGGTGGCCCCTTCGATCACGAGCCAAATATACCTGAACGGCGTTCTCGAGGTCTTGGGCTTTTCTTCATTTCTCTTTCTATCGATCAATCTTTCTCGATTACGAAAGTACTTTTGGTATTTAGTCAAAATGGACAAATAATTCAGATAAGGACTTTTATTTATTAAATCGACAAATTTGTGTATTTGTTTATTTTTATCTGTTAATTGAATGATTTATTTGTTTATTTATTTATTTAATTTTCTTATTATTTGTTTATTTGTTTCTTTAGATTTCTGTTTTATTTGATCCTTTAGACGAACCTTTTTGTCGAGAATACTTCTGACTTGGGTCAATGACTGGGAGACCACATGGTAATTGGGAAGATTGGCATTTGGCTAGTACTCGTCGCGTGAGGAGCACCTGGCATCGTAGAGGAAGACGTAAGAAAAGCTCCCCATCGTAGCGAAGTCGCGACCTCGCGGTGAGGGTCAAGCAGCCCGCGCGGAGAGAGTCGCACGTGAACGATATCGTAAGTCTCACTATTTTCTCTCTTCTCTCGCTCCTCTCTCGAGCAGTTCGTGACTCCTTGAGAATGCATCTTAAAAAGCTTCTTCGAGAGGGTATTCGATCTCGTGCAGAAGGATATCGAAATTTATCGACCGATCGAACACTTGGATTCATTTTTTTAAAATCTATTTGCAATTTAGTAATTATTTGCTCCGAATTGTTCCACTCCGATTTTATTAATCGACTAATATTTACATTAATTAACAAATAATCACTACTATTAAATGTTTTTTTTCATTAATCAATTGATAAATAATTAATAACTAATGATACGCGTTAGTTTATTAAGAATAATAATTTTTGCACCGATATTACATTTACGTTATGGCAGAGTTCGGGTCGAATTTTCGAAAAGTCTTTGCTTTATCGCGGTGAGTCCAAAGGAATGAGATTATACTTGCCATAAGAGAGGTGAAAGTCTTCGTGTACGGTTGAGTCAAATGCTAATGAGTTACAGAAAGTATACTTACGATACTTTTTATTATCGAATACTTTAAATATACATCAGCACACATCGAGAAACTCTCAAAGTAATTTAACGTCCCAATTTTTATGTTTTCAATCCATCCATTAGTTTTAGGATTTTACCTTTTAAAAAACATTATTTTCTGTTACAGGATTGCTGTGTCAAGGTTTATTTTTCGCAGGTGTGTATTTTATTTATGATCGTCCCTCGATTCTTCCCTGCACTCGGTGAGACATTTAATACATGTGTGACTTCATCTTCGCCCACTTATTTATTTATTTATTTTTTTAATCCATCTTACAGTTTCTCGTGGAAAATAACCGCAAAGACTTTAAGAGGATTCCCGTGAGCCGAGAGAAGCGCAACTTTCAAATAAGGCGACAACAAAGAATACCCTCACATATACACGTAAAACACGTATGTGATGGACTCGAAAAGACTCGAGTATAGAAAAGGGTATTAACGGTAAAGGGTTAACGGTCTCTTTTGTGCATCACGCCTCGTTCCATTCTTGTCAGACCCTCCTATCTCTCTCTCTCTCTCTCTCTCTCTCACTTTTCTCTTTTTCTTTTATTCATAATTCGCTGCCCATTCGTGGAGATAGCCACGACACCTACATTTATTCCTGTCACGTTCCTATCACTCGTGGTCGACAATTCATCGACTATAGGAGACTAGAAAAACGTATATTAAAAAAATCGAATAAAATAAAATTGGTCGGTCTCGTGGTTCACCGCCTCGAATAACCAACGAACAAAACAAGAGACATGAGAGAGAGAGAGAGAAAGAAAGAGTCCAGTAACCAACGAACAAAACAAGAGACATGAGAGAGAGAGAGAGAGAAAGAAAGAGTCCAGTAACCCGAGAATGCCTCGGGTGAGCCCTCTCTGTAATGTCCGTTGTAATCTTTCTCTCTCTCGGTAGCTTTTCTCATGCCCGGACGGATCAGATATATCCGCGAGGGCTCAGCCCTCCGGGGACTACTTCGCTGCTTTGGACGTCAAGGAACGACGAAGCCAAGATGGTGCACGACCTCGCTAGAAAGAGCTCTCCGCGTAATTTAGTTATCGATCATTATTCCCTCTCTTACGCACCGAGCAAGCTTATTTCGATTTTTATCAAGGAGGCTTTTTATTTTATATCAGGAAAAAAAAATATTCGTATCAAGAAAGATAAAGAACAAAAATTCTTTCCGGTGATGATCTATGAAAAAAATTGTTGTTCAACATTTTTTTAAATGAGATCTTGTCAGTTTTTGACGAAGTTGGCGATGAAACTAAAAAAATACATCGGGTTTAGGTCTTGAAAGAAATTCGATAGTTTTATTTTTCCTTTTGTGCCAAAAATAAATCGACGTACTAAAATAGCTGTAACTTTGGTTCTCGATGGATCTGCGAAATCACTTGCGCTTATTTTCCTCGCGATAGTTCTGGCTTTCAAATGAGACTTGATTCATTAAGATATGATATTTTCTTTCTCAATTTTTTACAGAAATTTTATTCGCGCTTGAATTTTTGTCAAAAGCTAAAAGAATTCATTTAAAAAGATAAAACAAAAACATATACAAAAATGGGACGTTTTCACTTGTTTTGCAGACTAGGTGAGAAAAAGAAGTGAAATCTTCGCCATATAAAAAATTGTGATTTATTGTCTAGCCATGCACCTTTTATTGTATCTCGTTTTTCATCATACGTGTTAGGTTCGCCAGCTCCGCGACGTAAACTCTTGGGGATTCAAGCCGGATAGTCTGCTTTTTGTTTCTGTCTGTATTTATAAATAATTCAGCTCTTTTTCTCTCCGTGGTCTCTTTCTCTCTCGCTCTCTTTCTTTCTCCCTCTAGGTAACAGCTGAAAACGAATGGCATATATTCCATGGCGTATCGAAGCCGGTTGCAGCACACCGGGACCCGCTGCTGCACAACTTTATCGGATATACAGACGATGCACTTTCGCTTATTCTCACTGGAATACAACCAATCTCTCTCTCCCTCTTTCTCTTCCTCCTCATCTTGATCGTGCCTGGCCACTGATCACACTCATCCAACCTTGATTCTTCTCTACATTGTTCATTAATCATTCATTTTAACCTCCACATTTTCTTACCTTTTGTTATCATTGGTACAAAATCATAAAACATTATTTTTGTTTTCAATTAGTCCTTTATCGATTAATCATTATTTTTTATTTCGAATTTTCTTAGAAGAGAATAATGTTACAATTTTTATTACTTTTTGTGTAACCATTATTCCTTTGCTAATTTGTTTTTTTTATCATTGTTTCAGAGTACCTCGTGACAATCGTGTGAATTTTTCGAGACGAAGTGAACTCTACGATTCGTAAATTCGTTGATCGTTTTACGATGAATAAAAAAGAAGAAAAGAAACACCGCGCTTTCACTGCAGCGGCGAGAATACAACGAATTTCGCGGAGCAACAATCGAACGAGGATCTCACGATAATGTGAGAAATAAAAAAAAGACCCTGGGAGAAGTGAGCGAGAGATACCAAGGCAGTGAGTTTAAGTCTCGTGATATGTATACCATTATCGTATAGTTTTTAATGTCGAGAGGGATTCATGAGAGCCGCTCTGTCGGTTTTGCTCCTGCATTTTTCTCTCGATTTCTTTCTCCGGAGGGGAAGTCGAATGCCAGAGTGGTTCATTTATTTTGATGTGGACAAACTCGCTTCCATTATCTAATCGTCACGCTGAGTGAGTTAAATACCTTTCAACAGGTTCGAAATCCGAAAAAAAAAATTATTTCAACGAGATAAACGGAATTTGATAAAAATCAATGAAATAAATAATTGATTTATGCAAATCAAAGAAAATTTATATTGCATATTTTCTTATGATTGTGAATCTTTGTTTTTTTTCTGCACATTGCAATATTCAACAACTTTGTTGCTTAATGCTCGAGAATTATCTGACACAGCAGCCCGAACATTTCGAATGATTGGAATATTGCTCGTCTAACCGGAAGGAAGAAATTTCCTTCGACGCCCTTTTTCATCGTACTTATGTACTCTTATTCCATAATTATACTTCGGACTTGCATACGCGCGTTACAATTTCGTACGTTATATGCATGAATGTATAATTATATACGAGGTATTCCATGTTAACTCGATCAACGTCAGACTCTAACGATTTTTTTTCATTATTCAAAAATTTCTTCTACAATTTTATCGACGGAAGAAAAATTAGAATACAAAATTGTAAGCTCATCGAACTTGTTTCAAGTGAAACGACTGTATTGATTTTTATCGGACAGTTCAGAAAAATTCCGTATTACCAATTACGAATTTTGACCAACAATGCCATATTTAAAGTACTTTTTTGCAGTGACTTCAATTTTACAGGAAATAAAAATTAATAAAACGAATTTAATGATTATTTTTCTTTTCTAGATCACAAACAACCGATCCAAAAAAACTTAACAAATATTAAGTCTATTTTCTCATTGATAAAATTATCGAGCAAATCGAAAAATATCGTTGTCCAAAGTCGACCGAGTTAGCATGGAACGCATCATGCACGCATCTGTGTGTACAACGTTGAACTTGTTCCGTGGATAAATTATTGCACCGAGACTCCAATTACTCCGTCTCACGTGTGTGCACGGTTAATTTGCAAAGAGAACGACACCGCGAAAGAAGTAAATAAAAATGATAATAAAAAAAGTTTAAAATAAAAATAAAAATTACAACTAAAGAGAGAACGCGAGTGAGGAAAACCTGTTGCTTCTTCCCGCCTTGTGTGGCTAGCGAAGCAGGTGTACATTTTCACCTTTCTCACTTTCTTTTATCCTTATCTCTCTTTCACTCGCCGCTCGTTCGAGACTCGAGCATTTCGCCGACGCCTCGCGATCTCTTTCAACTTATTTTCATTGGCGATGATGCGACT
This sequence comes from Netelia virgata, assembly GCA_951802705.1. Classification (NCBI taxonomy): domain Eukaryota; kingdom Metazoa; phylum Arthropoda; class Insecta; order Hymenoptera; family Ichneumonidae; genus Netelia; species Netelia virgata. The sequence goes on from OX637863.1 coordinate 48,080,518, forward strand.
GGGGGTATGAGGGGCAGGAGGGTTCAAAAGTTCAATACAGTAATGTACTCGTGAAAAGTATTACGGACGTATTAACACTTTGAAAAGACGTCGAGGTAACGAGACAACCAGACCACCCAAAGTTTCCATTCACCTCGTGAACTTAATCGAGAACCACTTAGGAACGGTAAAGTTTGAGATACAAATTAGCTCTCACGCGTCTGGATAAAAATTGGTTTTCGATATAAATTTTTATTACAAATTATAAACATTCCTCTCTTGCATTAAAAAATATCCTTCTCGTTGTCTAGTAATAATAAATATTCCTAAAACCGTTACGACGATTTGAAACACCGATAAAAAGATTTTATCAAGACCTTAAGTTCCAAGTCCGCTTCGTTTAAAATTTTAATTAGGAGACCATGAACCCACTAAATTTATATCGTCGAGCATCGATAAACGATACGACACTTGAGACGTTAATTATTACATAATTGATACAAAATTACAAAATCAATGACATCTATTCGAAGATCGATACAAAATATTCATCCATCTGATAAGACAAAATGAAAATAAATTTGGGCTCGAGTAATACGTTTTTCTTTTTTTCTTTGCAGGTGCTACTATGACATTATGGGTGAACGAGTGTCAAGTTCGTCGTACGGCCTACGTAACGATCAGGGGGAAAGTCCACGTGGTCCGACCACCTTCGGTGGGGTTGCCGTTCGTTCTTCAACTTCGAACGATTTACCACGGCTGGAAATGTTGTGCAGCACGTTTAATACACGATCCATTTGCATATTTGTATCGTACTCCGTTTGTGTAGGTACGTGTGTACAATTACGACACGCGAGTTGGCACACAAGCTGGCAGGGTTGTAAAAGTATGGAAGGGTGGTGGTAAAACTACCCCTATCTCCGGACTGTCCGGCGAGAAACAAACCGAGGGGGTCAAGTCCGTTCTATCGCGAGTGGACAGTCCGGTTCGCGCGACCGTACCAATCGTACGATAAACGATATAGGAGAGAAAACCATTTTTTTTTCATAAGCGTAATAAAATTTTCCATTTTTTTGATCGCGTAAAGATTTAAATATCGATATTATACTTTTGCCAGTTTCCGTCCCGCGTTTCGATTTCACAAAAGCGGGGGTGCATTTCATTCGGTTATGGAATTTTGACTGTCATCGAGAGGCGATTGTCGAGTGAGTCTTTGAAAATTTAAAACATACAAAAATTGACGAAAATAATATTCGTTCGTTGAATTAAATGAAATTCTTTTCGTGCATACGTTTCTTGAGAATTAAATTATATTGATATTTTTTCAATCACACGCAATTCGACGTTGAAAAAAATTGACGAGCGACCGTATTATTATCGTGAGAAACTTTGCGACAATACTGTTGAACTTATGAAACGAATTTGTGGCTAAAGTATTATTGATATACGTTAGGAAAGACACAAATGGGAATGTAGAGAACGTCGATTTTCTGAACTTCGGAATATATTATAATGTCAAACGACGAAGTTTCGGCGATGTTAAAAACATTTGTCCAACGTTTTTACCACCGCAGACATAGTCGGAAAACTTGTTACCCAACTTTATCAATCAATCACATTATTATTGGTGTACGATGCCCTTCGCCTTTTTACGATCTCCCTCGCACGTTTTACCTTCTGGATTGCATTTTGTTATCGCAGTTCTGCACGCGACTTTTGTATAGTTTTCATTTTTATTTTTCCAAGGAAAAACTCGTTTTCTCATATTTCTTCCTCGATGCAAAATTTCGCACGTTCGTCGTTCTAATTTGCATTTAGTAAATTCTTTAAGAAACAGTGAAAATTCTACAACAGGAATTACATTCATTCATGAAGAATTTGCGCAAAGACTGTAAAGATTCGCGTGCCGATATAATAATACATTGAGCACATTTCGTTGATAAAAAGACCGACGAAGCTTAATCGAGGAAATTGTTCAATTTCCTGTCTCGAGACTCACTCGACTTACCACCGTGAAACTCCTTATGCCTTATCGCGATTCCGGTTGTGTAACACGATTAAACGTTTCATGGCCTCAAACATAATTTCACAATTTTCTTCCAAAAAAAAGAAAGAGAAAAAGAAGGCCAAGTGAAGTTATTTTTATTCGAATGAGATTATTAATCATGATACTCACGCCCTTTGTTTATATATTCGATCTTGCGTGATCTTTACATTTCTATTTTTTATGTCTGGCTTATAAAGTCACTCGCTGAATGATTAATCAGGCGGTAATTAAAAAAATACTCGTATCAGTAGCTTAATTAACTTTGTCACGAAATTATGAATAATAATAGTCTCGTTTTCAATTTTTAATGTCTAATTCTTACTCGATATTGTCTCTTATTTTTATAACAGACGTATATTTACTTTTTACACCAATTATTAAAGCACTCGTACAATTTTTTTATAATTAGTTTCTTTAATTTCCTAGATCTGTTTCTAATGTCAGTTTTTCTTTTGTTTAGTCAAGACCCTGACGGATGGTGCTGCTGAAAAGTCCGTCGCCAAAGCGTGGCGGAAGTCCCCAGAAAGAAACAGGCGGACAAAGATCCACGAGCGAGCAACGAGCGAGAAATCAGCGAAGATCGAGGGGCAACAGTCCAAGCGAAAGATCGAACGGTTCGAGAGGTAGCAGTCCTGGCAAGAGCAGCACAGGATCGAAGGGAAAATCACCGAGTTTATTGACATCTCGCGGAAGCGAGTGGGTACAATTTTTCTATAATTAATTATCTTCAAAGCTCGTCGGGAAAAAATAATTTTTCTGGCGAGAATATTATTTTGCATTTTACTGATTTTTTTTTTCAAACGATATGAATTCTTGCGCTTTCCAATCTTCTCGCAAAATGTGAATAATTATAATTACAAAACGATAGAACTCACGTTTCAGCACAAATACTCTCGTTTTCAGTAAAATCGTTTTGTTTCCAACGCACTAGCCGGAAAAATAAGATTACGGTCTTTGGATGCGTTGAAAGTAAGCGGGGGAGTTCACGATAGTTTGCAAAACGATTCTACTCTCGGCTGCACTTGGATTCAAAAGCGTGCGAAACCCTTGTGATTCGCACGAATATAACGCTTCGCTTGTTCTCGGATACGCTTTCTTTGTCCGATATTATGTATAAGTATTCCACATTTAAATACGTACAAGATAAGAAAAAAGGTTTTTTGAGAAAATTTATATTCCTTGCATAGCGAATGCGAAAAAAATCATTTTACCAATATTTTCTTAGTCGCTCTAATTAAATACAAATTATTTTCTCAAATCGAATTCTGTCAGAAATATTTTTATTATCTGAAGTAAACATTTGCTTCGAGTCAAATTTAATGCTGAAATATTCAAGCTTAGAAAATTTCCAGCTAAGTCAGTAAAAAATTGTTGTCACTAAATTGCACTGGGACAACGGGTTCTTTCCGGTGGCGAGTAAGTGTGACTTTTACGTAAATGCGGGGAACATATTAACCACTGAGTAATATTGATTTCTGAAGGCAGAATACCCTTCTATATTTTTTTGCCATATGTGACGTTTTTGTAGACCACGGTACATACATATTTATTCTTATACATACATACTCGCACGTAGACACATATATATCCATAGCTGAGAGAAAATAGTCGTAGGTGTACACGTAAAAAAAAAATAAAAAAAAACGAGAAAAATAAACGTGGCTAGACAAATCGAGTACGAGGAATCGTCGGTCACCTCTCTCGTCACATCGTAGATCTGGGACAAAGATGAGAGTGCTGTCCGCGTATTCTCACTACCATTATCGAAGACATAACCGCGGTTCTCGTCACTTATCATATCTACTCCGCCCTGACATTTTTTTCCACCCCGTTCGTGGCTCTTAACAAATTCACTTCGAAAAAAAAATTCACTCCTATACGAGAGGGAAATAAAGTTGGCCAGACGATTACTTTGTCCTCAATAATTCTGTCTAAGTGTCTTCAAAATAAAAGGACTTAATTTAATTGGTCAATTAAATGGATCGTATGAAAGTAAACCAATTAACGTAAATACTGATAATTGCTGAACAAAAAAATTAATATTGTGTGAAAAAGGAGATGAAGAGATTTTATATTGGAAAAAAATAGGAAAAGAATACTCGAACACGTTGGAATGAAATGACAATTGACTTTATTCAACCATTACGTCTAGCGATGCTAATTCGATAACATTCTCGGTTCGACTATATCTCATCCGTTTCCGTGCATTACGTGCACAATTGCGCATTAATTTCCTGGATAAATAAATGATAAGCCTAACATCGTGTGTTGCACTCCATCCTATATATACGTATACGATTTTTTATTGTACCGGCGACTGAGAGGGTTGATACGCAGTAACATTATTCTTGGTGCACGTACACCCTCTCGCCTATATTCAAGTCCATGTTCATTTTCCACACTATATATAAACCTTTACGTATAATCCTGTATACACATAAACAATATATACGTAAATACACAACTATCGGGTATACACTAACTCGTTTCATACACGAAGGCACGGTATAACTTTAGATTAACAGTCGATTCTCCCTTAAATTATTTCCTGATTTTAAATTTAACACCAATTTTCTGTAATTTTTTTTCTGGACGAAAAATGGTCCAACCCCCTAATGAATAAATTTGACGTTATGAAGAAAATCCAATACAATTTCCTAATATCGAAATAATTATTCTTTTAAAAGTATAATTTGATGACAGAAAATTAATTGGTATTTTTGGAAGTAGCAACTATTTTCTAAATATCCATGCCATTTCATTAAAAACAAACGGATGTTTTTCATTCTTTATGACGAAAGAGTTGTATTAATATTCGGAAATTGATTGGAAATTAGCGTTGGCTGAATAATTTAATTTTTTGTTTTCTAGATTTTCGATCAATAGGATTGAGTTTTTATGGGGAATCGACTGTACGAAGTGATTCGAATCGTTGGAGAAATTGCGAGGGTGCTAGTGTTGCAACGTGTTATCATGTGCCATAGTGGAAAGAAAAAAAATATATATATCGATTGCGAGACCTTGCCCGTGTGCCGTGAGCTCGAGTCCACCCCAAGACACTCTGGTCGATAATCGTAATTATCCACGTATATATCGTCGAAGCTTGAATACATAACATTTTATACATTTACATATATAGACATGCCCGTCCGTTTGTCTTTATATAGCGAATTTTATTTGGCATTGAGAGTAATAATTTTTTCGGTTGTTTTTAGGAGGCAAAAATACGCAGGATTATTAAACTACAACTACAGCTTACAAAAATAAACAAACATACTATTTATTATTCCTTATGTATTCGAAGGTCGAAAAATTGTATTAGTCGAATTTTCGCCACGAAAGAAAAAAGTTAATATTGTAGTCGTCACACTGGGAAAATTATGCACGAATAGATAAGCGTCTCTCACGCCATCGCTGTTACCGAGTCGATAAGGTTTCGCGTCTAGTCATACCGTGCTCCGAAGTCTAACGACACATAAAGGGAAAATAGGAATGTTCGTTTACCAAAATGGCTATAACTTTGCCTCCCAATGGACTTGACATACCGCTCTATGCTCATTTGTTTCTATATCGATCGAGCTTCAAAATAACACGTCGTTCATTAGCTCATAATAATCTTTAAATATTTGACAGTGTTTCACAGCAGGACCGAGTTTAACAATAGAGGGAAAGAGAAACGACTGGAACTTCTTTTACCAATATAACTTTAATTTTGCTTCCTGATGGACTTTTGTTACTTTATCCTGGGCTCATTTTTTTCGCAATCGTTTAAACGTAAAAATACCACTGGATTCTGTAATCGATAATAATTTAAAAAATGTTTATACATTTCGAAGCATTGACCATTGATTTAGCAATGTTTTCAAGCCTGCCTGTATTTTTTCGGCAACATCCTAAGAGCTCTCACAATAACGTGAGAAGAGATATTGCGATGACTCAACCATTATTATCTCACAGTCTATTTATGGTTGTGGAAAAAAAGAATTACAGATTCGCCTCGATCGACCAAACTCGACAGGCAGGATACGAAGCATATCAGCCTTTTCCGGTATTGTCAAAATTTCTGAACGGTCCAGAATCAAACTTTTCTCACATTCTTCGACCCCATTAAATCAAAAAGTACTCTCGAATCCAAAGTTCCAAATTTGCATCGTCAATTTGACAGGTACAGCTAAAAAAATTATACTAAATTCCTCGTTTTACAAAATTTTTACGTAAAACATAAAATCGTGAAATAGTTGAAATTTATTTAAACTTTGACATTTGCATGTGAGAAATCACATGTCCTGCGTCGAGGAGTATTCACGATAATGAAACAATAAGTGATCGGGCGATTAGAACCTTGTCTGTGACGTGTTCTGGTAAAGTAGCCCCAGGGTGAAAATTCTGCCACGCGCCGTTTCAACAGATAAGCCGACCGACCCACAAAAAAGTCCAACAAAAAAGGCAATACACCCCACATGGAAAAGTTGTACAAATACCATAGATTTTTCAGAAGGGGCTTCTTTATATTAGAACCTTTTCACAAGGCCTAACCTTTTTAGCTTTTACTACTCCCCCTTGACCATTTTCATCCCTCGTCGATTAAATTCTGATTCACGATTACACGAGCGTGGCGCAGTATCGGTATATTAATCGGATTCAAACCGAAAAAAGACACGCATTAGACAAATTTCCCACGACTTTTATCCTTGATATTAATCTTTCTCCTTCGATAAAATTCAATTATTACTAGCCGTAAATACGACTATTTTATCGTTCGTTTACTAAAAATAGTTCACAGATCGAAGAAACACACCGAGCCTTGATTTTCACATTCTTCAAATTTATTTGATTAATTTCATAATTTCGTTAAATGAAAAAATGATTGGTTATCGTTTAAAAATAATTTTTCTTCGTTCCAGACAAACGATAGAAAACTAAAAACATCAAATCATCATCCCCTTCATTTGTGATTACGAAAACAATGATCAAAATTATATACGTACTTCGAAAAATTGCGAAAATGAACCATCTCGGTGCTGGAAGAAAATCGAGTAAGGTCAACCGGAAGTTGGTTTGAAAAAGAGCTAAAGCGAAAGCTTTCTCCGATGCCTCTTCGTGACCTGTCGAAGCTCTTCGAGTTATCCGAACACGCGAGTTTCACTTTTTCCGAAAGAGAAAAAAGAAAATAGAAAACAACGAACTATCGATGCACTCGAAACCGTAAGTTCTCGTCGCACGCTGCTCGGTACTCGTCAAATATTGAGTAGCCAGGATTAGAGACCCTTCTCACGAAGTACAGACACAAAAGTCTTTAGGGGGGCAAAAGAAACAAGATTGACGGGCGACCTCGTTATTCGACAAGCACTTTTCTGCAACTCGCTCGTCGGCGTTCCTCCTTTTATCTACTCGTATACGTACTCGAGGCTTCCGTGTTGCGAATGTTTCGTCGTCGTTTCTTTTTTTTCTTCGTCCGTCAATCGACTGAATCACGAATGAAATCTCAGACGTACCGAGAGCCCGGGCTCCCATGGCAAAATGATTGATTTATCAAGCCTTACTCGCTCACTTTTTCGACCTTCGACGTATCAACAGTTTTGAGATAAAGTCCATTTAATTTAATTTTGTATATTATGATTTTCTGAATGTTCTGTTTATTGTATTTTTTGTTTGTTTCAGATGAGAAGATTATTATAAGTAAAATATCTTGCACATGCGGACAATGAAAAAGTGAACAGTTTGCTTTCTCACAAGCAAAGTTTCAAAATTGCTGATTTTCGTTATGTATTTTTTTTAAGCCTGGGTCAAGTGGCGCGGGAAACTCGAACAATTGATCAGTAGATGGGCCTAGAGTGGTATCGAAACTCCATCGTGGAGCAATGTTACAGTTGTTTTAGCAAACAAACTTATTTCTTGCTGAAATGCAAAAATTGAATTTCCATTTTTTTTGTTATTTCATATTTCTGGTAATTAGAGAAAGTACAGAGTGTTTTATCGTTCAAAGACTTTTTATTCTGCAGACTATTGTATCGTTCATATTACAGTATTTTGTTACCACGATATATCGATTCGTAATAATCGGCCCAGTTCATTTTTGTTATATTGCGTCGAGTTCTCAGCCGTGTCAATACAATTATCTTGTATGAATCGTGACATTGCAGAACTTTCACATGGGTCACGCCAGAGACAGCCAAGAGATAGAGAAAAAGACAAAGAAAATAGCAGAAACGAGAGAAAGCAAAGAAAAACACACATACAAAAGAGATAGGAGCGAGGAATTTTCGTATCGTCGATGTTGATCGAAATTCGTGTAATATTTTAGTTTTATCTATAAATATGAAATCAAATAATGGCAACGTTTGTATATATTACAGGATAACACAAACACTTATGCCATTTTTCTTCCATTCTCGCGCTTTGATCGATTTGCCAGGACATACGTGAACAGAAGTGGAATATTTTCTACGAATTTTCTGAGTGGCTCCGAGTATTCTTTTACCCATACCTCTTTCTCGCTGAATCGTTTGGCTTTTATTACAATGTTTCGTTTTCATTTCATTATCACGCGCGTTTTTTTCTGTTTAGACAAAAAATAAATTTATACAAAATTGTATTCTGAAAGTTCATAATACCATCGATCGTGCAGTGGTCAAAATGTTTTATTTACTTACAAATTTCTGGTGATTCAAATCCACCAGATCGTCTGATATCAGACGAGGTCACAGAAGAGATAGTCGTGCAGGACTTCCAAGGACGAATGTAAATCGATTATTCACCACCAGTATATCCTAACATGTGTTATGCAGATATTCGCATGCAAAGGAAAAACGTTACCTAGAGCTTTTCGTTCAATATCGTCTAGCTTTTTTTCGTGTCCGTATAATTGCATGAGCGATTGAACAGTAAACAAACAATTTACTGATTAGCTATATAATTATTCAATCCGACTATACAGTAGATCCATATTTGAACCTCGATGACGAAAATGGTATTATATTTCGGTGATTTAAAAAAATTTAGAGATTTTTGAAAAGTTGATAATTAAAAAAGAAAAAATCTTGTTACAGCATCGGAAGCGTCGAACGTTTGACCGACGGGGACAAAAGAGTCATAATCGCCTCGAAGCACTTGCTGCCCGAGGATAACATAAACGTCGTTGTCAGGTAAAATCATTATTTTTTTTGTCAGTAAGAAAGAAATATTTATTTTGAAAAAATTCAACACTTCGAACAGTTTGGGAAAGGTTTGTGGATTTAGCTTGAACGTAACTTTGTTCTATTTTTGACGAGAGGGAACGCGTGGAAAAAAGTGTACTGGCAATAAAGAAGAAAGACGTAACACGTTGAACGATATTTATTTTTCTCACTACCGTAGGGTTCGTCCACTGAGCAATAAGGAAAAAAAATCGGGCGATGACTCAGCTGTACAATTCCCCGGTGGTGGACAAATCCACGTAAGCATTTGATTTTTATATTTTTTAATGTTAAAAAAAACAAGATTCATTTATGAATTTTTAATCATATTGTTAAACAAAATTTTATCTTTTTTCCCCGTGATTTTATAATGTTTTAATATCGTTTATTTATGTTTAATTAAAATTTGCAGTGTGACGGTGTCTCGAACAGCGGCGACAAAAAGGCCAAACTCTTCTCTTACAATGTCGTGTTTGAGCCAGCTGCTAGCCAGGAGGACATTTTGCAATTTTCCGGAATTAAGAAACTCATCGAAATGGCTGTCCAGGGTTTCAGCACGACGGCTTTTTGCTACGGACAGACGGGAAGCGGAAAGACTCATACGCTCACCGGACCACCTGGGCTCGTGAGAGACAACATTTTTCATCGTTGATATCTCATCGTTGCTCACGTTTTTCTCAATCTTAATTTTATTTTATTTTTTCCCTAATTTCAGTTCCAAAACGGAAATCCGTACTCGGAGGAGCACGGTCTCGTATTTCGTTCCTTCGTTTATCTCTTCAAAGTGCTTCAGGAACGTAAAGAGTGTAATTTCGTTCTCAAAGCTTCCTTTCTCGAGATTTACAATGAAAAGGTGATAGATCTGTTGAATCCTGGAACCTCCAGAAAACCCCTGGCTGTAAGATGGAGCAAAAAGATAAGAGGCTTTTTCGTTGAGAATCTTTTCACAGTCGAATGCGAGGAACTCGACGATCTTCTCGCGGTTCTCGAAGAAGGTATAAATATATTTTATTTTTAATTGTTTATCATTCGGCTGATAAAGCATAGTCTTTAAAAAAATAAACTCGTACCAAAATATAGAAAAAAAGGGGCATAAAGAAAGAACAAGTCTCAACTTTTCGATTCCAGTATAAATCATTTTGTATTTATCTAGATTTTCGTAATCATCTCGCCTTTAGAGTTTTCTTTAATTAAATTCTCAATTCCAAGGCATGAGAAACAGATCCGTGGGTACGCACAATATGAACGAACATTCCAGCAGAAGTCACACAATCCTCACGGTCCACATAACATCAGAACAGCAGGTAATTAATTTTTCTTTTCAGCTTCGAAGTTCTTTATTTTTTGTCTTTTCGAACTGATATATTATTTCTTTTTTATCAAGATGGAGAACGGTGTATTCATCTCGAAGCAGGGTAAGATCAATTTCGTTGATCTAGCCGGTAGCGAAATGACGAAGAAGACACAGAGCGAAGGAAAGACACTCGAGGAGGCGAACAATATCAATAAAAGCCTGATGGTTTTAGGTATGATATTTTTTCTTCAATAGCAATTTAAAAAATCGCCATAAAATATAAAAAACATTCTCTCTCAAAATTGAACTCAGCTTAACATTTTTCTTGTTTATATTGATTATTTTTTTCAATATTTTAGGATATTGTATAGCGTCGCTCAGTGATGGTAGAAAAAAGGGAGGCCACATTCCTTATCGAGACAGCAAACTTACGAAACTTTTGGCCGATAGTCTTGCCGGAAACGGTGTCACACTGATGGTGAGTTATTTTAAAAAATATCTTGACGTGAGAAATATATTGGTTCGCGTTGAACTAAGTTTCTTCGAATTCAACCAAAATACCTTAGCACGATGTTTAATATTTTAAACGACAAAATTTATTCATAGCCAATCTCTTTATCTGCTAAATAAATTCGATACTACTCTTTTTCCCCATTCTTCACCCTGTTCGATAATCGATATAGCCTTTACTAGGCAACTTCTTTATTCCGTTATAACGTATTCTTGTCCATCAGATTGCATGCGTCTCGCCGGCTCGGTCGAACGCCAGCGAAACTCTAAACACTCTGAGATATGCCGCGCGAGCAAAGAAAATTCGCACAAAGCCCATCGTCGTTATGGTAAGATGAATTAACATTCATACATTTATTTCTCTCTCAAACGGCAATAGTTATTGTCGCGAAGTGCGACGTTTATGATAATATAAAAAAATGTAAAAATAAAACTATCAGGATCCTAGAGAAGCTCTGATCTTGAGTCTGAAACGTGAAGTGGCAGCTCTTCAGACGGAAAACGATTATTTGAAGGGTGCTTTAAATCTCGGTAATGAATCAACGACCTTCAAACGTTCCGAGTCGAAAGGTAAGATTATTTTTGCAAAAACGGATTAATTTATTTTCTTCTAAGTAACTCATGAGCCAAAAAGTCTTTAAATATGCTTCGTAGATCATAGTTATTTTATTCCCAATTATTTGTCAAAATTCTGTAAAACCATTTTTATCTTTGCTTTATTTGTTATTATTTTATTTTTATTTTTTTAAAAGCTGGTGAAAGACGAGTACCGGTTACACCTCCACCTGTCGATTTGGACAAACTCGCCGAGCTCGAGTCCGCGGAATTGAGTCGACTGTTGCGTGCCTACATTACTGAAAACGAGGCCCTGCGTCGTGAAAATGCGGAGCTTTATGCGACGAGGGAGCAAGTGATGAGGGATCAGGAGCTCGTCTGTCGTGAGAACGAGAGGTTGCTCAAGAAATTGGAAGATGTTAATTCGTGAGTAATTTGTTTATTCGTCGGGGTTTTGCCAGGTTTTGTGTCGATTTACAGGGCACAGGATTTTCTACGTTTTCGTGGTCTTCAGGGTCTGCTGTCGTTCGCCGATTATTCCGGCACGCCCGACTTATTCCGCGGAAATGCTTCACAATTCTATGGACGACACTCCAGGCGCGACGAACGTCTGGACGAATCCGAACGCGGATACGAGCACACCGTCGTTCACCACTTCCACAGTACGTTACAAACGTCGCTAATACGAAGAGAAGAAGGACTTTATTTATTTTTATATTTGCTGGCTGAATTATTTATTAAAATTGAGATTCGTTTATCAGAACTCATTTATCCCGTTCGTTTCTTCTTCTTCTGTTCTTGGCAGGATCAGAGAAACACAGGCCTGTCGAATACGAGCGGCGGTATACCACAAAAATTGCTCAAAGAACTCGACAAAAGGATCGTAGGTAGTTTCAGCAACATAGCTGAAACTTACAAGGAAAAAATTAGCCATCATCGACGTCACAATTCATGGGACAATGGTCACAACTCAGGGGGTAGTCCGGATCCGAATTATTCGCCAGTCGAAGCGAATCAGTGAGTATTTTCCCGAATAAATCACATTTTAATCGTGAGTTATTTAATTTCAAAATTTAATATATTATATTGTTCAATTGTTTTGGACTAAAAATTATGTTTTTGGGAATTTTTTAATTCTCCTATATTTATTTCAAATCACATAGTAAAAGCCGAAAATCCGCGTTCAGACGAACATCGACGGTGCCCGAGGAGAAATCGTCAGCGAATGTGGCTGATATTCTCGGTGGTCCGGTATTACCGATCGCTCATTCTCTCAACGGGACACCAGATTCTTTGCTCAGTGGTCCACTCGTCGATGGACAAAGATCAGCACCGAATACCGGTGACTCCATAAATCCGACAACACCATTTCCAGCGCTGTCACAATCGTCATCGCCATTCACAACCCCCGAGCCCGATATAACAACGAATGAAAGTTCGACGGAGCACAGATCACGAAGAACTAGGCGTTCAACGGAAAATGAAAAAGAGGATCGTAGCGCTCAACGAGCTTTCGGCAGTCCCGTTTCGCTCGACGGTCATGATCCGCGGTTCTAAAGCATCGAAAGAAGAAAATTTAATTTCTTTAAAAACGATAGAATATCGTGCAGAATTCCGTTTACTTCGGTTTTTTATAAACTAAATTCTTTATTTGGCAATTAAACTTCAACAAAATGTTAGATCTGTTTTTTAGGAAAACGGGAGGTTCTGGAAACAGATATTAAACTAAAATTATCGTTGTGATATTTAGACTTTCTTCTTCACGACGATTGAGTATCATAAAAATAGAGAACAGGAAACGTAAGTCGATTGCCAATGAGAAAGCATACTATCCACGAGATTTTGAAACGAAAAGATTTATTCCCGAATTTGGAAAACATTAATAGATTGTAATAATAATATTCTAGTCATCCAAAGAGATACACAAAGGTGAGAATATATGTAATTAATAGCGATTGTGTATCCCTTGAATTATATACATATACATTCTAATGTTTTGTTTCTTGTTTTTCGTTGTTGATTATAAAATTGTATAGTCTGGACGAGAAAAAAACAATCAAACCGGATCCTTTAATTTTCCACAATATATCTGTACTTTATTGTACATAATAAAGTATTTTATGTATAATCTCTACGATGTATAGGTGATTGCGATTGTGCTGAAATAAAAAGTATTGAAAAATTCTCATTGCGGTAAGAAGATCTCCTTAGAAGTTACAATTTTTGTTTTTGTTACGAAGACTTTTGTTTATTTTCAGAAAACAGCGCTCCGTTCAGTACGGACAAAATTTTCCGTCAAATGGGACTGAGCCGCAAAAAAGATCTACCAAAACTGTATAGGTAATGTGAGAAACGACAATTTTCACAGCTTTTCTGTAACCCAGAGACAGGAACGCGTTTCATCATTCAAAATTCCCGCTTCCGTCATTCGCACCGGAACTTCTCCCACCTCTGTTTCCCAATTAATAAGAGAAAAAAAAAGATTCCCAGAAATCTTTGTACTTCGACGATTACTACCTGATGTAATGACCAACGACGATAGAATTGTAAGTCAAAAGTCATTGAAAATCGGCGAGAAAATTAATACAAACAGATTTTTTAGTCGATAAATTGTCTGGTCATAAAACGTTTCGCGTCCTCGTGCCGTGCGTGTCGTCCCTCTTACGGGGGTCAATGAAACCCTTGACAGTATCGGCGAAAACAGACATTCGGTGCTAGTTTCGCGCAGTATCGCAACAAAGAAGAACAGACGGGCGATAAAAGGTAGTCATCTAGAACGGCGAGAGCCAACGCCAACGCAAATTGGCGTGCAGTATAAAAATAAAACAACACCTGCGGAAAAACATACAAAAAAATCGCGAGCATCACAAAAAGAAATACTTCGCGTTCTTTGTGGACGCTCTGTGTCCTTCGCTCGGTGTCGGTCCTCCCTTCCCTCTTCCCCCAATCCTGCTCCCTCGAACGTCGTCGCAGCTCCCCTAGCGTGTTCCACTTTGCGACACATTCAGTTTACATCGAGAGTCAAATATAAAAACGAAATAGAAATATCATCTCGCCGCATTGATTGTCATCGGGAGTTCTTCGAAGTATACTAAGTGCCCACTCCTGCCGGGGCCTAGTGACGACGGGAGAAAGAGAGAGAGAGAGAAGGGGTTGTGAAGAACATTTATTTTGTTTTTTTTTCTGTTCGCGGGCCCATGCTACAATAGTTTCGAGTAACCGCGAATTAGGAAGGTTGAAAATACGGAGAGCAGGTATACTGAGAGGACAGAGAAACATCTTTTAGCGTAGTGAAAGAAAATCGTACGTGGAGCACGGCGATTCATCGTGGAAGACGCGAGCGCGGGGTTGTACGGGGCTGATTAGCGACGGTGAGCGCCACACACACACACACACATATATACACACTGAAACATCAACGCGTATTCTCGCTGTCTCACTCGTGGGCTTTCCGACGACGTTCCCATTCTTCTTCGTGCGATACTTTTAGTTTGATAACGGAGTCCTGAAGGACGATAATATCGCATCGAGGTATATGCTGTGAAATTTATCGATAGAAGTGACATAGAGTAACACGACGGGGGTTATATAGGTGGCAACGAAGGTCGGCAACGCCAAGAAACTACGACGGTAAGGAGAAAAAAAACAGCCTGATATATATATGCATATATCTATGAACGATATTGCTCATTGAATGCAATAAATGGACGAAAAATTTTCAAGTCGAGCGATTGAACTAACTTTCTTGCCAAGTGGGAGACTATATTTTGACTCTAACAGAATTAACGAGCATTCGAACACCTCGTTTCTTTCCTCTAACCTAATATAGTTATAAGTCCAACGTTCTCGTGGTTTCTTTTTTTTGCAAATTCATACCTAGTGATGATTAAATTTTATTTCAATGAATCACATGGTACCTATAAAAAAATGTCGCCATTAATGATAGAATGAATCAGCCGGAACGGTATTCATCATTTTAACAAACTGCGAAAAGTAAAATCTACTCGGGTCTGAGAAGCCGCAGATCTTTGAAAACGTGAATACTTGATAAACTTTAAAGACTTCATTTAATGGGATTGAATAAAATCATAGTTGCAGATATTTTTATTAAATCATAATAATTTTTTGAATCCAATGACTCGTTCCATTACTGCGATTTATGTAGTTGTAAAGCGTAGACCAAATTTGTTATATTTTGTAACAGGAACCTCAAGAAGGATCGCAATAAACATCCGTAAGGCGCAGTGCCCTGGTTGACTGGGTTTGAGAGTAAGGGAACCCGCAGTGAGAAAAAAACTAAAGGCAAATATACACAGTTTACAATCCTTAATAATTTTGCTGGTTTAATTGCGAAATATTGATGTTCGAATCAATATAAATCTGATTAATCTCTTTTATCATCCCACTGTTACCACCCTAATAAGCGACAATACAAAAAAAAAATTAACATCGCAATTTCTTATGAAACAGGAAATCTCAAGAACAACAAACTCTTGCAAGCCACATCACCAGCACCGAGGGATTTCCTCATAAATCGAAAAATCTCCCAGACCCCCCACCCCTTTCTCCAAAAAAAACACAAAAAAACAAAAAATACGACCAATCGACGAGATAAATAACACGGGTTTCGTAAGGTCCGATGTCTAGTGCTGAGGTGGTGGAGAGCTCCGTTGATCCCCCAGCGAAGAAGCGACGCGTTGCCGCAGCTGCTGCTACGTTGGCTGGTGGTGATACGATTGCAAATACATTAACCGCGGACATGGCGAAGAACGGCTCAACATCCAAGCCCCAGGGCGAGATCGACGAGGTACTCTATTCACGACAATTGTACGTTCTTGGACACGATGCTATGCGACGTATGGCTACGTCGGACGTTCTAATCTCTGGCCTGGGTGGTCTTGGTGTGGAAATCGCTAAGAATGTGATCCTCGGTGGCGTTAAATCTGTGACGCTTCACGACAATGCCGAAACCAAGATATCCGATCTAGGATCGCAATTTTATCTCACCGAAGCTGATATTGGGAAAAACCGAGCGGCTGCTTGTCGTCAACGTCTCTCCGAGCTGAATAGTTATGTACCAACGCGTAATCACGATGGTGAGCTCGACGAGGAATTTTTGAAAGAATTCAACGTCGTCGTACTAACGGAAACATCCCTCGAGGAACAACTTCGCGTTGCTCGTATCGTACGTGACAATAATACAGCTCTGATAATAGCCGATACTCGTGGCTTGTTCTCGCGAGTATTTTGCGATTTTGGCGATAAATTCGTCGTCGTTGATACAAACGGTGAACCACCGGTCAGTGCGATGGTCGCGAGTATATCTCGAGACGGTCAGGGTATCGTGACTTGTCTCGATGACACGAGACACGGAATGGAAGACGGTGATTGCGTCACGTTCTCTGAGGTACGAGGCATGACCGAACTGAACGGTTGCCAGCCAAAGAAAATCAAGGTTCTCGGTCCTTACACCTTCAGCATTGGCGATACTTCGGAATATTCCGAATACGAACAGGGCGGTATCGTCAATCAAGTAAAAATGCCAAAAACATTGGTATTCAAGCCTCTCGAGGAGTCAATAAAAAGTCCCGAATTTCTCATTGCCGATTACGGTAAATTCGATTATCCGCAACAATTGCATTTGGCCTTCATAGCTCTCGACGAATTCGCGAAGAGCAAAGGACAATTGCCGCGACCTTGGAACAACGAGGATGCCAAAGAATTCATCGAGATGGTGAAAAGCGCTAAGGAAAGTCATGGCTTCGATACCGAAATAAACGAGGAATTGCTCGAGACTTTCGCCAAAGTATCAACAGGCAATCTGAATCCGATGAACGCAACTATCGGTGGTATAGTTGCTCAGGAAGTAATGAAAGCATGCTCGGGCAAATTTTCACCGATCTATCAATGGTTCTACTTCGACGCTGTTGAATGTCTGCCCGCCGATCGTTCGGAAATCACAGAAGACGATTGCAAGCCACTTGGAACACGTTACGACTCTCAACTCGCCATTTTTGGACGTAAATTCCAATCGAAGATCGGTAGTCTCAAGTACTTCGTGGTTGGCGCGGGTGCGATAGGCTGCGAACTTCTGAAGAATTTCGCTATGCTTGGCGTTGGCGCTGAGAACGGTTGCGTCACTATAACCGACATGGATCTAATCGAGAAGTCGAATCTTAATCGACAATTTCTGTTTCGACCCGCTGATGTTCAACGGCCCAAATCATCGACAGCAGCTCGTGTCGTCAAGAGGATGAATCCTAATATGACGATCGTCGCTCATGAGAATCGAGTTTGCACCGAAACTGAAAAAGTCTACGACGACGAATTTTTCGAGGCTCTCGACGGTGTTGCCAACGCTCTTGACAACGTCGACGCGCGTATTTACATGGATCGTCGTTGCGTATATTATCGCAAACCGCTTCTGGAATCCGGTACTCTCGGTACCAAGGGCAATACTCAAGTCGTCGTGCCATTCATCACCGAATCATACAGCTCGTCGCAGGATCCACCCGAAAAGAGTATACCCATATGTACTCTTAAAAATTTCCCAAATGCCATCGAACACACTCTACAATGGGCTCGCGACAGTTTCGAGGGTCTTTTCTGTCAAGCCGCTGGAAATGCAGCTCAATTCATCGCAGATCCTCAATTCATCGAGAGAACGCTCAAATTACCCGGTGTACAGCCACTCGAGGTTCTCGAATCTGTTTATACGGCTCTCGTCGAAGAGAGGCCCAAGAGTTTTGCCGATTGCGTAGCCTGGGCTCGTAGTCATTGGCAAGAGCAGTACAACAATCAGATAAGACAATTATTGTTCAACTTCCCGCCCGATCAAGTTACATCCAGCGGACAGCCATTCTGGTCCGGTCCGAAGCGTTGTCCTCTACCATTGGAATTCGACGTTAACGAGCCGCTTCATCTTGACTATGTTGTAGCCGGAGCTAATCTCAAAGCAGCGGTTTATGGAATACCACGGAATCGGGATAGAAAAGAAATCGCTGAGATCGTCGGGACCATTGAGGTGCCAAAATTCACACCGAAATCCGGTGTTATGATCGCCGAGACGGATTCCCAGGTGCAAGTATCGAACGGCGGTGGCAACGTCGATCACGAGAGGCTCGTTCACATACAAGAATCATTGCCGAAAAACAACGAGCTTCACAGTATCGTCATAGTACCCCAGGAGTTTGAGAAAGACGACGATACGAATTTCCACATGGACTTTATCGTCGCAGCGTCTAATTTGCGTGCTGCGAATTATAAGATTCCACTTGCCGACAGGCACAAGAGCAAACTCATCGCTGGTAAAATAATACCGGCTATCGCTACGACAACGTCCGTTGTTGCTGGACTCGTCTGTCTCGAGCTCATAAAACTAGCGAGAAACGTGACCGATCTTGCGATTTATAAGAATGGCTTTGTCAATCTTGGCCTACCGTTTTTCGGATTCTCCGAGCCAATATCAGCGCCGAAGCTCAAGTATTACGACACGGAGTGGACGCTTTGGGATCGCTTCGAGGTCAAGGGCGAGCTCACGCTCAAAGAATTTTTGGACTATTTCAAGGATAAGCACAGTCTCGAAGTTACGATGCTTTCGCAGGGGGTCAGTATGCTTTATTCGTTCTTTATGGCCAAAGCTAAGTGCCAGGAACGCATGGGACTACCAATGTCCGAGGTCGTCAAGAAGGTATCCAAGAAAAAGCTGGAGCCTCATGTGAGAGCTCTCGTTTTCGAATTGTGCTGCAACGACAGCGATGGCAACGACGTCGAGGTCCCCTATGTACGTTACACGCTACCCTGAACGCCAACGTAAATCAGGAAAATTTTTCGCGTCACGACACTAATCATCGAGCTTGAAACTCGAGGAATGAGAACACAAAATGAGAGTTTCGAATACTTAAAACAAAAACAAAAAAAGAAGAAAATAATAATAAATTGAAAAACAAAAATCGAATAAAAAACAAAGTGAACAACTCGACACGATGGATTTAGCCTGTAGCGATTTCTACAAATTTCTATTTTACAATACGAATACAGGAGAAATGGAAGAGGAAATAACGAGTAAACTGGTCGAGCGAAGGTGACAAAAACAGAAAATTGAAGATGAGCGAAACGAGAAACGGGAAGAAATATGATAATCTTTTGTGTATGAGACTAAGGCTATTCGTGATTTTTCAAGACACGATTCATGCGAGGTTGTCGATGCAATTATTTTTTTTTATCTTTGCCTTTCTTATAGGCAGGCTTATAGGCCAGTGAGAAAACGCAATTATTTTCGCATCCGATCGATTCATAAAATGGAAATTCTCCGTCGAGGTCGTATAGCTGTGTAGTTCTGTTTTGACTTATATTAATATTTCGTAATTATCGCAATTCGTGAGTCAAACTTTCGGATTGTCGTCGGACGAAAAAAACGTTCGAGGAAAAATTGTGATTGCGCATTATGATTATTATTATTATTATTTTTTAACATTGGTATGAGAAATTATTGATCGATCGCCGCTTGAATAAATCCGCGAGTCGGAAATGAAATAATACGATTCGATTGTTTTTTTTTTATTTATTTATTATTTTTTTTCATTTTGTTTTCTGTCGAACAAAGGCCCTTGCTGTACGCAGAGATGAAATTAAACGTCGCATTAAGAAATATATAAATTGCAAGCATAACTTTGCCGTTCTATCTAATAAGCTCAAGTGTAAATTGAACTAGTAGATACTTTGCGAGTCAAGAGGGTTTAAACGACAAAATTTGTTTGCTAATGACGTGAAAGAGAATTCTGGAAAAAATGAAACAAATCGTAATTTACGAAAAAAAAGAATGAATAATATCTTGCCCTTCATTCTCTTTTGCTACAGGATTATAATATGAAACAATAATATTTGTGTTTTCATCGTTTAGCGATCCGCGAATCATCAAATTCGCTGATTTTCTACAAACATTCAGAAAACCACAGTTTACTGTACTTGAAGTGTAATAAGTAGTAATGATAATTGTTATAATTTGTCTCGATCCGCTTGGAAAAGTTTCCTGAAGAAAAAAAAAAGATGATTATAACATAAAAGTCGTATGCCGGATCCGCCACAACGACGGGGATATTGCTGCATTTAACTTTCTGAATAAAGAAAAAGAATACTTAATTGAAAAAGGCTTTTACGAAAGAAGAAATTATTATAATAAAGATATAAAAAAAAAACGAACGACCATTTTCTTTTAGATCACACATAGATACGCGAAATAACGAGCAAACAAAAATACATATTTTCTTTATTTTTTAGGATAATGCGGATATTTATTGTATTATTTAACGATAGATAATAAATAGATGTGTTTTGGGTTTCAAGATAATCGTTTCGGAACATAATTTCATATTTTGCAACGACGAAATGTTTTGTACTTTCATTATATCCTCAATTTGTCATGGGAGAACTAACTTTAATTATCTAAGGTTATTCAAGATGTTCATGCGAGAATATGCTAACTTCGCAACTACGGAAATCGATTTCACCGGAAGTTCAACAACTTGAGTGAATCGTCGTACTGATTTATAAACTTCAGTTATTTCGTCACTCGCTTGATCAGTGTGGTTGGTCTCCCTCTCTACAAACTTTTGAGGTTAGACGTTAGGCAAAAACGGCGCGAAAATGGCGCAGCGTTCCATCACGTAAGTAACGAATTGTTTGAAGTTTATTAAATATTAATTATTTTTTCCATTGGTAAATCATGTTTTCAGTGTAAATTAAAGTGCTATAAATTGCGTTTGATTAATTACGAAAAAATTCTTCCGATAGATCATTTTTCAAGAAAACCAATGACAGTGGAGATGCGAAAGGTACGACGTCTGACTCGAGGTATGTTTCACAACAACAATAAACATATTTTTTCATACCTCGCAGATTTATGGTACAATACTAATTAGTCGTTAAACGATATAATGACAAGTCTGTTGAATCTTTGTACACTTGCGAGATTTCACGTAGTTATAACACGAATATCAAAAATCTCAATGCAAAGATGTTTTTTGAATAAAACAATTATTAATACCCTGCACATCGCCAGTAGTAAACAAAGCAAACAAAAGGATGCATCACCTACTCTTGTGGAGGGAAAAAGAAAGAGGGAGGGAAGCAGCAGCGGAAGCTTAAGGTAAACTTTTGTTTTCATATAAGCGTTTCAACTTAATCACAATTGTAATCGTAATTTTTCAATAGGAATCGTGTTATTTTACCATTTTAGTTCCCCGCCTCCTAAAAAAACAGAAGTTAATACGAAGCCCGTCGAATCCAAATCTAGAAAATCGAATTCAAAGACTAAAATTGATCAGCCTGTTACATCGCCATCCGTGGAAAAGAGCATGCAATTAGCCAAGGAGAAAAAAGTGCAATCCAAAGATGAGAAGGAAACAAAATCTAAGAACAATTCGAAAGGCTTGGAAAAGTCTGTTTCTCTCAAGGATGATAGTAAGAAAAATGGTAATGCGAAGTTGACTAAGAGCGCGATTCCTGGTAAAAAGAAGCCTGCAAAAAAACGGGCAAGAATAATTAAAGAGGATTCGAGCGAAGATGAGGGACATTTACCGGTAACTTGTTTATTCTGAAAATTACTGCGGTATTGGCATTCAATCATAGTAGACTGGATATCTTTATGATAAACTTTTTAATTGTCCAGTTGCCAGATAGCCCAGTGAAGACGAAAGATGATGCAAAAGAATGTATGAGTCCAGCAAATGGGAAGTCGGAGTCAAAAATACTTTCCAGCAGTGAGTCTGACGAGGACACGAAAGTCAGTGATAATAAAGTTAAAGCTGATGAAAAGAGCGACATAAGCGAAGACGAGGAGGAAACAAAAAGTCCTAAAAAAGCCAAGATGGAAAAGGAATCTACCGTGGTAAAAAAGAATTCTTCTAAATTAGAAAAGAAGTCTCCTAAGATGGAAAAGGAATCTCCTAAAACGGAAAAGAAGTCTCCCAAGCCGATAAATAATTTTTTTGGTAAATCGAACTGTTTTATTTGTACATTTTCTAGACTGGAACATAAGTTAAAAATATCGTATATGTCTTCCAGCTCCTCGGCAGAAGGATGGTGCAAAGGGTAAAAGTACAGACAAGAAAAATGAGAGTCCACGGTACGATCCACATTCGTCGAAGTATCATCCGATTGACGATGCGTTTTGGCAACGGGGCGATAAGTGAGTCAAGCATACAAACCATAAATGACCTTTTAACAACGAAAATTACTTCTTATTTATTTTTTTGTCATCAGAGTTCCTTACATCGCTCTCACGAGAACATTGGAACTGATAGAAGAGACGAGCGCTAGATTGAAGATGATTGAGATTTTATCGAATTACTTTCGCTCCGTCATCGTCCTCAGTCCAGAAGATCTTCTTCCAAGCGTTTATATGTGCCTTAATCAACTCGCCCCGGCATACGAAGGTAAACGTGTGCAAGACTCGCATTTCAAAATTAAACAATAAGGTATTTTTACGAAAAAGAAAAATTATTACAAGTTAATCCTTAGGCCTTGAACTCGGAGTAGCGGAAACTACACTGATGAAAGCTATCGCACAGTGCACAGGAAGAACTTTTGCGCAAATTAAATTGGATGCTAAGGAAGCGGGAGATTTGGGCATAGTTGCAGAGGGAAGCCGGTCGAATCAGAAAATGATGTTTCAGCCAGCGCCGTTGACTGTTGGAAATGTTTACACAAAATTAAAGGAAATTGCACAGATGACTGGACATTCGGTAATTAAAAAAATACATCGGCGCTTTATTCCAATTAATCGGTCAACGATTAATGAATTAATCGACCAATTAATGCCGTAATTTACAGTCTGTAGGCAAGAAAGTAGACAAAATACAGTCACTTTTCGTCGCGTGTCGTTTCACCGAAGCGAGATTCCTCATAAGATCTCTAGCAGGAAAGCTCAGAATAGGCCTAGCGGAACAATCTGTTTTGCAAGTACGTGAGTCTTTGTTCCAGTCGTTTCTACTTTTCAACAGATTAATCAACTATCTATTTTTTTTATTTTAGGCTGTCGCTCTAGCTTGTGCGATGACACCACCCGAACAAGAATATCCGCCAAAAATACTCAACGCTAGTAAAAAAATGGGAAGCGAATCTTTCAAGCAGAATTTCGAACGGATAGCTCTGATAGTAAAAACAACTTACTGGTTAGTATTAATTATTTAATAAGTACAATTGACCTTTTTTATCTTTTATTTGAAGTTTTTTTACCCTGCTTTTATGTCAGCGAATGTCCCAATTTCGATATGGTAATACCGGTTGTATTGAAAGACGGCGTGAAAGCTCTGCCCGAAAAATGTAAACTGACCCCTGGTGTCCCGCTAAAACCTATGTTGGCACATCCTACAAAAGGTGTTCAGGAGGTCTTGACCCGATTCGAAGGTCTCAAGTTCACGTGCGAGTGGAAGTACGATGGTGAACGAGCACAGATTCACGTCGCTGAGAACGGGAACGTCAGTATATACAGCAGAAATCAGGAGAACAACACAACCAAGTATCCGGACATAATTAATAGATTGCAAAACACACGAGGCGATGATGTCAAAAGTTGCATATTGGATTGCGAAGCTGTAGCTTGGGATCGTGAGAAGAAACAGATACTACCATTCCAGGTTCTCAGCACGAGAAAACGAAAAGTAACAACTCGCAATTATTTCTTTTCACATATTTTTTGAAAATTAATTGCTACGATGGTTGTAATATTTTTCTCGTTCTGTCAAATATTTGCAGGATGCTAACGAGACTGACATCAAAGTCCAAGTTTGCGTGTTCATGTTCGATCTCTTGTATTACAACGGCGAGCCTCTCGTCAAAGAGCCGTTTGCCAAACGTCGGGAATTGTTGCGCGAAAATTTCAAAGAGGTCGAGGGTGAATGGTGCTTCGCGACGAGCCTCGACACGACCAAGATGGAGGAGGTTCAAGACTTTTTGGAAGTGTCGGTAAAAGGTAAAAACAATTATTGAGAATATTTTGAAATATACTTCGGTTTTTTTTGTGTTTATGAGTTTCGTCGGATTTAATCATTTTAAGGAAATTGCGAGGGGCTCATGGTTAAGACGCTACACGAAGATGCTACCTACGAAATTGCCAAAAGATCACGGAATTGGCTTAAACTCAAAAAGGACTATTTAGAAGGCGTCGGCGATACTCTCGACGTCGTCGTTATTGGTGGTTACATCGGCAAAGGCAAAAGGACCGGAACGTACGGAGGCTTTCTTCTCGCTTGCTACGATCAAGAGAACGAGGAGTATCAGAGTCTCTGTAAGGTTAGTAAATATGAAAAAATGGACGTTTTAGTTGTTTACACATCTTGTGAACAAACTATAAAATATTAAAAACTGCAACATCTGCATATCAGTTATTATGGTATTGTTCTATTTCCATCAAATTGGTCATTACAGTTTCCAAGACTTGTTTATTTTTAAAAATTTATGGAATATAAAAATCTGTGGTAATATTTTTTATGACAATTTTTTGTTGCATAAGATCGGAACGGGGTTCAGCGAGGAAGATCTTCAGAAACATACAGAACTTTTGAAGGAGCATGTTATACCACAGGCAAAGGGGTATTACCGATACGATAGTTCTCACGAGCCTGATCACTGGTTCGAACCGACTCAAGTTTGGGAAATCAAATGCGCCGACCTCTCGTTATCCCCGGTTCACAGAGCAGCGGCAGGAATTGTAAGTAAAACATTATTTATTTTTCTTAAATAACTGCGCAAGCATGTCACTTTCCCTCGGTCTCCGTTCTAAGGTCGATCCAGAGAAAGGAATATCGTTAAGGTTTCCAAGATTCATTCGTGTGCGCGAGGATAAGAACGTGGAGGACGCGACTTCGGCTCAGCAGGTCGCCGATATGTACAATAGCCAGGAGCAAATAATAAATCAAGCATCAACGACGAAGATAAACGAAGAAGATTTTTATTGAAATAAACATCTATTAATAATGGATCGTCAACTCTTGTAATGAATTAATCATTTATTGCAAATCAAGATCGCTTACACTGTTGGAGCGACGCGAAATTAATCGAGAACAAAATTATCGCTGTTCGAATTTTTGTAATGACATGTATTTATATAAAATCGTAAACAAATCTGATATTTTGTCGCGGGCGGACGGTTAATCATATCTTTTAATTCTGTCTCTTGTGGAATAAAATATCTCATTTATTTTCCATCGATATAGTACTGATACATTTTTTACTGTCATGTTCATTTGTGCATTACGCTGCACAGAACTTTGCCTATCCAATTTTCTAGTATACTTCGAATGTGCAGCAGGGTAATGAGGGTCATACATATTGAAATGTTTGTCTCTTCAATCCATACAAATTGCATACTGTTCAGATTTCGTCTTTCACTGATAAATCAAATACAATCGATATTCACCGTGGTAATCAAAAAGAAAAAAGAGCAACTCTTGGCAAATTTATTCATTATACTTTAATCCATTATTTGTAAGTTATTATCATTCCTAGTGGAGAAAGTCTGTCGATTTGGACCTTTGTATCATATTACAAATATCATTGGCGATAGGGAAGTAACAACTAGGATGAACGCATCTCCTCGTTTATAATGCGAAATAAGTATATTGAAAATATGGCATAAATAATTTTTAGTTAAATGATTTTCGCGTAACGAATAATAAATATAGATTGGTGATCGTTAAACATAATATTTTCTATATCACTTAGTATAGATGCCACGTACGATATTTGTCGAACGAAGAGAACAGAGCGTATATCTACATATATTTACGAACGTAAAAAAAATACTTGTTTCCTCGTTTGATCCGGACGCTCGAAGAAAAATTGCACGTACAAATAATTTCCGATCTATACCGTAATTTTTTTCTTAATCCTCTTCTAAATATCATGTATAATTCACGAGTGTATAAAACCGGGCGAAGTGCTGTAGGAAAATTTGTGCATATGACCAACGGAATCACTTTGCTGATGATCAAATGACGAATCCATAAAATCATCCTCGTCGGTCTCGTCTTTCGCACATAAAGAGCTCGAATCCATGGAATTTGTCGTTACGGTGCCCTGATAATGCAGATATAACGGTGATATTCTGTGCTCACTGCGATGAAGAACGTACGGATCGAAAGGGAAGAAAGTGTCCAGCCAAGTGGCGAAACGATTACTCGTTTGCAAGACGGGAAGATTGCTGCGCGAATTGTGCTCGATAACCGTGTAACAATAGGCCAACTGATAAGATCGGGTCACTGTCGCAAAGTGTTGAACGACAACTGGTAAACAGACTCGCAACGGATTCAATCGGCACGTGACGATTTTAGTAAGATTCAGACTCTGCAGAAACAGCAAATCTGCGAAATACAAAGAAAATGCATTAATACATACTCCTAATTTCGATCTGGTAGCGACGAAAAAACTCACTTTTCTTCGAATCGACGAGATCCTTATGCCTAAATCCAATTATATAGAACATCGCTTGGCAAACCGAGTAAAAGACGGTGTGAACTCTCACGTCGCTATTCGCACATTCGAGGCTGTCCTGAGCGGCTATGTAACTGTGTGTCCACGTCACCATTTCGTGAAGTACCCTTGTTAAGGCGCTATTTCGAGAAAATAAGAGCAAACAATGAATAAATTCAAATTATAACGAGAGTATAAAATAATTTAATTTAATTTTTACCTAATGGGGACGAAATTTGCCCGGGCAAGAAGACTCGCGATGTAAGCCACGGCGGATTGTCTCAAAACGGGAGCGACGTTAGGATTCGAAACTTTCAGCCATAACCAGTTAAGAAAAGCCTCTGCGATGTTTGGCTTAAAACTGCAGAGATAGAACATGATGAATTGTACATGATGACTCGCCCAAGTGGGCAATATCGTTGTCTCGAATACTCTGAGCAAATCGAAATAGAGACTCTTGAGTGATTCCATGTCGACGATATCCTGTGGATGACAGACACTGTATACGTAAGCCAGAAGCTTCTCCAAGCATACGTCCAATGTGTGAGCCAATGGATGTTGCACCAGGTTAGTGCTTTTCTGCTTGTTTTCGTCTTCTTCGGTCACTGAATCGATCTTGAATATTTCACCACCTCCCTCGTCATCTTCTTCCATCTCGTCGTTGCAATAATTTTCAATTTCGGTACGTGGCGCATTCACATCAAGGACGACCAGTCTGTACAGGAAAAATTGCATTTCAACAAATATAAAATGTAGTGGAAGTTAAATATATCGCTAGAAAATACTTTTTTCTTATAGATCGATAAGATTTAACGAACACACTCACTCTTATGAAAGATTTGAACTTATATCACAAATGCCAACAAAATATGATAGGAATACTTTTACCTGTTAATAATCAACGACAAAATATCCGATCTTAACTGCGGCGCGTAATCCAGAATCTGTAGCAGCGAGTAAACATAAATTTCGTGAGCATGAGTGCTACTCTTGTGATAAGGATACTTCGATGAAAGAGATTGCAAGAGCAATTGGCTGCACCTGTAATATTATTAAATTATATTTTTAACGTGCTTTTTAAGAGAGAACAAATTAAATATTAGATTTTCATATTGAATTCAGTACATGGGTACGATTTTGAGAAATCTGTAGAGAACATCGTGAACATGACCCATCCTTTGGGTATCCTCTGTCCTGGGTTGTCCATTCTCCCATTCTGTCGCTTCGTCCGAAACTTTAGTGAAATAAAGATTCGCCATTTAAATATTTCGTATGAATACAAACACGACCATATAAGTTTTCGATTTAACCCAATGAATTATTGGATGATTTTTCTTTTTAAAAAACAGCAACGTACTGGGTTTGAACTGACTGACAAGTTTATCCATGACAAATTTGCAATGGTAAATATGAAGGCACACTAGATCTTCCAATAATCCTTTGTATGCCGTAGTCGCCTCTGGTGATCTGCTGGTCCAATTTATATTGAGCAAAGCTTCGACAAATATTCTGTGCGTGGGTCCCAATAAAGAAACACATTGTCGTACTTCGATGATCAATTCCAAGAGTTCATTGTCCTGCAGATTTTTATTTCCAGTCAAACAAAATACAATCCTAATAATTCTCGTAACCTGGAAAATATATCGGTATGTGTACCTTTATGTGGGCATCCCTTAGGATGCAGATAAGATCTTCATAAATCTTACGATTGGAACCATTCTCAAAATTTAGTAGTATAGCTTTGAGGTTTTTGGGAAGCTTGAAATTGACTCTGTTCTGTTGGCTGGCGAGTTTGGCTCTTACGCCAGGACCTTTAAGGATCGAAGCTATGCTACTGCTTCTCGAAGATATAACAGACATCTATCGGAAAATAAAAGTTAGGTTGTAAAGTCTATACTTCAACTTTAACAAATATTGTTCCTTCTCGTAAAGAAGAATATTCCTTCATCACAAAGAAACAAATTTACAATAGTATAACATAAAAATGAAATATATATATATGTCCAAAAGGTTCGGTAGCTAGTAAAACTGAACAATTTAATATCCGAGCTATTTCCATGAAACAATTGCAACGTTTAAGGTGTAATAATGACTGTTGGCAATGGAATATAGTGTCGATTCCTTTTCATGTCTTCCTGGCAGCTGTTCGATCGAACACAATGTCTTTGGTTACAAACATTAGACGAATACCATCCCCTCATTGAATTAATGAGAAACACACAATTCATCTCGTTGTCTCGAGCAATACACGAAAACATGAAGAATAATCATTTTCATTCAATTCATTTTATTCGTATCTGAACACGCGGTATGGACTAAGTTGACAAGTGAGGTTACACCTTACAGTAAAAAATTTGAAAGATGAAAAAAACCTACCTTGTCGTCTTTCGCTGTTTTTTGTAAAAAGAATTGAGTGCATGTATCGTTAATATTGAACGATAAAACACTTGTCCGTCACGTATCTACATATAATAGGTGAAACTTATTCAACTGGTAACGACGCAATCTCGAAGCACATGTATCTTTGCGGCCGTTCCACAAGCGTGTGGGGAGTTAAAATGACCGCAAGCTAATTTTCAATGGAGAATAAGTTAGTCGGCGAATGTGCCGCATCGTCATAGGAATGCTAAATATTGTCGTACGATAAAATTTTGAGAATATATAAGAAATTTAGATTGGCAATACTTCTCGCTTTTTGAGAAACAGCCAACGTGTTTAATAATTCGTTGACGAAACAAACATATTATTGCAGCAAACGGTGCAATTTTCACCTTGCAGTTCTACGCGTGCACCGCGGAAAGTGTACAGTGAAGCTAGCCAATGACAGATCAGAGAAGCATCGCGAACTTAGCCAACGAACTTTAATTTTTTCAATCATTTGATAACCGTGGAATAAGTTAACAACAACTTGATATGTAATGATTAATAGTTTCTCTTTTCTACTGACATGAAGATTTTTTTACACTCAGTAAATAGACCGCACACGCACAAAAAGCAGAGGATGATACAAACTCCCGGCTAAGAAATAAACAATTTTCTCCGTGAATTTAGCCTATCGTCTAAACTCACGGAGGTCTTTCTGCCGAACAAGACCTAATTTTCACGGAGAAAATATAGCAAAATCGGCCTCGTCTGATAGAAAGAATATATTCCATCGTACGAGGCCCAATTTCTGACATAAAATTATAGCAACGCGATTATTTATGTCTCAAGGCCCAATTTTTGATGATATAGCAAGAGGATGCTGGGCGGGATTTTTGAGAGATCATAAGGTTCTGCCGCAGTAAGTGCGTTTCAAATGATTTCCAGTTATGCAAAATATAAAATTGTTTCTCAACGTGCCATTTATGGATCTGAATGCTTTACGATCGTAAAGACGTCGAGAGCTTTAAAACAGGACAATATGTGGTCGGGAAAATCCTACGTAAGTTACAATGTCTTTATTATTGTTCGTTCTTAAGTATAATACAGCGATTATACATTACATTATTTATGAGTAACAAACTAATAGTGTAAAATACTATTAAGGTGCTCGATTTAATAAAGACAATAAACAAGAATCATCGATAAATATCCTTTATTCAATGGGAGTAACATTTATACTTACTTAAAGCATACTATTAAACTTATAATAATAATAATAATAATAATAATAATAATAATAATAATGTTCGTAATAATAATATCGTAAAATTTTATCAACGGCAACAATAATTGTGATAATCGTATGAACATAAATGTAATAGTATTATTTTTATCTTCGAATGATAAAATTGATAATTACAATGGCATCGGGACAATGGTTTAAAGAGAATGAGGTAAATGTCCGTAAGTTGAATACAAATTTACCCCCTTCTCTCGTGCATCCTAGAGAGTGTCGATAAATCAACGTCTCACGGTGAAAACGACAATAATAAGAATAATTTTGATGATGACGATGATAATGATGATGACAATACTAATAATGTTCAGACTAATTGTAATTGTCATTTCCATTATGGCTAATCATTAGTTTTAATATTACTCTCACTACACGGTGCTAGTTAAAGTATATCTGATGTTTTTTCTGTTTTTTTTGTTCTTTTCCTTTCATTTATCTCTCTTTTGAAGGTAAAATGTATTTCGTTCGTCCCGTCGCTCTGTGTTTTATTTTGCGGATTGTTGCACGGAGGAAATAATTGATTCTCGTTCTATTTTACTGTATGTACATAATATATGTTATCACATTCTAATTAGCAGTGGTAATAAAAAATCATTTTTTTTTGTAATACACGTATGGATAATAGTGCACTGCAAACTGTGTGGATTTTTTCTTCTCGTATCACGTCGTAAAGTCTTAAAATATATGAACAATGAGCAGCACCCGCTACAATCATAAAAGCTTTATCTCGCATTTTATAATCGACTGTCCTCCTCGTTGTACTGACGCTGGTATTAACTATATCTCGTTGACTCTGAAGAATTACGACGACGTAAATGATTGTTACAATTTTTCTTTTCTTTACATCGTTTCTTCGTTTCACGTAATTTTCATAACCGCGACGAATGGATCTTCATCGAAACATTTGTCGCGCCTAATCGTCGAAATTTCAACGAGACCGAGACACATTGACTTTTCATGCAAAATTAGTCCAAAAAGAGACAAGAAATGAATAAATACATCATCTTTTTGTAATTCGATATACCATTCGCTCTTTATGATAAGTAAGCTGTAATTCTCAAATAAATACGCAATGATAATAATATGCGTTCGTTTAGCGACGGACGTCGAGAATCAGTTCGCTCTTATTCACGTTTCGATCTTCTTTTTTTTTTATCTCCTTTTTCCTCTGCCCTATTTTTTCATTGCGATATCGAATGCTTCCAATCACATTTTACTGGCTATTAGTTACAACGTTGTATACCTTATCATTATTATCGTCGGCATTTTACTCGTATTTCCGGAGTGATACCACCTCGGCAAAGGGGTATGTATGGCGCTCGTGCTACGTAGAGAGAGGGAGAGGGAGGGAGAGGGGGAGAGAGAGAGAGAGAGAGAGAGAGAGAGAGAGAGAGAAAGACAGACAGAGACGGAGAGTTTCTTCATCCTCATAAAATAAATTATTAGGCAGTCAAAATATTATTGGATTTCAATATTTAATCAATAAAGTTTCAATAGTGAATATCATAGTAACCATTAACGTTTCAACTGTGACTATTATAGCGACTATTAAAGTTTCAATATTAAATTCGAAATCCAATATTTTTGCGTATCAGTAGATTGTTTTCTTTCTTCCGGATAATTGGTTGGGCTATTGTGCTTTGTTTGTTTTTTCTCATATACAACGCTCTTCAATTATTCTCTCTCCAAAATAACGTCTCCGCGCAATATCCGATCTCGATAATAACAAATCAAATCAAAAGTAAAAGAAGGATGCAAATATCTCGTAAAATTACACAAGTTTTTCGATGGTAAAACATAACAATGTTGAGCAATTATAACTACTTATCACCGATTCACAAACGAAACGACGAATAAATATACACATTATAATGAGAACGAAAGATAAAATTCGCGCGCGTATTAACAAATAAAGA
Organism: Netelia virgata; assembly: GCA_951802705.1. Lineage (NCBI taxonomy): Eukaryota > Metazoa > Arthropoda > Insecta > Hymenoptera > Ichneumonidae > Netelia > Netelia virgata. The sequence continues at coordinate 48,113,126 of OX637863.1, forward strand.
AAACTTATCATAATTATTGCACGTACTTAGCACCTTCTGCCGGAATAGAAGGTATATATATATATATATATATATGCATATAAATGCACATATATTATATTTATTAATACCCTTTTCGTGTAATTGATTCGACGCGTGATTTTCTTGCTCGATGCTTCGTCGATCCCTCTCTTCGTAAACCGAGGCCACGTCGAGATGGTCAACTTCGGCAGGAAAATCATCTCGATCGTTTGGTTTTTTTTTTCTCCCCCTTCTTTGGCAATAATAAATTCGTTACAATATACACCTTAAAGACGATTAAAATTCGACTGGCCGCCACGGGAATTATTAATAGATGTTTGTGTCCTGTGTGTGTGCACCTCTTTTTTCACTTCTTTTTCTTCTTTTTTCCTTTTTTTTTTTTATCGTGGCACTTATGAACTATTTACCCCCGCATTTCCTCGATAACGATGCACATGATATTTTTCGAAAGTGTCTGTTTTCTTTTTCCCTCAAATAATATTAATTATATGTATATACAATTTATGGACAATCGCTCCCTCGTCTTTATGTATGTGTGTGTGTGTGGGGGGGTGGGTCGATGTATGTAGACATATGGATGTAGTTGTGTATATGCATGTGTGGCCACTCGCTTTGTTCTCGATACTAATTGATTATACCCTTTTACTAACACTAATATCTGTATAGTAGGGATTAGTAGGGAGCTGTGTTAATGTTTTTATCGTTTTCATTTTTCTTCAAAGTTTTACTGTATATCCATAAATATAGAGTTTGTAAGTGACAGTGGATATAGGTTGATAATTACTTGATGATTCTTATCGCGTCTGATGACCGATCGAACCGTTATCGATAATTGATAATGGTCGACGTTAACGTACGTTGATTATCGATAATTTTCAATTATCGCGATCGGTCCATTGATAATCCTTTCCACATTCGTACAATTATAATTGCCAATTTAATAATTCAACGATAATTCGTTCGTACGATGATCGAACAAGCCTCTCGAAGAAACGATATACGCGTCTTGTGAGCACGAGACTCGTGATATTTTCTTTCGTATCTTTTTACATGTGAATTCAGCGTCCTTAGTCCACCCTTATTTGACGTCTCATTTCAATACCTTCGTTTATATATTAGTATAAACAATATCGCGATTGTGTCGTTAATCGCATATTTACAAGATGGCCGGTGGATCGCTGAGGCCTTTTATTTACATAATAATTAGATCACTGACGCTAACGCGATTTATTATTATTCCGTTCGTTCTGGCTCTTAGTCCTTCGACGTTTCACGATCGAACTCGCGAAGCGACGATTATTTATTTAGCACCTGCTTCTGCACTTTTTTTTTTTTTTATAAAACAATATCCATCGAGCATTTGATTCAGCGTTTTTTAATTTTGTCCTTGATTTGGGGATATTGTTATTTTTTTTTTTTTAAAGGTCGAGCGACTCACCCTTTACCCATTATCTCTTCCATACCGATAAGATCGGTTTCTGGACGTGCGTTTCGTTTCGGGTGGGTAAGTTGCTCATTGATGATCGAGTATGTCGAGATTAAAGATCCTCGTTCACTATATTAAACGGCAAACGATTTTCGTCACCACTACTCGATCGATATTTGACTTAAGGGTGGTCTCAGATGGGCGTCGGTAGTACGGTAAAGTCCTGAAGCGCTGTTTTTACGGACTCGTAAATAGGCCTGTTGTTATCGTCGGCGCAATATCCATCAGGTGTATAAAGAGTTTGAAGCTTCGTCAGATAACTGTCGAAATTTTCGTGGCTCATTTTTTCCTGATGCGCGCCACCAGGAGCATTCGGTATACGCACGTGTTCCAATATCGTTATCACATTTTCACGCAACGAGTGATAGTAATCCTTGAGATTGTTGTTTCGGTGTGCGATAACGTTTGTCTCCTGAAAAAAAAGACGAAAGCAATGAGAAACCTTTATTAATGACGATCGGTATAAAGAAAATGCCAAGCTTTTTGGACGATGATAAGGGAAAAACCGAGAGGATAATTTGAGCTTAAAATTTTGCTTAAAACTGCAATTACTATGGATTTTTCATAAGCAATCGATTTCCGACTAATCTGACTGTCTTTTTTTACAAAAATTGAATTTTAACTTCACTGTAAAAGCTTTTTTTTTTTAACTAGAGAGGAATGATAATGATAAAGGAAACGTTCCAATCAGCAATCGGTCGTAAAGTTTTCGGATAACGATAGAATTTTGTTTTCTTGTTATCAAAAATCGAAAAAAAAACAAGTGGTAAAGAATCGCAATGGTTTGCTTTATCAGTGGTTGATATTCGACCGAGTACTGATTGTTGGAAAGTTCCTAAATACCGGCTGAGCGTTGAATCTCACCTTGTCGCCGTGTTTCAGTTGATTTTCCATAGTGGCGATATCGGAGCGCAGACGCAGAACCTGGGACTCGACGCGGGCGTTTTCTCTCTGTAACTCTGTGATCTCTGCCTCGAGCGTGTAGAGATCCTCGCCCTGACCAACGCCACCAGCAGGTCCACTACCGCTGGTGCTTCCCTGACTTCCCGCACCCAACGGACCACCCTGTGCCGGATGACCAACGGCATCCACCCCTGAATCGAGAGACAAGCCCCGTTTAACGCAGTGGCTCTGACTATGCATAATCTCTACCTTTCCCCTTCTAGCAATTTCAAATTTCCCTCTTGTCACTCTCTTCTATGATCCTCATTAAAATTCGTTCTATTTCTTATCGACTAATAATTTTCCTCGCTCTTTCTATGATTTAGTATTATATTATAGTTTGCAATAACGCAATAATTGTTCAAATTATTAATTTACCTCATGAAAATGAGAATAATTTGTTAAATTCATGATTTCCTCTTTGACCGACCAAAGGTTTGAATTTAAAAAGATATTTTAAAGGTAATTATTCAAATATACGACGTTAAACTCGAATAGACAGATATATGTCGTATAGTTTGGTATATCATTTTCACCAATAACAAATTTACCGTCTCCTCAAAAAAGATTCTCTCGTATCGATTGAGTTAATCTTCTTATTTTCCCAATCGGCAGTTGACTTTGTGCAATTAAGCGAGAGATTATTATAAGGAAACGTAAGAATTAAAGATTCGCAAATTGTTACAATGCAGTATTTGCAGTAAAAAATATGCGAGAGAGGGAGAAGGATGAGTGACAGAGAGAAATTCGTAAGATGATCGGCGAGCCTCAATTCGTCAATGATGACTGATTGTCAAATGATTTTGGGTGCAATGCAGACCTGCTGGCATCGCAGCAGTCTCGAGGATCTCATTATCATTAGCGCTACTTTGTGTTTTACATTTTTATAGATATATACGATAATATTTATAAATATATATATATATGTATGTATATATATATATAAATTTGCAAAGTGATGTGCAAGTGAGCATTTTTGTAACGTCAGCATGTTATATGACAAGATGTGGATAAGCAGCACATCTATATATATATATATATATATATATAATAATAATAATAATAATAATATATATATTTATAAATATGTAGAGGGTCAGTGGAGAGGGTTGATTGATTAACGAATGATTATATCCTTTGCCCATCTCGTTCGAGCGGCTACTTTCAGAGATCTACGAAAGAAAGAGTTCGGTCGGTAAGACACGTTGCCTTCTCTCCGGGATCCAAAGTCGTGCTATCTGCGATGCGGTCCCCTGGCTCACGACGCTCTGAAGGGTCTTTTTTGGATGGGATAATGGAAATGGTGAAATATACATATATATATATACATATATATATATATACATATGTATATACATATATATATATATGTATATATATTTCTAGGATGATTATACAGGGACAATT